>CM028378.1:151247744-151298817 GCA_013146195.2 Codonopsis lanceolata | reverse complement strand
TTTCTTTTCTAATTTTAAAAAAGGAAAAACAAGAAATAAAAGACTCACCTGAAAAGCTTATAGAGGGGGACCCAACAATGTATATCAAGCTAACATAAAGATCCACCTTCAAGCTTCTTACCCAGTACACTAACTTCATTTTCATATAGTGCATCAATTTCCTCTACGGGCCATTGCACTAATTGCTTCCCATTCCTGTCAAGCCAAACACTCCTTGGAATCGCCTGTCAAACAGAATCCAGTATCTTAGGATGGACCTACTCATGTAAAAGAATCTAACTCAACATCCATTTCAAGTAAAAGCTTACTTGAAGTCCAGACCATCCTTTCTGAATGGCATCTTCGGTTGAATCAGACTCATTAACCCAACCCCACAGCACCCTCCTGTTCTTTACTGTCAAAGAATGACTTGGAAGCTTAAAATTTCCGTAATCATACCTCAAATCTAAGTTACTTCCTGTTAACCAATTTTGGGGATGTAGTTTTCTTCTCTGATGCATACGACCCAACAATATAGTAGTCATGCCATCTGGTCCAAAGTCCAACCTTAATGACATACTTTACACCAGGGTTTACAACAGATGTATACAAGCCATTTTTATATGGAGCTTGAAAGTTGTAAGTCTGTTTTACTCCCTCCCTTGCATAAGCTCTTTTTTTATAAACTATGCTTTAGATAAGTCTGTTTTGGAATATGAAGCTTGTATGTTGTAAGTTTCCTGCTAAAATTGGAAACGGTACATCTGTTGAAATTTCATTACAGTGGATCCAGTCAGAAATAGACTGAGAAGTCAACCAATCTTTATCTGATATCTATATAATAATTTCTTCTCGAAATATTGAATCGATAAAAGCTGCTAGTGAGATTTATGTCAGTCCAATATTATGCTTAGCCCATGGAAGAAAATAAAAAAAGATCTTATGCCCTGCATAGGTTTCAATTAATATTGTCTGGTGAGATTTTTGTCTCGATGAGGTCTGTTAGAGTTGTATTTTCACAATAAAGATGATGAATACCCTAAGAAATCCATGCAATAAACTTTTGACTCGTGAAGCAAATTGAACTTGCTGAGTTAAGTGCTTCAAAGTTCATAAAATGTGTCATTGTGGGTGATGGAGCTGTTGGCAAAACTTGTTTGCTCATCTGTTATACCAGTAACAAGTTCCCCACTGTAAGTTTTTCATTCAAAAGTTAAAACCCAACTGTCATACCAGTAACAAGATTCATGTAGCCGACCTCGAGTGAGTGATTGGACAGTTGTTTCTCTGTCTCTAATGTTGGGATTGTTGTGGGCCAGTTTATATGCCAACAGTTTTTGACAATTTCAGTGCTAATGTGGCTGTGGATGTGGATGACATTGTTAATTTGGGATTATGGGACACTGTAGGTATTGACTTTGATTTTGACCCACCTAGCTACTATTTCTTGCTCATTTATAGGTCTATGGTTTGGAAATTAAAAAAAAATTAAGAATATTTCAAGCTCCTTAATTTCTACCTTGTTGAATTTATTCTTGTGATTTATAGGTCAGGAAGATTATAGCAGGCTGAGACCACTGAGCTATAGAGGTGCAGACATTTTTGTGTTGGATTTTTCTTTAATCTGCAGAGCAAGCTATGAACAACATGGTGTTGTTTGACAACGGCACCTATGACAAGCTTTTATCCGAGGCACCTAAGTTTAAGCTCATTACTCCTTCCCTTCTATCTGACCGTTTGAGGGTATAATTTTATTTATCCCTTTTAACTTTATTTGGTTTACTATTTGTGTGCATTGCTATTCAATTACTTCTGATGTTGTTTGGAGTGAGCTGATGCTAACTAGAATCACCCATTTCTGTATCGAATGCAGATACATAAGTGCTCGTTTGTTGCAACTTATTTGGAGTGACTTTTGGCTTTTGGCTTTTGAAAAGTCATATTTAAAGTGTTTGTTTCAGCTTATAAGCCAAAAGCCAATAAGTAAGGTACAACACACTTTATGCATTGAAAAGCCAAAAGCCAAAAAGCTAAAATTTTAAGCTTTTTTGATTTTTTTTAAACATGAAGACAACTATTCATTAATAAATATTTGATTATCTTCATTTCATCCTTTTATGAAATATACATAAAAATATGAATACTAATTTTCAAGTTTTTTTTTTAACAAATAATTATAACGACTCATAAGCAAGATTTGTAACAAACAGTCTATCATGCAATCAGCCAAAAGTCATTCAGCTACCAGCTTAAGCTATCAGCCATAGGTCATAAGTCATCAGCCACAACAAACGAGCCCTTTTATATGCTTTTGTTGAGCATCGCAAAGTGTTTATTAGTGATTGTTGTACCTTGTGTTTGATTGTGCTTTCGTATATCATTTTTGCTTGGAGTAATTAGTTGCTGTATTTAAATATGCCCTAGTTAATAATTTGGATTTACACCAGATATCTAGTCAGGTGACTACCATTCATATTGTGGTGAACACCGTTACATATCTGGAAAATTAATGACAGAAAAGATAAGCCGGTTGATGGGTTTCTCATTTACAGGCAATAATGTCTCTTGAAAGTGTCCATCGTTGCCCGTTAATACACTTTAATTATTATCTGAGCTACATCTGGACTCTACATATCAAATTAAAATTCATTGCGAACTTGTTCTGTTTCATTAGTGATTGTTGGGAACTTGGGATAAAATGATACAAATTGTTTTTAATTGTGCTTTCATGTATAATTTTTTGCATGGAGTTACTAGTTGTTGTGCTCAAATATACCCCAGTCAACTACTTGGATTATGTAGGGGGAGGAACTGAGGAAACAAATTGGTGCAGCAGCATGTATAGAATGCAGCTCAAAGACTCAGCAGGTGTATAATCAATTTTATTTCATGTCTATAGTTACTTTCAATCGACAATTTTATTTCTAGCTATTCTGATACTATTTTTCATTTGAAGTTCTTAAATGAATAATTTTCCTCCTGAATCTTTGGTATTGATTATGAAATGTTGATTTACACAAAGAAGACCCCTTGAACACCTGGGTACAACAACTGTGTACAAGGTACTAGGTAACCTTTTTTATGTGAATAATTTACTAAGTTGCTGCCCTAGACACAAGTCTTGGTCTGTCCACTAATATTATTCTTCATGCTTTTTATAGTTTTCGACCATTTCGTGTTCTGAAACCTTAATTGTGCTTTCATGTGTAGAGTTAGTATTGGTGTATGTGGTTTTTTGAAGTACTGTGAAGCTTTGATCATCATAGTAATTTGAACAATTTTGGTTTTTGATACGGTGTCAAAATACTTGAACAATTCAAATCTGTCCAGCCCTTTTAGAACCGCCCTATGGCTGAACCAACAGTCCCAAAGCAGCCCAAAAACTGCCCAAAAACAGCCACAAAAACTGCTCCAAAACTCCTAAAAACCCTCAATAACAGCCCAAAAATCTAACCTTGTTTATAGAACTGATACAAGGAATAATCTGACCAACCCTTCAACAACAACCCATGAATTCACTGCTCACTTCAGCCACTTCGAACAATGCACACAAGTTGTCCAATTCACCATGCCAATCAGCCCTAGCAGTCCACGTTTTTGGATGTTCAAACTGTCCCAAAACAGTCCTAAAATAGTTTATGAACTGCCCAATCTTGGTTTGAGAACCCTCACACCTAAATTACTTCACCTTGGCCGAAACTACCAAGGAAAATAAAAAAGAAAAACAGTCCCACGCCTCTTGAACACTAGGCTACCACGAAATAGAAGAAGATAAAAAGATCGGAACGGGCTCACGGCCGGCTAGGCTTCACTCAACCCATGCCTTGTAATCCACCCAATCAGACCGAGCAATAACGAACCCCACAAATGGCACTTGTTTATCAGCCTCAAGAACTCACGAATTAAACTCACACATGCAGATTTCTTACGGGATGGGAATTATGATAGTTCACTTTGAAAAATTCCAACTAATAATTAAACTATCCAAGGCAAATTCAAACAGCAACAGGCTGTCCCGAAGTCACTCAAACAGCCCTAAACCCCTCTAAAATCTGTCTGAAAAATATTAAGCTTCTTTTGTAAATTACAACCCACGACCCTAGTTTGATTTAATCAGTTTTAGCCATAAAAAAAAAACTGCTCCAACACATTAAACAAATACTCAAAACAACCCAAGAGTATCCTTTAACAAGTAACCCGACACCCTCTTTTTGCTTAACTTCATATTTAGGAGAATTCTCCAAATATTTCGTATCAAAATCAATGTTGAAAATGATGTTGCATTACGATGATGTGGTGTATGATTAGGCTGCTATACGATTAAGATTAAGGATAGTTTATGCTAGATTGCTAGGTGTGGCATGTGGTGCATGTTTGATCTTTTATCATTTGTTTCGTTACCCCTGATAGATATGACTACAGTAACTAGTCAGTTAGACATCCTATCATTGCTGTGCAATGTTTGCAGTGATGTTTAATTGTGATTTATAATTTGATCCATTAATGGCCTTTTGAAAAGAGGAAGATTTATTTAACTGCTTTGGAAATCTATTGTTCCCATGAAATGGTTTCCTGCTTAATAGTTGAACAGGAAAGAAGTAGAGTTATATGTGCCCAAAATTTGGATTCAAATGATGTACCCCAAATTTCATGTCTTTCTGAATGTACTCGCTCAAATGATTTTCCATTTTCAGGGTGCCAAGCAGTTGTATATGAATCACCTGCGTCCTTTTATGTTGAGGCACCAAGCAAGACTTGATCAAATAGTGGGATTCTTGTACAGCGAAATGGTAAAACTTCTTATGACCAAGTCTTTTGCGAGATGTATTATTTTTGTAGCAGGTCTCCAAAATGGTGCATTGGTTTGTTGAGCAGTTGATGTTAAGAGTCCACTATCATATCTAATAAAACAGAGTTTCTAAACATAAAAATATTGCTGGATGACTATTTTCTAAGTCTAGTCTGAATTTGAGAGTAGGATCTCAATGGATGGTTGTGTCTTTATTCATAATCTGAATTGGAACTTGTCTATAGATTCAGAAATTTTAATGTCTGGAATTTGCAGGGTAAATTTATTAGTGCGCACCAAGCAGAATTTCAGTTTGCTAGAGTACTTGTTAGGTATTGCTGTGAACTCTTTTATGTTGCTGTATTCTATTCATGCTAGTTATACGGGTTTTAAGCTTTTTCATTTTTCTTCTCTTTTAGTAGGTGATCTAGAAACTCGTAGGGTTGTTTGGTTGTAGGTTTAGCTTGGCCGAAGGCAGATTAAAGTGTCCTATACTTCTGTTTGGACGCCAGACAATTTACCAACATTGCCCTTCTTTTTAGTACATGTACAATTCCATTTTTTCTTGCATTTGTGTTTGTCTAAAACTTCTAGCTGGATTACTTATTCACCAATTCCTGCATAGTATTTCTATACTACAAAGGCAGCTTGAAGCCTAATTCCATTATTTTGGTCTACCAGCTATTACCATATTAGATAAGGTAGTTTGCTACCATTTACGCCCGAGGTTCAGCTCTAACACTCCTCTCTACTTTGGGGTGTTCCGTCAGTTCCGCTTGAAGAGTCTTGTTTTAGACTCTAAGCTCATAATTGTATTGAGTTTCTTAAATTTCCCTTATTCCATTAGAATGAAAATTAAAAGAATATTTTTATCCTTATAATAATAATAGATATTTATGAAATTCAGTTTGACCCGTTAGTGTTTGACATTCAAATATAGACTCACTGAGTTTCCAAATATATATCCTAGTAGCATCACAAAGAGAAATTATCTGTTTGTTGCATTTTGGGAATAAACTTTATTTACACGCACTATCATTTTATTTCAGCAAAGAAGAAGAAGAAGAAGAAAACTCAATTGCCTATGAGTGGTATGTTTTTCATTTTTGTTTTAGATGTAGTTAGACATGTCAAATTTCTTGCTGGCTTCTAGATGGGGTTCTCAGTTCGGATATGGATGTAATTAAAATTCTCTATTTCCTTGGTGAATATTGATTTAGTTTTTTTGGTTCATTTTTGGGTGCTTTGCAGCAGCAGAGATGCAGTGGAGAGCCTCTAAAGACTTTGCGGTTGAGAACTATATGATGCCCATGGGTGGTGCCTTCTTTCAATCTATACTGGAATGGTATGCAACCTGGAATGCAAGCATTTGTAGGCCCACATACATATTTTCTAGCTTATTTGAATAGAATTAACAGAATTATGTCATTACTTTATCTTGAACTTGACTGTGGCTGCACTGAAAGCCTTAGTGATTTGTCTACAAAAGCCTTACATATTTTCTAGCTTATTTGGACGTCAGTTGTTTCAAAGTAAAAATGTTGTCAATGTTGGCATCTGAATTGTTCTGTTGCTTTTTCTTACAAAGCTATAAACCAGGATTGCTTTTGCTAGGTGGGGGTTTGAAACAAGAACATGATTGTTGTATTATTTTTTTTTTTTTTTTGAAAAATAGCTATTACAACGTTTATAAAACGTTGTAATAAACTTTTTACAACGTTTTCTAAAAGTTGTAATACAATTTTTACAACGTTTTATAAACGTTGTAATAAACTTTTTACAACGTTTTATAAACGTTGTAATAAACTTTTTACAACGTTTTCAAAGTTGTAATAAATTTTTACAACATTTTCTAAAAGTTGTAATATAATTTTTACAACGTTTTTCAAAACTTGTAATACACTTTTTACAAAATTTTCTGAAAGTTGTAATATAATTTTTACAACGTTTTTCAAAGCTTGTAATACACTTTTTACAAAATTTTCTGAAAGTTGTAATACAACTCTCACAACGTTTTTAAAGCATTGTACTAATCGTTTTTACAACGTTTCTCATTAAATGTTGTGTTAAACTATTTACAACGTTTTTGAAACGTTGTCATTTGTTTTTCACAACGTTTTTTAAATGTTGTGTAATAGAAATCTAGGAATAAACGTTGCATTAAAAAAATGACCTATTACAACGTTGCATATCACAACGTTTTGGAAAACGTTGTAAAATAGCTATCACAACGTTTAAAAAACGTTATGAAAGACCATTTTTGTTGTAGTGTTAGTTGAGTAGGTCTCCTGTAAGACCGTCTTACGGATCTTAATTCGTAACACCACTCTCTCACAGCTCAACTCACCAACACACAGTATGTGGGATAAGGAAAATGCGTCAAACAAAAAATATCCGTAAGATCGTCTTATACAAATTTTTACCTACTTAGTTGACATGTTGTTACTTTTCGTTAGAAGAAAGGTCAAAGTGAGATACTTAATTTGGATGCTTGGAAGCATATAGTGTACTGTTTTATCATAAATAAAGAGTGATCTTTCTCACTAAACTAATTACGGTCTATGATATAATGTAGGTGGCAAGCATAATTTTTGTAGATTTGCCTGTTAAGACTGGGTTCACCTATGCAAAAACTGCTCGTGCTTCTCATTCCACCGATGTACAATTCTGTAACCATGCTTATGAATTCCTGAGAAAGGTAATAAAAAAACAAGAAAATTGATATCTTTTCTTTCCGCCCTCTTTCATGTATTCCCAGGTACGAATGTTTCGTGTGACATATATGTTTACATATTGAGCTTTATTCTTTTCCTTAGAGTAAAATTTTGATACACTGTTGTCTGTTGGTGTGAGAAAAACATTAACACGCAATATAAAGTTTTGATCTTTTGATATCAAATCCTAGAAATGATCACATATTACATATATCCAAGATTTTGTAAAGAACAAATTGATTTTTGATGCTTAAGTTTTTATTTTGATCCATCAGACTGGCTGCTAACAAAAATAGATTTAAAAGACTACATTTTCACATCTGAAATATACATAAATGTCAACTACTAAAGTCAAAAATATATTGACAAAGATTGTTGTTGAAAATATAGGCCCATTTCAATGTAAGCCCATTTGGGTCCATTAGTTAGTTAGTCCATTAATTTCTTTTTAGATATAAATAGTGATGTAATAGTTTTATTTTTGTAGATAATTCAATTTCAATAAAATCAATTTCTCTTCTCTTCCTCTTCTGCGTATTCTCTTTTTCCATTAACCTCCGCCACCACCGTGGTGGTGGTCCGCTTGTCCAAATACCTAAATTTAACAATTGTAGATTATTTTAATTAACATTGATTCTTTTTTTGAGTGCTTGTCTAATTTATTTTTTTAACATTAACAGTGTATCAAAAACAAACTTTTCTTCTATGAAACATAAGTTATGTACAAGATTTTCATTCAAAGCATTTTGCAGTGGTTGGCTAATCATCCAGAATTCTTTTCAAATCCGTTCTACCTTGGGGGAGACTCTTATTCAGGAATTCCTATTCCAATTATTACCCAACTCATCTCAAACAAGATAGGTGCCAACCAACATGTATGCCTACTTTTATTATTTTGTTGCTCTTGTTGATCCTATTTTCTTCATTATACATTTATCAGCATTTGAATTTAACTTTTGAGCAGTAATAAGAATAATGGCGTGTAGGAAACCAACCATCATGAATAAGTAATTAAGTACGCCATTGCTTTATTGATGCATTGTGAAGGTAACTTATAGGAAAGGAAAAGGTAACATACCAAGGCCAAAAAGATGGATTTATAAGTAATAAAACATGGATTTATCAAATATGTAAACGGCAGAAGACTTTAAATACTTAAGACAGTAATAAAACATGGATTTATCAAACGATCTACAAGCTATCAGCCTCATGGCCAAAAAGATTTCACTAAAAAAGATTATGAGTTTAACAAAATAAATTGCGAAATCACCAAAATACCAAAACTCTCACAAGACAACAAGTCTGTAGAGGAAAACCCACAAAAACAAGATATAGAAAACATGAAATTAAAAAATAAGCTTCCTAACAACTTAGGAAAGCAAACAGCAAAAACAAAGATGTAGCTTGGGATGAAACTGCATCTGTCACATCAGCAACAAAGCTCTCTCAGTTTCTTTCTATGTGTCTCTGAGCGTCTCTCCTAGCGGTTTGCACAAGATCCTCATAAATATATATGCCTAGAGACCTACATGAATAAAAAGAACAAAAGACTTCAAGGAAATAAAGGATTAAGAAATAAATCAATTAGTTTCCAAATATAGTTTCCTAATTTAAGTCAAAGAATCTATCTTACACAAATAAGAATCCAACAATTCCAAGGAAACATAATGTTAGGAAATAAAAGATTAGTTTCTTAAACTAGTTTCCTAATTTAATTCAAGGATCTACCAAAGATATTGTCCAACTCAATTAAGGATTCTTGAGAGCTTTGGAAGTATTCAATATGGTAACTACTTACCAAAACTTTGGGACCAAGAAACTTATTAAATATAGTAACTTATTTCCATTGCTTTT
Organism: Codonopsis lanceolata; assembly: GCA_013146195.2. Lineage (NCBI taxonomy): Eukaryota > Viridiplantae > Streptophyta > Magnoliopsida > Asterales > Campanulaceae > Codonopsis > Codonopsis lanceolata. The sequence continues at coordinate 151,289,481 of CM028378.1, read as the reverse complement.
GAACCAAGAAAAAACACAACAATAAAATCAATAAAAGAAAATAGGACGATCCTATTTTACCCTTACACTACCTATATGGGATAAACAAAAAAGGTAATTGTAGTATTTTTGGGGAGGGATGGAGCAGGATATTTGAGCATGTTTCAAATCCTAATCCCATTAATTGATGTGTCACGTGTGGGGACAGGATGATCTTAGGTGTTAGAGCTTTGATAGAGGTTTCCAACTAGTTGTCAGAACTTTCTTGGAGATTTTTAATTAGAGTGATACTATAGTCACAATTGAAGAATTGGAAAACTGGTTTTAATTTTCAAATAATATCAAATGAGATGCATTTAAGGGGTTCGCTCTTGATAGAATTTGTCCTTGAAACAGATTGGAGTATTCCATAGGCATTTGTTTTGTATTTTGTTTCGAGGTGAGGCTCCGTTGTTCCCCCTAAATCGGGTTAGGTTAGTTGTCCCCCTCATGTTTGTTTATTTTTTCTTATTAATAAATTTTGGCAGGGTACCAAACCCTGTTTCCTTAAAAAAAAATAATAATAAATAAATAACTTTAGGTAGGTTGTAGAGGATAGGAGCAGATTGTGCTGCAGGGCAACGCCTTGAAGGATCTGTGAGTTTGCTTGGGCTAGGAAATATATAAATTTGGTTTCCTCACTCTGTTTCTATGAAATGCTTGATTTAGTTCATTTTAGAGTAAAGTATTCAGGAAAAGTATATATACGTATACATGAATTAGACATTTCAACCCCTTTTTTTTCATATTGATTGACAAATGTCAACGATCAAGGCTTACAAGTCCATGTTCTTTTTCACTCAAAACAAAATGTTAAACATTGCATAATATACATCTCAGAAAGTGTTCTACACTACACCTAAATAAATTGATGTTACCTATTGTTGAATAATCTGATTAGTACTCACAATCATCTGAAGTTGTGGGGCGAATGCAGGGAATGAAGCTGGTGTTGAGCAGTTCATCAATCTCAAGGTTTGTGCTTCTTTATTATTTGTTGTTGTTAAATTACAATAATATATTCTATATGCTAAGGAGGAACTACTTTGATTTAGGGATACATACTTGGGAATCCTATGACATTTCCTAGTGAAAAAAATTATCAAGTCCTATTTGGTTACGGGATGGGACTTATTCCTTGTGAGCTTTATGAGGCAAGTAAGACAGTTCTTCCTATCAAATTAAGCTCTTCCTATCATATATGGAGGTTGAAATTGTCACACTTAGAGTTTAATTGATTTTTGCTTTCATTCTCAGTCACTGAAAAGAAGTTGTAGGGGCGAATACCGAGAAGAATATGTAGATCCCAAGAATATTCGGTGCTTGAGACATCTTGAGGCTTATGATGAGGTTGCCAATTTTTCCTCCTCTTCTTTCTTTGGGTTTGGGGGTAACTACTTTTATAGCTTCTTTAAGCTCTTCGGCAATTTGATGAAACTTCGTTACTTACCTTAATCATTGCAGTGTATTAGTGGCCTTGAAACTTCCCACATTTTGGAAGCTAACTGTGGGTTTCTTTCCCCGAGGCCTAGCAAATCCTTTAGAGAAGGGCGAGCTCTAGATGAGAGAATAACCGAGCTCTATAATGCTAAACAATCACTTTCTACATTCTACTGTCGGGTAAGTCTTATATTTTAATTTGGGACATAGAATTGATGCGGTAGTATGATATCTATCCTTTAAATATGTTTGTCGGTGTTTTTAGAATAAATATATAGCTTGTTAATATGACGTAGGATTTTTAATGTAGATTGACGGATATAGACTTTCTTATTACTGGATGGATGACAAAAGTGTCCAAGATGCTCTCCATATCCGGAAGGTATGTATGTTTAACACTAAGTTGACATGAAAAACTGTTCTAGAATGTGTATCAAAAGAATGACTCTTATTCATGACTTAATTAGGGGAGCATAGGAAAATGGCAACGATGTAACCGAAAAGATTTGATTGTTAACATCTTGGACAGTAGGTCGTACCATCTAAATCTCAGCAAGAAGGGTTACCGATCACTATAACATATATTTATATACACACATGCACATGAACTCACTTCACGAACATGGGGTTAAGTTATAGATAAGTGGTAAATTGTTTTTTCTTTTTGAGACAGTGGTGACCACGACTATATGGTGCCACACCAATCAACTCAGGCATGGATAAAGAGTCTAAACTATTCCATTGTCGATCAATGGCGACCTTGGAGAGTCCATGACCAAATTTCCGGGTAAATTTCTCTAGAGAACATAGTTTTTTATATATAGTTCATGAAGATTAATCATTTGACAAAATCAAAACCGAAATGACTTTTTTTTCATGTTCTTTGTCAATGGGCAGTTATACTAGGACTTACTCGAATAAGATGACATTCGCAACCGTGAAGGCAAGAAATTTCAATCGAATTCTTTGCTCAGATTTTTTTTGTTTTTTTGATTCTTTATATTATAGTGTATTATATATCGCTTCAACCTTATACTCTTTCCCAATTTCAGGGAGGAGGCCATACGGCTCCAGAGTACAGACCTGAAGAGTGCTTCTTTATGTTCAAAAGGTGGATTTCTCATGAACCTCTATAATCAAACTCATCCTCCAAGCGTTCCATTCAACCGAGATATATGAGTTCAATTCGTTTGGAATATTTCATAAAATATGCCTATACAATCGTCTTTCACTAAGATTTAGTCGTGATAAATGTATGAACATAGACAAATAGAGGGTTTATACAGAAAATGTGTTGTAAAATACCATGTCGTTGATAAGAGGACACATCCTGTATAAGCCAGAATCAAATTGACCGGCGGAGAAAAGATATCTACTTTAATTCTCCGTTCAAATATGAATGCCATCTTTTATTAGAATTACATTTCACCTGTTGGGGAGTCTTTATCACAATTAGGGCATCACCGATACTAATATAAAGTTCCGTTTGTTTCACAAAAAATGACTTTCGAAAAACGTTTTCCTTATTTTTCGGTGTTTGGTAATCTTAGGAAAATGTAGTAACGTAAAAGATTTTTCAAGTTAACGGAAAATGAAACTTTCTTTTCCGGAAAATAACTTACGGATTCATTTTCTGTAAGCCATTTTTTCAAAAGTTTGAGCACCCTTCGTCCCCTTCCACAATTACATATATTTATATATACGTACAATATTTCATTTAATAGATAAATTGTTTAGAAATATAAATTGAGTTTGTGCAAACTATATATAAATTATAATTTTAACAAATACTCATTACGTCCTAAAATTGGTGTCAACTATTATTTAGGGACATCTCAAACATTGTTCATTTTTTTTAAACGTTTTTTTTTCATATCAATTTTATTTGTATTTGTGAAATTGAAAAAAGATGAACCTTATTGATTTAACACGACTAATGATAAATTGAGGTTAATAATGGAAAATTACTTAAAGTTCAACACTATCTTATATTTAATATGAACATTAATATTACAATATATATTTTTTTAAATTTATTCACATATTGTTTTATATAGCATTTTTTAGATGCGTTTATCAAACATCCAAAAATATATTTCAACACGCACGGGGGAGGGGGGGGTTTAAAACATATTTTGGCCTTTGTTTCACCTTCACAAATCACACCTAGCTTCTTGCGGAGATAAGCTATTATGTCAACCCGCAGGTCTCGTCAAGAACGCAACTTTTATACATAACCTTTTCAAATCATAATTAGTACTCTCTCCGTCCCTAAATAATCATCTTAGTTAACTTGATGTACAATTTAAGAAAAAATAATTGACTTGATTATTTATATTCATTTAATGTGTAGTTTCCTTTAAAGCCCATGTGTGTGACTCATAATTAAAGTAGAGTGAAAAAGTAATGATAAAGTGGTAAAAGTGATGTTCTAAAAAAGTAAGTTTCAAACTGAACAATTATTTTGGAATTGACGAAAAAAGAAAAGATGATGATAATTTAGGGACGGAGGGAGTATTATTTTTTCTTGAGTGTCTCTAATGTATTATTTTAAAGAGTTGTTTTTGCAATTTATTTAAAAATAAAAATTAAACAAATAGTTAAACTTAAACATAGCAAGTTATATTATATATACGAACGCTTGTTGTGGTATTTTCTAATAACATGGTGCATTCTTGTTTGAGCTTATAATGAGTTTTTACTTAATCGCGAGTCTATCTTTCCCAAAAATTAAATAAAACCCCTAGTCTATATCATGCGAGCCAAAGTTCTAGAAGCACCATTTTCGAACACAAATGAAATGAGATGTTTTTTTTTTTTTTTTTGTTTAATTTCAAACTTTTGACTTTTTCAACATTGATTTTTTTGGTTTAACTAAATGTAAAATTTTGATACATTGTTTATGTGAAAAATATGTTTACACAAAGCAACATAAACCCTTTTTTGAAACCATAAAGTAATTTTGATAAGCTGTAATGTACTAATCTCATTTGTAATTTTTTTAGATGACTGGCATAAAATCAATCACTTTAAAATGACGTACATATTGTTTCCTTAACACACATTATTTCAATTTTAAACTTTCTAAAAGAAATCGGTATTGATGCACAATTAGTGGAGTTTTTATTTCAAACCTGCTTGGAGACCTATAGACAAAAGTAGGTTTACAAAATATTAATATACATTTTTAACTATAAAATAAAAAAATTTAGTTACTATAATTATAATGACTGATAGATTTTGATTTTTGACCGAGTTTATAATTATTTAATTTAACATTGTACATTTTTTATGTGCTTGCTTAATTTTTTAAATTAACAATGTATAAAAATAAACAATTGTTATATCTACTAACTTTTAAACTAGCCTTAAACACAATCCCGAGTTTCAAACCCTAGTTTCGGTGATTTTGTTAAACCTTGAATTGAACCGAATTCTTTCACAAGAGTTATTCCCAAGCTCATTATAAACAACATTCATGCTTTATAAAATGTCAAAATCACAACTTCATAGAGAATTCATAAAATCCTACACATGTTTCAAAGGTTGAATTGGAGGATTTGTCTTCACCAAAGATGTTCATAATCATCAATAGAGCAACTATAATGAAGGGGTCATGTCATTTTATTGAACATGAAAATTTCAAGGATTTCTCAACGTACCTTAGTCCTAAGATTAATGGAGGAAAGGTTGATTAAAGAGAGGATTGTTGTAGAGAAGATCGAGAGCTTCGATTTGGCGGTCTCGGTTCGTCGATCGGACCACTGGATCTCAGGAAATGGTCCTTCAACCTAGGGTTTCTTCCATGGACGAATTTGGAGCTTGGTCTCTGAATCTCGGTTTGTTATGATCAGCAATGGCTGATTTTGGCTAGACTTTGTGTTTATATACTTCCCAAGAAGTCCCTAATCCAAGTGATGGTGTTAAGAGGCTTCTAATTGGCCAAGGAATGAATGTGAGCCATTGATAAGCAATGATCCAAGGGTTCACAAGGGGTCTTAGACAAGTCAACAAAGGTGGCTTTTGAGTCACAATGGACGTCCAGGGCCAAGGGTTCAAGAGTCAATAGCCAAAACACTCAAAAATGACCAAAGGTGAACGCCCAATTTCAATTGTTGTTACTGATCGATGATCTTGTAAAATCGACCATAAATATCTCACACCTCTAAATGAGGTGATTATTGATTTTTGTGAAACTAGACTCTTTAAACTATAGTTTGGCCTTTTAAATTACTCAATTTGGACTTATATTCATCAAAATATGGCTACTACAAGTTCAAGACTGAAGCTGATTTCCCTGAAAACAGCATTCTGCACAGCAAATAAGTCAAGACCTAAATGAGGTACTTATACACCTTGTAAAAATACCATATTATACAGGAAGAATCCTAACATATGTAGGTAAAACATACTAAATTTTTAGAAAATTCTCTTCAGAGATTGGTACCAGAATTTTCCCGTTTTCCCAAAACCGGATTGAATACGTGAAGTAATATGTTGGTCATCTAATTTCCAAATGCAACAAGTCTATGAACAATGATTATGCAAGCATGGGAAATACTAGTACACTTGGTTTAGAACTTAAATGAACTTCTCGCAAGTTTAAAGCACAAACAATACAAGCAACGAAGGCAATCCCGAGAAACCTAAGGCTCAAACGAAGCAACAATGCTTCTAAACTCTCAACCAAGCATACAACAACTAAGATGAACATTGTAAATCTTATATGCAAGGTACTAAGACTCCAATGAGACTTATTTAGGTGCTATCATGTTAAGATAAACACTCGGCATTAACAACAAAGCATGCAACACGAGAAAGTCAAATACACGAAGGTTCGAGGTCTTACATCCTCACCACCTTAAAAAGAATTCGTCCTCGAATTCAAAACTCGACAACAACCAAAAGTTCAATATTCCTCGGCACATGAAGTCGAGGTGACCGTCTAGGTATGCCTCAAAACACGAGGGGGAGAAATACTCAAATCTCAACTACAATAAATTCCAAATCAAGTCATCTTGACTCTTGACAGAGTTCAAAGACATTAGCAAAGCTTACAAAGTTCCATCAAACGTGGATATCAAGGTTTAAATGCCTCTCTATCAACTAATCGTGGTAATTCATGCATGTGCATTAATTGCACCGAACTAACTAACTTCCCAACCAAATTTTTTTTTTTTTTTCTGGGCTAGCTAAATTATTCCCGACCACAATACGAATCTCTAGGGTTTAACGCCCTTACACTATAATCAAGTAGTTAATCATCATCATAGACACATATTCACCCAACAAGGAAGACATTCAACACAGTGTAACTTATTCGATCAAGTCACAAGTTCATTTCATTCATAGCATGATCTCCATATACAAGTTGCACATATTTGCACAAGCAAAACAAGATACCATTTTCAATTACATTACGTTTGGTAGCGGGTTCGATTAATTCCTATCTCATATTATACCATTCTAGTTCTCCGACGAAGACCTCTTGATAATCAAGTCGGGAGCCCTCTGAAGTGACTTCAAAGCTTTAGGTAAATGCTGATGTGGGGTGGTCGTGAATCACATATCAACATCCTTTATATCGGTCTCAACAATAGCAATCATAAGCACATATAGGCATGGCATCAACATCATGCAACATAGCATATTAATTTACTATGTATGTATACCAAGTATGGAATATTCATACTATTAACTACCTATCAATGGTAGATAAAACACATTATTCAAGGCTAATACTCTATCAATGTATTAGACTAATACAAGAATACAACACTTCACAAGTCACTAGGTAGCATATTCTTACTAACTAGTATATAACCAATCCTTATAAGTCAAAAGCTAGATATGCCGAGATTGACAACCCGATCCGACCAATCATCATGTGATCACCCTCTTGGCCCATCACCAAGTTCCAACATATCATGAGGAAATTTCACCTTGATCAAGGTAGTCCCCAAATACCAAAACACAACCATCGGAAAGGGTTCTCAAATTCCCAACACAAGTAATACAAGAACGGTGATTAAATACTACCATAACTATATACACCTATATAGTAATCTATGAAATACTATTAGGTACCTCGGGAGGCTTAACCACTCCATCTCTCAAAAGCGTATTACAACGAACTTTCACCATAATGATTAATCACGACGATCACCCTTGGGATGACCTAGCTTCTCGATTCCTAAAAATGGAACAAGAAACAACAAATTTACTAAAATGCAAAGATCTACTCTTGGTATAACTGCAACTCGTAAGCAATAAAGGAGAAATATAATACTCCTAGACACAAACCTTCACTCACGGCAATCTAGACCAAACGAACTTAGTACTCCAAGTCGTGTATTTGTACCAATGAATATGCCAATAAGGCATTATAAACAACACTCGACGGTAAATACTGGAAAACCCAAAACCCAAACTAGGCCATGGAACCTATCGGCTTATAGCTAACATAAGCTCGATACCAATCAGCGTGACGAATCTTCCGGCCGGTTCCAACACCAAATCCCAAAAGTCGCCGCTGAACTAACTTAAGAAGAGGACAAGCACTTGATAAGCAGAGGAGTGCTAGTCAAAGCAGTCGAGCAAACTCGCTCTAAACATGAACATAACACCGCAATAAAATACGGTATTTCAAAAATCGAATCAGCGGAAGCAATATAAGAAAGAAGTCCCAAGCTATGAAGCTCGAAACCAACGACAATGAAAACCAAGAGAGACATTATCTCTCAAAAGGAGAAAACAAAACTTCGCGTCGCAACATTGCGAGACGCTAATCAAACCATCGGCACTCCAGGTAGGCGTTTCAACAAAGAACCAACTCGATATAACAATTACCCAACGCTAAAGCATACCGGGGTCAAGCAACAACTATAAAAACTAGAATAAGGAAATTCCCCAAAGCTACCGTGTCAGGAGACAACTAAAATAAATACTAAAACAACAAACAAGGCACGACACACACGTCACGGCCCGAAAAAACCAATACAAATACCCAAGTATTCTACCCAGCTCAGTAAAGTCTAAATAACTTTACAAAATGTCGATCTCACAAGAATAGCAAAGTACATTAAATTAATGACAATGCTAAAAAGGAACAAGACTCCACAAGTGAAAGCGCTACTCGAAAGTCGGGCTGCTACAAACACGAACCAATACGATCTAACCTCGATCTATCGACCACCGCGCTCGCCACTCTACGAGAACTACTCGACCTCAATGCGTATCGATTCTTTGCAACTAAAAACAAGTACGAATGAGTCATAATGACCCAAGATGCTTACCAAAATATATATGCAACATATAATTATGTAACATAAACATAACGAGGTGTCATTTATATATGTGAGCGTAAAAACCGTGAAAGAAGCGTCGTATCGTTTCGATACTCCCACAGATATCCACTCTTTCTTACTTACTAAATCGTCAAATGAACTTTGGGTGTAATTCCCTGCTCACACACAAATCAAATGAATTAGAAGGTAGTTCCCACAAACATCATATGCAAGTATACATATCATTATATATACGAATCAAGCTATTCTAGCACTTTACCTACCACGTGTAAGGGTGGGTGCATGTTTATATATATACACCTATATCAGTATGTATATCTCTAAATATACATATGAAATCTCCCCATAAAATCATCATGCATAAGTGTGCATATCTATATATATACACATCAAGTCTTTCATATATATCTCATATACAAGTATGCATATATCTATATATACATATCAAATCTCTCATGTATCATCAGCCAATTCAAACATGGTCAATAAGATCTCATGTTCAACTAACACTTTGTTATCACATAAGTGCTCATAGTAAGCCACATAAAGGATAGAGAAGATACCAAATCACTTACGTCGTATTGCCCCTCACTGCAATCCGCAATCTGAGTTGTTAATCAAATTGTGCAAATGATACCGTGTTCGGGCGTAAAGTCAGCAGACCGAGCTCTCTTCTCGGGTCAGGAGCTCTCTACTCGGGAAAATAGCACTAGCCAATGCGCTCTTTTGGTTCTTCACGAAGGGCTACTTCCCCATTGTAGCTAGCGGTGGAGGTGTGTGTGAAACCCGAATCGGTGCGGCGATACATTGCAACCACGAATCCCATAATTTGAAAACAATGCATCGTCCCACCATCATCATGAAAACTCAAGTAATGCCACCGGTTGGACTTATATGCAATGCAATACAAGTAGATGTTTACTTGCTAATTCTCAAGTAGATATAATGACCTACTAAACTCATACGATTATGCACATTGTTACATAAATCACAAAACCACAGATAGGAACTCATTTAAGTCTCTAAAGCATAAGTGCCAAGTTTGTTCACTCTATTCAATTCAAGTTTCAAAAGCTATTAATCTAGTCAAGCTGGAATATAATTGTCATAGGATCTCGCCACGATCCTCGTAAGGTTCAATTGTTCCTTAACCTCGACTCTGTTGAGTCTTTACTACAATTCCAACCAAATAGAGTTTGAACACTATATGTGTCCCAGAACTCTTTTCTATGTTCTCGTTTGAGGCATAGCAAGGTTCTCATTCCATTTAGGAATCTTTAGTTCAAGTCCCAGTAAGTTATATAAGGGAAGCCCAAGTTGATTATTATGAAATCAAGCTTAGTTCAATTTTGATTCATAATTCCACTTAATAGTAGAATCCAAGTTCACCATGATTAATTCATTAACCGTAGAACAGATCGAGGCACGAAGGCAAATACATTCAATATGCTCATAAGTCATATCATAGAAACACATAGAAGAATCAATTTTTTGGTAGGAAATCATGCATTTAGTCATAATATAAAATATGACAGTATTCCATATTCACTATGAAATTCAACGAGTCACAACTTAACCATCGGTCGATTAAGTACTATCCAAGACTACTCAGTTAGTCTCGGATCATGAAGCCATTTACTAAACTCTTCCTAGAGTAGTAACTCATTCAATAACACAAAGTCGATGGTAGTCAACTTAAGCAACACTAGAGCGGTAATAACTTAAGTAAAACCATATCGGTGAGTCTTAGATAACAACATGGTCATCCTAGCGACTTATACAAGTAGACTCCATGTATAGAGTACTAAAGAAAGCCCCAATCAAATCTTCTCATAGAATAGTCCTCAAATTCATTATTCAACAAGTAGGTGTTTTTACTCATTAAAGAATCAGTAGGAATTGACAAAGGCGAATTCACACGTCAAATAGATACATCATTCTACAACATGATCTCAATTGTGCATTTGCTTCACACAATCACATAAACCACATAAGAACTCGATTTGAGTCTTATAATCACTCATATCCAACATGTCCTTCAATCCATCCCAAAGTCACGTAAGCTAATATATTAGTCTAACGCACTACTGACGTCATAGGAATTGAATGTGGAGTCGGTATTGTTCAATAACTCCCAAATTTCAACTCCGGTGAGTTTTACTAAAATTCAACCAAATAGAGCATTGATACTATATGCATCACATTGCCCTTTCCTAAGTTCTCCTTTCATTTAGAACTCGATAACTAGGCCGTTCATGATCTTAAACTAGTCTTAAACACAACCCTGAAGTTTCAAACCCTAGTTTCGGTGATTTTGTTAAACCTTGAATTGAACCGAATTCTTTCACAAGAGTTATTCCCAAGCTCATTATAAACAACATTCATGCTTTATAAAATGTCAAAATCACAACTTCATAGAGAATTCATAAAATCCTACACATGTTTCAAAGGTTGAATTGGAGGATTTGTCTTCACAAAGATGTTCATAATCATCAATAGAGCAACTATAATGAAGGGGTCATGTCATTTTATTGAACATGAAAATTTCAGGATTTCTCAACGTACCTTAGTCCTAAGATTAATGGAGGAAAGGTTGATTAAAGAGAGGATTGTTGTAGAGAAGATCGAGAGCTTCGATTTGGCGGTCTCGGTTCGTCGATCGGACCACCGGATCTCCGGGAAATGGTCCTTCAACCTAGGGTTTCTTCCATGGACGAATTTGGAGCTTGGTCTCTGAATCTCTGGTTTGTTATGATCAGCAATGGTTGATTTTGGCTGGACTTTGTGTTTATATACTTCCCAAGAAGTCCCTAATCCAAGTGATGGTGTTAAGAGGCTTCTAATTGGCCAAGGAATGTGAGCCATTGATAAGCAATGATCCAAGGGTTCACAAGGGTCTTAGACAAGTCAACAAAGGTGGCTTTGAGTCACAATGGACGTCCAAGGGCCAAGGGTTCAAGAGTCAATAGCCAAAACACTCAAAAATGACCAAAGGCTGAAAACTGCCCAATTTCCAGATTGTTGTTACTGGACAGTCGATCTTGTAAAATCGACCATAAATATCTCACACCTCCAAATGAGGTGATTATTGATTTTATGAAAATAGACTCTTTAAAATATAGTTTAGACTTTTAAATTACTCAATTTGGACTTATATTCATCAAAATATGGCTACTACAAGTTCAAGTACAGAAGCTGATTTCCTGAAAACAGAATTCTGGCACAGCCGTAAGTCAAGACCTAAATGAGGTACTTATACACCTTGGAAAAATACCATATTATACAGGGAGTATCCTAACATATGTAGGTAAAACATACTAAATTTTTAGAAAATTCTCTTCAGTAGATTGGTACCAGAATTTTCCCGAAGTTTTCCCAAAACCGGATTGAATCTGTGAAGTAATATGTTGGTCATCTAATTTCCAAATGCAACAAGTCTATGAACAATGATTATGCAAGCATGGGAAATACTAGTACACTTGGTTTAGAACTTAAATGAACTTCTCGCAAGTTTAAAGCACAAACAATACAAGCAACGAAGGCAATCCCGAGAAACCTAAGGCTCAAACGAAGCAACAATGCTTCTAAACTCTCAACCAAGCATACAACAACTAAGATGAACATTGTAAATCTTATATGCAAGGTACTAAGACTCCAATGAGACTTATTTAGGTGCTATCATGTTAAGATAAACACTCGACGCATTAACAACAAAGCATGCAACACGAGAAAGTCAAATACACGAAGGTTCGGGGTCTTACAAAAATACCATGTCGTTGATAAGAGGACACATCCTGTATAAGCCAGAATCAAATTGACCGGCGGAGAAAAGATATCTACTTTAATTCTCCGTTCAAATATGAATGCCATCTTTTATTAGAATTACATTTCACCTGTTGGGGAGTCTTTATCACAATTAGGGCATCACCGATACTAATATAAAGTTCCGTTTGTTTCACAAAAAATGACTTTCGAAAAACGTTTTCCTTATTTTTCGGTGTTTGGTAATCTTAGGAAAATGTAGTAACGTAAAAGATTTTTCAAGTTAACGGAAAATGAAACTTTCTTTTCCGGAAAATAACTACTGGATTCATTTTCGTAAGCATTTTTCAAAAGTTTGAGCACCCTTCGTCCCCTTCCACAATTACATATATTTATATATACGTACAATATTTCATTCAATAGATAAATTGTTTAGAAATATAAATTGAGTTTGTGCAAACTATATATAAATTATAATTTTAACAAATACTCATTACGTCCTAAAATTGGTGTCAACTATTATTTAGGGACATCTCAAACATTGTTCATTTTTTTTAAACGTTTTTTTTTCATATCAATTTTATTTGTATTTGTGAAATTGAAAAAAGATGAACCTTATTGATTTAACACGACTAATGATAAATTGAGGTTAATAATGGAAAATTACTTAAAGTTCAACACTATCTTATATTTAATATGAACATTAATATTACAATATATATTTTTTTAAATTTATTCACATATTGTTTTATATAGCATTTTTCGTGCGTTTATCAACCATCCAAAAATATATTTCCACACGCACGGGGGAGGGGGGGGTTTAAAACATATTTTGGCCTTTGTTTCACCTTCACAAATCACACCTAGCTTCTTGCGGAGATAAGCTATTATGTCAACCCGCAGGTCTCGTCAAGAACGCAACTTTTATACATAACCTTTTCAAATCATAATTAGTACTCTCTCCGTCCCTAAATAATCGTCTTAGTTAACCTGATGTATAATTTAAGAAAAAATAATTGACTTGATTATTTATATTCATTTAATGTGTAGTTTCCTTTAAAGCCCATGTGTGTGACTCATAATTAAAGTAGAGTGAAAAAATAATGATAAAGTGGTAAAAGTGATGTTCTAAAAAAGTAAGTTTCAAACTGAACAATTATTTTGGAACGGACGAAAAAGGAAAAGATGATGATAATTTAGGGATGGAGGGAGTATTATTTTTTCATGAGTGTCTCTAATGTATTATTTTAAAGAGTTGTTTTTGCAATTTATTTAAAAATAAAAATTAAACAAATAGTTAAACTTAAACATAGCAAGTTATATTATATATACGAACGCTTGTTGTGGTATTTTCTAATAACATGGTGCATTCTTGTTTGAGCTTATAATGAGTTTTTACTTAATCGCGAGTCTATCTTTCTCAAAAATTAAATAAAACCCCTAGTCTATATCATGCGAGCCAAAGTTCTAGAAGCACCATTTTCGAACACAAATGAAATGAGATGTTTTTTTTTTTTTTGTTTAATTTCAAACTTTTGACTTTTTCAACATTGATTTTTTTGGTTTAACTAAATGTAAAATTTTGATACATTGTTTATGTGAAAAATATGTTTACACAAAGCAACATAAACCCTTTTTTGAAACCATAAAGTAATTTTGGTAAGCTGTAATGTACTAATCTCATTTGTAATTTTTTTTTAAATGACTGGCATAAAATCAATCACTTTAAAATGACGTACATATTGTTTCCTTAACACACATTATTTCAATTTTAAACTTTCTAAAAAGAAATCTGAGTATTGATGCACAATTAGTGGAGTTTTTATTTCAAACTGTTTGACAGACCTATAGACAAAGTAGGTTTACAAAATATTAATATACATTTTTAACTATAAAATAAAAAAAATTTAGTTACTATAATTATAATGACTGATAGATTTTGTTTTTGACCGAGTTTATAATTATTTAATTTAACATTGTACATTTTTTATGTGCTTGCTTAATTTTTTAAATTAACAATGTATAAAAATAAACAATTGTTATATCTACTAACTTTTACAATTCAAAGTTGACACATTTTATTCAGTCTCTTGACCTTATTTATTGGTTTCCTCCAATCGGTCCAATTATGTTCGAGATAGTGGAGTACAAAGGTAGCTTGCCAGTTGCCAACTCTACTCTCCAATCCCAACTCATCGACCAAGGTAATTATAACTTCGGAAAAATTGCTGGTTACTTTTCAAAAAATTTAATCGTTATTGTCTTAACTCTTATGTTTTTTTTTTCAAATTGAAAAATAATATTTTTGAGATTAAAAAAATTATGACGCCTTTAATGAGCATAAAACGTGCTACATAAATAAATTACGATACATTAATTATTGTATCAGAATTAAAAGAAATCTAGGATCATTCATAGCAGAAGAAGGAAGAAATTTGGGAGCCAATTCTGATTCCCATTTCTGAAAATGTTTTCTGTGTTACAACCAACTGTTCAGGGGATGCCTATTTATACACAGAAAAATATAGCTAACATACTAACAGAAAGCTAACATACTAATAGAAAGCTAACAAACTAACTGGCAAGAAAGATTCCCACAAAATACAATACTGCCCTAGTAACTAACAGGCTAACAAGATTTGTGGATTTATTTCCAAACCTCTACAGTGGGCACTTGAACTGCCTTTAACAGCTTCTGCAAATCCCCCTTGATATACCATCTCTGTATATTATTCACATGTGCATTGTCATCACCATTATGTTTAGCACCCCTCCCACAAACTGAAAGGGGGGAAAAATTGACCAACTTCAGTTTGCTCAACAAAAAACAGTGAGGGACCTTGCCAAGAGACTTTGTGAAGATGTCAGCTACTTGAAACTTGCTTGGAATATACTGAGGTTTAATCAAACCCTGTTGGACTTTCTCACGAACAAAGAAACAGTCCAATTCTATGTGCTTTGTGCGGGCATGATACACAGGGTTAGAAGCAATAGCAATGGCTGCAGAACTATCACAATAAACTGGAATAGGAAGGTCTACAGGAATCTGCAAATCTTTAAGTAAGGCATGAAGCCACATAATTTCACAGCTTACAGTGGCTAAGGCTCGATATTCAACCTCTGCAGAGGACCTTGCTGTGACAGATTGTTTCTTGGCTAGCCATTAAACCAAAGAAGTCCCCAAGAATAAACAAGAGCCGAGAGGCAGATTTTTGATCATTGGGATCTCAACCCAATCACTATCACAAGAGGCTATGAGTTTGAGATCATTACGGAGGAAAGAAGAAGCCCTTGACGGGCATGCTGATATACCTCAGAACCCTATATAAAGCTGTAAGATGTACTGAGGTTGGGGAATGAACAAATTGACTTAACACATGAGCTGCAAATGCTATATCATGCCTTGTTATAGTCATAGTTACGAAAGGCGAGCGCCTCTTCGCCTGAGGCGAGAGGCGAGGCGAGGCGAGGGGGTTACGCCCCTTGCATGTAAAGGCGAGGCGAGGCGAGGCTACAGAGGCGATCGCCTTTTCGCCTTTGTGACGAGGCGAGAGGCGAAAAAGAAAAAGGCGAGCAAAGCGTACATTCTAGAAAAACCTTTAAAATATGACATACTTTTTACCTTTTAGGGTTTTAATTTTTAACATGAGCCTATTAACCCCGGCCATGATGTAGTGGATGATGATGGGTTTGATTCGGGTCTTGAGTGAGGATGTTTGATGTGTTGCTAGTTGCTACTTGTTTCGTGACTTTATTAGAAGTTTTACCTAATATGTAATTTCATCTTTTGCTATTAAATTGTAGGTTCGGATGTTGAGCAAGTTTTTTTGGATGTTGCCTTGTTGTTATTATATATGTGAATTTTAACTTAATTTCATATATTATTTTCATTTATAAATGCTTTGGATTATGTTACAATAAAATTAATCTCTCTCTCTCTCTCTCTCTCTCTCTCTCTCTCTCTCTATATATATATATATATATATATATATACACACTATTTTTTCTTAATTTCTCGCCTTGTTCCTTTCGCCTCGCCCCCCTCGAAAATGGACCTCGCCCGCCCTCGCCTTCCGCCTTTAATAACTATGGTTATAGTGAGATAGAGCAGTTTGCCTACTAGCTGTCTATACATAGAAGGGTCTGAGAGAGGAACACCTACAGTGCCCAACAGTTTCTCATTAGGATCTAAGGGAATGGTCAATGGCTTGGCATCAACCAGTCCTGCAGAATGAATAAGATCAATAGCATATTTCCTCTGACTTAAGTGGAAACCTTGAGAGGATCTGGCAACCTCAATTCCCAAGTAATATTTAATAAGTCCAAGATCTTTAATGCTAAATTGATTATCCAAAAACTTCTTCAACTTCTCAATGACATGAAGATCAGTTCTTGTAACTATTATGTCATCGACATATACCAAAGCCACAGTGAAAGAAGTCCCTTGAGCAAGTGTAAACATAGAGTAGTCTGAATGAGATTGCAGAAACCCAAGTTGTAAAAGAGACTCTGTGAGCTTAGCAAACCACTGCCTTGAAGCCTGTTTCAAACCATATAAGGATTTCTTCAACTTGCAAACTAAATTGGGAGCATGAACATTGGCATACCCCTGGGGAACAATCATATACACTTCCTCTTCTAGATCTCCATGAAGGAATGCATTATTGACATCTAATTGATGCACATCCCACCCTTTAGCTGCTGCCACAGTGAGAAGAGACCTGACAGACACCATCTTGGCAACTGGAGAAAAGGTCTCTTGATAGTCTATTCCTTCTGACTGATTATACCCCTTAGCAACTAGTCTTGCTTTATACCTTTCAATTGTCCCATTAGCATTATGTTTCTCTAAATTTCATCGAGTCCTAGGAGACCCCCAGTCAAAAGCTATATACGTGGTGTCCTTTAGAAGGATAGAAGGTTGACCAAAGAAGACACTACTTCAGGGAGGAAGGCATTCCAATAATGGAATCAAACTATATTCAGTCTTGTCCACATCTATCGGAAACGATGGCTTACAAAAGTAAGCTGTAAGAAAATAACTGAACTTATGATTTCATATTCACCCACAGAGAATAATGTAGTAAAAGTCAAGGCACACAAATAACACCCCCAGCTTGAGTTATTATTTGGTTAGTTTGTAGTATAAATTTGGAAAAAGTTGAATTGTAATTTTTGTATTGGAGGATTATTGGTAGTGCCGATAACTGAATCCAAGTCGTATTATTGTTAGGGCTACCCTAGTCTAGTATTATTACTCCCTCCGTCCCTAAATAATCGTCCTAGTTGACCCGGCGCATAGTTTAAGAAAAAACAATTGACTTGATTATTTATATTGGTTTAATATGTAGTTTCCTTTAATGCCCATGTGTATGTAGCCCATAATTAAAGTAGAGTGAAAAAGTAAGGGTAAAGTGATAAAAGTGATGTTCTAAAAAGGTAAGTTTCAAACTGGACAATTATTTTGGGACAGACGAAAAAAGAAAGGAGGACGATAATTTAGGGACGGAGGGAGTATTATAATACATGTAACTAATTTTATTTAATTAGTCCTAAAGCTATCCTGGTCCAGTACTATAACTATATGCTTCTTGTCTTCCATAGGGGCCTTGCCCAATATCAAGTACAGAAGACTTTCACTTTTCCATTTAAGGATAGGGTGCCTTAATTGGCCTCCTAGTGGGATTCGGTAATGGGGACTCGGCGGGGAGGGGGGATCTAATATTCAGATTGATGCACAGATAGGTAGGCTGTTTCTGATCTCTTATCTCATGTTCCATTTTTGTCCCATCTGGAATTTTTTTGGAAAAGCAAAGACGACCAATAATGTTGCTGGCCAGCCTTGAGAGAAAGATTAACATATTACTAGATTCCCTTGAGGCTGTGATGCCAGGCATCTATGACCAAAAGAATCCTAGATCCAATCAATCACAAGATATGCCTCGTGGTAAATCAAGAGTCAAAACATATACGATTTGTCTTCAAATGAAAGATAAAAGTGAGAAAGAAGCACAAGCGATATGGATTTCAGATGAGTAACTCCAGACAAGTAATAGTGGTAATTTTTATCAAATTAATCCAAGTTTAGCAACAAAGTGCAGATTATAACAAATAATAGTATATATTTATTATCATGTTAAGGAAGCACAGGAAACTGAGCAGTAAGATAGTAACCTACAAATAAAGACCAGAATCTGACAATAATGGCTACGACAACTATAAAATTGTCTGCCACAGCAGTTCAGTATCTAGATGCTAAAACCCAATTCATGATATGATACTCCCTCCGTCCAAAAAGATTGTCTTGGTTACTACTATTATAGGTCCCAAAATGCTTGTCCACTTTCCATAAGTGGAAACAGGGATTAATTTAGTTTCTGTCTATGCCCCTCATTACATAGTTTTTATAGCTTTATGACTCATTCATAGAGTAACAGTAAAAGTAGGGCTACAATTAATCCTGGTAGAAAATTCAAGAATATTTGTTCAAAGTAGGTTCTAAATAATTATATTTCTTAATCCGTGTCCAAGGTCAAACGAGAGTTACAAGATAATCTTTCTAGGATGGAGGGGGTAGTTCGTAACAATTCTAGATGGTAATATGTAGCAGATATTTTTTGTGTTCACAGCATCAACCCTACTTCAGCAAATTATAAGATGGTATTCATGTGGTTGTTCACGATTTACCATTATTACTATCTATGATTGAAAGTATAATCATTATACAATCAAGTCATCACCATATGGATACTGCCATTATTACTACACAGCTAAAAGAGTGCATGCATCATCAGATCATATATTAGTAAACTTTACCTTTATATCCCCATTATATCCTGCACTTATCATCCGGGGCGTTTGTTGAATCACAGGCAACTCCAACGACCTCTCCATCATGAGCACAGCCACTTCTTTCTGATATGTCCACATACGTGCCTCGACTAATGCCTGACTGAAGATTAAATCGCTCGATCCATCCACCTGCAGTCCCTAAAATGGCAAAATTGCCACATGCACTGATGGCGCAAGCCTACCATCAACGGAAAAGATTCATTTCAACAAAATTTGCTTTCAAGGAGGAAAAATAATTATTTTAATGCTTTGCAGTATTCGATATGAATGACGTGAAAGGGTTCAGGAAACTGAGATATTACCTTGATAGAAGTTTGATTTACTGAACTTGGTGTCAGTATATGCTCGCCAAGAACAAAATTTTGAAGCCTCCAAACATATGCCTGTGCAGTATCCATATGGCAGGTTACCACATTGCACCAGTCGCGCTCTCTGATTTCAGCTAAAAATTATAATACAAAATAAGAAGAAAAAAAAATGTCAGGGCCAGTTGTATTTTGTAATGAATAAGAGTAGTGGGGCAGAAAAAGTTCAAAGGAAACGAACTATGCAACTGTAAGCACTGCTTCTAGACATCTACTAATTGATCCATTTTGGGTGAAAGGATCCTTAGCCTGAACCAACTTTATAGATCCAAAAACAAGCATAAACTTAGGTCCCAAGACATTGACAACTATGAGAGAGCATAACAAATCACAATACCAACTAGGATTTGTCACAAATCCAGTAACCCTTTGCTTTCAGACCAAACCACCTCTTCCCTGCTGAAGGCTGCTCAAACAACTCAACCGAGTCCTAAACCTTCCATATTTGTTCCCCAAGATTCTATCCCTCATGTACAGATTAATGTCAACTCCAAGATGTCGGTTGGGGCTGATATTCCCACTACAAGCAACCCCAGTCAGGTGGAAACTGAACATGAGCTCACGGCTAATGCCCCTTCTTTACCGAATGCTGTCCATATTGACCTAACCAAAAGTAATCATTTCCCAATTCAGGCATCTCCCTCTCTTACTCATAAAAATCATTCTTCCAGCTTGAGTCCAAACTCCCCCCTTTCAACCCTTCTCCAGATAGACAAGCCACAATGCAGGATAATTCTCCTTCTCAGCCCCTTCAATCTGAAAAATATGTTCGGAAAGCAGCCTTTCATCCTTTTGTCGATAAAACTTCAAGCTATGGTCTTCCTAAATATAATTGTGTGACAAACTCTATGCCGGACATTAGCGATCTATTTGATGAAGACATTACAGAGAATATGCTGCAAGAAGATGCTATGAACATTGTCTCCCCCAATAATTTTGTCGTTCTGCAAACTATTGAAGAGGAAGACCCAGTTAATAATTTCTCACAGTTTGAAGCTCTAAATCTAGAATCCTCAAGTCACAGAAAGCAGAAGCGTCGTACAAAAAATTGTTTTCGTAATTATTAAATTTATGTATTTGTTTTATTTAGGTTTTTTTTTGCCTGTTCCTTTTTTTTGTTATTCTTTCCAAGGTAAGGCTCCTTTGTCCCCACTTCATGGGTAAGGCTGGTTGTCCCCCTTAAGCTTGTTCTTCCCTTTATTTCCTTATCTATAAAAATCTAGAGTTATTGAAAAAAAATATAGGATTTGTCCAATAAGATGACTCTTGAAAACTATATGTTGCTAGTCTTACTTTCTTTTGGGCAATATCAAATGTTCTTCCTGAAGATGGGCATATACACTGTAACACTAGTCTCTCAAGCTAACTTAAATACATGAAAGAATTTTATCAAGCAAACTTAAATACATGAAATATTTTTTTTTCAAAAGTCAGACATAAGGTTGTTCGTCAACAGAGCCTTATTGTGCTTGTAAGTCAAAGATAATAATTTAATTTAAATGCAGAAAAAAGCACAGCATTCTTTATCAAACTTGCAGGTCACATCCACTCAGTAAATGAGAAACGAAAACACATGAGAGAGGGATAGTGTGTTGCAAAGCCTGAAATCTTATGTTCAAACTGAGCACACAGTACAGGCATGCATGACAACAAAAGCTAGAATAATCAGCGTACCAACATCAAATGCAATCACAGGCTTCAATTTTATCTCTTCCTCCTGAAAAATAAGCCAGCAGAAATATGAAAACTCAACATGGGCATAATTTGCAACGGATTAAAAGGCAGCAATTACATTACAACAAAAAAAAACATGAGAAGTTTCAACATCAATATTGTAAAAAATAGGGGCAAACTCCTTTATGATATAAGAACTTCAATATTTCTTAAGAAATCAGAACAGTTCATGTGGTCAAGGACTTGGACTGTATAGCTATTAAGGTTGTCTCAGTCTCGATAGAAGATCCAGGCAGCTCTACTACAAAGATACTAGTTTGTAGTGGCAGGGTGGGGTGTTTGCTATCTGGACTGAGAGGAGCTCTAGGATCTTCAGGGATCAGGAGTTAACTTGGTCTCTACTTTGGGACAGTGAAGTTTGTATGGCTTCTGTTTGAGCTTCGGCTATGGGAGCATTTCAAGAAGTTCCTATTTCAGTTTTGCATAGGGATTAGAGTGCTTCAAATTCTTGATAGCTTTTTATTTGTATATTAAGGCCTTTGTATTGCTTTTCTTCCTTTCTGATGGACGACCACATTGTACTTCTTTCATATCGAATAGAATTTTCTCGTCAGTCAAAGAAAGGTACTTCTATTTACCAGTTTTCCCCACTTCACCGAAGCGCAACAAAGAAACCACAAAAAAGATGGGTTAAGCCTTGAATACCAAGAGATGGCTTTACAATATTTGACCATTGGTAATGAAAAAGAAATTATTGTTTCCTACTTAATTAGAAAAACCACTATAAACCACAATTTATTTAGGGACAGTGGAAGTAGCACTTATTTTATGGTTAGAAGTGTTTGATTGTGTTTCCAAATTTACTATCAGCTTAAACTGTGTTACAAGGATACAATGAAATGATATACTGATCCTCTGATAAGCTTTAAATGGAAAAATTCCCATCTGCACAGAATTCATAAGTAAATTGGTCTACAGATGCATCCACTTGGACCTGCTTCACTTCTTAGGACATACCTAATTTATATTTCTTCTTGAGGTACACAATTTCATTTTTCTGCTACATGTCTTAGTTTCAGTCTTATTATAACTCACTCTATTGAAAATATATTAAGATGTCAAATAACATGAGCAGAACCTAGTAGGTACGCGGTGTGATTAATTATGTCAATAGGCATCCCTGCTTGGAAAGAAACATCAAACAATGAGGCAAAAGCTCCAAGGTTGGTTCTTAACCAATTGCTGTTAGGTTTGTGGAATACATTTTTAAGAACAAATTTCTCAATAGTTTAGCCTGCTTTATGTATAGACACTTTGAAAAAAAAAATAGCAGCAAAATTCCCTAATGGAGTAGCTGAGCAGTCGTTCATCCAATGGACAATTCCATGAAATGTAGTGGGTCATGACACAGAAGATTGAAAGTACCAGCAATTACCAGTCATACCTTCAACCTGAGCTTCTTTGCTCTTTTGGATATGTGACGCTGAGAAAGTTCTCTACTTTGTTGATCCTGATCATAACAGAATATAAGTACAGGCATACAAAAGAGCGGGACAAAAACCTAGTTACCAAAGAATTTAATCTCATATCCCAAAGAGTTCATGCAATGAATTGTATACAACTTAGCAAAAAGGTAAAAGCTGAATAAAATTATCTACAGGAAGAATATAGAAAGGAAAAACAAATAGAAATGCAATGCCAAACTTCAGTCCAAACCAGCCGTTCAATCATAAATTTGAGCAACAAACAATGAAATTACTGATAGTCAAAGTGATGTGACCCCCAAGAACAGTTACAAAGAAACTAACCAACCTTTGAATCTTGAAATTGCGAAATGAACAACAAACAATGAAATTGAAAGAAAACGATAAAGATAGTATGAGTTTCCCACAACCCTAGGGCGGATACACCACTCCTTAGAACCTTGGGGTGCACCTTCAACCAACTAATAGCAATTTCGTAAAATCTCTAAACTATTACTCTCTATTACAATGTTTTGGGATGCCTTTTATATAGGCTAAAAAACCCTAAAAAGAATTGTTAAATAATAAAAGTTACCAAAACAGTAAAACTCTAAAACCCAAATTAAAATAACACAGCAGAATATTTCTAAGACAAACGCAACGTGCAGCCCTAGGGATGCGTGTGCGTCCAATTTTTTTATGTTTCTGTGCGCTATGTTTTCAAACTTTACAGAATTTACATTTTCACCCCTCCAACTTCCAAAACTTCCCCAAGCCTTCTAACATGCCCCTAAGCTTCCAAACATATCACTTGAGCCCCTCCACTTGTAGAACGCAGCTTGGACCCTAGGATCACATCAATCCCCTCTTCTTGAAAAGGATTTGTCCTCGAATCTACACGTGCAACCCGACGATCTGCTGCACTGGAGACGAGGCCCATCCTATTTGACCATTGAGTTCAGAAGAAGTGATCATTGATAAGTCGTTTGATGAACCAACATACAAACTGAGTTGGCACTACGGAGTCAACCAAGATACAAACTGAGTTGGTCTTCATATGTATGCAATAGCTTCAATTCTTCTAGAACCGCCATAAATTATCTCTTACTTTCCTCTCTCTCCACCCTTTCTCGCTCTCTCTCTCGAGCCTTTCTCGATCAAGCTTTTCTATCCTCTCTACTGCAATTCTCTCTTTTTCAAACGTCCACTCTTCCTTCCTCTATTGGACATCCACCAAATCTTCCTACACATCCTCAGGTGTAAAAGGTGTAAAAGGTTGAAAAGGTGCAAAAGTGATTTACTTCCGATTGAACTTGAATGAATACCAATTCTTGTATATATCATGCATAACTTGACAACTATGTCTCCACGGTGAGCCTAGTAACATGTGTCCATCGTGCACTACATCACCATAGTTTAAAAAGGCAAGCGCCTTTTGCATCTGAGGCGAGAGGCTAGGGGTTGTCGCCTGGAAAGGGTGAGTCCAATCGACGAGCAAGAGGCGTCCTTTTTGCTCCTATGCTTGTGCATGTCTTTATTTTCACTTGCATTAATGACTAATTATTTTCTTGTTTGGAATTTAAGTTAAGTTCATCTAATGCTTTGGAATTTCAACTATGAATGATGAAATTTATGTTATTAATATTATGTTGTTAACTTAGTTTCATCGCTCATGACAAGTTTTATTGAGATTTGTTAAGTTATATATATATATATTGGTCCTTAATATTTGTTCCGTGAGCAACCTTTTTGCGACTCGCCTCTCATCTCAAATTTTGACCTCTTGCCCGCCTCTCATCTCAAATTTTGACCTCTTGCCCGCCTCTCGCCTTCCGTTTTTTTCAACTATGTACATCACACAAAACTGTATGTGCATTCCACATGTCCACCAGATTCAGGCCATCGCAATATATAAGGTGTGGGATGACAAAAGACAGAAAAACTCAATTTTTCAACCAATATAGAACTAGCTAACAAGACTAAAACAATCAATAATTTTAATGTAAGGAAAACTTTTTTTGTTGACAACCTTAGCAGAATTAGAGTTTAAGAACAAGATACGAAGAAACAAGACTATGAATAACACAAGAATAAACACAAAAAATAGGAACACAGAGAAGAAAAACAAAACAAGAACAAACACCCTAATCCAAGGAATTTCCCAAACTCACAATATATGAGTGAACAATTGAAATTAATTCAATCAATTTTATAAAATCTCTTGAACTCTATTACAATGTTTTGGGATGCCTTTTCTATAGGCTAAAACCCCTAAAAAGAATTATTAAAGACGTCCTAAAAAACCATAAAGGACACAAAAACCTTAAATAATAAAAGTTACCAAAACAAAAACCCTAAAACTCAAATAAAAAACACGGCAGAATCTTTCTAAGATGGATGCGGGCGCGCAGCACTCGGGACGTGTGCACGCCCAATTTTTCATGTTTTTGTGTGCTATGTTTTCAAACTTTGCAGAATTTACATTTTAACCCCTCCAACTTCCATAACTGTTTCCCAAGCCTTCTTCCATGCCCCTAACCTTCCAAACATGACATTTGAGCCCCTCAACTTGTAGAACACTATTCTTGGGCCCTAGGATCACATCACAAAGACCATACAAAGGGCCAATAAACTATCCTAAACCACTCACATACTCATTCAGCATCCAGTAGTTATTGTTTAATTTACATAAGCTTCCTTATTCCTTAGCTTCACCCAAAGAAAAGTGATATAAAAAAACTCGGGTTAATACATAAAAATTATGAAAAGTTGAAGTAGGGTAAACTAGTAACTACGAAATATGAATGGCCAACTATTAAAGTGTTGCAAATTCAAAGAATAACAAGGCAGATGTTATCATTGAAAGTTTTCAACCTACTTAAAGGATTGGGCAAAATTCTCTAAAGTATGTAGGCTCTTGGTATTGTATATTTCCTACATGGACCAAAGTACCAAACCAAAGTTATCAAAAATTACGCTACTTCCCTAGTGAATTGCGTTTAGATCCAAAAATATGGTAACATTTAGTTTGGACTTTGGAACACTAATTTAGCCATCCAAAAGATTTTTTAGTTTCTCTTCTAGAAGCATATATTTATAGATTCAACTAATGTAGGATGCTCAAACTTCACAAATTTCTACATGATTATTACCTTAAGATTAACAAGACTTGTTAAAGTAATCATTCATTTTCTCTTGAGAGACCATTTACATGATTACCTTTTGAATCTGAAGATAAATACCAACTGTAGCTTCATAGCTTCTGCATGAAGCCATAGTTGAAAAATGCGGAAGGTGAGAGGCGGGCGAGAGGTCAAAATTTGAGGCGAGAAGCAAGGCGCAAAAAGGCGCTCACGGAACAAATATTACGGAAAAATTAATATATATATATATATATAACTTAACAAATCTCAATAAAACATGTCATGAGTAATGAAACTAAGTTAACAACATAATAATATAATATTAATAACACAAATACCATCATTCATAGTTGAAATTCCAAAGCATTCGATGAACTTAACTTAAATTTCAAACAAGAAAATAAATAGTCATTAAAGCAAATGAAAATAAAGACATGCAAAAGAGAACTAAAGTTATGAACTGTAATAATTAACAACTAACAACAACAACAATAATGCAAGAATGAAAGATAATAATTTTTTTAAGAAACATAAAGTGTGAAAGTGAAAAAACTGAAAGATAATAATTTTTTTAAGAAACAGTATCAGCCCAAAAAAAATTAGCAGTCAGTATCATCCTATCAGCCCAAAAAAAACTGGAAGATAATAATTTTTTTAAGAAAAGAAAGTGTGAATAGTCTTTCTATAGATTAGTCCATTTGTGTATGCTTATAGTTTGTAAAAAGGTCGTGTCTCCTGTTTAGACGCTATGGTATATAGTACTTTACTTGTCAAAAAAAAAAAAAAAAAAATCAAAACAAATTGTTAAACAGTAACATCACAATACCCAAACAAACAAAAAATCAAACTGGAAGAAGAGTGAAGAACAGAAGAAGTCGAAAGTTGAATGAAACCTGGAAGAAATGAGAAATCTGGAGCTGAAGATGAAGGAATCTGGAGCTGAAGTCGTCGTCGTCTTCGTCAGGTGATGAGGTCAGACTTCGTCTTCGTGTCTTCGTCGAAATCGAATAGCAGTACGCGATGAAGTCGTGTCTTCGTCTTCGTCTTCGTCAGGTTAGAGGTCTTTTATACCCCGTATGCTACTGTGTCGTTTTGTTAAAAAAACCCAAACCCTAGTCTAAACTGTTCGCCGAGAGCCTCCGTCGCTTTTTGGTCGACTTTTGACTTCGAAAAAGGCGCAAAAGTCGCTGAAAATCACAGAAAGTCGCTCACCGCCCGGAATCGACCAAACCGGTCGCTGAACCCTCGACTCCTTGCGCTTTGAGCCTCAGGCGCAAGAAGCGCACGCCTTTTTCAACTATGCATGAAGCTACTCTAATGTTCCATGTTTAAGACCCAAGGTTCTAAAAGTCGCTAGGCGGGTGCTAGGCGCCAGGCCAAGGCCTAGTGCTTAGGCGGGATCCAGGCGGGGTCGAGAAATTAAGACATAATTACCTTTATTTTGATAAATTTCTTAATATTTTAAATTTAAATCTTTAAATATAGTACTAAAAAATATCACCATAATAATATAATGCAAGTGAAGAGCTTAATAATTAACTTAAAAGTAAATGATGCTTTTAGGTACAGCTCAGATTGCACAATATACAAAAAGAGATCTCTTTCTCAGTTTTTGACACCTCGTGATACTCACTTTATGTTCCCAATGTTAAGTGAGTTCTTTTTTCTCTTGGGCTATTCAATTGATTCAAGTCACAGAGAAGGCGGACCACTCAAAAATTCAAAATCCAAAGGTCTTGGTCATCTCTCTCTCTCACATAGTCACACACACTCTCTCACCCACACAGTGGTATCAATCTCACATACCCATCTATCTCACACAACTCCTACCCATTTCGCCATATCTCATTCTCTCTAAA
Source organism: Codonopsis lanceolata (assembly GCA_013146195.2). Classification (NCBI taxonomy): domain Eukaryota; kingdom Viridiplantae; phylum Streptophyta; class Magnoliopsida; order Asterales; family Campanulaceae; genus Codonopsis; species Codonopsis lanceolata. The sequence continues at coordinate 151,261,598 of CM028378.1, read as the reverse complement.
CCTGTAAAACATACTTTCTCTTCATCTACTCATCTTCTTTCGAAAACCCCAAATCTCCTCTTCGTTCTCTCTCGTCTTCCACCCTCTTCCTGCGAAAACCCCAAATCCCCTCTATTTTGCCATGGTCGTCGTTACTCGTTACAGATCTCACCCGAAATCATTGAGGTATACTTTTTTTTGTCCGATTTGATAAAGAAGCCACAAAACGACATCTTCAGATTTCAACCAGGCTAGGCGTAGGTGCCGACTTGAGTGACTAGCCGGCGATTTTTCTTCGGCCGATTTTTTTGAACAATTTGACGGAAGTCGCGGCATCTTGGAGGCGCCCAGTGCGCCAATGTTTAGAACACTGTTAAGACCATATACATCTATGTTCCCCTAACAATTCTGCAAACTGAGCACTCCCACATTCCAGAGACATGGGACTAAACCTGCCAGGATCTGTAACTTGAAGCAAAACCTTCTCTTAGTTTCTTTATCTAATGAAGCCAAAATTTTGTAAGATTGTGCGATGCAATTAGTGTGGATTATCCCTTTACTGCAATCTTGCAAACGAATCCAAGTCATGTTCCAGGTAACATAGGAAACTACCAGGATCTACAACTTGAAACATAGCCTTTTCCCATTTCTTGCTCTCGTGAAACCGAAATATTGTCAGAGTAGAGTGAGACACGATAAGAAATTAGCAGATACTATTCATCAAAAAAAGAGAAAGAGAGAGTTGCAAATATTATCCCTTTCCTGCAATTGTGCTACTTGGCTAGAAATGAATGTATCTTGTACAAGTGTCCGTTTTATGGAAGACGCTATACTTTTGTGCTCCCTCCGTCCCAGAAAAATGTTCATACTTTCTATTTTGGAATGTCTCAACTAATGTTCCTAAAGACTTTTGGTGTACAAATTATTTACCATTCTTCCTAATATATCCCTTCATTTAACACTATCATTATTGCACATCCTAGAGAGAGTGAATCTAATGGCTACATAATTAATGAGAGAGTGTGTGTAATGGGTATTATTGTCACAACATATTTTCCAACACATCATTAAATATATTTCTTAATCCTTGTGTTTTATCCAATAGGAACATTTATCCGGGACGGAGGGAGTACTATCTTACTTGTGAAATGCAATTTACAGTTGGCTAAGGTGAAGTCAGAACAAGAGCATAAAGCAAATCCCAACTCATTAACTTCAAGAGAAAAAACTAAAGCCTGTTTTCACTGATGTCTGTCATCATTTAATTGATGGAAATGGACAAGCCCATCTCCATAACTGATACTCATTTCTAGAAAAATATCCCATCTCTTCTGTCAAATCAGAATATCAAGACTACTCGCCAGCTAAAAGACCCAAGTACTATCAGGCAGATCTTAATATTTTCAAATTTACTAGAGCTAAGCTTGGCAAAGCCCTAACAATGCATATGGACACAAAAGCTGAAAGAAGCATATCTTCGAGAGGGACAACAAAGGTATTACGATAAAAAAAAACATAAACATGCCTTGGAATTCCAATGAAAATAACATTTCAACCAAAACACTTTATAGATGAAATGGTGAAAGAAAAAAAAACCTGGACAACAGAGAAGAGGCGAAAAGCACGATCTTGGCCAGCTGATAGAATGTGTCTCCCATTCGCGTAATACCTGCCAAGCATCATTAAATTTAAGTAATGGATCACAAACCAATGCTTCGGAAAGTATATCATGTAAGACAACACCAAGGCTCACTGGATGCTCAAAATTTATCAGTAAATATGTGAAGAAAGTAGATATAATAGGTCCCTACTAAGTTTCACTCTTGCATGTATAGTATAACAAATTAAGCAGTATCACCTTATGCAAAGAGGAGGTGCACTGTGCCCACTTCGAAACCGTAGTAGGCGAGGATCTCCATCGCTTGTGTCAAAAATCCACATCTACAAGGATAAAATGAAGAAAGATCAGTTTTACACATCAATCAGTTTTACACATCAACTATACACTTCATAAGAAGGAATGACCAAAGAACAACTTTGTGCATATCAAGTATGAAATTTTAACAAGACGAAGTAAAACTGTAAAAAATCTTGATACAGAGTCAACGTGATTCAAATTATACTGCAGATCTCTATTCGCTAGTCACTGCTCATTGAAAACCTTAAGATACAAATGGTGGAAGAACTAAATCAGAAGATAAAACGCCCACTGCAGGAAAAAATTAAATCAAGCACCATCTTCAGTAGCTAACATTAGTTTTTTTCTGTTTCTGAAAGTTAAGGAAGAAGGAAAACCTTAAAGCCTATTTCATAAATGTTCTGAAGCATTCTTTTTGCAATGTCCTCTAATATGGGTAAACAGGATTGGGAAGCATTCAAGATGATGGTTCTACCCACATTAAAGACAATGAGAAATAATGGACTAAAACAGCCATAAAGCATTAAGATGTATATGGTTGAGAAGAGACGATGTACAGAAACTATTCTGTTAGGTAACTCAGAATTATTCCTTTTCTGAAAGAGGTGCAATATGGTACCTAAATGATACATGTGTTTCAAATATCTTCAAAATAAACCCCAGAAATTGAGATTAAGAAATAAATACTTGAAAAAGAAGAGAAGAATGAGAACCCAACCCAAACAGCACTCAAATCCTCAACAAAGCTTTCATTCATAACCGAAAAGGAAGGAACTGCAAGAATCCTCAAGATAAAACATAATCTCTCTTAATATAATCCCCAAGAGACCCTGAGGTCCTTCGTTCCAATCCCCATACCGAGGGGCCATTCTCACCTATCAAAAAAATAAAATCTTTCTGAATCTCATTAAACCAATTTACAACAAATATTGCAGCCACTAATAAAGAGCTCAGATTCCAAGGGCAGAATCCATATTTCCACGAAGTTGTGAGAACAAAGCATTAAGGATGGCTACTTGGATTGGTTTTCATCCCTGCAGAACTACACTGAAGCCCTATGTTGGCATCGGAGAAGAAAGAATTGTAGTAGTTCAAACTTTGTCAGGAAAGATAAAAGATAGTACATTCGAGACACCAACAGACTGTCAATTTAAAACTTTGTCAGGAAAGATAAAAGATAGTAGATAATGAATCATTCTATTTTTAGCCTACTTTGTTTTTTCATCTAGACGATGGTCGATGGGAAATTGCGATCAATATGTTTTCAATCAAGAAAGATAGTTCTTCCAGACCAAAAAGAAATCCACCTTTTGCTTACTCAACCAAATTCATTTTCACAATATTCTGCCCAAGGCATACATCATCATGCATTCAATCTAAATGGGTAAGTAAGCTTAGTTTTACCTTTATAGAGTTATCTGCAGATGAACTCATGAGCACAGGCTCATTAGCAAAGAAGTGCAAAGAAATTACAGTACTATCATGAGCATCTTTGTTCACAGACTGAAGCTTTCTCTTCTCAAGATTCCATATGCTTATGACACCAGATGATCCTCCAGATGCCAGAAGGGGTTGTCCGTCTAAAATTACAGCGCAAATAAAGATAATAAGTGCTAAGTAGCTCAATAAATTCAAACTGAAAGCATCAAAAACAGAAGATTCAATCATAAAGATCCATTGGAAGAATGCACTCTCTTCATCAATGAAAACTAAACATAAGAATTGCCTGATTAGCATTCCACTTGAAAGAACCCTCAATAGCCAGGCCCAAATGAAAAGGAGGCCAAGATTGAGGTGGGAGATCACAACCTTACAAACTTTTAATGTACAAATTCTCTACCAATCTTCCCAATATACCCTTAAAACTTCATTTAATATCAACATAACACATCCTAGAGAAACCCACTTATTCAAAAACCAAGAAAAAATTAATGAGAAAGAGAACCCTTATTCAAAAACCAAGAAAAAATTAATGAGAAAGAGATGGCTTTGAGAAAATTTGAACTAGCAACCCCAGAGAGTAAATGCAGAGTCTTGGCCAATGTGCCATATTGAAGTATTTGATATTTTGAGCTTTAATATTATAATTAATGTGTGATGGATATTATCGTAACACATTTTACAGCCCATCATTAATTACGTTTCTTAATTCTTGTGCTTTGTCAACAAGGAACATTTATCGAGGACGGAGGGAGTATAAAATACATGAAGAAAAAAATCTGTCAAGTAAAACTCTGCATTTATCACATCCACACGAGAGAAAAAGCAAACTGTACAAAATGAAAGATGGGCAGTAAAAACGGAAGCAAGCTCCATATTATCTAGCTGTACATGACACTGCATCAACATAACCGAAAAATAGTATCTACACAGAGTCCCAAGTTCTTACCAGTTCTGAAAGATAGAGCAGTCACAGCACCTCGAGTAGAATGACTAAATGTAACTATTTCTTCATCATAACGAACATTGTGAACATGAACCTTTCCATCAGCACAGCCAACTGCAATGACATCTAGTGCCGGTGAAGAAACACAACAGCAAATAGAGGATTTCCAGCCGTTGAACTCAAAAAGTTTTTTCTTTGTGCTGATGTTCCAAAGTTGAAGAGAACCATCTTGACTCCCAAGAATTACCTGTTTACATGCTCCATAATGAGAATACAAGAGAACGATGTAATGGAGCAATGACAAGCTTCCTTGCAAACGTAATCTAACAGGAAACCTTGTTTAGGTAGGTGTCTGGATGCATAATACAGGTCGGAACGGATTTGTCTCCTAGCATAATGTGTCCAATTGGGGAAAGATTCTGATCAATTCCTTTGAAACTCCATGTGAAAAGATTGCCTTCAGCATCAACACTCAGAATGATTTCCCCAAATAAAAGCAGCAAGTTGACCTTAGCATTATGACTACTCCATGTTGCAACCTGTTCAGATCAATTATTATCTTTCTCTTTGCATAACACAAGTAATTGATTTCCTTCTATGACACTTACTTTTTCACATTCATATACTGCAATAGTAAAATGTAAGTAGAACAAAAAAAAAAATGCATTGCTCAAACCAAAATCAGAAGTAAGGGACAAAGACAAAACTTGTCGAAAGTATTTTTTAATATGCAGTTATTTCTTTTATGGGGGAAATACAGATTTTCAAAAAAAAAATGCAAAGTCTTGACTTACTTTTAAACATAGGTAAAATCTTGTTACTGTTCCCTACTACTCCATAAATGGATCCACTTCACCCCAATACTCAAAATAAGAAGAAAAAAAATAAAAAAACCATAGACAGCAGGCTGATTGTGAGAGAATCAACCCACCTCCTAATTTGGTTTGAGCGAAAAAACACAAAGGCCTATTTCTTCAGTTGTAGATTTCTCATAAGCTATCATGCAGCATTCTGGAAACAAAAACATTGGGAAGAAAATATGAATGTACAATTTTGTTTCATTATCCAGATTTTGTTCATGATAACTGAGAGACATTGAAATTAAAAAAATATACAAACAAATTACTAGGAAATTGAAGACTCCAAGAATAAGTAGTAACACCAAGGATAAGGAATAAAACCACCAAACAAAGGGAGAAGAGAGCGTGGGGAGGGGAGGGATGGAAATTCAGTGTCGTATTATCCAGCATCGACAAGTTAGAGAGAGAATATTCCTTCAAGATATAAAATCAGCTGGAGGAGCTGAACAGCGAACTCTCGTGGAAAGGGGAGAATAGAAGTTTTGAACAAAAATAGGTTCTCACACGAGTGGGTTGTGTGTGCACATCCATGCATGCTCGCCAGCATTCTATGCAGGGGGTGTCCTGTGAGTTGTGCAGCTAAAGCAGCATAAAGGGACTTTGATGCTAAAATTTAAAAAAGCCAGCTGAAATATAAAAAGGAGATAAGCTTTTAGGGAATATATACCTACATGCAAACTTAAGTCAAATGCAAACTTCACAAGGGGAGAGCAAACATGCATTATAGGTGGTCTCAACAGCTAATGCCCACGTATAGTTCTACCATCTAACACAAGTGGTAAAGTGATTTAACCTGATGAGCGCGCTTAAATACTCCAATATTATTTCCATATGCAGCAAATGTATAGTCACGATAGGAAGTAAGGACCCGAATCTTCTTCGGCAGCTGAGGACCTTCATTGAAAGTTTTAACATCATTACAAGAGTAAAAACTTGCCAAAACCAATCAAACACACCAATAATAACGTTAACAATCTAGTCCACTTTGATTCTGTAATCCAATAACCATCAATATAACGTCACAAATATATAAAATTACGTATATACAAAATAATTCTATAAATTTTGTAAAATTTTATACTGACTCTGTATTTTCTTAATGTCCAATCAACTACTTATCAGGCGCAATAATTGAACTCTCTTTATGCCGAGCATCAGTATGGTTCTTCAAGACTGATAAACAATCTATGGCAGTACTAATACCGAAAAATGGAGTACACATGTGAGAAGATCACACCAGATGTACACCCTTTGGTAGCAATTAACCAGCTTCTATTATGTAAATCATCCTCCATGCAGGCTCAAATGATATGCTTTGGACATCCACACAAATGATGACCTCTACATTCATCAGCATTGGACAAGAATAGTCCTAAACTAATGCTATCAGCTGCAACTAGAGAAATCCACCTCTCCCTCGTTATCTTTTCTCAAAAGAAAAACGCATAATCCACACTCGCATATATTTGTTTTTGTAAGCCACTACAAGGAGAAAATCGTCCATCACTAAGAATTAGGGATACAAGCAGGAGAATGTCAATGTACATGATCACCCCACTAGTGGAGCATGCCGTACCTTAATCTTCTCGTTTCTCCTTTTCTGCAGGGTCCTGTATCAGCCTGGTTTGAAGGTTCAATTATAAAATCCCCTTCAGGAACTTCCCTCCCAACAACTTTATGCAAGCACATTATTCCCCATTCTAAAGCTGAGAAGTACTTCTAAGTTAGAAACTAACGTCAAAGTTCTCAAATTTACATGAGTACTATAGTAGCCCAGAGTTGGATGACCAATTGAATGGAACAAGTCAAAACCCCATCTCGTTATCATCTAGACTGGTTAAACCCCATCTTTTTATCATCTAGACTGGTTAGTTCCCTTCTGTTATCCATATGTTAGGGTAAGTCGGTAAGTCGGTAAGTCAGGATTTAAACCATCACACATTCACATCAGAATCATTATAGAAAGAGAGGAAAAAGAACTATTACAATTCAACAAGCATTCCATTGTTTCCTCCAAGTATACAGCTAGAGATTCTGAAAATAAGCAGTAATCAGATTTCCCCTGATTGGTTGATTGCTTCGAAACAAATTCTCAAGGAAAATCCCTGAGCAGCCACCTACAATGTATTCAGCAAGCAAGCTGGAGCAACTCAAGTTCCCAGAACAAAGGCTTCAATAGATAGATGATTGGAGATTGATTGATATCCAACCATATTTTAAGGATGCTACAACTATACTATCACCGAAAACCTGCGTGAATCGTCTTCAACAGATTTCCACAACTAGTTGGCAAAACTTTGTATCAATCAACATGGCCAGTCTCCAAAATCCAGCAGCAAATAATCCTGCCCTTAATATTTTTTATATGTCTATGTCCTTTCTAACCAAGCCAACCTTTCTAATTCACCACCCTACAGTCCCCTTTAGTTCCTTTGAGCACCCATAGCTCTTTAAATATGTATTACCAATGAAATGAAGAACACTTATGCCGATGAGGTGATGTACGAAAGAACCCTTAAGGCTCGAAAACAACACCCAACAAAAAGCCGTCAAAACTAGAGAAAACTAAAATAACATTACAATCTTCTTTTTTGTTAATGAAAATAACATTATAATCTTCAAATTTATAAAAGGAATTGACTCCTCATTCAAGACTATAGAAGTTCAAAACAACTGAAGTAATTTAAGTTAGAAGTTGAAATATGAGAGTGAAAATTTCTTATTACCTACAGGACACTGGACAAATTTATAAGCCTATGCATGTGCAATCAAACCTACACTTTATCTTAATGGAGAATGTGATTACCTTGTCATAGACTTACAAGCTAACTGTTGCTTATCTCCATGTCTATTCCCTTAACGAACCACCCCTATATTCCTTAAAACTCAGATACGATCATTTGAGGAGCAATGGTCTGAAGTTCTCCCAACTGTTGCTTCTGTTGTTTCTCAGCTACAATTCTAGATCTCACTTTTGAGAACTTCAAACATAAATGTGTTTGTTCATCAATCCGGAACGGCGGAACCTCATTTTTATAAAACAATGGTAGCAATAATTAAAATTACACCTAAAGCAAAAGCAATCTATTTTTGGAGGTTTATAATAACTTTTTTTGATAGAAAAGTATGGCCCTTGCTATGAGGAGAATGAAGTTTATAATAACACAAACAAATAATCATTCAAATAACACTAAATAGAAACGGCTTAAATATCACTTGGTCAATTGGGATAGGGTGTGCTTGAGTATCAGGGATGGGGGGTTAGGGATCAAGAAGCTTAGAAGGGTGAATAAGGCCCTGTTGGGTAAATGGTTATGGAGGTTTTTGGTCGAAAGAAATGCTCTTTGGGGGTTAGTAGTGGTAAGAAAGTTCGGGGAAGGGAATCATTGTTGGTTTCCAAAGGATGATGCTATGTCATACGGTTTGGGGGTTTGGAAAGGGACGAGGAAAGGGTGGGACTCGTTTGCTCGGAATTTATCCTTTGAAATAGGGAGTGGATCTTATGTTGGTTTTTGGACAGACAAGTGGTGTGGGGATGTAGAACTGTCGAGAGCCTTTCCCAGCCTTTTCAAAATTGCAACCGATAAAGATGCGAAGGTTAGTTCGCATCTTCTGTTAGAAAATGGAAGGGTCCTTCGGAATCCTGCTCTTAGAAGGAATTTCAGGATTGGGAATTTGAGTTTTTCTTCAGCTTTCCGAATCTAGTTACTAGCAGCAAATCCATCAGAACATGGAGGAGGAGGATAGGGTCATTTGGAAGAGGTCAAAGGATAAACGTTATACGGTCAAATCCTACTTCTTTGCCTTGGGTAATCAGGATAGAGGCTTGTTCCCCTGGAAACCTATCTGGAAGTCGAAAAATCCAGCAAGGGTGGTTTTTTTTTTTTTTTTGCATGGGAGGCAGTCAATGATGCTATTCTCACTGGTGATAATTTGCGGAGACTTGGCATAGTGTATGTGAATAGGTGTTTCATGTGTAGAGGGGATGGTGAGAGTGTGAATCATCTTTCACTTCATTGTAAGGTGGTGAGGGAATTGTGGAGTTCGATCTTTGGCCTTTGTAGTCTATCCTGGGTGATGCCTGATTCTCTCAAGGAATTATTCACCAATTGGTCTCTGTATCGTAAGGGGAAGGGAGAGTCCATTTGGAACCTTATTCCCTTGGGAGTCTGCTGGGTCATTTGGAAGGAGAGGAATAGAAGAGTTTTTGATAATGAGGAGAGGATTGTTTCTGTTTTGAAAACTGATCTTCTTCATTTGCTGTTCTTTTGGTGCACAGATTCAGCCAACTCTTTTGTAGAGTTTATGGATAGCTCTAGAATTCTGTAATTTCCTGTGTATACCTCCGGGTACAAAGGGCGCAGCACCTGTTTTGCTGCTTTTTGTTTATAATACATTAATACAATTTACTTATCAAAAAAAAAAAAAAAAAACCGGCTTAAAGTTCCTTTACAACAGTCACACTACTGATTGCCTTCGAAATACCATGCCTTAAGAGTTTTCATATAGATATAACTTGACCACAATTAAAACTTCATAAACAAAGGTCAAATTTCTATAAAACCTAAAAGCGTTTTTTTTTTTTTAATAGGCAAGTGTGACCCCTTGTTAGTAAGAGAATTGGAATCATGGACCACTAGGTCTTTGCTAGAGTGTCCTGCCATCTCTCCCACCCCAATCTCAACAATCACAATTACAGGTCACACAAACACTTTTTCCATTGAAAAATAACAACAACAAATTATCATTAAATATCAGAAAGTTACCACAAGAAGAAAACATTAAGTAACAGAGATGCAAAAGTACAAAAAAAAATACCAATAATCTTACCAACAAGAACCAAATTAAGCTTAGCACACTGCAAAGCCAAACAAAACACAATTTATAGAGAAAACATGTTAGTCATTTCAACTAAAGCACAAGTTTTATACTACAAAGAATCCACTTTGCATTAAAAGTACTAAGTATGAAATTACAAATTCTATAAATGAATAAGTAAATCTTCGATCAAAATTTAAACAAGTTGATCGAGCTATGAAAAATTCAAAACTAGACTCTTTACGGGGGGAGGAGAAATAAGAGAAGGTGGTTTACATTGTAAATTTGCCAGGATTTTCCAATACTGACGGTGACGAAGGTTTCTGTGCCGAGCCGCTGAACAGAGAAGGGAACGCCGCTCGTTATGTATCCAATTGCCCTAAATGGTTCGAATATCCCCATTTGCTCCCTTCGTTCTTTCTTTCAACTCTTCTTCGTTTTCTGGTTACAGATACAGAGACCGACACAGGGGCTCTTGCCAAAATGGATGCAAGTGAATCCACTTTCAATAGAGGGACTGAGGGAGACTTGTCTCGGCGCTGTGCGAGTCGGGGAAAGATACAGGAATGATATCTTAGATCTGCTGCCGTGCGCTGCCGTCGGTCGTCGTCGGTCTGTTTGAGCCTAGAGGGACTGTCGGAGTTAGAGATGTTAACCGCCGTCAAAAACTTAACATTCAAACATGCGCTGTTTCCAGCCAATTATTAAACTTGTAAGTTTTTTTCCAATTTTGAGATTTGTACGCTTATTTTAGCGTATTATATGCGTCTCGTATATTATATTAATTATATTAAAGTTGTTAATCGATCCAACCCTAACGGTTTTCGGTATTATATACATCTCATATATTATTAACTATACTAAACCGTATGCAAGTCGGTTTCCGGTTCAACCCTAACGGTTTTCAGTCTGACACTAACAGTTTCGGTTCTTAAACGGTCCGGCTTAAACGATCCATCTAAAATTTCAACCCTAACGGTTTTAGTTTAACCGGTCAAAGACCTAATGGTTTCGGTTCGGACCTGGGTTTCGACCTGTTAATATCTCCGACCGAGTCGGAGGGGGAGGGACTTAGGGAGTCGGCCCAATCAGGGGAGGAAACTGGAGTCGGGAACGTTTGATTTCGCTTATTGATATGTGTTGTTGACTTATTACTTACGACTAATAATTTATTACCTATAATTTATGATTTATGATTGATTACTAATGACTGGTGATGTTTGATTTAGCTTTTTAAAAGTGCTTATTAGCTTTCATAAGTTAGTGTGTGTGTGTTTGATTAATAAGTTGAAATAATGTTGAAATAAAATAACATTAATATTAATATTAATATTAATATTAATATTGAGCTACCCGACCCAATAGGCCCGAGCCATAAGTCACGTGTTTGGCACATGACCACAATTCAATCAAGCGAGCATCCTAAAATCGAAGCTACGAGGAGAAGATTAAACGGTTCTTGTATATCATAAGCAGGGTCTCAACCTTCAGCGAGCAAGAGATGTCAGCGAGCTGGGGGTTTGACCAGTGAGCAGGAGCATGTAGCGAGCATGATGTGTTATGCTCGTGAATTTAAGAGTTGTTGTCAGTTGAGGACGGTTATGTCCGGAAAATTCTCCATTTGACCGTTGTGGTTAGTGGGACAGCTAATGGGGCAGTTAATGTGCCGTCATTAATGCCATGAATGTTAGTGGACAGTTATGATCGGTTATTCTCTCCAGCAACTAAAAAATCCCCTCAAAATGAAGAGGGGAGGTAAGTGATTTCTGATTGCTTGCCTAAACTCTGCTGAATTTTATACCCTCTTGCTTTCTTATGCTAATTCACACACCGGAGGGCTTTTGCAGGGAGTGCCCCTGCCTAGTTCACGGTTTCTTGGTTTAATTGCAGAGTTAGGCTTTGAAGATTATAGGATACGTTGAAAGCCAGGTATCCAGTTGGACAAGTCCAGTGCGTTTAGAAGATTTTGGACGCATCAGTTGATTCTGTTGCCGGGAAACGATAGCATTTTTCGTGAATTGACAGTTCGTTTTTGGTAAGTTTTAATAATGGCAGAAAATGACGTTAACGGTGTAAATGGAAGTCGTCATGAGGAAGTACAAGCAACTCCCAGTCTTAATCAGTTGGCTGGGAATAATCCCCTTCCACATGATGCTCGTCATCAGCTAAATCAACGGCTGGAGTGGATTCTTTAGCTAGAAGTGCAAGAGTACCTGTCCGGTTTGGCACATGAATTCAGTGAGGAAGCTCTTCGTCGAGGGCCATATATTTGGGCGATGCATCGCTTTAATTTGCGCTGATCGCCATGGGTAAACCGCCTCTACCCATCGAGGCGGACCCTTTACCGCCTTTATCCGCTACAAGTCGCAGCAAAGCAAGTGGTTCTAGGATCGGGGTAATCGCTAAATGCAATGATCGCTCTCTCACCGGTAAAGCATTGGGGACAAAGGGACGAAAATCACCTTAGAGGTGTCGAGCTGGGCTGTCAAGCCCCAGTTGCTCCCTGCTCATTCTCTACTGGGACCACGGGTCAGATGATTCAAGACAACCCGGTCCGTCATCGACGATCACCTTCCCACGAAGGTCTCATGCTCAGGCTTCGTCGCCGCCTCTCCTCGACCTGTTGCCATATGCTCGTAGCTGCTCACCATCTCCAGGAGATCTTATGCTCGTCATAGACACCTTCTCTCAAAGCGATCCTGTGGACATTTGTCTCATCATTCCAAAGGAAAGAGCGATTTGCATCAACCGGGACGCACAAAGAAATTTGGTGATTAACGAGCCGCTTGCTCGCCTGTCACTGCTTGGTGCCCCCGGCACATGTGGCGCAGCCGCTGGTGTTACTCAAGCAGCAGAGCTACGTCCCCACATGTTCCTCCTATGCCTGCAGTGGTACAACCTCAACTCGGGGGGTGGTTTGCCTACAACCATTAATACGCAGATTTTCAAGAGCTAAAACGTCAGATGGAGGCTGGGAGTAGGCAAAGCTTGGGATTTAAACTAAACTGGGCACTTCAAATTTAGCCCGCGGGCACCACGGATTAAGAATGTCCCGCCAAAGACAAGTGGCTCATTTTCCCAAATATTAAGGGGAGTATAGGGAAGACGAAGGCAAGAGACTGGCCGATGTCATTCGAGTCACAAATTGGCCTAGCGACTTCCGTGAAGCGTTAAAAATTGGGCTTTGGGGCTTTGCAAGAAAGGCCTTGGCATGGATGGGAGCTCTGCCGCGTAGATCAATTAACAATTGGAATCTGCGAAAGCAAAGTTTAATTTGGGCTAGGGCACATTAGCGAAGACAAGGGTTGATTTGTCAAAAGTCAAGCAAGGAACACGAGTCAACGCTAGCTACTTGGGCGGTTTACCAAAGTTTTAGAGCAAGTCGAGTTTGGCCAGACAGAGGTAACTTATGCTTTGAAGCAGGCTTGCTCGAAGGTGAGGTGGATTGAGATCGGAGCTAAGCATGCACGAGCCTTGTGAGAAATGTTAGCGGGCTCGAAATGGTGTCTTGGGAGAGGCGGCAAAAGAAAGAAAAAGAAAGAAAGAACAATGATGTTGTTGGAAATTCAGAGGAAGTCGGGAGGCCGGTGTGCGGAGATATAATAAAGGCAAATCAAGATATGATCGCCCAAGAGAATTTCTTAAATTGAAGTGATCTTACCCTTTCGACAAACGTTAGCGATGATATTATGTCGAGATTCGAGATGAGCTTCCTCGCCCACCTCTCATGAATCACGAGGCATACTCGAGGATCGGACAAAAGATGTGCCTATCATGATGATTATGGGCACCTGACAGAGTGTTGGCGTGAAGAAGGTCATTCAAAAATTAATCAATGAAGGTCGGCTAGACCGTTTCAAAGAGATGGAGGAAGCAGGAGGGCCACTCCCTAG
>CM028378.1:151182039-151247644 GCA_013146195.2 Codonopsis lanceolata | reverse complement strand
CACTTTCCACGCGAGGCGGAAGTCTTGAAATTTTGTAATTCTCAATGATATTTTGTTTTTGCTCCTCGCTCGGGAGAGATTCTGCTTCCTTTAGCTTTCCCTCCAGGTCGGCAACCCTGGCTTTGGCTTCTTCGAGCTGAGCTTGGGTGGCTCGAAGATCCTTCCGGACTCCATAAATATTATTTAAAGCCGCCTCTTCTGACTTCTTGGAGAAATCCAGATGGGACTTTAAGTTCTTCTTCTCAACCTCTACCTTGGAGAGCTCGGTCACATTGCTAGTGAGAGTCTCCTCGGTTGTCTTCAGCTCGGCACGGACAGAGTTGATGGTCTCCTCCAGTTGGTTCTTTTCCTTCAACAATGCGGCATTCGAGTTGATGTTGTCAACAAGCCGTTCATACATCATTTCTGTTTTGGTAGCGATCTGCAGATAGAGATGTAGTTGGTATTTGTGGAATGCTAAAGGAAAGATGGATTGCGAGGAAAGTGTTTACCTCAGTCAGGCACATCCCGACTTTTCCCACCAAAACTGAGCTCGCCTGATTGGCGTTTTTCTTCCGAATCCCGCCGTGACGCAGTCTTTTCATCAGGCCAAGTCCCACAGTGGCTGGGTACCTACTGCGTTTGAAGATATTGATCTTATCAAGATCGGGCACGTCGGCGATCTCGGCGATGAGGGCCCCAGCTTTTTCCGAGTCATCGGGCATAAGAAAATTTTCCTTGTGCCATGATGGTATGGAAGGGGTAGCCTCCTCGAGCACAGCTTTATTCGCTCGGCGTTTACTTCTTTCCCTTGTGGGACTTTGGCTCGGAGCAATGATGTTGATTGCAGGTTGGGTGTTGAGGGGAGTCGGGTCAGCCCTTTGCATGGCAGGAATTGGGGTAGTCAGTGTAGCTGGTTGACTGAGCTCTGGTTGATTGCGTTTGGTACCACGACCAGTGGCAGTGGTCGGGATGGTTGGAAGGGCTGCAGCAGTTTGAGTAGACAAATGTTTGTTCCTTTTGCTCGCCCATTTCTTGGCGGCTTGGAGGAATTTGCTCACGTCAGTTAATTGCTTCATGTATGCAAAAGTGAAAGCAAGAGTATAAGAAATGTAGAAGATAATAAGTTTGCGAGTTTGATATAAAGAACAGAGTTGAAGAATAGACCAGTAGGTGAAAAGGGGGGTGTGCAATTGGTCCTAGTTCGTGCACACTCAAGGCATTCACCGGGGAACTTGTTTCCATGACATAGGCCCAAGTAAGGATGTGGTAGTTCGGGCTCGATGGTAACACGTGGCTCGACTCCTTCCATGGGCCAATTTAAGATTTCGGCTAAGCGAAGAAGGGCCAAATCGGATGTGAGGGATCGCCAATCGAGTACAAAGTCTTGCCCAGCTCGGCCATCTCGTCCTTCTTTTACTCCGAGCAGCGATCTGCAAGCTCTTGCTATTTTTAGTTCGCCAGCTCGGTAGGCATTCTTGTCATATTCAGGCAACCCATAGTCGTGAAGATAAAGAGCAAAGGGCCAGCCGACACTTGATTCGATCAATAGGACTTTTCCATCCCATCCATCTACTTTATTTGGGCCGTCATTAAGAAGTTTAAAGTAGTTTGGGTTTGAGCGACCTGTGAGACGCCCAGATTTTTTGTCTAAGGAAAAGAGGAAGAACTTCCTAAATAAGGTCATATCGGGTTCAAACCCGAGCAACCTACATGCCACTGTGTAGGCCATCAGAAACCTTACTGTTGTAAGGGTCAGGTCGCATGGAAGGGTATTGGTTTCGTTAAGGAATTCTACAACAAAGGGATCGAGGGGGAGGCGAAGTCCTACTAAGAAAAAGTCGAAATAGAAGACCATTTTGTCTCCTTGGTAGTTATGTCCATTTTCGTTGATATCCAGATCAAAAGCTCGAACCCGATATCCATTCCTAAAGAGTAAAACCAGGTACTGACCTCATCTTCAGAAGTCAGTTCGTCCCATTTGATCGAAGGAAGGATGTTCGGAACAATTTGTATAAAAGAATTTTGGTTTTGTCCTGGTTGGTAGTTGCTCGAGCAGGGAAGGTTTTCTACTCGATCATTTTCGGAAAGGTTTTGTTGGTTGCTGCTCGTTCATTGTTCTGTTGAATGTTGGGGTTTTCGTCTACGAGGAATCAAGGGAATCTCCTCTTGCTCGCTTTCTTCGGAGCTGGAACTTGTAGATGGTGGGTTTTCTTCAGGAGCACCATGGTCGTAGCTCTGGCCTTCAATTTCTAATTGGGCATCGTCGCTGGACATCTTACAGGAAACATGAATCGAGGAACACATGTTAAATCTTGCTCGGGTAATTTGGCAAAAGTAAATTAAGTAAAACCCATGACAAGAGCCTGTTTTATGATCGGCGAGCAGGGCGCCGATCGTGTATTCCTCGATTCCCTTATTTGGTTTTGAATGGTTGGGTGATAGAAAAGGGAGCAAGATGAATTGAAGGAATCAGAACTTATAAATCTACGTTTTTATAGTTTACATTGTGAGTTCAGAGGGCGAATATTGAGAAATGATGCAGAAGAACCCTAATTCAGGGTTAAAGTAATAAAATTTGAGAAATAGAAATAGAAATTTGAGAAAGTAATTGTTCTTCGTTTCGTTGAGGAATGCTGGTTTCGGATCCTGGAAGATTGTTGTAGATTGAATCTTGATGCTGGTTTTGTTGATGCTTGCACATGCAAAGATCAATTTTCTCTCAAGCTCTGAAGTTTTTGAAAGTGGTAAAGTTCGAAATGAGGGGAGGTTTCCGCTTTTATACACAGAGAAACCGTCGTTTGGCGGTCACCCATCATTAGGGTTCGCGTTCCGAGGCTCAACTTTCGAGGCGGCATTAATGCCTTGTTGGAGAACGGGCCTGTCTCTTCAAATGGTGGCGGTTGACGGCTTGGCTTTCCAAAAACGGTTTTCTAAAAAATCTTTTGGGCAACCATTTGCTTAAACCTTTGATCGTGGACAATTTGATTCATACATTGAAACGATTTAATTATGCTTTGGAAGATATTTATGAATTCTGAGTCCTCCTCCTCGCCTCGAGCATGAATACTCGGTGGACAAGGAGTAGGGGGCTACTGAGCTGCCCGACCCAATATGCCCAAGCCATAAGTCACGTGCTTAGCACATGACCACAATTCAATCAAGCGAGCATCCTAAAGTCGAAGCTACGAGGAGAAGATTAAACGGTTCTTGTATATCATAAGCAGGGTCTCAACCTTCAGCGAGCAAGAGATGTCAGCGAGTTGGGGGCTTGACCAGCGAGCAGGAGCATGTAGCGAGCATGATGTGTTATGCTCGTGAATTTAAGAGTTGTTGTCAGTTGAGGACGGTTATGTCCGAAAAATTCTCCATTTGACCGTTGTGGTTAGTGGGACAGTTAATGGGGCAGTTAATATGCCCGCCATTAATGCCATGAATGTTAGTGGGCAGTTATGATTGGTTATTCTCTCCGGCAACTATAAAAGCCCCTCAAAATGAAGAGGGGAGGTACGTGATTTCTGATAGCTTGCCTAAACTCTGCTAAATTTTATACCCTCTTGCTTTCTTGTGCTAATTCACACGCCGAAGGGCTTTTGCAGGGAGTGCCCCTGCTTAGTTCACGGTTTATTGGTTTAATTGCAGAGTTGGACTTTGAAGATTATAGGATACGTTGAAAGCCAGGTATCCAGTTGGACAAGTCTAGTGCGTTTAGAAGATTTTGGACGCATCAAATATTAATATTATTGTGAATATTATTATTATTAATATTAATAATAATATTATTATTAATATTAATAATATTAATTTATTAATATTAAATATTAAATATTATTATTAATATTATTAATATTATTATTATTTTTATTATTAGCATTAATATTAATATTAATATTATTATTATTTTTATTATTTACTATTATTAAATGAGGGTAGTTTTGGAATATGAAAATTTTATTTAATGCAACTGTTCATCTGTTTTTTTTATCTGATAAGTCTTCAGCACCAGCTCTAATGCTTATGACTTATAAGGTGAGTTGTGCTTTAGTTGGCTTGTACTCTATTTTTAACTTATTACTCCATATTTGAAATCAAACACTCTCTAAATGACTTATGAGAAGTCATAAGCCATAAGCACTAACTCATAAGCTACATCAAACATGACCAAATTTGGGAAAGGGAAACGGAGAGTCGAAGAGAGACTGGGACGAGGAAAGCTCTTTAGCAAGATATGTATGTTTATTTATCTTTACATTTTTGTATCTCTTAAATTTAAATAGTATTTATAAAAAATTGTTGGTTTGAATCATTGAATATTTAATATCTGAAATTAGGGCTTTTTTATTTGATTGGTTGAAAACTTAGAATTAGGGCTTAATGTTATATTAAAAATTAGGCCTTTTTTATTTACATATTTGGAACTTGGGTGCAAATTGTGAATTTGTAGTTTGTGGACTTGTTTGGTTTAATGGTTTTTATGTAGAGGACAATTATAATTTTTATAGTTTTTATGTAATAATTATAATTGTAAATCCACATAATAATTTTTGTGGATTTGCTACTAGACTGGCAGACTACCTAACTAGGGTTTTAGAAGAAGCCTTGAGAGGGTTTTTGTTAGGGTTGCGTTATACAACCCACTTCCTCTCCAAGTTGACCCATATAAGTAAAAATAAGAAAAGGAAAAAAAACGCTAGTTAGGAAAGCCCGAAGGCCTATAGGCACTGTCCACGGTATCGGGTAGGGGTGAAAATGAATCAAGTTTG
Source organism: Codonopsis lanceolata (assembly GCA_013146195.2). Taxonomy (NCBI): domain Eukaryota; kingdom Viridiplantae; phylum Streptophyta; class Magnoliopsida; order Asterales; family Campanulaceae; genus Codonopsis; species Codonopsis lanceolata. The sequence goes on along the minus strand of CM028378.1, from coordinate 151,242,902 downwards.
TTTTATATTATTAGGGAACTTAAAATGATGTTTATTTGTTCTCAAACCAATCTTAACATGCTTTTTATCAGTGTTCTAAAAACCGGCTGGCCAAAAAAATCGTTTGGGGAAAAATCGCGAATTAGTCACCTTAGGCACCGACTAGAAATTGGAAAATGCTCGTGAGATGGCTGAGGAAGATGAAAGGAGCAAAGAGAAAAAGAAAGAAAGAGATAAGGAGTCGGATCTAATTTGCTTCGAATTGGAGGACTAATCAAGTTATACCCTTACCGCCCCGTCCAACGTCTTCCTGGACCCCATCAATTGGACTCAGATCTGTTTGTTGTCGGAGAAAGAGCGGCAGAAACCGGAGTAGGGCGATGGAGCGAGGGGCAGCTGGAAAAAAATGGGGGAAGGGGTTGAAAAACCAAAGCAAGATCAAGAAGAGAGAAACTGGTGGTTCTCTCTCCCCTACAGTCCACACCCAGCTTCTACGAGCCGACTCCTTTATTGGAAATGCGTTTATCGTCTGTTCGGCTCCTTTTTTCGAAATGTGTTTCTATCTCTCTTCTTTAAATGATAAGTACTTCTTATTCGGAAAAAAAAAATCTATCTCATTGGACAATGGAAAAAATTGGCACGTAATAAGTGAAAAAAGAGACCCTTAACGTAACACCTAAGTACCTAAACTTAACACCATTCAAACAATACAAATACTTAACTACCCCTCTAGACGTTTACTAGAAAACCAATCATTAAACCCCTTCATTTACTCCATCAACCAATCACCCCCTCCAATTCAACTCTTACTCTCAATCTATTTTCTAAAAATTCACATTTCATCATCTTCATCAAAATAAAAAAGAAAACTCCAAACCCTCTACCAACTCAATACTATTCTTTAGTTTAATTTTGTACAATTTATCAAAGGTTCAGACAAATTATATAAAAAACATTATATATATCTACAAAATATCTAAATAACAAACATAATTAATTTTATTAAAAAAAATCAGAACGTCTCCTACACACCGTTTAAGAAAAAATAATCGGTTGTGTTATAAATATTAGTGTTATATGTGATTTCCGTTAATACCCTTGAGCATGTGGTCATAATTAAAGTAGGTAGAAAAAGTAAAGATAAAATGGTAAAAATATTATCCTATAAAAGAAAGTTTTGAAATATAACAATTTATTTTAGAACCAACAAAAAATAAAGGAAGACAATTATCTAAAAAAGGAAAGAGTATAATTCATTAGTAATTGTAATTTCTAGTATTATACATTTTTCAAAGTAGTGCAAAAAACCAAAGTAACCAAACCCTAATTTACATTCATACATTACATTTCACACTTAGTCATGCACACACCCTTGTTTGTTTGTTTGTTGATTTTCAAGCTTTCATTGTTTGTGCTTCTTTGTAACTTCTACTCCTTACAAGGAAGTATGGAAGGTAAACACTAAACAGTTAGCATCTCTTTTGTTTATTTGTATGTTAGTGTTACTGCTAGCCTCTAAGGGCTTGTTGGAAAGTGATTATGTGTTTAATTGGAAGTGTGACTATGTTTGTTTTTTTTTTATATTGCATAAATTGATTATATTTTTTTATTTGAAAACCATAAAACCAAACAAAATCAAGTGATTTAGTTCAATTTGAGAAATTTTGAAATCAATGGGAGTGGTTTGGTTTGCGGTTTTAGCCTAAACCGAATCAAATTGAACCACCTACACTTCTAATGTTGACAAGGGTGGAGTTGTGGCCATACTTTATTCGTCTTTAAATAAATATATTATAGAAAAAAGAATAATAATAATGACAAAAAATAGACACTCATTTTGAGACGAAACAATAATATAGTGACAATTTAGTCAATAAAATAATACAACGACAAAACATACAAAATCTATATATATATATATATATATATATATATATATATATATATATATATATATATATATATATATAATAGCAAGGGTAGATTTATCCCTTCAAAATCTAACTTTTGAATTATTGACTTTTGAATTAACATTCCACTCTTTCTCTCTCCTATCTTCTCTATATTTTTTCCGGTTGTATTTATCTTTTTCTCTCTCTCGTCCCCTCATTATTTTCCCTCTCATCACCACCATCTCCTCTCTTTTAATTATGTTTAAACAATTTTCTCTCTTTAAATATAAAAATTAGTAATTAAAACAAAAATAATAGTTCCGGAATCAAAAAAATAAAAATATAAGAGATTAGTAAAATAAAAATAATTTATGGAACAAGCCATTATAAAAATAAAAGTTATAGAATCAATACAACAAAAATAATTTTGTGCGGAGGTTAGTAAAATAAAATAATTTACGAACAAAAGTTTAAAACAAATTCTTAAAAATATATATGTAAAACAAAAAATACGTTAGTAAAATAAAAATATTTGATGGAACAAAAATAATAGTTACAGAGTCAATAAAACAAGAAATAATTTACACTGAGGTTACTAAAATAATAAAAAAAATTATGGAAATTTTTTTTAAAACCAATTCTTAAAAATAGCTATGTAAAACAAAAATATATTAGTAAAATAAAAGATATTTGATAGAACAAAAATAATAGTTATGGAGTCAATAAAGAAAAATAATTTAAATTGAGGTAGTACGATTATAAAAATAATTTACGGAACAAAAGTTTAAAACAAAATTTTAAAAGTAGTTATGTAAAACAAAAATATATTAGTAAAATAAAAATGTTTGATGGAACAAAAATAATAGTTACAGAGTCAATAAAACAAAATAATTTAAACTGAGGTTAGAAAAATAATAAAAATGAATTACAGAACAAAAATTTTTCCGTAAAACTAATTCTTAAAAATTAAAAAAAATAGCTATGAAGTCAATAAAACAAAAAATATAATGGAAGTTAGTAAAACCAAAATAATTTACGAAACAAAAAATAATAGTTAACGGTAAAAATAATTTTGTTATTTTGGTTTTAGCTTATTTTTTATCAAAAATTTATTTATTCATAAAAAATAAATATAATTTAATAAAATTAATCATTCAAAAGGAATAACTTATTTGAGATCAAATTTTATTTGTAGGGCAGACAATATTCAAATTTGTTCGAAGACATTCATTTTACATAGTTTTTGAATACTATGAAGTGTTTGGAGGTTGCCAGACCATGATTGACACTTAAAATTGGTGTTTCAGTAATGCTATTGAGAAACATTGGCCATGTTGGGTTATGCAATGAGACATGACTAATTATCATAAATATTGAGGATCACATTGTTGAAACATTTTTTTTGAAAGGAAGCTATGTTGGAGAAATTTTTTTTATCCCAAGATTGTCATTAACTCCATCCGATGTAAAACTGTCTTTAAAGTTTCAAATAAGAAAATTTTAATTACTGATATCATATGGAATGACAATTAACAAGTGTCAAAGTCAATAATTGCACGTATGTCTCTTTTTGAAGAAACCAATATTTAATCGTGGGCAATTATAAGTCGCAGTTAGAGTAACAAATTATTTTGATTTGAAGATATTGATATGCGATAAAGATGAATAACCAACTAATAAGACAACAAATGTTGTGTATAAGGAGATTTTTTAAAATCTATAATGATTAGTGATATACTTATGTATAATTATTAATAAACTGATTCTTCTTATTTATAATTTAAGATTTTTATCCTTTTTATTTTGTTTGTATACGATTTAGTTGCATGCGTTTAACGCACGAGTTAAAAAAACTAGTTGATTAAAATTCAGTGGTGAATTGGACCATTATTTCGTTGGATAAATAAAATCCAGTTCCACACGCATGACACACAAAATGGTTCGACTTTACGAGTCTATATGTTAAGGTACCAAGTTAAAATTAAGGCATTGTTCAATTATTTTTTAAAACAAATTTATTTTTACTCTAAATTTGTATTGGCATCAAGAGTCAGCGTTCAAGTTTATTTTATTTTATTCAAAACGAGAGAGAGGCATAGAGAGAAAGAAAGAGATTAAAACAAAATAACAACTAAAGAAAAGAAAGTGAAGGTACAAAAAGAAAAGAATTAAAATTTTATCCACCGGCTGTATATAATATTTTTTACAAAAGTAGCTTTTGAAACACAACACGTGGCTAACCAAAATCTAAAAAAATCAATGCAAAGATTATCATTGACATGTGACATGTTCTAAGGACCACTTGTGTAAAAACGATTCCACACCGCCGATAGATGAAAATTTTACTCAAACTAAATAGTATTCCCTCCCTTTTTAAATAATTGTCTTGCTTTTGTTTTTTGTCTGTTTTAAAAATATTGTCTTGTTTCTAAATATAGTCTCACATGGACTTATATATATATATATATATATATATATATATATATATATATATATATATATATATATATATATATATATATATATACACTTACATATTTTACCAAAATTTACAATATAATTATTATTTTTTTCTTGATATATATACCAGATCAAACAAGACATAGTACTAGTATAAACTTGGAACGAAGAAGACACTAATTTCTTTTAGGGTTAATCGCACTATTGGTCCCTTGAATTTGGGTCATTGTAGTATTAGTTCTTTAACAGTTTTTTTAATCAAAATTTGGTCCTAAAAGTTTCAAATTTTCACACCCCAGTCCTTTTAATGTATGTCGTTGGAGAATCTAGTTAAATACCATAAACATTTATGTAAGGGCTAAATTGATAATTTTCACAACTGGTTTTTTTAAAAAAATTGCAATCGAGTCCCTATGGTCTGGAAAAACACCAAGTGGCCTTCTTCCCCAAATTCCTTGTTTCATGGTTGACAAATTCCCCAAATTTCACTCCTCCTTCCATCACCAAATTTTGTGGGTTGGTGAATATATGAGATATCAGACTCTATCTCCAACAATCTTGCAGTATTGTGGATTGGTGGATGTATGAGATATTAGGGGCCTCATTTTTAATTTTTTGGCCCGAGCCCCTAAAAAGCCAGGATCGGCCGTGAGAACAAGAAATATTAAGATATATCAAATGCTTAAAGGAGCCTAAGAATTTTGGAATTCTAATCCCCGATAAATTATTCATACTTAAGTCTAGGCCCCAATCTTTCTTTTATGCTTTAATCTTTCATCAACTAGTTGACCAAATCCCAATCTTGAGATAAAAGATGAAAAATAGGTCTCGCAGGACTGTTTATGTTTTATGCCTTAGAGGAAGTGTTGTATATCTCCATTATCACATGTTCTCGTTTTAGTGGAATAACCAATTATATTATTTTGAGATATTTTATTTAAAGAGTTTAATTTATTTTTTTAAAGGTTACAATTTTCATAATCTTACCCTCCTCTTCTATTTCTATCTCCTCATATTCATGGCTCTATTCATAATCTCCATCCTCGCTTTCATACCCACTAACAATCTAAGTTTTGCACCATGCCCGATTATACGTACTTCCTATTCATCTCTGTTTGAAATCAATTGTTGGATGATTGAATAAACAAAATATATATTGAAAGTGAGTTAAAAAAAATATGCTCTACAAGTGTTTGATAAAATGCATGAATGAACTATTTTAATTTAATGTGTTTTATTTTTTTTAACAATTATAATTTTAAAATATTTGAAATAGCAAACGGGTATCAATTTTATTTTAATTAGTTGTAATTTATTTAAGAAAATTTATAATTTAAAAATATATTAAATATAAATGGTTAATAATTTGATGGAGTGATGAATTTGCACTGCACCTTTCCAACAATTTGAGGGCATTTTCGTCTTTTCTAATATGTTCGTCCGTCTAACTAACAGAAATGACCCCCAGTGACCCTACTAGCTTGATTGGCCAACTATAGTCACTAAATTGAGGAAAAAAAAGTACGGTGAGCTTAACAAAAAAATGTTAAAGTAGGGTGGCCAAATTGTGATTTAAATCTTTTAATTATTATTATAACCAACTCCACTGACATTAATATATCAATTAATTATTAAGATTTTCAAACGTGACTATTTGAGTAAAACGAAAATAGTATATATCATTACAAATATTTAAGGCATAGGACAAGTAAGCACACCTCAAAACCCCTAGGTTTTAACAAACCCTTATTCTCACTTAAACCTTCGGTGTGGGCCACTTTATTATTAAAACTTATTTGCTATATTAGTACAAAGATCCTAATATTTTAACAAATAATAATATACGGAAGAGAAAACAAAAAATCGCAAATGGTGGGGCAAACTACACCCCAATATCCTCTCTCTACCATATTTTTCTACAATGTACAACACAAGGTACACTATCTCAATGTAGGAAATGAGGTGTAGAAAATGAGTTTTGAGGTGTGGTTAGCCTCCACCAATCACAAATCCATTAGAGAAAGATATTGATCAATCAACTTCGAAAACAAAAGCACTAGAACAAAATTTATACATTGTAGTTGCACTATCATCACTTTATCATTATTTCATATAAAAATTACATTCATTTTTGGATCGTAGAGTACTTTTTCTTGCAAACACAATGCTTAATTCAACATTTTTTAAATAGATTTCAGTCTCATTTATGCCTTCAATTCAATATAATTACAAAATTAAAATTTTGTAGACAAAACCCGAGTCAATAAATTGTGCATCGCTTGAGTAATTACCTAGTTAAGTGAATATAACGTTACTCTTATTTTATTATGTAATATTTACCTTAAAGAGTCTACTTTTTAATAATTATGCCTTCATAACCATTTAATTTAATCCTCTACATGTGTCATAAACATATTAGCTATAATTAAATATTTTTTATTTATGAGAAATACTAAGAATAATTATGCTCTATCCATTCCTAAATAATTGTCATGTTTAAACACATATTAAAAAAAATAGTTGATGTTATTATAAATAAGTAATATAATTTGTAGTTTCATTTAAAACTTATGTGCTTGGTGTCTATATTAAAATATATGAAGAAAAAATAAAAGTTAAATAATTAAAAACGTTTTCATAAAAGAAAAGTTAGAAAACATGGACCTTTTTTTTTGAAACTAAGGAAAATATAAAGCAGGTCAGTCGGTTACAAAAAAGCTAATTACCGATCAGGATTGGTTTTTACCAAACACAATTACTGGCTATGATTTAATCTCACAATCTCAACCTTTTTTATCACGTTTTTTTAATCCCTATTTTATCTCCGCAATCCATTTATCTCTCACTCATTCTCTATCTCTTTCTCTCTCATCCTCCATACCTATTCATCAATTTATCTATTTGATCTCTCTTTCTCTCACACGTTTTCTCTCACTCTTTCATTTGTATTTTGATTTTACATCACAGTTACGAAAATTAGTAATTCTTTTTCTAAGATATTACGATTTTAATGCTAATATTTTACGGTTTTATAGTTTTACAGTTTTATGGTTGCGAAAATTTGTATTTGTATTTTTTTCTTTTTAATTGTTATCGTAATTAAATTAATCAATTTAATTTTTTCTCGACCCGTAATTTCCTATACAAATATTTTTTTAAATCGTTAATTTTGTAATTTGAAATATTTAACTATTAACTTAATCAATTTAATTGTTATCGGAATTAACAATTAACTGTTATCGTAATTAACTTAATCAATTTAATTTTTGTCCGGACCGTTTTTTCTTTTCCGGGCAAAGCGGCTCCGTTTGAAAGTCAATTTTTTTAAGAAAATAATATTTTTAGTAGTTTATTAACAATAAAATGACTTTTACTGGTTTACAAATATTTAGTTGTAGTTTCTTAATTGATTGCTATCGTAATCAACTGAATCCCAATTTAATTTATGTCTGACTTAGATTTATTTTTTTTATAAAAAAATTGTTTCTAAATCTTGTAATCAATTTTTGTAATTTTGAATATTTGTATTTTAATTTCTTTATTTTCTTAAAAGTTGTGTTTAGTTTCCCCTATTGGTCTGAAATCTTTGTGATTTCGCTTTCAAAATAATATTTTGTTAGTTCACCCTGCCTTATTCAATTTATTTTGTGATTTTTGTTTGCGGAGATTTTTATTTTTAAGTTTATTTCAATTAACAGGTGTTTGATTGGTGTGTGTGTGAGAGAGAGAGAGAATGCTTTTTGATGCTTAATTATACTCTTTTAAGATGAGTTATAAATTTTTTTGACCAAAATTATTGAGATATTACAGTTTACAAACGGTTTACATTTATTATTTTACAGTTACGAAAATTAGTTACTCTTTTACTGAGATATTATGGTTTTAAAGTTGATATTTTACGATTTTACAGTTCTACAGTTTTATGGTTGCGAAAATTTGTATTTGTATGTTTTTCTTTTTAATTGTTTTCATAATTAACTTAATCAATTTAATTTTTTTTCGACCCATAATTTCATATACAAATAATTTTTTAAAAAAATTGTAAGTTTTGTAATTTGAAATATATATTTTTTTCTTTTTAATTGTTATCGTAATTAACTTAATCAATTTATTTTATGTACAACCCGTTTTTTCCGACACGCAATTTCGTATACAAATTATTAATTAATCCCTCCATTCCGGGCAAAGAGGCCCCGTTTGAAAGTCAACTTTTTAAGAAAATAATATTTTTAGTAGTTCATTAATAATAAAATGACATTTATGGTTTTACAAATATTTAGTTGTAGTTTCTTAATTGATTGTTATCGTAATCAACTGAATCACAATTTAATTTATGTCTGGCTTAGATTTATTTTTTTATATAAAAAAAATTGTTCGTAAATTTTGTAATTAATTTTTGTAATTTTAAATATTTATATTTTAATTTTTTTGATTGCTATCATAATTAACTGAATTAGTTTAATTTTTGTCCGAAAAAAAATTGTTTATAAGTTTTGTAATAAACTTTTGTAATTTTGAATATTTGTATTTTAATTTATTTATTTTCTAAAAAATTGTGTTTAGTTTCCCTTATTAGTCTGAAATCTTTGTGATTTTGATTTCAAAATAGTATTTTGTTAGTTCACTCTATATTATTCAATTTATTTTGTGGTTTTTGTTTGCGGAGATTTTCATTTTTAAGTTTATTTCAATTAACATGTGTGATGTGCATATTTTTGATCCGCTACAAATGGCGTTTGGGCCTTGTTTAATGGCCCACTATATTTTGCAAGATGTCCGAATGATTGGGCCAGGCCTATGCGCAACGGGCTGAACCCATTCCTCAGGTATAAATAACCCCCTCTATCTCATAGAGAGGGGTCTCTCTCTCTCTGATCTTTTTTTTTTGATTGAGAATCACGCACACACTTGGGGGCTATGCACCCTCTTTTTCATACGTGTACTGATAAACACGTCGGATGGTTTTCCCCCGCCGACTCACGGTGTTTATTTTACAGATATCCACCGTTGACGACAAGATGACCATCGGACAACAACTTTGACGACTTACGTCCACCGCTACTTTCGGCACCCCCGGTATGATGTTTTTTGGACGCATCAGTTGGTTCCATTGCCGGGAACGACTTCATTGACTCCGCAAGTTGACGGAGCACCATTCAAAGGGTGCCGGAATTCCATTGATAGACACAAGCATATACATGTTGTCCATGTGCACTAAGCAAAGAAAACGAGACCAAAAATTCGAAGTGAAACCACCATTGAATGCGCCCTGAGGAGACAAGGCCAACGACGTAAAATTCTTCACCATTGGACTCCCACAGCGGCCACACGTGCTCCCTAAAGCCGTTGGAGGCGGTAGTAAGCAGGGAGGCGGTAATAAGCAGTGGCGCGCCAGTAGAGTTCCCGACTTCCCGCCAGAAGAACGTCTCCATCTCCGAATCTGAGCAAACAAACAACACAACCTGACACTGCATCTTGTCGAGGCGAGTCCACCGCCACAAAAATCGTGGCCATTGGAACTGTTATGCTCTCCCAAACGCCACTAGAAGAAACCGACCTCGTTAGCGTTTTCCCACAGCACGTCGGCCAATTAATTCAGTTGTGCATGGAAATTAGATCGTACTGCTTTGGATGACTTTCATGGCTGATGTCGTCCATGACATCATGACATCACTATCAGCAGGTGTTATCTTCCAATTCTGCCCTTTAAGTTTTTGTTGATTTACATATTTTGAAATTGAAACCGCCCATGAAACCACAATCATTGGTAGTTACTTTGCATGATAATGCACTTCCATGTTAATTAGGTATTGGTAAAAGTAATGTGAGCAGTTTGAGGTGAATTAATAACTATTGCAAATTGTTATGCCACGTGATTTTTAGTATATTATATTAACACATCCTAATATGTGCTGTCAATAGCACTATCTCGGGTGCAATAATGAAAATTACAAATATTTTGTGTATACAATACAATTATTAATAATATCATATTGCTTGACACACAATTAGTGATTATTTGATTGTGTTTGGTAAAAAACAATTAGATAAAGTAAGTTCGGGGACTATTTAGAAAATGCGTTAATACTAATTTGATGCATGTTATTTAATTTTGTAGACGTAAGTTATATATATGCAATGACTCGCGGCGCGGTAAAATATTATCATGAGTCAAAAGTTTGTCTATGATATTATCTCGAGTCAAAAAAGTTTAATCCTGATAAAATATGTATTATGATGATATATAATTGATTATCATAATTATGGGGTGAGAGATATATAATTGATTATTTAATTTTGAAATAATTGCTTTTGACATTTATTATTTAGCATAAAGAAAATTAAATGTGATTTAATAATCAATTATGACATGATATATGATATTATGAGAAACATTAATGTCATACAAAATTGCATTTAAATGTTCAATATGCCTCAATATATTTACTCAATTGACATTAGATATAAGACAATATGATTTGTTTGTTTATAAATCAAAATAATGATATTACGTCATTTTATGTCGTGTTGCGTAGACACCCCATTTTTATTTTAGAAGGAAATATGTTTGCTTGATTTGCAAATGATGCTCCTAAGGTTTCAGGAGTAAAAGTCCATGTCAACAGAACCTAGGCCTTCAATTCCCCAACATCTTCATTGTGATTGAGCATACTACGAGCCTTGTCAAGCAGTAACTACTCAAAGATCTGAGCAACCAGAATAAGCATACCATATGTCGACTTCTCCCCAAGACCAAACAGTATTGACCAGCAATACTTCTCGACTTCAAGATGAACCTTTGCATTTGAGAAGTAGGGGGCTACACCAAGGAAGGAAATAAATGATATGCTCCTTCCCGAGAGCCACACTTTTCTCAGATTTTGTTCTACGCATGCATGCGCTGTCTGCATGCAAACTCACGACCAGATGATCAGCGCCTACCTGCGCTCATGCTCCCCGCTTGAGTTTACTCACGGTTGAGCTTCATATTGTCCTCCCGTTCGAGTTTACTCACTGTAAAGTTGTACACATCGCCAGCATGCGCTCATGCTCCCCGCTCGAGTTTACTCGTGGCCGAGCTTCATATTGTCCTCCCGTTCGAGTTTACTCGCGGTAGAGTTGTACACAGCGCCTGCCTGCGCTTATGTTCCACGCTCGAGTTTACTTGCGACTGAGCTTCATATTGTCCTCCCGCTCGAGTTTACTCGCTGTAGAGTTGTACACAGCGCCTGCATGCGCTTATGCTCCCCGCTCGAGTTCACTCGTGGCTGAGCTTCATATTGTCCTCCCGCTCGAGTTTACTCGCGGTAGAGTTGTACACAGCGCCTGCCTGAGCTTATGCTCCCCGCCCGAGTTTCCTCACGGCTGAGTTTCATGTTATCCTCTAGCTAGGTTTTTATGACTTGTGAAATAAATGACCTTGTTTAATCTCCATTGATAGTTCATCTTGTAAAGTCAGTTGTTATCTCGATTATTATCTTTTTCACGAGTAAGAGGTATCTCTGCTCGTGAAAAAGGGTTGGTGTTCGAGCATGTTATCTCGATTATTCTCTTTTTCACGAGTAAGAGGTATCTCTACTCGTGAAAAAGGGTTGGTGTTCGAGTATGTTATCTCGATTATTCTCTTTTTCACGAGTACGAGGTATCTATGCTCATGAAAAAGGGTTGGTGTTCGAGTATGTTATCTCGATTATTCTCTTTTTTTCTTGAGTAAGAGGTATCTATGCTCGTGAAAAATGGTTGGTGTTCGAATATGTTATCTCGATTATTATATTTTTTCACGAGTGAGAGGTATTTCTGCTCGTGAAAAAGGGTTGGTGTTCGAGCCTGTTATCTCGATTATTCTATTTTTTTCACGAGTAAGACGTATATCTGCTCGTGAAAAAGGGTTGGGGTTCGAGCCTGTTATCTCGATTATTCTTTTTTTCACGAGTAAGACGTATTTTTGCTCGTGAAAAAGGGTTGGTGTTCGAGTGGTTCTTAGAATATACCTAAGACCAAGTGTTCACCTTTCTTACGAGCATGATATATCTCTGCTCGCCAAGAGGCTCCCGCTCGAATTTACTCGTGGTTAAGTGGCAGTTCTGCTCGCTAGCTTTTCAAAGGTAGTCATGCTCGCAAAGTCGAGTACTGGGACTTGACCATGGCCCAAGTGGCGTTCTGCACGCTATAGAAGAGACTTATACAATCAAGTTATAAAGCGTACTGGTTAATTAACATATACAATGGCGGTCAAAAAACGACTAAATTTCTGACTCATCCCAACACTTCTGTTATCTCGTTTATCAAGATGAAAGTGATTAAGCCTCGGCCATCCCGATAAATTAAAGAAGATTACGAGCGAATAATACTCCTTACCCTCGAGATGAATCTCAAAGAATAATGAGTAGGGGGTTACTGATGTGCATATTTTGGATCCGCTACAAATGGCGTTTGAGCCTTGTTTAATGGCCCACTATATTTTGCAAGATGTCCGAAGGATTGGGCCAGACCTATGCGCAACGGGCTGAACCCATTCCCTCAGGTATAAATAACCCCCTCTAGCTCATAGAGATGGGTCTCTCTCTCTCTCTCTCTCTCTGATCTCTCTCTTTTTTTGATTGAGAATCACACACACACACCTGGGGGCTACGTACCCTCTTTTTCATACGTGTACTGATAAACACGCTGGAGGGTTTTCGGCGGGATCCCTCTCCGCCGACTCACGATGTTTATTTTACAGATATATAGCCAAATATCCACCACTGACGACAAGATGGCCGTCGGACGGCAACTCCGACGACCCACGTCCACCGCTACTTTCGGTACCCCCGGTATGATGCTTTTTTGGACACATCAATGTGTTGGGTTGGTGTGTGTGTGTGTGTGAGAGAGAGAGAGAGAGAGAGAGAGAGAGAGAGAGAATGCTTTTTGATGTTTAATTATACTCTTTGAAGATAAGTTATAAATTTTCTTTTAAGATGAGTTGTAAACTTTTACGGCCAATAAAATATGTTATTTCTTTAATTTTCGGGATGCTTGTGTGTAATTTACATTAATACGACCCCTACAAAATTTTAAAGATATATTAATTTATTTTCATCATGCTCGGTTCATACATTGATCACACTTATACTGGCATCGTGTCATTGGCACGGGCACAAGTTTATTTTTATAAAATACTGCACATCTTCTCATTGTTGTGGTTTCGTTTGTTGAGGCATGTGTATTAGTTTCCAATTATTTAATTGCCATTTTTTTAAAAAACTTTTAGGGTTGATTAATTTTGATCTAAATGCATCTCCTTTCACATGTTAGATTTTATATGATAATATGTGGAAGGATTCGAGTTTTGTAGATGAAGCAGAAAATTTGGTTAAATGAATGTGTTCGAATTTTATTTGTGTCATGTGTAGGTGGAAATAATGGACAAATTTATTGCATCTCATGTTTTCAAACCAACCATTGTTGTTAAGCAAGAACTCCAGAAGAAGAAGTCTGAGTTTTCGTTATTGAGAGAACAATAAAATTTTCTTTTCATATTTTAATAGTAGTTACAATTAAAATATTTATTTCTTGAGTTTTTTATGAAATAAATATCGAAGTAAAATGTTTTATTTCGTTAGGTATTTGAGTTTTCTCCCCTTTTTGTTGTGTAGTTTACATATATCCAACTCATACAAATTATAAGTAAATATTAATTCATGTTCATAATATCTACTTTATTTATTGATAAATTCTCAAACTGGCGCCGTGCCATCAGCACGAACAAAAGTACTACTCCCTCCGTCCCTAAATTATCGTCCTCTTTTCCTTTTTCGTCCGTCCCTAAATTATTGTCCAGTTTGAAACTTACCTTTTTAGAACATAACTTTTACCATTTTATCCTTACTTTTTCACCCTATTTTAATTATGGGCCATATACACGGGCTTTAAAACTACACATTAAACCAAGGGGAATTTCAAGTGGGTACAATTTTGAAAACATGTTTTCATCTAGAACCATCAATTTTTTGGACATTTCATGTAACTACAAATTGCTTGCCAAATGACAAAAATGCCATAAATGAAAACTCTGATGCCAAAAAATCAATCTGATGTCAGGCATCAGAAATCAACCTGATGCCAAAATCAATATGATGCCATGCATCAGAAATCAACCTGATTCCAAAATCAACCTAATGCCAGGTATCAGAAATCAACCTGATGCCAAAAATCAACCTGATGCCAAAAATTAACCTGATGCCAGACATCAGAAATCAACCTGATGCCAAAAATCAGAATCAACCTGATGCCAAAATCAAACGATGTCATCGAAATCAACGATGAATCGGCATCGAACCTTCAAAATTTAAAATCAAAACTCAAAACCAAAAAATTCGCTTCATTCGCAGGCGATCCGGCAATACAGACTATACAAGACTATACAGTTCATAAAAAAGAATAAGGGATAAACAATTTGAAAGCCCTCTGTATCAGATTCAGAAGAGGCAGCCAGCAGCTCCAAAGCCTCCAACAAGCAATCCAACTTCTTCCATCTCTTTCTCGCCTTTGCCACCGCCAGAATCAAGGCGCCATTCCTGGTGAGCCCGCCTCCTGAAACGAGTTGGGGAAGCACCTGGAATTTGGCAAAACCATAGGTGGTGGTTGGGCACTTTCCCCCCGTTGTCAAAACCCAGTCGTTCGTTGGTCGCGTTTGTGGTCGTTGTTAGTTACTTGCCCAAATTGGAAAGAGAAAGTCACGTGGCTTATTCTAACTCTTCAAATGTAGTCTTTAAAACGTACACACCTTCCACCATCTCTCCCTCTCCCTCCCTCTCTGAATTATTCATGGAGCTCAAAACCCTAGCTCGCCACCCCAGCATTTCGTCACTGAACCCTAGAATGAAGCAATTTTTCATTCCTTTTTCACGACGACGTCGAAACGATGCTATCTCTCAACAATTGAAGTTGTTGCGGGGGAATTTGTGGGAAATGAAAGCATATGGGAACAAATGTTGGAGATTATCAAGTTTTCTGGGCCCGCTACTGGCCTTTGGTTGCGTGGGCCTTTGATGAGTTTGATTGACACTGTTGTGATTGGTCAATCAAGTTCTATTGAACTTGCTGCTCTAGGTAATCGGATAATTTAGTGTGATTATAAAAAATTTGGAGCTTACATTTTGATATTTTGATCTGGAATTGATGGCAGGGCCACCGGTCAGCTTCTGATGCGTTCATCGGAGATCAAAGTCAAGATACGATTGTTATGTTTTATAGAACTAACGATCAGCCATTTCGGGATTATGAGAAATGGTGTTAATTGGGGGAAGATGATCAGCATGATAATTGGGGGTAGTGATGTATTTTTACCCAAAAAATGTATCTAAAAGATATGTCTAAAAAATGACTGGATTGATTTGAAAAAATGTTTTAAAAAATGTACCGGCTTGTAATTATTTCTTAAACCAATATAAAAAATCAAATCAATTGTTTTTTTCTTAAACTGTACGTCAGATCAACTAGAACGATTATTTAGGGACGTAGGGAAGTAATATTTTTTAAACTTAACCCAATCCAAACACACACAACTTGGGCGACCGTTTGGTCAAATGGAAGAACCTGCGGTTCGGACCAATAAGGGTGGGGTTTTGGGTCGGCAATTCAAAAACGCGTACGACGCATCCCCAACATCCGTCGTCCCCTAACGAAAAGTCAAACGAGGTAAAATATAAAACCAGCGAACAGTCTAAAACTTCACATCTACATTCATTCCCTTGCACACAATCTACCGATTAATACAGACCAATCCCTGTTTTTCAAATTAGAGAAAATATTTTCCTTCGTGTTCGGTCAACCATTTGTCCCGTCACAGCGAGTAACTCTAGCATTTTCATGAAAGGAGACTAGAGAAATAAAAAGGCTGACGCAAAGCCAAAACCACCGATACCAAAAAGTAAAAAATAAAAAACCAAATCCGCTCAATTTTTATTGAAATCAATCTTTATTGGTACGTTCTTTTTGTGTATTGACAGGTAAGCCTCTGAAGATCCTGACTTCGCCTTGAAGAATTCTCTTTATTTGATGATACTTGATAAATTCTTGATCCCAATCTCAACTGGGTTTTGTGTTGCTGGTTTTTGAATTGTAGTTTAAGATCATTATTTTGATCAAGTACTTTCTGGGTTTTCCTTCTTTTTGGATTAATTTAAGCTTGTGAAGGTCTAATTCTGGTGGGTATTCGTTTGCATTTCCCAATTAGAGTTTGTTCAGTCTTAATTTTGACTTTTTGTGGCCTAAGGGGTTCTTTATATTGTGTGAATTGTGATTTTTTAATGTTTAATGTATATGTTTGACTATCAATTGAGCTGTGTACTTGATGATTGGGTCTGATGTGGGTCTTTTTTGCTTTCTTTGGAAGATTAAAGGTGGGGGAGTATTGAGGGTAGACAGAGATGGCTAATTCTGCTGCTGCATGTGCTGAGAGGGCAACTAGTGATATGCTGATTGGTCCAGACTGGGCTATCAATATTGAGCTCTGTGATCTTATCAACATGGATCCTGGGTACCATTCTTTTTCTACTATGTTTTGTCTATTTTCTTTTGCCACAAACTTAATTCCTAGCTGTTTATGGTATTTTGATTCTTGTTTATGGAAAACATTTGAATGCATTGACGGAAATAGTTAAATTTATGTAATGATCGCTTGTCTGGATTAATGCCGAAGTATCTCATACTAAGTTAGGAGGAGATCTCCTTGCTGAGTATTTTCCATTTTGGGATCGACGGCTACAATGTATGGCTGCTATGTACCTTACAATGTTGTTAGTTTTGTGTCTGTTATAATTTATGCTTTTTCTTTGGTCCGATGGTAATTGCAGGCAAGCAAAAGATGCACTGAAGATACTCAAGAAGCGCCTTGGGAGCAAAAACCCCAAAATACAGCTCCTTGCTCTCTTTGTCAGTAATATCTTTATGTTTTCCCTTATGTTGATTTTTGCAATTGTTACATTTAACTTGCTCAGTATCATTACAGTAGGTTGGAAATGGTACAGCTATGTCTAGTTTGTCGACTGTTACATGCCTGAGGTGAAGAGGTTTCAGTAACTGGCCTAACTTGCTCCTTGCAACCTAGTTGCAGTAGTATTGAATTACATGTCAGAATATATATCAGATAAGATATTTATATGTCTGTTTTAAATGATATTGCAAAGTTAAATCGTGCAAGTAATGCCGTTATTATGTTTTGGATGTTTATGGCAATGAGGAGTACCCTGTGTTTTGTTGCCATGGAGTCGAGTGCTTGGTATCGGTATAGGCACGCAGTTTCTAGACACAGAGACCTTTAAAATACCAGAGACAAGAAAACAGATAGATGTGAAATATCTTATAGACATAAACATATAGATAAATAAACGTACTTCCAAAGCTCATGTAAGTACTTCTTGTACTATCTTAAATATATCTTCATTTGGATATAAGCAGAACTTTGATGGACTTTGGTAAACTAAGTGGTTACATGAATAAAATGTTTACATCCTTTCAGAAAACCATAATTTCGTGCGCTGACACATGTCAACACACTTGCCCACGTAGAATGTGTCCTACACTTCATCTTATGGGGGTGCCTCTATATCTGTAGCTCATTTCACCAATGCAGTAAGTCCATCTGTTTATGATCTAAGAGTGCTTTGTCTCTCATGTAGTCATGACGCCTTAGGGAGTGCTTCTAGCTGGCCAATACCCATGTCATAGATTTTGACTAGTATCACTTCTTAAAACCCTTCCTTTTTAAGTAAGAGGTACACAATGATCCATTCATTTGTTAGAAGAATATCCTCGTTTGACTAACTTACTGAAATCTATCAACAATATTATCTGTTACTGCCTTTTTATTATTCAAAGCTTAGAAGAAATTGTTTACTCTTTCGTGTTGCTTAGTCTTTTGCTTAATTAACTGTTTGTTTTTGTTTGAATTTTGAAATTTTAACAAGTATATTAATGCTTATTTCCATTTCCACTTGGTATTTTATTTTATTATGTCACGAGTTACTAATGAATACTTATAAATTTATAATTCTCGGTCTTCTCTCTGACACACATTAATCAGAAATCAACAATGATGGAAATTATATTAACCATCAGTAATTTTAAGTTGGGGAGAAGCATGTTCTGCTTATGACGGGTACATGTTATTTTTATCAGCTAATCGCAATTTAGGGTCCATAGTTTGCCCCCCTTTTGCACTCTGAGGTCCCATGTTCTAAAATTAGTGAATTGAGGTCATAGTTCCATTTCCTATCAAAGTAGGATCTAGCGTAGCCTTCGTTCAGCTATTGGCGTTAGTTACATGTGCCAGTCATATGTAGTTTTCTTGATATCCTTTCTGGTCGTTTCGCACCTCTTTCCACCAAAAAGACAAGGTGAGCTGCCCATGATGACTTAACACCAAAAACCCAACAGGAGTTACGGTATACCCTAGTTTGATAGGAAAAAATGGGCATTTCATCAATTTAGAACATGGGACCCAGCATGCAAAAAGTTGTTATTCTCTAAAATGTGATTATCCCTAATTTTATTTAAGTTTGAGGTTGGTATCGTGGTGCTATCTTATCAAAGTTATTGTACTGACAACTAAATATCCAGCGTAAGGTGACGGATGACCATAACAACGCTGCTTGCATAGTTGCATGTATAAGTAGACAATTTTGAATAACAGTTCAATTAAGGTGACAATATTATTAGTTGGTATGGTACATCGTAGGTAATTTTAGATTATATCCTTTCTCAGGAATCATAATGAGCAGTAGATATTAATGGGGGTTAATATATTTGATTCAGGTATTGGAGACTCTCAGTAAAAATTGTGGGGATAATGTGTTTCAGCATATTGTTGACCGGGACATCTTGCATGACATGGTCAAAATAGTGAAGAAAAAGGTGCCAATTTTGTCTTATGTGTGATGATTTGGTTCATTTTTTCCTGTTCAAAGATATTAATGTGTTATTTTGTATGAACCTTTAAATTTTGACTTTGCAGCCAGATTTAAATGTAAGGGAGAAGATACTTATCCTGATAGATACATGGCAAGAAGCTTTAGGGGGGCGTGGGGGAAGGTATCCCCAGTACTATGCAGCATATAATGAACTGAGGGTGAGCGATTTAGTTGTTTTCTTAGTTTGGTTCAGTGAGATTATTATATACAGTGGCGGACGGAAGGCATCCATGGACACTGGTCAACAACAAAAAAATATGAGTAAACTTTATATTTTTGACAACTGGACCCCTCCCCACTTTTCTATTGGACCCCTCCCATTTTTTCCCAATTCCCAAATCACACTCTAATTATCAGAAATTATGGTTTTTGAATTTGAGATTTTTGGGTTAAAATGTAAAATTGTTAATTTGATTAATTGATTGATAATCTTGTATAAGAAAACAAGCTTTGGTGCCGTTGGAACTTTGGTTGAGCTTATATTTGAAAATTTAGAGCAATTTGAAGGGAAAATAAAAAAATTGATTGTTGAAATTATTTGATGTTTTGTTGGGTTTCTTGAGAATTATTTTAGCTTATATATGAAATTAGAGGGTTTTGTGTTTACAAAAAATTAGTTTAACCTTTTGTTACTCATTCCATTTACTAGTGATTTACTGATTTAGTGAATTTACTTGTGACTTGTGTCAAGGCGGAGTTACGAAATCGAATATCTGATCAATTTTTAAATGATTCTCTAGTAATGATGATGTAATTTCTAAATTCTTTATGTAATACTACCCATAGTTGTAAAATGCGTGCGCTTCTTGCGCCTAAGGCGAGAGGAGGCGAGGGTCTGGCGCTTGGAAAGGCCGACTCCAGGCGATGAGCGCCTTTTTCGCCTTTTTTGCGCCTTTTGTCGCCTTTATCTCGCCTTTTTGCGCCTTTATCACCTTTATCGCCTTTTTGCGCCTATGCCTGTGAATGAGGATGATGAAAATTATAGAGATGATGATGAGATAGGTTATGTGGATTTTTAGCTTGTTGTCATAGTTGTCAAAGGCGAGCGCCTTTGGCGGCCGAGGCGAGAGGTGAGGCGATGAAAAGGCGACGCCTTTGGTGCCTTTTTCAAAGGCGAGAGGCGGTGAAAAGGCGTGAAAGGCGCTCACTTCAATTTTTTAACTTAAAAAAATATTTTTGAAACTATTTTTGGCCTTTTTTTGTATGTTTTAGAATTCAAAAAATAAATAAAAGGTGGACTTGTCAAGGTAGCACAATTTGGTCCGACGTTCGTGTCGCATGTGCGGGCACACGAGTAAGCCGGCCCAAGGCAAATTGGATCTTGATTGATAGTTCTTTCTATACAAGCTTACCCAACACAAGGGAGCCTTTGTATATAAACCATTCAAACCTTTCATATTTTTCCAATGTGGGATAACCCACTTCCAACACTTCCAATGCCATACTATAACTTATTCATCAGAAATCCGAATTGGACAAATAAATATAGTATTCTTATGTATTCATGGAGAAGAACATAATTCCACAATTACCCTAGTCATTACATAAATGACTCTAAAATAAATTAGTGCCTCAAAGCCCTAATTTACTTCACTTAAAAACACTAGTTTTCCAACACTTAGTTTCATGTATTATGCTCACTTATAACATGTTTTGTTGATATTTGTTAAGTTATATACTTATATGTATTTTTCCATAGTTTTTTTTCCGTGAGCGCCTTTTTGGCGCCTTTTTAGCGCCTCGCCTCTCGCCTCAAATTTGGACCTATCGCCTTTTTGTCGCCTCTCTACATTGACAACTATGGCTGTTGTGTTGTTAGTTGTTAATTATTACATTTCATGATTTTAATTCTCTTTTGCATGTCTTTATTTTCATTTGCTTTAATGACTATTTATTTTCTTATTTGAAATTGAAGTTAAGTTCATCTAATGCTTTGGAATTTCAACTATGAATGATGAAATTTGTGTTATTAATATTATGTTGTTAACTTAGTTTCATCACTCATGACATGTTTTATTGAGATTTGTTATGTTATATATATTTATTAATTTTTCCTTAATATTTGTTACGTGAGCACCTTTTTGCACCTTTTTTGCGCCTCACCTCTCGCCTCAAATTTTGACTCATCGCCCGCCTCTCGCCTTCCGCTTTTTTCAACTATGATACTACCTATGATTCGGCGAAAGAATCTACTATTTCATTTTAAAATATTTCACTTAAAGAGTTCATTTTTTAAAACAAAAGGCATAAGAGTGTCATTTTATTACTACTAGACTACTAAAAGTGTCATTTTCTAAAAAAGTTGACTTTCAAACGGGGACTCTTTGTCCGGAACGGAGGGAGTACTTAAAATTTTGGACACCCCTTAATCTTATTTCTGGATCCGCCACTGATTATATATAGGAATAATAATATAGCTCGTTCTTATACAAGTGTGGTTCTTTTTCATTTCTTCTTCAGAATAAGAAATTTATATTGTTTTGTCACCTTTTGAATTACGAGGTTTAGACTATGAACAGTGGAATTGATCGTAGATAGGATTTGATTTTTGTGTAAGCAGTGTTGGGATTAAGTTGGATAGCTGTTAATGTTTCCATGGATATGTATCCCCTAGTCCTAGAGTATTATGTTGTTTACTAGCTTATATAAGTGCCGGGATCTTTATTATTTTATTCATTGCTTATTTACTTAATTGTGTTTAAGTCTTTGTGCCATATACTAGCAGCCATGCGACATCATTTTTCTTACCATGGTAAATCACCCGCCATCTCCCTTTTTTTCTTTTTTCCCTCGGTCTCTGTGAGTCTGTGTGTTTTTTGACTGGTTACCGACTACCTTGTCCTATCTTGAATAAGTCTTAGAAAAAGGTTATACATGATCTAGAAAATTCTCTCCTGAAACTTAATAATTCTAACTTGAGTCCTAATTATAGTTTCAAGTCGGAGGAAATAAATTTTGAATTCAAGATGTTGAATTTTAATGTAAACAATCACAAAATATAGAAGATATCCATCTAAATTGACTTAAAATTTTGTTAAATTTATGAGATTCTATATCTGCATTTGATATGGATCCAAGAAGGTAATTATCTGCTTATGATTTTCAATCTACTTGAATTCATATCCTATTCTTTTTTATGGAGTGCAAAATCTTTCTCATGAAGACGCATTTGAAATATTTGATCTTTATATATACTCATTAACTAGGCGTGATTTCAAGTGAATGTAACAATGTTAAACCTAGCTTTACCTAAGGTCCTGAACTAGGTCTGAATCAAAACAAGATGGTCCAATTTGGGTTCATTATTTATGAATTTGGTTACCTGGATTTTATCGTCAGATGTTCTTTGAATTGTTAAAGGGAAGAGGGACCTGTTCCTAAAGACATGACTATTTGTCCATAAAGAAGATTCAATTTATAGAGAGCAGCACGGAGATTCTTTTTGTCGGATCGAACGGGAAGCAATATTTAGATCTGAACTGAATCAGTTGGTTAAGCTGGCCAGACTGTTAATTGATTTGCCTCTCGGGCTACAACTATTTGATAATTTATTTAATGGAGAGATTCTTTCATTCTGGTTCAGAAATTATGGTCCATCTGATGTTTCTATGGAATAAACCACGTGGCTGACTTGTGGTTATTGCTTGTTTAAGCAGTACTAAAGCTTAGACTGACTAGTCAGACGCTGATATTGAATGTAATGATTGCCACTATTATTGCGGAAACTTCTATAGTTTAGTGCTGCCCCTCTGATCCAATTGTGTTGCTAAACTAGCAATTCTTTTGCTAAGATTTTTCTCATAAAATAGACCAAACAAAAGATGCATGATGTGACACTTCCCCCAAATGCAGCCTTCTCCTGAACTTGGAGAGATGGATATGATGGAAAACTTTATCAAGGCCTGCAGTTTAGCCTTTGTGAAATGAAAGCTTACCATGTCAAATTACAAAATGACAAATGTATGTGAACTAACGTTCTTTATTTTTTTAAATTCCAATTTTCCGATGCCATGCTAATGGTGGGGCCTACTTTCATCACTCCATTTATGTTTTTTGGTGTGGGTGACCTATCAGAGGCCTCCTTCTGAATACCTAGTTATCTCTCTTCAGTTCCAAGATATTTTGCTTTGCCCCCTTTTATGTTCTTACTTCTTATTATGTGATGTTCTCCTTCAATGTTTTTATCGTTGTTTAATGTTTTCTTTCTTCACTAAATGCTGTTAAAAACTCTAAACCGTTCGCTGGTAGTCAGGGGAGCTTCTTGGTGCTCTTTCGAGAAAACCAAGGGTTTTATTAGGAACTATTGCCTCGCCCTCTTGTTCTTGTATTTTGAATGCTCATCTTACGAGTATCTCTTTGAATTGATTAATGGACTTTGATGATTTCCTTTTAGTATATGTGCTCAGTGTGACTGCATGCATCATGCCTAGGGTCAGTTTGTGTGTTCAATTCAATCAATTCATGTGTTGAGAGAGAGACTGTTGTGCGTGTTTATGTATGTGCGTGAAGTCCGCCAGTCAGCCAGTGGTACTGGAAATTGACGGCAGTGGTGGTATGTTCAAATTCTTGTTGCTTTTCTTCAACTGAAGTGTATAGACAGTGTGCCATAAACACCGGACATTGTAGAGTGAAAAGTAAAAAAAACAATTATCAACAAGGACAGTTGTCCAATAATAGAAAGTGATATGGATGCACCTGATTCAAGGCAATTAAGGAAGTTGACTTTATTTAGTTGCTCATTTACAGAGATAACCATAATGGCCACATTATACTATTGCAAATTAGATGGTGACATGAAGGCAAAGGTGAATTTAGTTACTTTATTAGAAAAGGTTGGGACAAAGTTTTTTCAAAAAGGTGCACTCATTTTGGGATGGAAGAGTACATACAATCGCTAGTCACTCATTTGTCTTTTTAAGAAAGAATTGATTAATTTACTTTTAGGTTACATTTATAATTATTAGGATGTGAGTCATAATTGATGTAGCAATGTAAAGAAATTATGAGGTGAAAGCGCATGATTAAACTGAAGAATTCTAGTTATCAAGCTGAAGTTTAAATCTAACTATCATTATTCTATTGTTTTAACTAGCGGAATAGCTTAGAAGGTAAATACTTAACTTTTAGCTGATCTATCTTTAATACTAAGATGATATGATGGCATATTTCTAAACTCTAGGTGGTGACTGTTGAGTTTTGTTTGGTTGATGTTGATATCTGGCAGATTGAGTCTGGTCTCATGGGAAAGATGCATTAAGATGTAATTCATATACCAAAGGAATGTTAAATCCAAAAAGCAATAGATTTAAAATATTTGAGGTAGTTCCTCACAACTTGGGAAGAAGCCATGGACTAAAAGTTTATTTTTTAAATTTTGATATATATTGTTAGCATTATCTTATGGCCATTCTAATCGTACATGTTTACATCCACTGTTTGTCTATTGCACCTTGTGGTTTTCTTGGCCTATGAACTTAACTTGGAAAAAAGAAACAAAATAGAATCTTTACACTTAGTTTTTAACTTTTCAGTGGTCTCTTTGGCCGTTAATGGGTATTCTAGTTGTTTTAAGAACATCGTACATGATCCAAATTATACGACTTACCAAAAGAAACTATGCTGTTGGAGAAACTAGATAGTATATTTATTTGTATTGATGTAATTTTGTACTTCTATTTTTTTTTTTTTTTGACATTTAGTAACTTTCTAGTCAATTCATAGTCGTAGCCTATAAAATGATGTTATCTCCCATAATTATAGAATGTTGGAGAAACAGAAATTTGGTATTCATTTGGCTAGAACCTTCGGTGTTATGTGGTTGCATCCTTCCTAGTTGAGTGGTAGATACAAGTGGTCTTTGTGGAGTGGCCTTTAAGGTGGTGGATCTTAAGGCCTCTTGTATTAACTTGGTATTGTTAGTCGTTACAATCTATCCGGCTGACAACAATATGCTTGTTCCAACTTCTTCGCATCTATGAAACATCATTCCTTGGTTTCCACTGGTTCCATCAAAAAGAAGTATAGATGACATACAGTCATTTGTCCTTGGTTCACAGCATGCATTCCTGAACATCCAAGTAAATCAAAGGCACATACTCTCCTCCTTGCGAGAAGGCTATGATTGATTCTTGTGATATTCCTCACCATTAAAAGCGAATCAAAATAATCATGGCAAAAATTTCTTGCAATCTAGAGGTCACCAGCTGCGATCTAGTAGCAATTTATTGGAACACCGCTCCCCCCACCTTCCCTGTGCATGTTATTATTGTTTCCATTGCTGTCATCCACCTTGTATGAGTTTCATCATAGATCCATCAGACCATTAAACTGCTCTGTTCTCTTGGAATTTCTCCAACTCTAGATCTTAGAAAAGAAAGATCATGGGTTATATTTAGGATGCCAGTCCGACCAGGGTGGATGGAATCAAATCTGAAATAGCTCAGCTTACTCTGGATTGTCTGCCGAACTGCACTGAGGTGGCTGCACAGACGAGTTTCAGACTAGAAACTTATAAAATAAAGGCAAATGATATTACGAGGTTGAGCTTGTGGTATTATTACGAGCTTTAGTGTTAGAGCCGTTGGTTGATTAAGTTGGTGAGGATTTGGAATGTCCATGCTATTACTTAGAAAAGAGCATATTTAATCCAATGGTGTTGAGATCAAAGTAGATTTACATTAGTTTTCTAGCGCTTCTTAGGGAGGGTGATTTGTAGCCAAGTAACTTTATACATATCTTAACGTGGGAAAAGTTCGATAGGCTAGGCTATCATAGACGATAGATGTTCCTTAATTGTGAACTTATACTGAGAAATTTAGCAGTTGGATCTTGTACCTAAATCTTATCCATGTCCATTTCTGGTACCTTTGCTCCAAGACTACCTTAAATAGTCTCAGAAAAAAAATTACTTCCAACTGAAACAGTCAACTTCTCGTGGACCAAGTGGTCTGACAACCTTGTATACTGAAATAGATGATGCGTGTTATGCTCCTGATGATGCTTCATGAGATTGTAAGTTGTAACGCAAGGGCATATAGTTACTTCGTAGCAAGCCACAAGAACCCAAAAGCTGGAATATGAGTTATACAAAAGTCACGAGCACTTGAAGTAAAGCCAGGAGAAAGCTATATAAGTGGTTGAAGGCATAATTGAAACCATGTAAAGGAAGAATATGAGCAAGTGGGTAAAGTTATTCATGGTCCTGAACAATTGGAAGTTGACCATGATGTGCCTTCGATTGATACCATCATTCTGCGCAACTTCTTTGAATGTCAAACAGGTACCACTGCTCTGTGCAGAATGATGGTATCAATAGAAGGATATATTAACATATGAGTCCCAGCTGCTTGACATTCAAGTTAACATATGGATGGATATATTAGCCTTTTCTTTTACGTTTTTAGAGAACAGGTCTGGGAATTATACCAAATGAGAATATTAGATATGAACCGATGGATGTTTTGTTATACTCCTTTAGTACAGACCCAAAGTCTTCAACTTTTTCTGTCATATTGATTTTTTTTAAAACTTATACTTCCTGTTCCGGGCAAAGAGTCCCCATTTGAAAGTCAAAACTTTTTTAAAAAATGTCACTTTTAGTAGTCTATTAGTAATAAAATGACACTTTTATACCTTAATTTTTGAAAGTGCACTCTTTAAGTGAAGCATCCCAAAATGGAATAATGGACTCTTTGCTTGGAACGGAGGGAGTATATAAATACTTAATTTAGTTTTAGAACATAAACTATTAGAAAGTAAGCTTTATAAAAAGTAATAGTAACAGTTTGAAAAGTAAATAAATTATTATCAAATATCACCACAAATAAAATTTAATTTGGGAAAAATAATCTAAATGCGACACTTATTTTGGGACTGAGGGAATAGTAATTACTCCCAAGTTCAACAGCCATGAATGCAGTTTTAAAGTAGGGGTACTAATATGGGTCAGAGGGTGTGCTCATATTGTATTATAAGATTGTTTGCTCAATCTCTGCCTTGTCTAGCTTTGGAATTATATTCAAATTCATCGTTTTCTTCTCTAATCTTTATTAGTATCATAAAAAAAAATTCATTGTTATTGTTGCTACTGCTGCCTTGGTTTTTAACTCATTCCCTCAAAAATTAAGGGAAAAGAGAAAATAAATTGTTACCAGTTTTGTCCCTCGAACTGCATTCTTATGTCATTAGGCTATCGTTAATTATTGACAGACCGCTGGAGTTGAATTTCCCCCCCGAGAGGAGAACAGTGTACCCCTGTTTACACCACCACAAACACACCCGATTGTACACCCTACCGCACACCCTGCACTCCCTGCTTCAGATTATGAAGAAGCTGCTGTTCAAGCCTCTCTTCAGTCTGATGCTTCTGGACTCAGGTAATAAGTTCATTTCTGTATACCAATAAGCTGTACAGGCCTCCCTTCATAGTAAATTCGCTCTCTTTCATGTATCTTTAATTGCTTTAGTTCATCTTATTCCCCGTTCTAACACCCCCACCCCCCGGCTCTTCCTCGGGGGGGGGGGGAGGGGAATCCTTTTGCTGCATTATGTATTTAAAGCAGTGTTGCTTATTCGAATTATACTGATAAGTGAATAATATCTTGTTCCGTACCATGCTTATTAGTTATAAAGTTGCAAATAAAGGATTGGTAGGTCCTGTCTTATATCCTGGGTCACATTCACCAAGGTTATGTATCCTTAATGTAGTGTCTTAGTATAATGAGGAAAGATCTTTGATTCAGTTGAAAGATACTCTTCTTTGCACTTTGTTGTTTTGGTGTTCTGAGTTGGTAGAGATTCTCTCTCGTTCTAGTTATTCTTTTGTAGAAATTGTCAAGTCTTTCTATCAACTAGTTTTTTTTTTTTTTTGAGTATTCCTCTAGTTCCTCTAGTGTACAAAGGATGTGTTACCTGTTTTGGCGCCTTTGGTATATAATACTTACTAATCAAAAACATAAAATGTAATGTCTTAGTATACTATTTTTTCTGTCATTTTACATCATATGTGCTAATTTGCCTACAGTCATGTTAAACTGAGCTCATCGACTTCCATTTTCAACCTGCCTCTGGATACACTTACTATTCCAAGTAGACTTGTATATTTTGGTAATGTGTCAAGTTTTTAGAACTTCTTACATAGATTTGTGTAACTGCAAAGGTTAATATTAATGACAGTATTTTCTTTCTATGTGAATGATTTTATCTCTGTTTTATTTACTTAATAGATCTAGGAGTTCATTCTTTGGTGTTACTATATCAAGGTTTGTTTGAATGCAGCTTGGCAGAGATGATGAATGCAGAGGGACTAGCAGATGTTTTGATGGAAATGCTTAATGCTTTGGATCCTCAGAATCGGGAGGTTGTAACCAGCTCACCTTTTGTAACTAAATAAATAGATTTCTGTTTCTTTTATGGTGTTTCCTTGATGGAACTTACATTTTGCTGTCCCTTGCAAGTTCTATAATAGTAACCTATGATAAAATCCCTGGTTGTTCATTCCGGGTTGGCTGTCATCTTAGGAATATTTTTGTTTTCCCTTCAGACATTGAGTCTTCAGCTATCTCCCAAGTGTGCGTGTATTGTGTGTGCGTATAAATACACATATTATAGTTTTTCTTGAATTTAAACATGTCTCCGAGGTTCTGAGACTGCGAGAGATCACTACAAACCATCTCAAGGCCCTGTTTGGTTGACTTTTTTGTAGGCCTTTTGTCTTTCATTTCCTAAAAATGCAAAAATAGTTCTTTATGCATTTAGTATTTCACTATAGTTTGAAGGATTGGTATGGCCTCGATCCTTATTACTCAAAATCAAAGAGTAGAAATATGAAAATAGACAACGTCTGTACTTCAACAAGTAAAGAATACCTGACATCTTGACTGAAAGAGTATTTGATTGGAACCTTTTTGCAAAGAAGTGTTTATTGTAAAATGTTATTGATCAAACATGTCAATAGTGGAATTGACTAGAAAAGCATACCCAAGCTTGCTATTCGCTAGCTCAGTTGTTGAGCTTTATCATGTACATTGTGAAGATACGACTCCCGGCTAGATCCATTATTTTTTGACGACAGTAAAGTATTTATATGTTTCTGACTTGTCTCTTACTTCTCTATTGTGGTGTGAGAACAGGAAATGTATGCATGCACATGATTAGTTTTACCATTTCCTTATTATATGCTATAATTTGACAGGGAGTGAAGGATGAAGTGATTGTTGACCTGGTTGACCAATGCCGGTCTTACCAACAGCGTGTCATGATTCTTGTAAACAGTACTTCGTAAGGATTGTTATAACATTCTTTTACAGTTTCTGGCCATCTTAAATCGACAACTGCCTCTGATGGGTACTTCCTTTTCAGAGACGAGGAGCTTCTAGGTAAGGGACTGGTATTGAATGATACTTTGCAGCGGGTTCTTCGGCGCCATGATGACATTGCAAAGGGAACTCCTACTTCCATATTAGGAGGGACAAGGGAAACTTTTGTTGCACCTCTTGTGAATGTGCATCATGAGGATGATGAGTCTGAAGATGATTTTTCCCAGCTAGCACACAGGTGAAAATTACGATTTCTTATCTTTATTTGATGATCTCTGTCAACGCTCAAAAATATAATCGCTCAGATCAGGTTCAAGTGCTTTTTAGCATCTGACCAGACAGATAAGATGCATGTCTTCAAATAAACACTTTTAGCTCATTGAGTCGCACCATTGAACTGGGAACGAACTTAATTGCGATGAGTAGAAAGAATGACATTGGATATCCATATTGGAGTAACAAATATAGTATGCGATTCGAGTAAGTTTTCATTGTGATTTATGGATAGGGTGAATTGTGTTACACTGTCCAAGGTTTCCTGGGATTTCGCTGCCCACAACTGATCCATGAAATTTTTGGTTGATAAAGGTTGTTTGCTATAACAGTCTTTTGACATGGAGAAGTCTCTGGATTTTTAGTGAGTTGAGATTTCTAAGGTTGCATTAATTACATTTTTGGGAATGAATGGCTTTAGGTAGTTAAGGAACTCTTCCTCTGGTTTGAACAATAGTCTTGAACATAAGTGTTGGTTTTGGTTCAATATACTTTGGAAGGGTGGGAAGAACCTATGTTTCTCTGAATCTTCAGACTGGTTCAAGTATTTGTGTCCGACAACCTTACCAGTAGTAAACCTAAGTGTCGTGCCTGCCACATGTTCGCTTCTATTTAATATTTCAAACAGCTGATTTTTTATTTATTTTTGGGTGGGGGACTAGCTGGAGTTCAGAGTTAATTGCACGATTTCTTTAAGTGTTTTAAGGCTTCATTCTAAATGACTGTTATCTTTCATCTTGTTAAAACTTATGATGTAGTTGTCACACATTAAGTTCTCCATAGTAGCCAAGGAAATGATCCATGCAGCAGTGGCTCTTTGGTAGCAAGAATTTAATTGCACTAGCAATCTGTCTCTCTCTCTCTCTGAATGTGTGTATGCGGGTGCGGGTGCGTGTGCGCATGTTCATAGTTTTGTGGACTTACACATGTTCATAGTTTTGTAGACTTACACATGTTCATATGATTATGTTTTGCAGGTCATCAAGGGATACATTGCAAGGACAGGCAAGAAACCAGCCAAGTGCTAAGAGTGAACCCGTGCGTGTTAGCCCGCTTCTCCCCCCTCCACCCTCGTCAAGGAGTCCCATTAGCGGAGATTCAGGGATGGTTGATTATCTAAGCGGTGATGTCTACAGTTCTGAAAGGGCTTATGGAGGATCAGGATCAAGATCTGGATCCACACCTTTGACAGTTAAAACTCCCGTAAACAACCCAACCATCATCAGGCCATCAACAAGTCCAACCATATCATCCTCGCCTCCTTCAGAGGATTTCATAAACCCAACTGCATCAATGTTCAATGACGAACCAGCTCGATTGACCAAAACATCCACCGACCACCTGCCTCCATCCCCTTGGGATGCTCCTGCTGCAGCCTCTATTCCTCCCCCGCCTTCGAAACATAGCCAGAGGCAACAGTTCTTTGAGCAGAATTCTGCTTTTCCTAGTGGCACCTCTCGTTCGAGTAGTGGATCAGGTTCCTCTAATGACGGGTTGGTTGGGGCGACTCAGAATCTCTCTCTTAATTCGTCATCAACCCCTACCAAGAAAGAGAGACCTGAAGATGCATTGTTCAAAGATCTTGTTGATTTTGCAAAAGCTAAGTCTTCTCCGTCGTCTTCTAATCCAAATAGGTCGTTCTGAGTGGTGTGGTTACTATATATGAACTGAGTCTGTTAATGGTGGTACAGTTGTTCAGAGGATTTTTAGTTGACAGTTTTTTACATGGGAAGACTCCATAAATAAAAATGTGGGTAGGAAGTTTTTTTGAGCAAGTATTGTTAGATGGTGATCAACTGCATAGCGGATATATGAGTTTGTTTTAATGTATATTGTTCTTTTTCCTGATTGTGAAGTTGGTTTTGTTTTAACCGTTTCCGCTTGAACTGAAGTCTTAACCTTGCATGGTTTTTTCTCGTCACGAGGAAATGCTTAAGTATGGCTAGAAAACCCATCCATTTATCTTTTATGGCCATTGACAAAAAATGATATATACTTCCCAAAAAACCCTCCCTAACCTAGGTACCCTTTCAGTTCTATTGTCTCCCTCCGCCATCGCCATCATCTCCCTTTGCCATCGCCTATCGATGCCGGCAAGGTTCGTCTCTGTTAGTCTCTCTCATCTCTCTATCTTCTCGCAATGAATCTGTTCGTCGGCGTTGAGTATGAGTCGATTAACTGACTCATAATCGACCGGTCGAGTATGAGTGGGTTAATTGACTCACTAATGATGTGTCAGTTAATCGACTGGAAACAAGTATGAGTCGGTTAATTGACTCACTAATGATGAGTCAGTTAATCGACTGGAAACAGCAGGTGCATGTGAGAGTTGTGCTCATGCTGATGTTAATGAAACAGCAGGTGTGCATGTGAGACTGTGAGAGTATGAGTCGGTTAATCGACTCACTTAGTCATTAATGGGTTGATTAACTGACTTACCAATGAGTCGATTAACTGATCTATTAGTGGGTCGATTAATTGACTCACCGAGTGGATTAGTTAGTTGGTCAATCGACTCAAAATACGATTACTCAAGTTAGTAAGGGTATTTTGGGGTTTATTGATGAAACATGATCATAAAAGATAATTTTGAGTAAGTGTGATTATTTTTGAACCTATGTGCTTTGACATGACTATTTTGGAAGAAACCCTTGGTTTTCTCACTCTAAAGTCAGTGAATCGAAATCCAGCAAGCAGTTAAATCTCATCCCCTTGGTTTCTCTGATCTCTCTACCCTTTTGGTAGTACCTACATTTCCCTGACATGTTTGGTTCGGCATTGTACCATACTGGCATGTGCTTCTGCTTCGTTCCTACGAGGTGGCGCTTCATACTCGGTAGTCGGTATACATTTTGTTTTAATTCATGAAATTCTTAATTAGAGAGTTTGGGTGGTTACACATTTTCTTGAATGATGAAATGTGTGATCACAGAGTTAGATCAATACTTATTCTTACTGTTTACACACTCGGTTCTTATTGAGCTATTACTCCTTCCGCTCGCGGTAAATAGTTCCTGTTTGAAAGCTATTTTTTAAATGATATTTTTAGTAGCTAATTAGTAATAAATGACACTTTTATATTTTAATATTTGAAAGTGACTCTTTAAAGTGAAGGGACGGGCTATTTCGACCATCATTTCCTTTGAGTTGAACCCCCCTTCAATGTGTACCCCCAACCCAAATTTAAAAAACTTGAAAACTATTTGTTGACCCCACCTATTACCCATTTTGCAATTTTTATTTTTTTCAACTACTTCTTACACAAACCCCCTTCCTAATCCACCCTATCTACACTAACCCCTCTATACCCCCACTCCCCCCACCAAAACCGTGGCCCTTCCCCCTTCCCCCCACTCACGCACACACATAAAAAAAAAAGGAGAATTTTTTGATTGTGAGTTGTTTTAGAACCATATAGTTTTGCAAAAATGAGGATTTTTTTGGGCAATTTTCGGAAAGCATTTTTCGGACTTGGATGGCAAAAATTAGATTTGTTTGGACCTATGGGGCCGAAATTCATCTTGCTGTTCGGTCCCCTCCAACCGAAAATAGTAATTTTTTTCGGTTCCAGGTCCGAAAAATTCACGACGAGGAACTATTTTTTCAAGAAAAAACAACTTTCTAAAATAATATTTAAAGCAAAAAAAAAAAGATTTTAAAGCTTACCACTTTTGTGACATTGACGTTTTTTGTCTCCATTTAAGATTTTAAAGCCTAATGTTCAATCCCTAAGTTTTTTTAAGATTGAAAGGTTTTTGGGAAGATTTTTAAGAAGAAAAGAAGGAGAAGATGAAGGAGAAGAAGATATCTTGGTATAAGAGAATATATTTGTTGGAGGAAGAAAAATATGCTCAACAATGGAAAAGATGAAGAGATAAAGAAGAAATGAGGTTTATTTGTTGGGAAGAAGAGTTGGGAATAAGGGGGGGGGTATAGTTATATGTTTTTAGGTTTAGGAAAAGAGAAAGATGGTATATTTATCAGGTAGAAGGGTATAAAAGTCTTTATAATTGAGGGCATTTTTGTCATTAAGGAAAAAAGAGAAATGAGGTCAACTTGGAGGAAGGGGGGGGGGGGCGCTGAATAACGCGACCCATTTAAATATCCCAAAATGAAATAGTGGACCATTTGTCTAGAACGAAAGGAGTATTTTACAATTTCTTAAAAAAAAGCTACTCCCTCCACTCTAGGCAAAAAGTTTCCGTTAGAAAGTCAATTTTTTTTATAAAGAAAATAACACTTTCAGTAGTCTATTGGTAATAAATGACATTTTTAGGAGTTATTTTTTTTTAAAGTAGACTCTTTAAGTGAAACGTTAAAAAATGAAATACTGAACTCTTTACCCGAAACGGAGGGAGTACTATTTTACAATAATATAAAAATAAATAAATCATTATTATCCAACCTTTTCCATTTAAATATACATGTTTATGCATCTGAGTAGTAAGAGCAAATACTAGATCTTCGTGTCCGTGCCTATGACACGATGTCAATATATCTGATTTCGTGAATTGAAACGCCAACGTCTAAATAGAAGGTGCGATTTTTTTTTTAAAATGTTACAGTTGAGGGGTGCATTACTTCAAGTGGTAGTTGAGAGGTGCTATTCGAACTCAACCCATAATTGAAGAGAGTTATTTGTAACTGACCTATGAACGTTTGATTTTACAGCGGAATCAACCCTCATGGTCAGATAGTCTCAGTCAATCAATTGAGATCTATTGTGAGATTATATTAATGTAAGGTTGATGTTTTATAAGGGGTAATGGTTTAAAATATTAATCTTAGGGTGTGACTGCTCATAATATTAATTGTAGGGGGTGACTTTGTAATAGGATAAGAAAAAATAGATAGTTAAAAGTAGATAATTACTCTCATACATGTGAATGTGTGAGTGAATTCCAACCATTAAATTTTTTAAGATTATTTAATCTCAACCTCTAAATAACTTTAATCAATTGCACATGTGTGAGAATGGCTATATTGTCTGTTTAATTTCCATCTATTAAATGGTGTAACCTTAAAACATTTATATTGTGATGATTGAAGAGAAAGTGTGTGTGTGAGAGAGAGAGAGAGAGAGAGAGAGAGAGAGAGAGAGAGAGAGAGAGTCTGCATTCACAAACTAAGTCAATTGGTAGGGCTCTTGTACGAATTGGATGGCTCGATGTTTGCCTCAAGCTCGAGTTTAACCAAGGACAATCTGACAATTTTAAAAATCACGATAGGGAAATGACACCAACATAAGTGGAGGTCCCATCACATCACCGATTCAATCAATAAAGACAAGGTCAACTCAAATAAATTCAATCTGATTTGGATAATTGTAGTCAGAGCGAGAACCCATGGTGTAACGGTATTTTCAATGTTCGACTTACCATGTATAATTTTTTTCACTTTGTGTAATTAGCGGTAGGTCCTTTAAGTACTAGAAAGTAGAAATAGTGGTATATAATTTCGTCCATTGATTTAACCCAAACTTTAAGTTTGATCCTAAGGTTTTAAAACCTATTAATATGAGTGCTATAGTAAGGGTATTCTCGTCATTAAAATAAAAACTGAACGATAAAAGTAACGATAACGGTGGAAGGGGAAATCTGACCAAAAATCGAATTCAGGGATCAAATGGATAGGTTTTAAAACCATAGGACCAAATTTAAGGTTTAGGTTAAATTGAGGGACCAAATTATATAATAATCCTAGATTAGTTAGATTTTAAGCAGCTATTTAGACGCGATCTCCTTTTCTGATACGCCGCCGCTACTTCACGCTCAACATATCCGCTCGATTTGATTCCGATTCCAATTCCGATTCCGAATTTGGTTCCCCTTTTCTCCTCCGTCTCAATCGATTCCTTACAGGCCCTTTTTACTGCTGATCATCTTACGAGGTATTTATTTCTCTCGGAAGATCTCATTATCAACAGTTTTTTTGTTATTGTTTTTTTTTAATATATATCCTGTTATCGCGTGTTTATGTTAAATTGATGTTGTAATCGAACCTTTACATGCATCATGCATGGATTGATAGAATGTCGATTGAATTTAGTTAAGCTTTTTGTGTGTGTGTGTGCATCCTCTGCCATTTTATATTGTATGGATATGGATATGGGTTTCACACTCTAAAATGTTAATAATTACACTACTGATATAGATCGGCATATTTCTCGGCTACTATTTATAAATGTTTGTATGGGGAATTGTTTTTCTCTGATTTCTAAATGATGAACCAGTTTTGATTATATGCGTATCAGTGGATAGTGGATCACTGCGGCCTGCGGGGAGTAAACGAGCTGAGCCAAACTTGGCTTGTTTAAGTAATTTATCAAGTTTTGATCTTATACGAGCTGAGCCTTAGCCCGTTCGGATCATTTGACAGCCCTAAGTATTTATGTATGTGTATGTATCTAAAATAAATAGACGGGCAACTGAATCGATGTGCATCAATGTTTTAAACTACTCCCCTTCACCTTTTTACTTGGCGTATCAGTGTTGATTGTTTGATGTGAAATTGGTGATAATTGAAAAAATGGATGCTATCTTAAAAGTGCATGTAAAATTCAAAGAAACATGGAAGTATTAACTAATAACATGTCCTTATATGCAATTTAAGGACTCCTACCTTCTAGATGATACTGATATTGTTCATAACTCCCAAAATTAAAGAAATAAAGCAATGAAATAATTAAAATTCAAGGGAAACCCAAGTCCAAAACCTTCCTGACACAATATCAAGTACTTCATCAAACACATCCATGACTATTAAATTGGCCCATTGAAATATAAATCCCTAATGTTGAAGTTGGCGAGCACTAACAGTTTTTGGTTAGTGGAACTGTTCCATATCTGTGAATTACAATTTTCGATCTTCACTAGTTTTGATCCTTTGAATTGTCCAATAATACTAGTTGGTTTATCTACAGCTTTTGCTGGGGACTACAGACCATATTTGATATTTTGTCGTGGTTGTAAGGTTTGTTGTGATTTCGGACATGTTTAAGCTTCCACCTCATCAAGTTGCAGGACACCAAGCCCAACACGGAAAGCTTGGCCCTCTTGTTGACAATTCAGGTCGTTTTTACAAGCCTCTCCAGGGTGATGAACGTGGGTCTAGTGAAGTGGCTTTCTATGAATCATTCTCTTCCAACTCTAGTATTCCTGATCACATCCGTAGATTCTTCCCTACCTTCTATGGCACTAAGCTTCTGGAGGCATCTGATGGATCGGGTTTGCATCCTCACATTGTTTTGGAAGATCTTGTTTCTACTCGCCTAAATCCAACAATAATGGACATAAAGATTGGCTCTAGAACTTGGCCCTTACAATCTTCCGAGGATTATATAGCAAAATGCGTGAAGAAAGATAGGGAAACCACAAGCCTTGCATTGGGATTCAGAGTATCTGGTTTGCAAATATATGATAACAAAGAAACAGGGTATTGGAAGCCAGGTAAAAATCTTGTCAAGAATTTTTCCGCCAAGGATGTCAGGTTAGTTATGAGAAAATTTGTTTCCTCTATCGTATCTGCTGATTTGAGTTTGGAACCAGATTGCTCATTTGCCTCGGCCGTCTATGGTGGTCCAACTGGGATTTTGGCACAATTGTTAGATTTAAAATCATGGTTTGAGGATCAAACTATCATGCATTTTTATTCTTGTTCGGTCCTTTTTATATATGAAAAGGACTCGGTTTTGAAAGGGATAAGCTCAAATGTACAAGTCAAGCTTATTGATTTTGCACATGTTGAGGATGGTCGAGACATTATTGATCATAACTTCTTGGGAGGACTCTGCTCTTTGATCAAGTTCATCTCAGAGACACTCACTGCTTCGAATGACTCCCAAATCAATGGTTGCCAAGAAATAGAGAGGAATCATCTTCCTTCAGATAATAATAACTGAAGAATACAGAGCTTGATAAAGTTGAGCTCTGAAATTCATTTGTCACTGCTGCTGCTGCTTATCGATACTGCAGTCTTGGGCTTTAGTAATGAACTAAATTCACTTGCGCAATCTAAATGATGTTGACTCTGACATTGACTCAATGAATTGAAGTTGTTTGAATAAATTCAAACTTCATCCTGCTGCTATTCTCATTGAAGCTTGAGGTTCGTGGCAGTTGAAGGGTTTTGTTACTTCTGCTTAGAACAAATTTATGCACTTACACAGTTTTGCTCACTGTTATCCAAATCCTAGCCCGACTATAATTTCACTACAATGATTTTAAGCTTTTTACTGAAAGCATTCTCTTAAAGCGGCTTGGCTGCTTGTTTCTCCAAGAAAAAGCTAAAATCTTGTGATCTTCTTGCTTCTTACTTTCTTTCATACTGTTATTCACCATTTCTAGTCTCTGTCAAGAATTTAAAAAAGTATGATTAGCAAAATACTCTGCATTGAGCTGTTGACAACAGTGGGCAAAGTCCTTCAGATTTCAAGTTCATTTTTGTAAGCACAGACCTACATGGACGGATCCCACTGATTTCAAGTGCATATCTTCGTGAGAAAGGCCTACAGAATTCAAGTTTGTTTTGGTAAGCAAGACCTACATGGACGGACACGGAGCCCAAAAGTTTCGAGTGTGCCTTCTTTTCTTGAGCACTGAGAAGTATCTACACTTACGCCGTTGAAGTATTCACAACAGGTTTCTTTTCAGAAACGATGAAAAATAATGCATTGGAACAAGTTTTAGAGCACCTCATCTTTTATGCTATCCTCATCATAGTTTTGGTCCATAAATCCAACCCTTAGATTCATGTTTATGATATGGTCGTTCAGTCTTCAATGGTATGAATGATTTTGGTGTGTCCTGAATAATTAACATAACTGGGGGACACCTCCCAGTCTTGTCATCTAGCCCCCGTACCCAGAAAATCACAAGCTTTAATATATTTGCCTTGAAATAGAACATAGCTGGTGGCTCTCATACTTTGGATCATCAACCTAATTAAGAAATCAAAATAAAAAAATATACACCACACCACACCACACCGCAAGAAATATATATATATATATATAAAGTTGGTGAGGAGATTGAGCTAACTTACCATCTTTTGATAAATCTTTACTGTAAAACATCCATGTGAAAGCTTTACAAACTCTTGGTTTTCTAGTCATTAACTAATAATCATTCATCATTCATAATTATAATCAATATGATAAGGGGGGTATTAGTATTAGTATACATAACTTCTTCTATTATCTATAATAGAAAAATTATATTTAAAAACTTTTACAACTAACACTACTTATAACCAACGTGAGATAAAACTCTTCAAAGTGAGATATTACTTCTAATGACTTACTTCAAACATCATACTTTAAGCCTTCATATCTTATTCATCCAAAACTTGATTTGGACAAATAAATATATCATTTCGATACTCTTGCCGAGTAGAATACATTTGCACAATTACTTTAACCAACAAACAAATGACATGTAAAGAAATTCGTGACTCAAGTTGCACAATTTCTTTCACTAAAGACACTATTTTTTTAAAAATAAGTGTTATACTTTAAGTCTTGATATCTTATTCATCACAAACTCGATTTGAACAAATAAATATATCATTTCGATGCTCTCACCGAGTAGAACACATTTGCGCAATTACCTTCGCTAACAAACAAATGACACGTAAATAAATTCGTGTCTCAAGTTGCATAATTTCTTTCACTAAAAACATTAATTTTTCAACAATAGAATAGATGTATCTCACATTGGTTAGAAATTGATGTTTGTTTTGAAAATACTACTATTAAGTACCAATAGAAGAGATGTATCATATATTGGTTGCAAAATAATGTTGGTTTTCAAAATCATTTGATAAAAGACGTCTACCATTATTACCAATAGAAGATGTATATATCACATTGGTTAGAAAATGATGTTGATTTTAATTTTTTTAATTTTAATTTTTTTATATTATTATCAATAAAAAAGATGTATAATACATTGTTTTAAAAGAAAGTGTTAGATTTTAAAGTTTTTAGATTAAAAACTTTCACTTTTACAAGAGATGTATCTTACATCAGTTACAAAATATTCTATCACTTTTACAAGAGATGTATCTCATATTGGTTATAAATTGATGTTTTAAAAATACTATTATTAATTACCAATAGAAGAGATATATCATATATTGGTTAGAAAGTGATATTGATTTTCAAAGTCTTTTGATAAAAGACTTCTACCATTATTACCAATAGAAGATGTATATCTTACATTGATGTTGATTTTAAATTATTTTAGATTATATAAAAAACTTTTACTATTATTAGCGATAATATATATATATATATATCACACATTTGTTATAAATTGATGTTTATTTTAAATTACTGTTATTACCAATAAAAAAGAAGAGAAAAGATGTATCTCATTATATAGAAAGAGATGTTGGTTTTAGATTCTTTTAGATAAAAAACTTTTACTACTATTACCAAATGATGAGATGTATTCTACATTGGTTAGACAATGATGTATGCATTAAAAGTCTTTTTATAAAATGCTTAATACTAATAGAAAAAAAAACATATTTCACACTGGTTAGGAAAGTGATAATGATTTAAAATATATTTAGATAATATATCTCACATTGGTTACAATGAGATCCATATTATTTAGAAACAAATATTAGTTATAAAAGTTTTTAGATAATTTTTTTAATGTTATTTTCAATACAAGAGATGTATCACACATTGTTTAGAAATAGATGTTTGTTTCAAAACTCTTTAGATAAAATACTACTACTATTATTATTTTTATGTTATAACCAATGGAAGAGACTATTATTATTACTATAAAATGATGAATATCACATTTGTTAGAAATTAGTGTAACTTTAAAAAATATTATTATTAATAATAAAAAAGATGTATACCGCATGATTAAAAAGAAATATTTGTTTTAAAAATCTATAGATAAAAGTCTTAAACCTTTATCACTGATAGAAATAGAAAAGAAGTATCTCACATTGTTATAAAATGAATAATGATTTTAAAAGTCTCAAAATAATTTTTTTAATACCGGCCATAAAGTCCAAAATTTAAGGTGTTTACTAACGCAATTATGTTAAAAGTTTTCATTTTGAAGAAGATTTATTTTTCTTTTCATTTATGACAATGATGATAAGAATTGTATAATATTATTTTTATTATTACTATTACTATTGCTATTATTATTATTGCTATTATTATTGTCGATCATTCATGTGTGACTCTTTATTTCTCAACCATTACCTATTAGTAATATGTATTAATAATTAATATAATAATGAGATATTAATCTCTACTAGTAATCTTTTCTATTGTTAATAGTAGAAGCCTTATATATATATATATATATATATATATATATATATATATATATATATATATATATATATATAAATATTTACAACCAACATTACTTTCAAACCAATGTGAGATTCAACTCTTCTATTGGTAATAAAATGTTAGATTTTTAATCTATTGACTTTTAAAACCAAAGTCAATTTATAACCAATATGAAATACATCTCTACTAATATTACCAATAAAAAATATGTATCTTACATTAGTTATAAATTACTGTTAGTTTTGAAATTCTTTTGATAAAATCTTACATTGTTTAGAAAGATATGTTAGTTTTCAAAACTTTTATATTAAAGACGTTTACTCTTATTATCAATAAAAAATATTGTTGAATTATCATTGAATTAAAATTTGCTTAAAATCATTATGCTCTTACTTAGATTGTTAGAACTTATAAATCTCTTTGATTAAAGAATATTTGGTCAGCTTGCAGTATGATATTGTCAGTTATCTAAAAGCTGCTGACCCACGTTTTTTTTAAGTGTCAGTTTCTTTACCTTCTATAATTAAACATTTCTTGGTACCAATACTTACCTATTTTATGTTTTGCTAGATCATATTGTTGTTTATCTTCCCCACATGATCCCTATGATCTTGTGAGAAGACATCTTGACACATTTCAAATTCAAATGTGTTTCTAACGAACTTCACTTCAAGTTCATATATATATATATACAGGAACCTTTTGAAGAAAACAACTGAAACATTCATACTCTCTAAAGCAGATTATTCACTTGAAGTGCCTCAACATTAAAACTCTAGCTAGATAGTCCTCGATGTTATTCTTTTCTAGTTATTGTTTTTAGACAATCACTGTCTTGTTATTCTTTACTTCTTTCATATTCATTAAGGAATTGATTGTTTGTCCCATGAGTGTGATTGTTTTCAATCATACTCCATATACACCGGTCTTTGTTGTACAATGATCAATTAGTGATCATCTAGATTATTAATAATATTAATACACTTCAAAAATCCAAATTTTACCAACTTGGTAGTAGACGTAACAGTTTATATTGTGAACCTCTTCAACTGCTTTGTCTTTACTCATGAAGCTTAACAAAGCTCTAACACTGTCTTAATCTACTTAAGTGTCAGCCAGTTCTTTACATAAATTGTTTACTTACTTAGTTACTTGTTTTATAAATCACATTTCAGTACTATCCTAATAGCTTGTGATTTATTTTCAAAACATTAAAATTGTGTCAGCTAGCTGACCATTATAATCTTTTTAGCCTACAGCGTCAGCTTCTCTAAACCATCAGCCAGCTGACTTACAAAATTATAATTTCCACTGCAACTTTTGAATTTTTTCAAAATTACCCTCAAAGTCTTAAAATGCTATTCACCCACTCTAGCCTTATTGGTTGTCAATTGGACTTACAGATATGTATCTCATATTGTTTAATTAAAAAGAAATGTTTGTTTAAAAAATCTTTAAATTAAATATTTTTTTATTACAAATAGCATAGATGTATGTATCTCACATTGATTACAAAAAAATATTATATTATTATTATCAATAGAAGAAATGTATCTCACATTGGTTAGAAATTAATTAATATTAGTTTAAAAAAAATACTATTATTACCAAGAGAAGAGATGTGTTATACATTGGTTAGAGGGTAATGTTGGTTTTCACTGTCTTTAGATATAAGATTGATACTATTGTTACCAATAGAAGATATATATATATATATATATATATATATATATATATATATATATATATATATATATATATATAAATTTTAGATAAAAGACTTTTACTATTATTACTAATAGAAGAAATATCATACGTTGGTTAAAAAGTGATGTTGGTTTTAAAAATCTTTAGATAAAAGACTTCTATTTTTATTATCAATATAAAAGAATAGAAGTATCCCACATTGTTTAGAAAAAGATGTTGATTATAATTTTTTAAGATAAAAGACTTCTACTATTATTATTAAATGAGGAGATGTATCTCGCATTGATTAGAGAGTGATGTTAGTTTTAAAAATCTTCTATTATTACCAATAGAAGTGAATTATTTCACATTGGTTAGAAAAGTGATATTTGTTTTAAAAGTTTTTAGATGATGTATCTCACATTGATTACAAAGAGATGTATCTCACATTATTTAAAAGTGTTTATTGGTTATAAAAGTCATTATGTAAACACATTTTTATGCTATTACCAATAGAAAAGATGTATTTAAACATTGTTTAGAAATAAATGTTGGTTAAAAAGTTTTTAGATTAAAGACTACTATTAGTTTATTATTACTAATAAAAAATATGTATACCACATGGTTAGAAAGTGATGCTAGTTTTAAAAGTTTTTAGATAAAAAATTTCAACTTTCATTACCAATAGAAATAGAAAATAAGTATCCCACATTGTTTAAAAATGAATAATGCTTTTAAAAGTTTTTAACAAAAAGATTTCTATTATTATTATCAAGTTAGATGTTAGTTTTAAAAGTCTTTAGATCAAAATTTTTTAATGTTATTACCAATAAAAAATATGAAACTCGCGTTAGTTAGAAACTTATGCTAATTTTAAAAGTATTTAGGTAAAAAATTATTTAAAATTAGAAACAATAGAAAAAATATATTATTATAATCATGTAAGAGTTTAACAATTCAATTATAATATCCAAAACTTATATTATTATTACCAAAAAAGATATATCATGTACACATTGTATCCATGCGAAGTACAAACCAAATAACTAGCACGTGAGAATATCCTGGTACAAAGCAAGGACTTTCCAACCTCGGCCTCAACCTAATTTGGTAAATGATCGAGATTCCATACAAGTGGTATGAAAGCAATATAGGAGGGGGAATGAGTCTAGATCCTCTACTCTAAAATTGTGTTTCATCTCCTATTTTACCGTTGGATTCTTGCCACGTGTCAATCGTAAATAAACAATATCAATTATTAAGTTGATTGTGTTTCCATAACAATAAAAATCCGTGAAATCTAGCTCAATATTTCTTTTTGTGAAGATTTTTTATTGACATGTGACAAGAATCCGACGGTGGAATAGGAGATGAAATATAATTTTGGAATGGAGGATCCGGACTCGGGGGAATTGCATCAATTTGAACAGTTGAGATGGAATTTAAAACTCTCTCGCCTGGAAAAATTGAAGTTAAACATAAGCACTACCTAGTTTTGGTAGAAATTCAGATTTGGATGAAGCAGACGAGGATCTAGAAGAAGAAGAGGAGGATAAGCCGGCTGAGATGAAAGAGAGAGATTGTGTAAGATTGGATAGAGGCCTTCATAGACTTATTTGGTCGGCACTAGTGCGCATCTATTCGTCAAAGTCATTGACCAATCACTCGTTTTTTAAGATAGACTAATATTTGTGGAAGAAAATAATTTGATAGACTTGTATTTGTTTGAAGAAAATAATTTGAATGACCGTATTAACTCAACTCGTGAGTCAATTAGTATCCTAATGATATAAGACAAAAATTTAGATAAAACGATTTTACGAATAATTTTTGTAAGGCAGATTCTTTTTATTCGATCCACTTAATGTTGGTGGGATGAACTGCAAGAGAGTGAGACTCCCTCTTACTCGTGATATAGTGTTGATGGGAGCAAACCTTGTTAATATTACAAGCCGTTCGTACCACTTTGACACTCGACGACCGCGCGTATACCTTTGATTATGTCATGATTATCCTAAGA
Organism: Codonopsis lanceolata; assembly: GCA_013146195.2. Classification (NCBI taxonomy): domain Eukaryota; kingdom Viridiplantae; phylum Streptophyta; class Magnoliopsida; order Asterales; family Campanulaceae; genus Codonopsis; species Codonopsis lanceolata. The sequence goes on along the minus strand of CM028378.1, from coordinate 151,197,993 downwards.
ATTTTAACCCCTAATAAGAAATCTCCATTTACACAAAAGGACCGACTACTTGAGAGTTGAGATTAGGACCCAATCACTCCATAGATACATATATACATTCACAATGGAAATCAACCAATTCATCATTTCACTACCTTGTTAGGAGTTAGGACTATATTTTTACAATATCACCTTTCTCATAATAATCCCAAGGATACATCTCACTTTAACTCTTTCCTCTCTAACACTACTAACTTATCTCTTTACTAGCCAACATTTCCTACATCAATATTCGTCTTTCTTCAAAGAAAAACTTCACCTCACCCTCACCCTCACCCTCACCCTCACCCTCAATAATTCTATGTAATATCTCTGCTTCTCCCACTTGTATCACCATTTTCCTATCTATTCTTCCTTTTATAATTTTCAAAATTAACTTCCCATCTTTCTTTAACTACTTCATGTTTGACTAAGACCTGATATATCTTTTCCCATGACACAAGATGATTCAAGTTATATATAGAAACCAAGTGAAAACATAGAGGATGATCAACTTGGGAAATCTAAAATTATATAAAGAACCAATTTTTTTATTAAAAAAAAAAAAACTGGAAGCAGACAAGAAAAGAATGTTGGTTGAATCTCTGTCAAAAGAAGAATAGTAGGTTTTCTGTAACACTATCTTACGAATCTTCGTAAAATAGGGGAGATTGAAATCCTAAAATTTCGGGGTTCATTGGCATTTGTGTTGAGAGTAGGTCTCCTACCGACACACGGTGAGTCGGGTAAAGAAGATCCGTCTTATAAAAAATATACGTAAAACCATCTTACACAAGTATTTACCTTGTGTTGAAGGTATAAAATTTAAAACAAGTGTGAATAACTAAATATTTTTTTTCTATTTTTCTTTTTCCAATTAAAGAGGTTCATTTCATATTAGGAAACTTTTTCTTAAGCTAATGACTTAAATGCCCTAACAACTTGTAGACGAGAAAGAAAAGCCGATAAATTAACTTGAAATTTTAGCCACCAATTGATAAGGCTATTTTAGGAAGTTTATGATTTTTAACTATATTCTCAATTTGCGTAAAGAGTTAAAGTATTACCGTTTCATTGGGATATCATAGCAGGAATATAGTTTCTAGATGTTAGTTTGAATTTTTTTAATAATGTATATTATATAGTATTTATAAATGGCATAAATCAAAATATACCTTTGCAATGATGGTACTAAGTGAATTTTACTTAGTTTCAATGTGGTACGAATTTCTTTAGTGAGATTAGGAGTGACAAAATGAGTGTTATGGATAAATAGGTGTTAGGTTATTATCCATGGATAACGATGGATAATAGCCTAACACCCATTTATCCATAACACCCATTTTGCCACCCTAAGTGAGATGTTGCATGTTTTTTCCCATGTCTATATACGCTGTAATTAATTTGTTATGTGTCTCATTATTCAAAATAAATGATAAATGATGATGATAATAATAGTAAAATTCACCATTAATTATTAGAAAAGAAATCCATTAAACAAACGCAAGAATGTTTTCTATCTACTAATTACACACTCACGCGGAAACAATTAAATACAATAAAACATAATAGGAAGATATAGAGGAAGGTACTTAACAGTTAACTCTAAACAAATTAACATGATACTGTATTATTTTATTAACTTGTACAAGAAGATGCATACATAAAAGTTGTAATTAAGACAGTGTGATTTACATTAATTCTATTCATCTTTCCGAGTAACTAAAACACACTTCACAAAAAAACATGAAACTTAAGACACAATCTTCATCCAAAAGTGAACATAATGAACACACACATACACACCAGAAATGATAGCTCTTCACTGCTTGAAGAAACTAACTGTAACAAGATTATCTCTTGGTTGTGAGCTTAAAACAGCGAAAAATGCTAGCAAATATTTGACGTTTGATGGTTCCTCTAACCGGAATGATTCTACCGTGTCTCGCACCGGCCATTTTAGTGCTTCTTCCGGTTGATCTTACGACTCTTTTTGCCTCAGCCTCAACCATTATTCTAGTACTGTTAGTTTTCATGTTTTGCGATGGAGATTAAGTGTGTTTGTATGTGTGTTGTAGACGAGAGAGAGAGAGAGAGAGAGAGAGAGAGAGAGAATATTGCATGGGACGATAGGTGTGGCTGGGGACGTCACATATATTTATGATTTATGGCAAAGAGGAACCTTCGTGCCCTTTTTGACTTTACGATGTGGGTCGATAATTTGCTTGTGAGCTCCTTATCAGCAAACTTAATTATATAATTCTATACATGTACCTCCAACTCAGCAAGTCCTCTTGTTTGTGAAGAAGCTCAAGACGTGGCATCTCTTGTTCGCCAAACACATTAGAGAGGAAAATGGTGGACATTGATCTCAAATTACAAAGGGACAAGAAATAAAAAACACAAAGTTTATTTGAGGTACCATGTGCCAAAAGAGTAATGTTATGGATGAGTACTAGTAAAAAGTACCAAATTTTTTCACAAACGAGGTATTTTGTTTTTTTGCACCGCAATCAAGACGAGCGGATCTATTAAAAGATTATTCTTATTTGATTAATCGCCGATCCATCGTTAAAGTGTATTAACAAAATTAATTATGTAAACAAAATCAATTACTGATTGACAAATTAACGGTGGATCTGACATTAGAATAGAAGATGGAATACACTTTTAGAATAGAGGATTCTGACTCATTAAGGACACCTCAATTAGTACGAAAATTTTGGTTCTTTAGATACTCGTATCAGAAATAAGTTGTCTCCTTGCAAACGTCGACTTGTACTGAAATGATTAAAACAAAAGCACTATGACTAGGCATATATAGGTTTGAAAAATACACACACACACTTGTACTAGCTAGAATAAAATCAAATAAATATTGACTGGATATGGTTCATTTTTTTTAGCATTCCGAATAAAGGCAAGGTAATGGTATCTATCTGTTTTGAATTACATTATAATGTTTTAGAAATGAGACTATTTTCTGTTTAACGAACCAAATAAATAAAATATAAAAAACCTATAGATACGGAGTATGTAATTGTGTCTGGGCTCCTGAGACATAGGTTGTCATTCCTCTTTGGAGAAAATTTTGTTGTGATGATGTTTACATTATTATTTTCAAATTTTTGAACGCGTTACTTATTTAGCGTGTTCCACGTAATTCTCATCTTCAATCCCTATCATATACATCATACATGAATCGTCTTCACGTGTACTTAGGAGTTATAAATTAGGCCGGCAAATTCATAAACACTTGGAAACAGAAAAATAGGTAAAGAATATATATCACGAATTGAAGGAACCATAAGACGACTTATATATAAGGGTCAACGCCCATGTTGCAGTCAACCAACGTTGTTGATTGCATATCTACTGCTCCATCCTTTTTCGAATTATTGTTCTCTTTCACTCAACACACCGATTAAAAAAAAAAATTGATTGTATTATAAATATTGATGAAATGTGTGGTTTTTTTAATACCCTTGAACATGTCACCATAATTAAAGTAAGTTGCAAAAGTAAGGATAAAGTGGTAAAAATATTAAAATGGAAAGTTTTAAAAGCGGAAAATTGTTTTACAACAGACGAAAAAAAAAGGAGGACGATTTTTTAAAAACGGGGGGAGTACTAATTAAGCAGTAGGTCGTTACAAATATTAGAAAGAATTCTACCCAAAAAAAATTAAGGCAAAAACTTGGAAAATACGATCTTACATATATTTTATGTAAAATTAGATTCCCTTGACCTGACTCACCGTGCGTTAGTGATTGCGTTGAAAGAGAGTGAGAATTCGTCTTACCAATTAAGATCCATAAGATGATTTCACATGAGACCTATTCAAAATAAAATTATAAGGGTATTACATAGACGCTAAATCTTGCCCCTAATGGCAAATTCCAAAAATATTTGTCTATTGTCTTTCTTTACATGGATGAAAGTTTTGGACTTAAAACGAAAGAGGTGGGTCTCTTTTAAAACGGTCATACGAATTTTAATCTAGTAAGACGGACATATCCATTAAATTGGTCAAGATTTAGAAATCTTAGTGTAGCTCCTCGACTTTTGAAAAGTGTAGTATCATCCCTCACGTGTATAAATGCAGAGTGTTATTTTTTAGTAGTGAAAGTGTCAGCTTTTAGCATAAAATGTGTCTTTTTGGAATAGAATTGTCTCTTTTGACCTATAAATGTCATTTTGCATCTTTAATAAAAGGGCTAAATGCACCATTAATCTCTGAACTTTGACCAAACCTATCATTAGTCCCCCAACTTTAAAAGTGATCACCATTGACCTAAGTATATGATTTTTTCTCACCGATCGTCCTTGGACTTGATGTCGTTTGCTTAAGTCCGTTTAGTCGGCATGCGTAAGTCACAAGAGGATTTTCCAAGGACAAACTAGTCATTCTCACTAATAGTTGCCTTCTTCCCCAATTTCAAACACATGAAGTAGTTGGATTCTTCTATTTCCTACTGGTGAAACCTAAAGCATCCTGACCAATCACCCATGCCGGAAAACAAAATCGCAAAGATGGCTTCGCACAACCTGCATAGAGGATTTGTGAAAACATCACCCTTATACCTTGAGCTGCTGCTGTAAGTTGTTATCATGTCGGTCGGAATCAAACCATCACCGGTGCGCCACCAGGCCAACGCCCAATATCAAGTTCGGGATGGTGTTTACCGACGGGAAAGAAAGAATTTGTGGACTACTGGTTTTTCAAGGTCATATTATCTATTTATTTGAGTGTCTCCTTGGTACTGAAAGAGTTTAAGGAATTTGAAAATGGAGGAAATAAACAACATTCCAGGATATCCATTCGTCATTTTTAAACAGGACATCCATAGCTGAATCCATGTAAATGAAAATGGTATTTGCAATTCAACCATAAACAAAGAGACCCAAAAAAATTTAATTCAACAAAAAAGGTCTTGCTTTAAAGGAAGAAGAACAAAATTGGAAGAACGTACTATCTCATTCATGCGTTAAAATTGGGGAAGAAAACACCATATGGACTTTGACAATTAATCCATTAATAGATGGCATAGCTCGCTCGAGGTCTGAGGTAGCCTTGGAATTATTTTGATCATTTTTTTGATTAATTTCGATTTTTGGTGTGTGAGCAGTGGCAATGGCGGTAGTGAAATGGGGGAGAGGAAGAAAGGGTCGTTGACTCGTTGAAGAAGAAGAGAACACTATCTGGGTTTCAATATTTTCACGTAGCCCCCTTTTTTATGATATTACCCAAATTGACCCCGACTTGAAATTGAAAAAGACTAATTAGTCCTAACTTGAGCTGCACATGTGTTCATTAACGGCGACAAAGAAACGATATGGGGGGCTAGGGTCGGACTACCGATAAAGCAAAAGGGTGTACTTTGGTCAATGGTGATCACTTTTGAAGTTGAAGAACTGATGATGAGTTTAGCCAAAGTTCAGGGACTAATGGTGCATTTAGCCCTTAATAAAAATTATCACTTTTTTTTTCTTTCAAAAAATTCACTTTTTGGCCTTAGATATGTTACTTTTGGTCTTAAATGTGTCACTTTTGTTTTGAAAAGTGTTAACTTTGCATTATAAATGTGTACTTTGTCTTAAATATGTCACTTTTGTTTTGAAAAGTGTTAACTTTGCATTATAAATGAAAATTGTCACTTTTGATATGAAACGGTGAAAGTGTCATTTTATAGCAATAAAATTATCATATTTTAATATTAAATGTGTCTTTTTGCCATAAAAGTGTCACTTTGTCTTATAAATAAAAATTGTCACGCTTGCTTTAAAAATGTCACTTTTTAATATTAAATGTATCACTTTTTAGAATTAAGAGTGTCACTTTGGCCATAAAAATATCACTTTGCATTTTAATGAAAATTATCATTTTTTTACATAAAAAATGTCACTTTTGACCTTAAAATGTGTCATTTTTACCTTTAACTTTGTAACTTAATTAGCATTTCATCAAAGTCTGTTAAAGTCCATTAAGCTTCCCAAGGCAAATGAGGTTGACAGAGGGCTAACAGAACTGGCTGAGGATGAAATTGCAATACTTGGGAGGAAGAAATTGAGAATAGAGGTCTACGCACCGACCATTTTCAGGTCGACCAATGGGTTTCACCTTCATTTGTCTAATCTTTAGCCTATTTTTTATCCGCACATTTTGACCTTTTTTGTCGGTAACATGCGGTTTTTTATTTTTATTTTTTATGAAGTGGTTATCCGCTTCCATCAGCTTTCTTTTTATAATTTTTTTGGCTTCGTCTTACAGATTTATGATCCGTTAGATCGTCCTACATAAGTTTTTGTCAAACAAAAGTTGGGTAGGTAATCATGCTGTTATTTTAATTGGACGGTAGTGCCATTTTTGGCACATTTTAAAAAGTTTGTGGGTTTTTAATTATGATAAATGATATTATGAGCTAGAGCTTGTAATATTATTACAAACTTTAGTGTTAAAGCCGTTAGATAATTAAGTTGATGATGATTTGGAAAATCCGTGTCATTACTTAAAAAAATACTTATTTGATCTAATAGTGTAGAGATCTAAGTAGATTTGATTAAACGACGCTAACACTAAAACTTATAATAATACCACAAGCTCTAGCTTGTAATATCATACCTCTTTAATTATTGGTAATTTAGCTGGTTAGAGGCATTAAAACAAAAATTGATACTTGCTCCGCTCCGGGGAAATAGTTTACTATTCTATTTTGAATGTTTAATTTAAAGAGTCAACTTTAAAAAATTAAGGCATAAAAATGTTATTTTATTACTAATAGACTACTAAAAATATTATTTTTATTTTTTTTTTGAGTTTGAAACGTGGACTCTTTGTCCAAATCGGAGAGAATAATTCTTTTTGTCATAAACGCTAAAAATTCTATATATCAGCAAACGAACCGTTGACCTACGTGAATTCAATAGAACTCATCTTATAGCATCTTCTCATGCACTTACTAAACAAATATAACAACAATTCTTCCTTGCCTAAAAACTAGTTAAACTAATCACATACTAAACTATGATTACATATCTTGTTCTTACAAACTTTCATTATACTGTATTTGAGATAAGTTTTTTAATTCTAGCATAAATCCACCCTCCCTATATCAATTTATAAATATAAATATACTCCATTGTTTCACCCAAAAAGTCTATGTTTGATAAGTCTAATTATTAAAGAGATATATTAATGTCATTGGAGTTAGTTATAACTACAAAAATATTTAAAACACCAATAATGTGCTTATAAGTTACAATACAAGTGGAGGATAAAGATGAAATGTTATAAAAATTATAAGCATAATTTTTTAAAATAAAATTTTAAAATGAAACATCTCAAAATAGTATGATTGACTTTTTACCTAAAACGTAAGGAGTATATGTTACAACTATCCAATATACATCGACATATGATATTACAAAATATAGCTTATATTATTTCTATAAACTTAGTATTGCTACCGTAGCCTATATAAATTGGTAATGATTTGAAATATATACAAACAAATATAAAGATTTGAATAAATTTAATTGACCGGTATAGATGTCAAAATGATATAAATATATTTGATCCAAAGATATAAATATTAAAGGCTCGAGCTCTAATATCAAACCTCAAAACAAAACTTTCCAACTATGGAATGGAAAAGTAGAGTTTGACCAAAAGAACTCCATTAAATTAGTGAATACAAAACTTTCCAACTCTGGAATGGAAAAGTAGAGTTTGACCAAAAGAACTCAATTATTTCTTAATGATACAGAATTTCATTTTGCAAGTCTCCCCAAAACAGTCAAACATTCTTTTAATGATGAATGCAACTAAAGGAGCGTGTGGTAACACATATTAATTCAAGGTAACATATTTAAAAATACGTCTAATTAAAACCGTCTTATGAATATCATTCATAAGATTATCTTACCTAAATTTTTACTCTTTTTTAATTATTAAGTAAACAACCTAAGATTTACACATTGTAGGAGTGGTTATGTGGTTATACACACATGGTAAAGAACTTAAAAGGCCCGAATTTTGTCTTAAAATCAAGACTTTCAACACTTAAAGTAGTAGGCTTTCTACATATCTTGTCGAATTTTGTAGATTTTCTCCGAAACCATCCATAGCTACCAAATGGTAGCCCGACCAGGTCTCTGGCCATGGTGCTAGGTTTTCTAATGCATGTTTTGGTCTAGAACATAATTTCAAAATGAAGAAAATGTCGAGTATAAAAGCATCGTACTCAATGCAACAAGCTACAGATTAAAAGATTTGGAAATAGTATATAGGGATACTATTAGCAATTGGGCTTATGACCCGATTATTTACTTCCGCTCACATGAATTATATTTATATTATTAAATGTTAATTAGTTTTCTAATCCGAAGGGATTCGAGATTGACTTAACTTAACCTACAAGAAATAGAGTTTCTTGTACAATAATATAAATAAAGCAACTAAAGGGATAAAACCGTTGTTTCTCATATGTATCTTGATTTACATTTGTTCATTCATTACATTGGGTTCTATACTTAGTGGCTAAATGAGCTGCGTACCAGCTAACGTGACAACTGTGTATAGAACTTTGCCTTTAGAATAGTTTTAGACTTCACATGGTTCGGTAGAAGACTTCGGCTGAAGGCTTCACCGGGAGACTTCACCAGCAGCCTTCACCGGCAGACTTTGTTTGCACTCGGACAACATGACGTGTCCAGTTTATCCGGATATCAAGCTCAAGTGAATTATTTAAATCAACTATCTTTGGTTTGTATTTGAATTAATCCATCATCATCAGCTCTTGACTTCCAAGACACGCCTCTCCAGCTTTTCCGAAGAAAGAAGACTTTCGCCTCATGTACATGGCACAGCAGGTGTACAGTCTGACATAAACAGACTGTACCAACTACTGCAGGTCTGTAAAATCTGTTTGTCGCCCACCTGCTAGTTGCTGCACCTACTCCTCTCCATACCTTGATCAGTCACAGTTGAAAATGAAGTCAACAAAGCAGCTCCAGCATTTAATGCAATTAACCTAATAGAGTTGTTTCTCACTTCGTCTTTCCCAACGGTTTCAAGGATGTTCAGATATAAATACTACCATTGAAGACTAAAGAAAAACAATGCTCTGAATCTATTCAACGACATCAAGTCTTTATACATAGTGCATTCAAGAGATCATTAATTGATCAACAAAGTCCTCGACAACAACAAGAAGATCTGCATCAACTCTTAATCATTTGCTTCTTACTGTTGTACTCCTTAACTATTTTTCTGCACATTGAATATTCCGTTTTTCCAGATATTCAATTCCCCACCCCCAAAACACAAGTAAAATATTTTGTACACGATCCATTAGATAAATCTGTAATAGAACTAGTGGAAAATATAGTGCACATTTAAATCCAAGGTTTACTGCCTTGCTGGTGGACGTAGCACTCATTTCAGTGTGAACCATTTCAAAATACATGTGTTCATCTTCCTCTGTTGATTACTGTTTTATACTATTTTCATTCTCTTAACTTATTCCTTTAGCAGAAAACTTAAGTAATCAGCTAAGTCTACCGGTAGTGCTTCACCGACAGACTTAATCTGTTTCTCCTCGCAAGTCTTCCGCTACTTCAATCTCTTCAATAGATTGCAAGTACTTGTTTTAGGAATTATTATGAAAAGTATTAAATGTTTAATAAGCTATTCAACCCCCCCTTCTAGCTTATTATTGTGCCCTTTAGGACTAACAATTGATATCGAGCTTAACTCTTTGAAAACTAGTTTTTCCAAGATTAACCTCTTGAAAGATAAAGATCCAATGGCACAAACACATTACATGCTACCTACGTCAAATGAGAACCACGTCCCAATATTGGACGAAGGCCATTTCGATGTATGGAAGGATAAGATAATGCGTCACATGAATTCTATTGACAACAGGTTATGAAAGTGCGTACTAGGAGGACGTCATGTACCAATGAAGCCAAATCTTCTGGCAACCGTTGGTGGAAATCCTCCAGAAGTTCCAAAAGAAGAAAAAGAATGGACTGGGGACGAAAGAAAACTACTGGAGCTGGACAGTAAAGCCATTAACATCATTACAAGCTCACTAGACACAAGTACCTACCGGCAAGTGATTCGGTGTACGTTTGCGAAAGAGATGTGAGAAGCTCTTGTTGAATACTTGGAAGGAGACCAAGATACAAGAGACAACATGAAGTACACATTCATCCAGAAATTCGACTATTTCAAAAAGGATCCCAAGGAGACCTTGAGACAAGCATACGATCTCTTCAGCGAGGTAATAAATAGCTGCTTTTCTCTTGGTAAAATCTATGACAAGAAAGAAATGAACATGAGATTTCTAGGCTCTCTAGGTAGTCTTTGGCACGTTAAGACTACTGCCATGAAAGAATCTAAAAACTTAAATGAAATGAATTTTCGTAGTCTTTATGCAAGTTTAAAGGTTTAGGAGCTCGAAGTTAGTCAAGCTCTAGAGCACGATAAATAGTTCAAAACTTTGTCCTTACCAGCCATGGTACAAGAAGCAATTCCAGTTGATAACAAACCATCCACTTCCTCCAGTGAAAATGATTTTCTTTCTGATGAACAGTTTGCTATGTTTGTAAAACGTTTTGAGAAATTTGCAAAATATAGAAGGAAGGACACACACTAGCAACCTTTTAGAAAGACTGCTGGCTCATCTAATAATGAGCTCATGTGTTACAATTGTAGGAAACCTGGTCATTTTGCATCTAAATGTCCAAAGCCAAAATTTGAACCATACCGTAAGCCTCCTGATCGATGTTTTATTTAATCTTTTTCCTTGCAAGTGGACAAGACTATTATAGAATAGTATTGGAAGCAATGGTCGAACCCACAGAGACAAGTGATCACGAACAGTGCAATTATTGATAGCAAATTATTAACCTAAGGGGGGTTTTTATGTTTAATTTTACTCTAACTACTATTTATAGATGTTTAACTAATTAGACAGTAATAACAGATATGAAGATCTTATAATGGTGGGTGACAATCTAGGATTATGGGTTTCACTTATATCTCCTTTATGTTCAGTTCATAATAATGTCATTTAATGTCTTGGGTTCGTTCACTAAAAATAGATATAGTCTGTTGAACAATTGGTTCAGCCTCCATCCCCGCAAAATTCATCCATTCTATATCCTAAGCACAGGAACTGTCAATCTAGCTGTCACCTAGATTTATGATCTATCTGTCACCTAGATCATGTAAGAACATGGTCCTAACTTATCACTCGTGTGCATCGATAGGTCCAATTTATTGTCTTGGTGAGCCAATGTACGACATATGCACTTGGTCATGCAGTTATCCGCACCTCTAAGCCTTTATTATTTGTGATTACATTCATTTGTTCAAAGCAAAATAATATAGGGATTGATAGACAACACAATCAACAAGCATTGAATAAACATATAGAAGAATCAAAACATAAATTTGATACAAGTTACCTCCCACCTCCTAGATTATGGATGATTTAGTTCATCATAGACAACGAACAGCACATGGAGATGATCTGATACATGATTTGATCTTCAATACTTGAAATTACAAAATCTAACTATCTTATATAATCTAAAACTACCTAAAATCTATCTAAATAGAGATTCCAGCCGTTCCCTCCCTATTTTGCTCTAAGATCTGGCTTCTATATATACTCTGAGTTGTAATCGGATCGAATGACCGTGTGAAAATCCGAATAAGTCGCATTCGACCACCTTTGCGTCGCAGGCCGGGTACTGCGTCCGCAAGGTCTCCAGGGTGGCCTTTTGATTTCTTGGTTGCCGGCTCGAGGACCGTGACGCTACCTTGCGGTTGCAGAGAGGCACCAAGGCGTCCGCAAGGTGTCCAGTGTTGACAACTTTTATCTTTTCTTCATTTTTCCTTTTCGGCCCTTCTTGAAATTTGCATTTAAAACCCTGGAGTTTCGCGTATTTTCACAAATAATCCTGAAACTTATAAAACTCACCGAAAACATATATTAGTAACCAAAAGCCTCGTGAAATAGCATAATTTAAGTCATAGAAGTATATAAAATCGACGTATAAAATACATCGATCACCTCCTTATAAGAAATTTAAAAAACAAAAGGGTATGCTGGCTAAGGACATTAAAGAGAAACATGTTGCTACATGGTTTGAGACAGATTCAGAAGAGGAAGAGGATGATTGTGAGCAAGTCAATATATGCTTAATAGCTCATGAATCAAGTCCCACCTCTGGCTCTGAACATGAAGTCGAAATCTCACTTGATCCCTTCGATAAGGTTGAGACCAACTGTGATAGCTTCAGTAAGGAAGAACTACTCAAGGATAATCAAGATATGCTTGAAGAGTTCAACTCCTTCAGAGTAACCTATGTAAAACTCGCAAAGAACTATGAAAAGCTTGCGGCTGAGAAATCTCTGCTGGCAGTTGAGATTCAAACTCTTAATAGTTGTCAACAGGAGAGTATCAAGTTAAACGAGAAAACCAATTCCTTTGTGACAAAGTTGATTGCTTGGCTGAGCACATCAAAGGACTTGACCAGGAGAAAATTGTCTTGCAAAAGACGATTGACTCCTGGAATAGCTCAAAGGAAACCTTTGAAGAATCCTATCCAGCCAAAAGCCAAGTGGAGATAAATTAGGCTTAGGCTATAATGATGAACCCAACCTTGCATGCTCTTTTGTCACAGAGAAAGGTGAATCCTCCAAGACTGTTGATGATACTTCCTTCTCCAAACAGACCTTCGACAACAAGGGTAAAAATGGACTTGGCTATACAAGTGTATCATATGTTTACCCCAAGGCTCACAAAGGGAAAGCCAAAGAGATTGCTTCTAACGAGAAGCTTGTTAAAGGAACGGTAGAAAAATCAAAGTCTGCCGACAGTAACTCTGCTAAGGCAAAGTTGCTGACGGTAAACCAACGAAATCTCTGCTGGTACCTGTCAAGTTTGTCTATGAAATGGCCAAGGCTCCCAAGCTAGTTGACAATAAACTTAAAGGGATTCTGTTGAATCCTCCTAAATCTATTAACACTAGACTAGCCAAGGCTAAGTCTGCTGGTAATAGGTCAAGGAACATTCACAAGAAACCTCTTAAGTCTGCTGTCAACAAGCATGTTGAACCCAAGAGTGCTGTTGGAAAGAAAGAGAGTCATAAGCACTCTATAGCAAAAGCTAATCACAGTCATCCATGGAACTTTCATCTATGTCATTCTTGCAATTGTCTAGGCCATGTGGCCCCAGAATGCCTGCTAAGGTTTACACCAAAATCTGAGAGACCTAGTTCTCTCAAGGTTAGGCAGGTATGGGTCCCAAAAGGTTGCTAATCCTCAGGACCCAAAAGAAAATAAAGGGGACCTTGTTCCTCTGACTTTTTCAGGTCTGCTTTATGGCTATAGATTCAAAAGATAAGGACATCTGGTATCTGGACAGTGGCTGTTCAAGGCACATGACAGGAAACAGAAGTCTACTTTCAGATATAGCTGAAGCTAAAGGTCCTAAGGTAATTTTCGGCGACAATGCAAGAGGGAAAACGATTGGGTATGACTCAATCACTAGAGGAAGTCTCTCAACTTGCAAAGTTTCTCTAGTGAATGGCTTAAAGCATAATCTTCTGAGCATATCCCAATTATGCGACAAAGGTCTTATCTACTAATTCTCCTCCAACCAATGTCTCATCAAAGATCGTAAATCTTGCTCAACTCTGCTGACATGCAATAGACAAGGAAACGTCTATGTTGTAGACTTAAACCTTCTAGGGAGATCCTCCAGCCGTTGCCTAGTTGCTAACAACATTTGTGACAACAGTTGGCTTTGGCACAAGCGTCTCAGTCACCTCAACTTCAAGTACCTCTCTAAGCTCTCCAAAGATAGGCTTGTCAAACGTCTACCTACGGTGTCTGCCGACCACGATAGAAGTTGCAAAGCTTGTCAACTAGGAAAACTCTCTAAATCTTCCTTCAAGAGCAAGTCTGTTATGTTAATTTTCAGACCTCATCAACTTCTGCACATGGATCTCTTTGGACCAATCACTACCGTCAGTATCTCCGGAGACAAGTATACATTTGTAGTAGTTGATGACTACTCTACATTCATATGATTCATCAAAAGATGAGACATATGATTTGATTCAAAAGAATTTTTATGGGCTATTCCAATCATTCAAAAGCATTTCGCATATTTAATAAAACTTCTTTGAAAATTTTAGAATCCGTGCATGTTACTTTTGATGAATATGATTTACTAGAGCCACGAGTGGCTCCAATTGTTACTGATGATTCTGATGATGTTGAGACAGGTACAAGTCAGGCCTCTACTTCTACTCCACCTCAGAATCCGCCAACTGCAGACTCTTCGAATTCTGTTAATCCTGCACCAGCAGACTTTAACTCTGCTGGTGCCTCTTTAAACTCTTGTGTTGACCCAGATCCTATCTCTTCTGTTCTACCCCAAACACCTTTGCAGATCACTCATCCTTCTTGTTCACCAGAAAATGAAGGTCTCGAAGATCCTATCTTTTCTGAACTTGATTTTGGCGAATCACCTTCTATATCCTCTCTAGAATCTTTAAGGGAAGAACTCACCAGAAGTGATCTTCCTCCAGCTGTTATTGAAACAAGAGATCACCCCATATCTCAAATCATTGGTGATCTCAACTCAGGAATTCGTACGAGAAGTAGTGTTCGAAATGAGATTATGTTTGCCTTCGCATTCGTGTCTGAAATCGAGCCTAAAAAGATTGATGAAGCTATCGAAGACCATTACTGGATTGAAGCTATGCAAGAGGAGCTGAACCAGTTTGAAAAATGTAAAGTGTAGAGCTTAGTTTAAAGACCTACTGGCCATCCAGTCATAGGCACCAAATGGGTATTCAGGAAGAAGAGAGATGAAGATGAAAATGTTACGAGGAACAAAGCTAGACTGGTTTCTCAAGGCTACTAACAGGAAGAAGGAATTGATTTCGATGAAACATTTGCTCATGTTGCTAGATTAGAAGCTCAAACTATTTCTAGCCTATGCGTCGTTCATAGACTTCAATGTATATAAGATGGATGTTAAGAGTGCCTTTCTCAATGGTGATCTTTAAGAAATGGTATATGTTGAACAACCTCTAGGTTTTGTCATCCAAGGCAAAGAGGATCAAGTATATCGTCTAAAGAAAGCACTTTATGGCCTCAAACAAGCTCCCAGAGCTTGGTATGAAACTCTATCCAAGTTCTTAATCGAACAAGGGTTCATGAGAGGAAGAATATACACAACTCTGTTCATCCTCAAGAACAAAAGTCATTCTCTACTGGTACAAATCTATGTGGATGACATCATCTTTGGATCTACAAATCAAAGCCTATGCAAAAGATTCGAGAAGCTGTTGCAAAACAAGTTCGAGATGAGCATGATGAGAGAGCTCACCTACTTTCTAGGACTTCAGATTCAACAGACTTCGGACGGGATCTTCATCAGCCAAACCAAATATGCAAAGGAACTTATCAAGAAATTTGGTCTTGATTCAGCTAAAGGATTCAAGACACCAATGTCTACTAACTGCCATCTTGACAAAGATGAGAAGGGAAAGGAAGAGAACGTGACCAAGTATCGAGGAAACATAGGTTCACTTCTTTACCTTACTGCCATTAGACATGATATAATGTTTGTTGTTTGTGTTTGTGTTTGTGCTAGATTTCAGGAAGATCCAAGGGAATCACACTTGCTTGCTGCTAAACGTATCATCAGATATGTTTCAACAACTACAAATTTGGGTATCTGGTATTCAAGAAGGAACAACTTTGATCTAGTTGGATACTCATATGCAGACTATGCTGCCTGCAAAGTAAGAAGAAGAAGCACTAGTGGGACCCTCTCAATTTTTGGAAATAGACTTGTCTTTGGTCATGCAAAAGCAAGGATCGCTTGCAAACTCAACCAC
>CM028378.1:151031403-151181939 GCA_013146195.2 Codonopsis lanceolata | reverse complement strand
CCATGAAAGTCGTCCATTTACGCATACTACAATTCTCAATTCTCACTTTGGTCTAAATGAAATGGGTCTCAAAATTGAGACCCATCAAAGTGATTCGTACATCATATTTCCAACAAAATTTCACTCTTTTTCTGAAGTTCATAGATTTGTTCCATTCTTAAAACTCTTCCCTATGATTGGAGCTCCTTAGAGATCAGTCAAGTCACACCTCAGAACTCAAAACACTGTCAATTCAAATATAATATTATATTAAGATAAACGAAGATGATTAAAAAACCTTAAGTATTATATTTTCCTTCCGCTTACAAATGAAGACTTAAGGCCTAATATATAGAGCTACGGGGCCAACAGGAAGACAAGCCAAACAAACAATGGACAAATAATGCCAAGAGTCTCCCAGGATTATGGATCTTATGTAATTGAAAAGGCCAATTCCTTCCAACTTCAATTACCGGCAAATCGAAACCGATGTATCTCTGTTATAGTATTTAGGGTAGAAAGAATTTCGAGAAAGATAGAGAAGGGAAATAACGGTGTCGAATCCTGAAATCCCTAGTTTATTTAAATAGGAGGGAGACGTCTTTTGGGAGTGGGTGTGTCCATTAAACGAACAGACATTGTCCGTTATTAGCGAAAGGACATAACATTTGAGTTTAAACTACGAACATGTGTCTCAGACGTGGTTTTAATTCTGGAGGGAAACACTTCTTTGAATGAACCAGCATGTATGACCTGTTGATACACCTGCTGAATCAACCAACAGGTAGAACCTGCTGATACACCTGCTACTTGGATTTAGATTGACCTCTCGTTTTAATCACCTACTAATTTAAATCAGCAGATGGACTTTCCGTTTTGAACTAGTAGGTTGGACCTGAAGTTTTAAGTGCACCGACAATAAAAAGAAAGGGGCCAAGCCAACCAGCCGATCGACCAACCAATCCAAGCCAAGCCGAAGCAGGGTCGAGCAGGCGACGGTAGCGCGCACGCGTGTGTTTGAACCTGCACTTGGCTAGGTCTTCCCTCCAACACAAAAGTGTAGTGGCCCTATGGGCCAACCATCAACTTAAAATTTCTTCTATATAAGCTAGAGTTCACTCTCTTATTTTCCTAATGTGAGGTTCACCACTAACTACCTACATGACTTCCATATTTAAGTCTTTATTAGAAACAAGTTTCCAACAATCCCCCACATTAAATGAGATATCATGTAAGTTGATGAAATGAAGATGATGCAGAGATACAACTAAGAGTAACTGCACTAGAATAGGTGGATTTTGGCTTTAAACATTTCTTTATGATATACCATCGGGATGACTTACTAATCAGTGAATTGAGTGTCTTGAACTGTCTGGTGTTTGATGTCATCCAAGACAATAGTAATCACACAGCTTCCCCCAAACATGGTTTGATTCTTCGATTGTGTTCATTTTGGCCCTGAACTATACCTGCTTCTGCGAATTCTTTAGAGAATTTCAGCCTCTAAATTCTCATAAAATCGGCTAGTTTTACATTCACATAGGTGACTTCCAATAAAGAGTATTCTGTCAGTACTCTGCTTGATAAATCAAGTCATAGGAATCATTAAAAGCAAAGTTTACCCTATACCAAGACAGATAACATTAGTGTGTTTCACCATAAGAACGGGTAGGAGTTAAATCCTTTAGTGTTAACATCGAGATTAATTTAGTTGGGTTGTCCCTTTGAACCTAGACCATGGGATCTCCAATCAGCTAGGTGGGGTTTTTCGCTAAATTATTCTTTACTTCATAGGCTTGAGGCCCATTCCCTTCAATGAACTATATACTTGCTCTCTCGACAAACCTTTAGTTAATGGATTCACTAGGTTGTCTTTTGATAGAATATAATTGATGGTGATCACTCCATTTGGGAGAAGTTGCCTAACGGTATTGTGACACCTTCGTATGTGTCGTGATTTACCATTATACAAATTGTTTTGTGCCCTACCAATTGCGGCTTGACTGTCGCAATGGATGCATATAGCTGGTACTGGTTGTGGCCAAGATCGAATATTTTCTAGGAAGTTTTGTAACCATTCGGCTTCCTCCGTTGTTTTATCTAGAGCGATAAATTTTGATTCCATTGTAGACCTTGCAATGCAAGGCTGTTTGTAACCACCACCAAGTGGAAATACAAATCCACTTGTGGATTTTGAGTCGTTAGTATCAGATATCCAGTTGGCGTCACGGAGGAGAGACAACTGTGGTCTATGAACCGAGTTCTAATGGACGAGAACAACAGGCTACGAGAAGAACTTGACTACCGTTCTCGCTCCACCAGACAACAGACATCTGCTGATGAAGAGTACACCAGAAGAGTTGAAGAACTCGAGCGTCAGTGTCGCGAAAGAGAAGCAGTTGAACGAGCAAACAAAGGAAAAAGAAAAAGACCATGGTAGCTTATATCTTTATATCCTTATCCTTTGTATCTATATTGATTTTTTTAAAACTCTGTAAATATTAAACTTATCGTTTGAAATACAAAAGTTCATTCCTTTTCAAAAATATCTACTGTTTTATTCCATGTTATTTAAATTCATATATCTACTTGGAATTTAAACATCCAGTTTAAATTTATTTAAACTGTGTGCTCTAATCCTTGTGCTTGCTCTTTAAAACTCTTCTGTTGTAAGCACTTAGATTAGTTGTTACATTTGAGGTGTTCTTTTTGATAGAGACATGTCTGCTGTTATAAAACTTAAGAGTATTTTCAGACATGCTATTATCTATCCTAGAGCTTTCATAGCCCTCACTTGTAAGTAATGATGACCAGATGCAAATAGGAGGAGATTGTTGTTTCTCATATGTATCTTGATTTGCATTTGTTCATTCATTACATTAGGTTCTATACTTAGTGGCTAAATGGGTTGCATACCAGTTAGCTGGCAACTGTGTATAGAAATTTGCCTTTAGAATAGTTTTAGACTTCACAGGTTTCGGCAAAGACTTCGGCTGAAGGCTTCACCGGGAGACTTCACCAGTAGACCTTGTCTGCACTTGGACAGCATGACGTGTCCAGCTCATCCGGATATCAAGCTCAAGTGGATTATTTAAATCAGCTATCTTTGGTTTGTATTTGAATTAATCTATCATCATCATCTCCTGACTTCCAAGACACACCTCTCCAGCTTTTTCGAAGAAAGAAGACTTTCGCCTCCTGTACATGGAAGAACAGTACAGTCGACACAAACAGCACTATCTAACCACTACCGCAGTTCGCAAACTATGTTTGTCGCCCACCTGCTAATTGTTGCACCTACTCCTCTCCATACCTTGATCAGTCACAGTTGAAGATGAAGTCAACAAAGCAACTCCAGGAATTTAATGCAATTAACTTAATAGAGTTGTTTCTCACTTCGTCTTCCCCGAACGGTCTCAAGGATGCTCAGATATAAATACTGCCATAGAAGACTGAAGAAAAACAATGCTCTGAATCTATTCAACAACATCAAGTCTTTATACTCAATGCATTCAAGAGATCATTAAATAATCAACGAAGTCCTGACAATAACAAGAAGATCTGCATCAACTCTTAATCATTTGCTTCTTACTGTTATATTCCTTAACTATTCTTCTGCACATTGAATATTCTGTTTTTCCAGATATTCAATTGCCCACCCCCAAAACACAAGTCAAATATTTTGTACACGATCCATTAGATAAATCTGTAATAGAACTAGTGGAAAATATAGTGCACATTTAAATCCAAGGTTGACTGCCTTGCTGGTGGACGTAGCACTCATTATAGTGCGAACCATTTCAAAATACATGTGTTCATCTTCCTTTGTTGATTACTGTTTTATATTGTTTTCATTCTCTTAACTTATTCCTTTAGCAGCAAACTTAAGTAATCAGCTAAATCTACCGGTAGTGCTTCACCGACAGACTTAATCTGTTTCTCCTTGCAAGTCTTCCGCTACTTCAATCTCTTCAATAGATTGCAAGTACTTGTTTTAGGAATTATTACGAAAAGTCTTAAGTGTTTAATAAGCTATTCAACCCCCCTTCTAGCTTATTATTGTGCCCTTTGGGACTAACAAAAACCCTAACAACACAAAACACGCCTAAGATAAAACGTCTCCCTTTGGCCGCCCCTTCCCTCTCTCCAATATTCTATCTCACCAAAATACTCCCTCTAGACTAACCATCAAGAGGCTTGGATTTGTGGTGTGAACCAGAATTCATATTCGTGCTACGTGATATCAATCCGATGAGAGAGACTTGCAGGATCTTTGATCGTGACAAACGAAGATCGTAGCTCAAACAAAAAGTCTTCCACTCGTTCAAAGTTCATGTTCGCACGAGGTAACTCATGATTACTCTTAGATAATGAACTTGATTGGTATATATTGATATAAACCTTCATTGGTATTAGAGCATATATGTTTGATTGCTTGTTTCGTTATGCCATGAATTGCATGCTTTTGTTTTTGGGTTTGTTTAAAAGTTTTACATGATATCGAACCAAATGAGTTTTATTATTTCATGTGTAAAACAATTTTATTTTCGAGAAAATTTTATATGTCTGAGTTCCCTATGATGAGGCGAACAACATATTAAATTCTCATTGAAATCCGTTGGGTATTTTTCAAAATATCGTAATCCCTAGTTTTGTTGAAAATTGGTTTTTCCGAAAATTTGCATGCTGTTTTGACTTGTTTGTATTCTGTAAAACCGTGGTTTTATGGTTTGAACTTGTAGTACTCCGCGAGGGATTTCCAACGACATATTATATGCTTAATTTGGACTTAAAATGAACGTTTTACGGCCTCGAGAAGTTGGCTCGTGGATAACATTCGCGAATCGATTTTTTGGGTTATAAAAATGGCGTCCCAACTTCCCCACTCTCGGCCTCGATGTACATGCCTCTTGTGGCACTCCTTTTGGTGTAAAAAGTACATGACTGAAAAGTACTCGACGATACGAATCCAACATCACCGTCCGCGACCTCATCGAAGCTCGGGAAGGCGGCGCGTGGAGCCCACTCTCCAGCTGGGCATGTTAAAGGCTGAGGGAAGACCAATCAATTGTTAAGTGGTCAATAGTCAAACAATTGACTAATGATGTGTCTGCCACGTTAGCACAGTGGGACCCATTTTTTGATGACACAGAATGATGATGTCATCTGTGATGTCAGCATGACGTCCCATGACTCAAAGATCGATCGACCTGTCTAGGAAGCACCACATGCCAGTGGCGCGTGTAGCGCGTCTGGCGTGCACCGTTTTTTAAACGGTCGGCATGTCTAGACGTGTTTTGGCCTTCTGAGTCCCTTGGTGTCCTCTACTTTGATCAATTCAGCCTGAAAATATTTGTTTTTGATTTTTCAGTGTATAAAAAGTTAAACCATGTTTTTTGATTTATTAAAAATTCAAAAATTATATCCAGGGGTTGTTTTGTCATTCTGTGACTTTGACATATAGGAAAAGATAAGATGACTAGATTGGCTAGAGAAGACCTATTGGGGTCTCTCACCAAAGTCAACCTACCCTTGTGTGAATCTTGTTTGGCAGGAAAAGCTTGCCGAAAGCCTTTTGGAAAGGCAAAAAGAGTCACACATCCATTATAGTTAGTCCATTCAGATATTTGCGGACCAATGAATGTTAAGGCAGGTCATGGAGCTTCCTACTTTCTCACTTTTATCAATGACTACACACGCTTATGGTTATGTTTACCTTATTTCTCACATCGATGAAGCTCTTAAGTGTTTTGAGCGATTTCTCGCAGAGGTTGAGAATCAAAAGGATAAAATCTTAAAAACTTTTAAAACTGACCAGGGCCATGAATATTTATCTGATCAATTTAAAGAATTGTGTGAGAAAAAGGGAATACGCCGGCGGTTGACAATTCCTAGAACTCCACAACAAAATGGTGTTGCAGAACAAAGGAATCAAACATTGTTGGAAATGGTTAGGTCGATGATGGCACATGCCAACCTCCCAATTTCATTTTAGGGGATGTGCTAATGACTACCGCCTACATACCCAACCGAGTGCCTTCTAAGTCAATTCCCACAACCCCTTATGAACTTTGTAAAGGTGAGAAGCCTAAATTAGGGCATCTTCATCCTTGGGGTTGTGCAGGTTATGTCCATAGTACCTTCAATAAGTTTGAAAAACTAGGCCCTAGAGAAAACAAGTGTGTTTTCATAAGGTATTGAGATACCTCAAAGGGTTATGTTATGTACGGTGGACAACCTGATGTAGGAATGAATGAAACGGGGTCACACACTGTTGATTTCATTGAGAATGATTTCTAACAGATACGTGAAGTTAGGAAAGACTTTGAACTTTTTGAGATAGAAGAAAAACATATGACATCTTTTGGCGAAGGTGGGGAATTGCCTCAACCTAATCATACGGTACAACATGAGGTTGAGCCTATGGAAGTCACCAATGAGAGTCAAGGTGATCTTCATCCGAGTGGGAGCACGGATCCTAGTGGGAGTCCGATACTAGAGCGAAGAAGTAAACCTGGAAATATACCTCGTCGTCGATTTGCGATCGAAGAGGAATCTTTCCTAACTACTTCTTACAATTCTAGAGAGCCTACATCATTCAAAGAAACTCTTCCTTTACCTACAAACAATGAATGGATGACTGCAATGAAAGATGAGATTTCCTCTATGAAAAAGAATCAGGTTTGAGAGTTAGTTGATCTTCTGCAAGGTCGCAAGACTATTGGAAACAAATGGGTTTTCAAAGTCAAGCGAAAGGCAGATGGATCAATCGACAAATATAAGACACGTCTTGTGACGAAAGGCTTTACCCAAAGAAAGGGTTTAGACTATGAGGAGACATTCTCCCCTGTGGTGAGATTTTCCTCTATTCGCCTAATCCTAGCGATAGTAGCGCACATGGATCTAGAACTTTATCAGATGGATGTTAAAATTTTTTTTCTCAATGGAGAACTAGACGAAGAGATCTACATGACTCAACTAGAGGGTTTTGAAGTCAAAGGACAAGAGCGCAAAATGTGCAGACTCAAACATTCCATCTATGGTCTCAAACAATCATCTACACAGTGGTACATTCGCTTTCATCAAGCGATAACCTCAATTGGCTTTGTGATGATTGAGGAAGACCATGGTGTGTATGTTAAACGATCCATGAAAAAGATCTTGATTCTATCATTATATGTTGATGACATCTTACTAGCTGGGAATGATATGGAGATGATAAATACCACTAAAGAGTGGTTGTCTGCGTTTTTCGATATGACAGACTTGGGTGAAGCAAGCTATGTGCTTGGAGTAAAATTCATTAGGGATCATTCGAAAATATTTCTCGGTTTGTCTAAAGAGACTTACATTAAGAAAGTCATGGAACGATTTGGCATGACTAACTCAAAACCCGTTGTCACTCCAATGGAAAAAAAGATGTGTCTTTAGTACAAACCAATGCTCTAAGAATGAAGAAGAGAAGAAGAGAATGTCTACGACTCCATATGTAAATGCGGTAGGAAGCCTTATGTATGCTATGGTGAGTACTCGGCCTGACCTATGCTTTGCAGTTGGGATGTTGAGTCGATTCCAAAGTAATCATGGACCTCAACACTGGATGGCAGTGAAAAGGGTCATGCGTTACTTGGTGGGAACCACAAATTTAACCCTATGTTACCAAGGTGGGGATTTGAGCTTGAAAGGTTTCATTGACGCGGATTGGGTTGGAGATGTAGATGGTTATAAATCTACTTCGGGCTACGCTTTCCTTCTTAGTGGTGGAGCTATCTCTTGGAGTAGCAAACGACAGACTAGCATCGCCCTATCTACGATAGAGTCAGAGTACATGGCTTGCTCAGCTGTGGTTCAAGAAGTTGTGTGGTTGAGGAGTTTTCTTCAACATCTTGATGTTACGACGCATGCGAATCGTCATGTAGTCATTGCTTGTGATATCATGGCTAATTTAGGTTACACTAAAGATCCCAAGTATTATGGGAAGACGAAACACATTAATATCAAATATTATTTCACTAGAGACATGGTTTTAGAAAAGAAAATCGTTCTAGAATATATTCCTACTAGAAGCACGTTGGCTGACCCTATGACTAAACCTCTAAGTAGAGAGATCTTTCAGGATCATATGTTGGGTCTAGGGCTTCGTAGGATCTTATATTTATTCTGAGAACACTTTTGTTGACATTTGATTATTATTTTCATTATCGTTTGAATAAATTGCATTTTTATTTTATTCCTTTTATATGTTAATTTGATGTTTTAATATGAAATTGCGTAGCATATATATTTTGATTAAAAAGATGTTGTGGATATTGAATTGACATTCTCACACGGGTAATTCAACTTGTCGCTAGGTGGGCGAACAGGTTGAGATAGTAAAAGTCTTTGACACCTACGAAGAGGGGGTATGGAAATGACATTACATTTATCGCCTTGACATACGGCCAAGATGAAACCTTTTATAAAGGTCGACTTTATATATCCCAAGGAAAAGTCCGAATGTGAGATCTTAAAAGAGACACTATAAGAGTGACTACTTTTAAGTACTCAGGTTAGATGCCAGAAGGGCGGCTATACTAAGGTTCGTATGGCATTTTGAGCATGACATGCCTACTTCGTGTGGGAGTTCCGCCATAGCATACACATCATACTGTATGTGACTATAATGCGACCTAAGAAAGTAATTAAATGATCTCTACTTCATCATTTTGTGAGTTCTAGTGATCAAATCCAGGTCACGATTATACCCTATGTGACTTAGAACTATACCATGAACTTGGACGTCGATGATGCTACTACTTTGGCATGCCGATCCAACGAGCTATGCACATATAGCCCTACGGAGCATTGCTGGGAAAGTAGTTAATCAAGAGTGATTGATATGAGTGTTTAAGGAAGATAGTATGATATATATCTCTATTTTTGTGTTTCAATGTCATGGCGATCATATTGAACATACGGTTCAAAGAGATTGATCTTGATACACAAACATGTTGAGGTTTAAGCACCGCTCATGAGGGATTAAGGATGCTTAAATTGATGTATATATACGGTCTGGGGTATAGACGAGTTTTGTTTTCTAACAAGGGCGTTCTATGCTGGTCAGATGGTGATTTGGTATAACGCTCCACCCTCTATCTTTCTCGTCATGTCGCACGCTTCACTTTCAGTCTGAAGAGGCAGTGTTTAACGGATTTTGATAATACGATATGGAAAGAGAGGTGAGTCCATGTGTACGGATGGAAGATGTTAGCAATTGGGCTTATATACGAGGTAACTCATGATTACTCTTAGATAACGAACCTGATTGTTATATATTGATATAAACCTTCAAATACGATGCCGATCCATCTTTAGTGATTCAGTTAGCCTCAATTCTTTAGAACCTGAATACAAGAACTTCTCTAACCCCACACATTTGGATTCTTAATCTAAAACATGATCAACAGGAATTTAAGAAATATCACTGCTCGTTGGTTTAATCACAAGATCTAAACTTGATTCGACCTTGAATTTGGCTTGCAAATCTAGAAACTCACTAGAACAAGCTTGGATTTAGCAAATCTCATCTCTAGTCAGACTAAGACCAGTAGAGCAGATTCAAGGCGATTCAACAAATATGACAAATCACAGATTAGAATTTAATCGAGGACGAACAAGTTTGCAAATTCTTACATTTCAGAATCGAGATTTCTCATTAGAAAAAAAATTGTAAATGCTACAAAAGAATCAATTACCCCGTCAATCAATCATCGTCTCTATATATGCACCTCAGAGATTGAAAAAGATTTCTCTCGTGAAGTAATTGTCCCTGAAATCTGATCACTGTCCAATCCAGATAAGTAGCCGAAGTTGAGGGGTCACAATTAAAATTGCTTGGATGTGATGTTTCGATTTCTCATTGATATATTAATTACAGAAGAAAAGTGAAAAGAGCTTGAAAGATGGATTTTGGAATTCCCCAATTCATGGGAGGATTGGATCCTTCCATGTTCGTGGTTAACAAACCATGTGTCTCCTTTCCTTGTCTTCCCTGCAACATAAAATGATCAATCAGGTGTAGACTTTTATTTGGGTAGTGTTGATGCCTTCAATAAATTGAAATGCGAATAGCACAGAAGCATTTAAATGAGTAACCATCTTCTTACAAGCATGTATCTATCTGAGTGCGCAGCATCCTTCAGGGCCCCCCAACATTCCAATCGATTGTACTTCTTAGAACTAGAGTGAAAATAAACCTGAACAGCAGCATCCATCAGCTCTTGATGCTCCTTGAAAAGAATATAATCTCCATGCAGCACAGCTTTAAGTACCTGGAGGTCATATTGGAATAACTCATGATCAATTAATAGTTGACCAATGAAACTTATCGAGTTTAACATCAGACAGACAGCAGTTGTTAACAATTAGTAGTTCAGAAGTTTTTACGACTCCCACTATAATTACTGGTAAAGTACGAATAGAATCACTTAACAGCTTTGGCATGTCTTGACACATGATTTTCCTCTATATCAGTACTATAATAGTCCATGTAGCCACTCCATAATGGGTTGAAGCAACACTGATTTAGTTTAACCGTTCGATGATTCTCATGTGCTTGCATGATTGTGGAGGCACATCATATTGATGATGAGGTTGTCAGAGTATTTTTATATTAAAAGTTACTTCATCGTGTATCCCTATTATATAACATGATAAACTTACCAATGGCAACTCCTTCGAGAATATGTGGTATCTGAACTCTGCAGCCAGGTCTAGAAAGGAGTTTGGTCCACTTACGAAGCAATGAACATCTAGACACAGATCTCCATTCACTTCAGTCCATTGTGCTACCACGTCATCTTCATTGTACCATCCTTTCAACTGCCATAAAAAAGAACATATATGCAAACACAAAAGGTTATTTCCAGGACATGATCAACGCCACAATTTCAATAAGTAGGAAGTTTTCTGTTAGATAAGTGAGTTTTCATGAATCTGGTGCTACTAATTGCCTGCCAAGATGTACAAAATTAATTTTCAGATTTTTGAAAAATGCAATCAAAATTTGGTTGTATCAACCATCAAACAATTATAATATGAGCACCTGATCATGGTTGATAACATTTGAGATGGTTAGCGTTAGGTTAGCTGTGAAGTCACAGTGTGAGAGGCTGTAGCTTCTTGGAAGAATTCTGGCATATTTATCTGTTTCTTCTCCTTGAAATACAACTTTCAGCT
Source organism: Codonopsis lanceolata (assembly GCA_013146195.2). Taxonomy (NCBI): domain Eukaryota; kingdom Viridiplantae; phylum Streptophyta; class Magnoliopsida; order Asterales; family Campanulaceae; genus Codonopsis; species Codonopsis lanceolata. The sequence goes on along the minus strand of CM028378.1, from coordinate 151,170,743 downwards.
TTGAAGCTTCAAAACTTGCTGGAGGACCCAGAAGTCTCACCGCCTACAATCAATAAATAATACATGAAAATTTCCACTAGAGTTAGCAGGATTTTCGCTCAAGTAGGTTATTTGAATACAGCATCTCATGATTAAGTTGGACTGTTAAATATAAGCAAGTACATACGTTATAGCCAGCCAATGATATGTTTCACTACAAATTTCCATAAAAGTGATCACCTAATAAAGTTTTTGTAAGTGCCATTGCTACTATTTTAGAAGAAATTTAGTCATAGTGTTCTTCACATGGACAACAATTTATTTAGTTGCTCAGTTTTGAAAAAGTTATTACTGTATTGGGACATCCACTCACAAAAGATGGATAATTTTTGTTTTTGCCACAACGAAAGTATTCCATGGCATAAAGTAATAGAGTAATAGAGCAATAGAGTGTCTCTTCCTGAGTGTTAATAACAATTTTCAGAAAATGCTCTCCAAATAGATAAAAAAAAAAAAAAAAAAAAAAGAAAGAAAAGAAATCTCCAACCGTCCAACAACAACAACACAGTTCTGAGTCTCACTAATATAGAACAAGTAGAAAAAGATTTGATCGCAAAAATAACTTTATCTTGGGAAGGAAGAAGTGAAAGCCGAACAAGTCAGATGGGTCATGGCGCAGCACTTTGTGGCATAGAATGCTGGGAGAAGAAGAGAAGAAGAAACAAGAGCGTGAAAGAGATAAAATGTTTAGATGCCTGTGAAATAAACTAGGAAAGGAAGTAAAAGAGAAACATATATTGAAGAAGGCAGAAGTAACCCAAATAGAAGAAACGATGAGAGACATTTTCTTTAACAAGGTGTAGACACATACTACATTGAGTGATATGTGGTGTGGTGAAGAATGATGGTATCAATATTAACATCAATGCGTATGGTTGGGAAAGAGTCGAAAGACAAAACCTAACAAGGATGGAGAAAATTAAGAAGGTGATGGCTTGTTGCTAAATAGAAAACAATGGTTTAGATATGGTTAAATAGCAGAGAAGATTCTTGTATCCTACGCACAAGCCTCAAGTGAGTTAACTTGATTTTAAGCAGAAGATTTCACACCATTCTAACATTAGGTTAGTGTGCAGAGAATTCATGCCAAGGACTTGTAATTTAAGCTCTAAAAGTTGCTATATAGTTGCTCTATTATGATCTGACGATACTGGTTCAAACTGCCAAAGCAGCCTAGCTTTGATTCTTCCAGCACCCAATGTGCTGGAGCCTCAGGGACCTAGGCTCTAGTAGTTGAAAAATTAAGTGAACTTTGTAGCAAATACGGATAGCAAGCAGCAAACTGAATGCTTCAAAGCAGAACAGTATGTTAAATTCACTTACGATGAACCTCAATTAGCAAACCAAATTCTTTGGCATATACCCAATTCACAAATGCTATATCACGGACATTGGCAAATTCGTGTTAATTTAAGAAGTTGCACATCTCGAAATTACTAATGAAGACTATGAAGACTTTCACCTTATTCCAAATCTAATTTGTTTCCCTTAAAGTTGGAACAATGAAAAAATAAATGGCATCCAACACAACTTCATGGACAAATTAAGAATAATACCAATGAATTAATGATATGATTAACCAATTCACAAGATAGCAAATTCACTTTAATATAATCATAAATATGAATGAAGAACAACAATTAAAATATGGGTATTTCAACCACTATAGAAAGACAATCAATGTGACGATAAAAATGTTTAACCATTGTTGGGAACAAAATGAGTAAAAGTTGAGAAAGAGGGGGTGGGTGGGAAGGAACCTGGAAGACAAGGGTATTATAGGAGGAAGAGGGAACCCTGTAAGTTGAGGAAGAAAGCAGAACAGCAGGTGATGAGGATGAAGATGATCTTGTTGAAGGCTTCATGAGATTGCTGCTGCAATTGGTAGCGATGAAACCGTAGTTCCTACTTGGAGATGAGGGCAAATTGTAACGAGCACAAAAATGACGACTGGCCATAGACAGCATGACAAACTCATCCTCTCCCTTCAACCCCCCTTCACCTCCACAGACTCTCCTTTACCCACTTCACCTCCACCATGATCTTTCGCTCTCTTAAAACACACACACACACACACACACAATACTACAACTGTGATAATCTGCAGCAGAGAGAATAGGGTGTGTGGATTGTGTTGAATTAGGAGAGAATGTTGCGAATTGTATTTTCTTTTTCTTTCTTGTTGATTGTGGTTTTTTTTTTCATGAGGGCCCACACGATCCTTGGCGAGCCGGAGGCACCACTCATCTTCGTCCAAGTTTCGCCTAATGGGTTTTTACCTCTAAATTGTGTTTGTGGAGATGCATACGTGTAATAGTTTCTACCCAAATTGGTGTGCAGTATTCTACTACACAATTTGGACATTATGACACGTCACAATATTATTATATCTAACGCTGAATCTGATAACTCAAGTGGATAATGTGATGGCTTGGCTATGTACCTTTTTGTTCACTTTTTAAAATTTTAATTCATTCTCATATCGTTTTTTTTAATCAAAAAATGATACTTTTAAGAGATAAATAATTGTGATATTTTTAATAAGTTTGAGGCGTGCTACAAAATTATACCGCGATTCAAAAATTTATGCACTATGATTCAAAAAATTTATGCACCACGATTCAAAAAATTTATACATCGCGATTTAAAAAATTTTAAAAATACACCACGATTCAAAAATATATGCACTACAATTAAAAAATATGTGCATTAATTTTTATACCGCGATTTAATAGTTTAGTCTAATTGTACCGCGATTCATCAATTTTATTACATTATTTTTTGCACAACGATTCAATAGTTTAATTGTCTAGTCTATTTGCACCACAATTCATCAATTTAATCCGATATTTTTTGCATCACGATTCAAAATAGTTTAACTACCTAGTCTAATTGCACCGTGGTTCAAAATCGTAATGAAAAAGACAATGTTCTCAGTTTTCTTCTTCATTTTCCTCTGTCGTAAGCCTTTTATTCATCCTCCTTTGCCTTAGTCCATACTGTGAAAATCCTCCAACCCAACACATTTTTATTAAAGTTTCGTAGTTAAGGTTGATCTCCGTTTCGTTACGCGACAATGGTGATTCTCGAATCCAAAGTGTGTTGCAAGAGCTGTTGAAGGAGACGATGACATTTCTGGAACAATATTTCGAAAAGTGATCTTTTGCGGTTGAAAAAAAGAACGGTGGACTTTTGGGGTTCAAAACTTTTTTTAAAAAAAGGGATCAGCCAAAATTTTACCATATTTATTTTCTTGGTTAAATTACTATATAGCCCTTGAGTATGCAATTTTTTTGTTATTATTATGAGAGAAAATTTGTAATCCACCGATCGGTGTTGAATCTTTTTTTATGCAAACATGTCTATAATAATGACACGTATCAATCGAAATCTTTGTCTTTATTTATTTAGATTGTAGTTGGTCACGTGTCATTTGACCACTTATGTAAATATATATATATATATATATATATATATATATATATATATATATATACAGTGGTGAATAAAAATTTAGTCCTTTTTTTTTGGTGATGTTTCACCCCAAAAAAAATTAAAAATAATAGCCGGTTATGCAAAAAAAAAAAATCTAACCTATTTTAGTTTTTTCGGTTTGAACCTTGTGTTTTTTTTTTTGCATGAAATACCTCAACCCAAGGTTTTTTTCCGGAATAATTGCATAAAAAACCCTGGCCTATTTTAGATTTTGCAAATTGAACCCTGACAATTGTTTATAGGCATATTGAACCCCCAGACTATTACTTTCAGTTCAATTAAAACCCTCCGTCTATTTCATACGTTAACTTCTAACTGGAAGGTGAGTAGGATGCCAACGTGGCATCCTACGTGGATTTGGCGGCACAAATAAAATCACGTGAATGACACGCATGTTGAAGGTTCGTTCATAATTTGGGGGAAATGTATCAAAATCGAATTAAAGGAAAATTAGGGCTTTATTCATTCGTGATTGAAATTAGGGGTTTGAACAAAGCTCAGAAATTAACCCGGAAAAGTGCAATTTGTGCTTGAAGATTACCTCGTCAGTAACATTAACACTCAAACAATCAAAGCAATGCGATCTCTAAGGCTATTCAACGATTATCCTACACCCAATTACGGTATGTATACGAACCCTAAAATTTTTATTGAAAATGTAAATGATTCAATGTTCTCATCTGTTTATAATCATTTGTATTCGAGTTATAAGTTTAAAAAAATGTCTTCAACAAGCATATATATTTGTTCTTTGTTCTTTGTTGAAATGTCTATGTATTTGTTCTTTGTTGTCTCTGTATTCTTTGTTGGCATGTATAAGTTTTTTCAATTTATGTTTATATTTAAGTGGGGCAAATATAAACAAAGTTACCATATATTGTCTCTATATTCTGTCATTTATGTGATCTTCTTCAGTTTGTTTGTGGTCCACTGGAATGGTATGTGGTCCATTGCAATGATATGCATGTTACCCTATATTAAATTGTTTTATTTTATACTTTTCAGATAAAAATGGGTCATTGTTTACTGTAAAAGTGCATCATGGTGGTCAGATCAAGTGTGACAAATATGTTGGGGGAACTGTTAATTATTTTGACAACTGTGACCAAGATGAATGGTCACTAATTGAATTGAAAGATATTGCTGAAACTTTAGCATATGATCCACAATTAGTAGACTTTTATTACAAAATAGGTGGTGAAAATGGGAAAGAATTCAGACAGATACAATCAGATAAGGAGGTGTTAAATTTGGAGTTTGGAAACAAGATATTGTCTTTGTACTTTATCACACATAATATTGGTCAAAGTCATGATATTTCTGGGATTGATCTAGAGTTTGATGTAGGTGTTGGTATGGACCTTGATCTAGATGAGGGCCAAGTCAATGCAGGGGATGTCAATACAGGGGATGTAGGGGACGTGTCAAATGTTAATGTTGTTACGAGTTATGATAATGATGTGTCAAATACTGATGATAGTGATACGTCAATTGATTTGGGAGATAATTTCATTGATAGTGACTATGATGTTGAGGATGATAACTTATTTGATCACAATGTTGATAAGGATGTTGAATGGGGTGGGGTAAACAAAAATACAAATGAAAAGGGAAAAGGGGTGGAAGTAGGTGATAAGGACTTTATGGACAAATATGATGCTACTGATGATGAGTTAGATAGCATGGATGAAAGTGATGAAGAAACAGGGAAGAAGATTGTAACATTTAGTTCGTTCAACAAAGGTACTGATATGTCTGACCCTAAGTTTGAAATTGGAATGACATTTAGTTCAATTGAAGAGTTTAAGGATGATGTTAGACAACACTCTATCAAGTGGGGGAAACAGATAAGGTCTGCCAAAAGTGAAAAGACTAGGGTGAGGGCTATATGCAAGGAAGGGTGTGAATGGATGGTGTATGTATCCAAGGTTCAAGGTAAGAACCAGTTTCAAGTGAAGACATACAATCCAACCCACAGTAATTGTTATAGGTCTTTAGAGAATAAAAATGTCACAGCAAGCTAGATTGCTAAGAAGTATTTGAATAGAATCAGATCAGATCCTCATATGCCATTACAGGCATTGCAAAGTGCAATTTCAAATGAGCACCAAGTAAATATGTCTAGGACCAAATGTTTCAGAGCTAAACATAAAGCAATTAAGTTGATCCAAGGTTCAGAGGAGGAGCAATATAGGAGGCTGAATGATTATTGCCATGAACTAAGGACAAGGAGTCCTGGTTCAACTATACAGTTGCTGACATATGACAATAACACATTCAAAAGGCTTTATGTTTGTCTTGCACCATTAAAGAAGGGTTTTTAGAAGGATGTAGACCAATCATTGAATTTGGATGGTTGTCACTTGAAGGGTCTATTTGGGGGTATATTGCTAAGTGTTGTGGGCATAGATGGGAATAATTGTACTTATCCATTTGTGTATGCTGTTGTGGAAAGTAAGAACAAGCAGTCATGGGTTTGGTTTCTTGAATTGTTGAAGAATGATATCAACATGGGGAACTCTTACCATTGGACTTTTATGTCAAATAAGCAGAAGGTATAATTCTTTGATAGATATCAATGTTTAATTCTTATTTGTTTTTAATATGTTTTTGTTTGACAAGCATTGTTTAATTCTTTGATATCTTTCATTGTGTTTCTAGGGATTGGTTCCAGCACTTGAATTACTATGTCCTAACTCAGATCATAGGTTTTGTGTTAGACACTTGTACAACAACTTTAAGATGGTACACAAAGGGTTGATATTGAAAGACGGCATTATGGGATTGTGCAAGGGCTTCAAACCCTACCATGTTTGAGAAATGCATGGATGCCTTAAAAGCAACAAACTTAGAGGCATTTAAGTGGCTTAATACTAAACCACCTCAACTGGTCCAGGTCACATTTCTCAGACATGGCCACCAGTGTGACATTGTCATAAACAATTTGTGTGAGAGCTTTAATGCATCAATTTTAGAAGCAAGGGATAAACATATAATAACTATGCTAGAAAGGATTAGGGGTATATTAATGAAAAGAACACATGTGTTGAGGGATAAGATGAAGAGAAAAACAAGGTTGTTATGTCCTAAGATTCAAGCCATAGTTGAAAAGACCAAGACAGAAGTCAACACTTTGTGTACCTACAGACAAAACGGCTCACACTTTGAGGTTTTAAGTAGGGGATACAATATATTGTTGACATTGAAAATAAGACATGTTCTTGTAGAAGGTGGGAGTTGAGTGGAATACCATGTAGTCATGCCATCTCTGCCTTGTCTTATATTGGCTTTCAAGCAGAAGATGTTGTGGCACATTGGTACAAGAGAGAATTGTACATAAAGACTTACAAAGAACACACTTGATGCAATTCATGGAGCGACATGTGGACAAAGACTGGGCTACCACCTATCCTTTGTCCAGTTAATACAAGGAGGAAAGCTGCGAGACCTAAAAAGCAAATGAGGTTAGATGGAAATGATGAGAACCAAGGAAGAACAACTGATGGCATTCAGAAGGTAGGTAGAGGAGGTGGGACAGTGACTTGTTCTTACTACAAGTCACTTGGACATAGTACAAGAAAATGTCCAACTAAACCTGCTGATCTTCAAAGTGAGATGAAAAACACTGTCACTTGCTCCATTTGTAAACAAACCGGGCATAACAAAAGAAAATGTCCAACCAACATCCACGGTCAAAAATCAAGGCAACCTATCCCACTGAAAATGTGTTTGATGTCCAAAAGAGCTTCAAGATATTCTCAAAGATCTACAAGATGAGGAAAATATGTTTGATTTCTGAATGTGGATAAGCATGACCAAGCTGTATGATTCACCACAACAAAACCAAGAGCTCGATCCAATGAGTTCCCCATTCTTGCCACACCACCACCACCAAACACAACTGAAAAGACTCCAACCAAGCCAAGAGCCTCTCCACTCACATCCCATGTTCGCTACACCACCACCACCACCACCAACACAACCTAAAAAGACTTCAACCAAGCCAAGAGCCTCTCCACTCACATCCCATGTTCCTGCTACACCACCACCATCAACACAACTTCAAAAGACTCCAACCAAGCCAAGAGCCTCTCCAATCACATCAAGCCAACCTAAAAGGACTCCAAGAAAGCTAAGAGCCTTTCCAACTCCAACACAAACACCTAGGAGGTCATTCAGACTACTGAATGAAAGGTTCTCAAAAACTTTTGGATTCAAGCCTGGTGAACAAATTGTCCTTGATGAATAATTAGGTAACTTTTTTATTATTCTTGGTTTAGTAGTGTATATTTATGATGTCGAATGATTTTAATGAATTTTTAATCTATTGCAGTAATCACTTCAGGAGAATCAACATTGGTCTGCCAAGAATGCAGGACTTTTGAGTCATGGGTATATTTGGTATTTTGTATTATATGCTATTTAAATGTTTTTAGGTATTGATTGATTATTGCTTACAAATGACTTTTCTGATGAATGCAGGACTTTTGAGTTATTTTGTTTTCCCATGTAATGAAGAAAAATACTTTTGGACAGTGGTATATGATTTCGATGAAGAATGCAGGGTATATTGCTTTTGGACAGTAGACAGTGGTATATGAATGTATGTGTATAGCTTTTTGGACAGTGGAGACACAAGTATAGTTTGTCTTTGATCAGTATAATGTTTTGATGTCATGTGGAGACACAAGTAAAATATGTATGTATATTTTTTTTTATCAACTGTGGCAGGCCTTGAATTATCATTAAACATTGTTGATATATAATGGTAATGATATTATATAGTGGTAAGGGTATTATATGATCAACTGTGTTGTTTTGTGTGACATCAAAGTAAGATACAAAATTATCATTAAACATTCCTTTCATACCAAATTATCATTTCCACCAAAACAAAACAAAATTACAAAGAGTTCATTCTTGAACATAACAACCATTACATTCATTTCTACCTGAACATACAAAATACATTCATTTCATACCACTCATTCATTAGAATATAGCTTAGTCTTGCCCAATTATGATTAAGATGAAGAGTAGGTTGAACAAGCATGATAACACCAAACAAATCCAAAGGCATTTGTTACTTTGCACTGGTTTTTGAGGTGGATCATACCAAAGAAAAAACCCACATGCCCCTTGTTTCTGCTAGAAAAAAAAACAGTGAGCAAAATGATTAAAATAATAATTCTGATTTTTAACCAAAAAATAAGTAAAATAAACTTACCCCAAATCTTTCACAACCTAGGAACCTTCTGCCTAGATTTTGATCAGTCCAGGATGTCCGCATGACAGTGATCCTTCCACAATGGCATAAAACTTCTCTATTCATCATTAGCATATGTCTCTGTTTTTTATATAGAAATGGCAGTGGGTGTATGTTTATAGATGTAGGAGATAGTTTATATATTGAATTTTTTAGCCTGTAGCAATCAGGGTCCATCATGCAATCTGGAAAATTGTACAAGGTTTAGTCTAGGATTAAATTTGGCGGGAATTGAACCTTGGGGACTCATTTGTGCCGCCAAATCCACGTAGGATGCCACGTTGGCATCCTACTCACCTTCCCGTTAGAAGTTAACGTATGAAATAGACTGAGGGTTTTAATTGAACTGAAAATAATAGTCTGGGGTTCAATATGCCTATAAACAATTGTTAGGGTTCAATTTGCAAAACCTAAAATAGGCCAGGGTTTTTTATGCAATTATCCTTTTTTTTCCAAATAAAATCTTCCGTCCAAAACTCGTTAGTTTTGTGACAGGAAGGTGACTTGTCTGACGTGGCTGCCTACGTGGATTGGGCGGGAGTCTTCACGTCCACATCATTTTTTCGCCAAAAGAAAATTTTATTTTAAGCCCTGTCCTATTTTGAAATTTCAAAACCACCCATTTTTTTATCATATATATTTTTTTAAATTTGATTGCAATCTAAACCTCATGCAATTTTTAAAACTTCATAATGAACCCTCACAATTTGAATATGTATATATAGTAGATTTCGTGTACGTGCATATGACATACTATCAGTATGGATGTGATCAATGTATGAAGTGAGCATGATACGAAGAAATCAATACATGTTTGAGATTTTGTAGGGGTCGGATCAATGTATACTACACAAACAAATAACGATATCCCAAAAATTAAAGAAATTGTGTAACTCATCTAAAAAGAGTATAATTAAACATCCAAAAGCACTCTATCTCTATGCCTCACACACACCAACCCTACACATGTCAATTAAAATAAAGTTAAATATGAAAATATCAGCAAACAAAAACCATAAAATAAATTGAATGAGACATAGTGAACTAACAAAATAGTATTTTGAAATCGAAATCACAAAGATTTCAGACCAATAAAGGAAACTTAGCAAAAAAAATTAAAAAAGAATGAAATTAAAATACAAATATTTAAAATTACAAAACTTACGAACAAACTTTTTTTAAAAAAAATTAAATCTAAATTGAACAAAAATTCAATTGAGATTCAGTTTATTACGATAGCAATCAATTAAGAAACTATAAAGTAAATATTTATAAATAATAAATATAGGCCAAACAAGAAAAAAACCAGGTCGGAAAAAAAATTAAATTGATTATTTTTTTAAAAAAAATTCTATAATTATGATCGTAATATCTCAGTAAAACAATAACAATAAATCTCAGTCATGTAATTTCTCAATAAAACAATAACTGATTCAGTTACACAATAAATCTAGGCCGGGCATAAACAATAAATCTAATATCTTAGCAAAACAATAACTGTAAAACCGTAAAAAACAATAACTGTAAAAACATAAACAATTAATGACAGCCATAGGTTGTTAGTAAAAAAATGAACCTCGTCCTCTGAATAGCCTTAATCAATTGCACATATGCAAATCTAGCTATTTTATAATATAGATATACTAGTTCGTCCAACAATTTTCATTTCATTATATTTTATTTCTTACTTTTAACAGAATGAATAGAAGAGTTCGTTGTCATTCCTTGAATAAATGAGTAATTTTTGGGCCACATGAATTTATTTTATTTTTTTCAATGAATATATATATATATATATATATATATATATATATATATATATATATATATATATATATATATAAAGAGAGGAGCAAGTTTTGGAAAGTTCCCGCCAAAAGTGACTTTTCAATTTTAGAAACACTTTTAATTTGTATATAATTTGCATTGGAAATTGAAAATAGAAAATGTCATTATTATGGTTGATTGGATAAATGATTCCAAAATCTCTTCACATTCTTATTTAGTATATTAAGAAAAATATGCATAGTAGAAATATGAGAGATAACAAAACCAAGTTTTTTTTGTCAATTTCTTTGCATCAATATCCAGGCTAGGAAAAATAAAGATGGAATAAAATAATGATTTTGAAACTAAATCATATACACACACTTTGAAGTAAAACCAATTCACATACAATCAATTAATAATAATACCAAGATCTGACAATTTTTTCTTTATTTCATCATAACCAAAGTTATTATTGTAAAAAAAATCTATAAATCGAGATAGGACCAATTTTTTGAGACAGCTAGCTACATGTAAAAAAATGAAAACCCGATAATTTCTGATTTTTTAGTTACTTTATACATGTTAAAAAATTCAGATATAAAAAAAGTATTGATGATGAAATTAATCAACATTCAGATCGAATTTGTTTGTTAGTTGAACTAAATCACGAATTAAAATTAATAAACGAGTTTTGAAGTTAAACAGAGTTTTTGAAATATTTTTGGAAACATGAACATAACAACAAGTTTCCAGGTAAGTCGGTGGTCATAGCTTCCGTTGCCAAACTTTTTTTTGGTGGTAACATTGGGGTTGGCCATCGCTGCAAAAAATTTGTAAAAAATTGCAATGTGTGGTGAAACTAGGATAAAATTGTTTTCTTTTCGTTTATATACATCAACTAAAACAACGTGGTTTTATGAGTGTTTACCGGGTTGCGGTCCAAAAGTTATCCATAGCACGTTTTAAACCAAAGTTTTCGATGACATCCATCGATCGTTTGAATTTTTGGTTCATTTTCCTTTACTCATCTTCTACATTTTATTTTCCTTGGTTATATACTATTTTAATTATTTTTTATTTATGTCTGATTTTTAAATTGAACCATAATAGTTGAATTAGTTTGTAAAAATTACCAATCTTGAAAAGTGTAGTTTTTAAGGTTTTATGACAAAACATATTAGTATATCACAAACAATTTGCCATTTGTTTAATATTATATGCGCTATCATTTTTTTTTAATATTAATATAACTTTTATTTATATATATTTATTTGTATATATTTTAATATCATTTTTTAATACGAGAAACATATCAATGAATTTAAATTTTGTTGAGACTCCAAAGTAGAAAATGAGATAAAGTGAACCTCAATTCCATTGTTTAGAATTATAATTGTGAGCTTCAATGTAAATTTTATTGTTTATATCCAGAAAAAATATTAGAATTTGAATTGAACTGAAATTCTTATTATTTTTATTTTATAAATTGATTGTTTTTTCTCCAAAGGTAAAACATTTTTAAACCTAAAGACTCTTCATTTTCATTAAAAAAATTTATTTCTATTATTTTTTAAAAGTGTAGATTTTTAATTGAACTCTACATGAGAGCCAAACAAAATAATCTTAATTTTAATGTTACAAAATTATGATATTCAATTTTACACATCGAACTCATAATCTTTATGTTGCAATCATTTGTGTATTTTATTAGCACTAAAGTTTTAACTATTGTATTGATATGAATATAGGCTTTCGTGCATCGCACAAGTGCTTTGATTATAATTTTCTATGATTAACTTCAACTTTTACTGTACAAATTAAGTAAACTGTTTTGGTTAAGGATATGTCGTTGATATCAATTTAAAGATATGTTTAAAAAGTTATTGTTTTTGTTAACATAATTTTCTATAATTTGTTTTATATGCATATTGAACTCGTGATTTTTCATATAATTATTCGGTTATATGGTTATCATTAAAATTTTATATTGTTTTATTTATATCAATATTGAACCGTGCATTAAACGGTTGTGTTGTAGTATATATAAAAACAGAAGTGCATAATTTTTAGAAATTTCCCGCCAAAACTCAATTTTCAAAAATGGAATCACTTATGTTCTGTTTATGTCAATTATTATTTTTTTGAAATTGAATTTGAGAAATGTCATTTAATGATGTTGACAGAAACTATTCCAATTGAGTTTATTTTTTTATTTGGAGAATTAAATTCGAAAATGACATATAAATGACATATAACTAATTACATACCAAAGCCATATAACTATTAAATATTACACAAAAATAAAATAGAAATCAAATTTCTAGGCAAGCTATTCATAAGTCAAACAGAGTCCATGTGCATATAAGTAATTACAAACAAAATCAATATATAAAAATAATTCGTAAAAATGGTATTTATTCAAAAATATTGAATAACTTAGTGTTGTTATAAATAAAAAATAGGTAAATAAAAATCCTTACGATTGTTTTTAATACATCTTGAAATACAGTTCTCTAATAATTAAAACAAAAAACAAATAAAAAATACTCATGGGCACTGACTTTGTTTGTTTTTTTTTTTTTAGTTTGGGTTCGTCTAAGTTTAAATTATCACTAGATTTTGTGTCCGTGTTTATGGCACGGTGTCAGCATGAAACTTATTCAATGTATGAAGCAGACTTTATGCAAATGAATTGATATATGCTTGGGATTTTGTAAATATCAGATGAATGCACACTACACAACTGAAAAGAAGACAAAACTCAATAAACTAAACAAAAATACATTTTATGATGGTCCATTACAAATAAGTAAGAATATCAAGAACTTTATGTCATGTTCAAATTAGAGTGACATTTTCTCTTTTTTTTTTTGTTAATTCTTTATGTAATTGAAAATTGAAATGTAATATATAAGTTATGTTGTTGAAAGAGATACATGTTTTTTTTGTGGTTTCAATTAAATAGTTGTATAAAAATTAAGATGCAAATTTTTTTAATTACATCACATCAATGAACAATACATATTCTGAAATTTCAAACTGTGAGTTAAATTTAAACGATACATACTCGTAAATATTTCAATTGAATTACATATTCTGAAATCTCAAACCGTGAGTTAAATTTGAAGGTTGGAACTCAAATAATGTTGTTTCGTAACATAGTCTATTTATTTGAGTTATGCAATGACATAAGATTAATTGTTATAAGGCTGAGAAACCATGTTTTAGAAGGTTGAGTTCTTTCAAAGGGCAATTCTGATGGTGATCTTTTGATTCCAAGAATGTCACTGATACTATTTGATCCTAGAATTTCTTTTAAATTCCAGATAAAACATTTTTTTTATTATGTCTTACGCAATGTCTATGAATAAAAACTATGATAAGTCATTGTCTAATATAAGACTCCATTTGAAAACATGTTTTTAGATATCATCAGTTGTATTTAGCTTTGTCTAGAGTTACTATGTGGTATTTATAGTTTCAATAGTCGTACATGTTGAACGAAAATTATTGTATATAAAAAGTATTCCAAAATTTATATATATTTTTTCAAATTTATAGGATTTTCTATATTTAATTTTACTGTTTATTATTTTTTGTTTATTTTGTTCATATTTTAAAAAAGTAATTACATATTATTCAACTTTAATTTAGTATATAATTTTATACACATGTACAATACGTGTAACGCACGGGTGTATCACTAGTATATATATATATATATATATATATATATATATGGGTATTAATTTACTCCCAATGTTCTTAAAAGAGTAGTCACTCCGCCCTAAAATAAATGATTTTTTAGAGATTAATATACCCTTCTTTTAAAAGAAAAACTTTTCATATTTTAAATATATTAAAGCATTCTCAATACAACATTTAATTAGAAAGTTATTAATTATGAACAATTATGGCAAAATGTAGATAAATTTGTTTTGAAATCTTAAAACGTCATTTATTTAGGGACAATTTTTGTTGTTAAAATGTCATTTATTTTAAGACAGAGGAAATATTATTTTTAATCTGGTACACAAATTAAGAAAAAAATTAAATTTATCAATTTTAAGCATCTACGATGACATTTAAGTCTTTAAGAGAATAATGAATGAAAAATAGAATGCATTGAAAAGGTGAGGATATTTAAGTACGTGAATTGCCAAAAACTTACGAAAGCAATAGAGTTTAATTCTTAAAATTACGGTTATACGAGACTTACTCAGATTGGTATAAACTCAAGAAATAATGTGTTACAAATATTTTTTATATGATGAAATCGGTGAAGCTATACTTTTTGAATTTTGAGGGTGGGGCACCATAGGAGACATGATCTAATTAAAAACCTCTTTAATCAGTGCATTGCACCTAGAGCTATCAAACGGGTCGGACCGACCTATGCCATCGGGTTTTGATGTGTTAAATCTAAAAATTAATTATTTTTTAATTTCAAAAAACTCACAAATTAGCTAATAAAAGTTATATAACACATCAAAACACACATACTTACTAGTCTAACTTACACAATTACAAAGCAAAAGTGCAAAAAACACATCAAGAATTCAAGAACATATATGTTCTTAACCACAAATCTGTTAAATAATTCTTAAATCTTAACCAAAAGAAATTAGCTAAATAGTTTTTAACACAAATTTTTAAATACTAAAAAGTAAATAGTTTATCAAACACAATTACAAATAGTTTAAAATTAAATTGTCATTCACTCATTTTATCTTTCACTCATTAATCTTCAATCAACATCAAGAACATTGAAATCTTCATTTGACAATTGTATCTCTTCAACTTCTTGTGCAATTGAATTCGCAAGAAAAAAATATAGATAAATAAATATGAAATGAAAAGTAAAATCAATAACTAAAATTAAATGAAATTACCTAAAGGTCTAATTTCTTGGAATTCATGCAACCAACTACGAGTATAAATGAGGGCTTACACATTCTCGGGGAGTAGGCAACTTTTATATTTGTGCAGGATACAACCATCAATACTAAATGAGGATTCTGAAGCCACCGTTGTAATTGGAATGCCTAAAATGTCACAAGCCATAATTGCAAGTTGAGGGAATCAATCGTTATTCATTCTCCAATATTCAAGTACATTTACGTCTTTAACGATGCATGCTTCTTCCAAGTAAATATCAAGTTGAGACTTGTTTTGCCTTGAATTCATTCGCCTCAATTCTTGTTCATGCTCCTAAAATTAAACAAACACATAATTATAAACAATATATAAACTAGATGAGAACGTTAGATACTTAGATGTTTGAATAAGACATTAAAATAGTAGACAATACCATATATGAAATTTATTACTCAAACTTACATCAATAATGGATAATGAGCTTGATCCACTTGCCATTGAATATGGTTGACGAGGACCCTCTCTTGTTGAGTTAGGAGCAGTCTCAGTCTCAATAACTTCATATTCACCATAAAGTCTATATAAAGTCTCATTTACCCTATTCACATTCTTTTCGTAATCAATTGGGTAAAGCCTTTTATAGCAAAAGTTCAAAAACTTCAATTTTTTCTTTGGGTTAAGAACACATCCAAGTGCAAGATTAACACTATACTCATTCCAATACTTATCAAATTTTCTCTTCATCCTTAATGACATATCCCTAATCACCTCATCTTCACATGGCATGTTTTCATTCAGTTTCATTTGAATGGTTGCAACTTTCATGAAATACAAGTTTGAAGTGGGGTAACACGATCCAGATACCAAGTTTGTAATGTCATAAAATGGAGACAAGAAAGCACACACTCTCTCTGCTCTTTCCCACTCTTCATTAGATGGACATAACTTGTAATTTCTATTATCATTGTAGATCAATTGAGTGAATGCATGACGATATTTAATAGCACTTGCAAACATCATATATGTAGCATTCCCTCTAGTTGCCACATCCAACCTCAAGAAACTACCCCAACATTACCTAAGTGCACTTCTTCGATGCATGTTTGAAATTGTTACAATCTCCCCTCTGAACTCCTCACATACGTGACACTTACTCGATTTTTTCCAAGGCTTTACCCGTCGCCTTCAAACATTCTTGAACAATAATATTCAAGATATGTGCACAATACCTCACATGAAAAAACTCACCTTTACATAACAAATTAAGCATGTCTTTCAAAATTCTAACCATGCTATCATTGGAAGAGGCATTGTCCAAGGTTATAGAAAATATTTTGGATTCTATCCTCCAATCCTTAAGCACTCCAAGTAACTTGCTTGATAATTCTAACCACGTATGCGGACTTTCCAAGACACAAAATTAAAGTAATTTACTATTTAACTTCCAATTTTTATCAATATAATGAGCGGTCACAACCATATAGCCTTGTGTAGTCACAACAGTCCACACATCAGAAGTTAAGCAAATTTAACCACGAAGATTAGCTAACACACTCTTTAGCTTTTCCTTTTCAATCACAAACACACTTTTACAATCAGCATTGACAGTGTTTCTACTAACAGACTTAAATTCAGGAATAAATCGTTTAAGTAAATCATTAAACCCCTCATACTCGAAAAGGCTAAATGGAAGGTCATGCCTAATAATCAATTTAGCCAGTGCATCTCGTTAGACCATACTATCAAACTTCCACTTCTTCAAAAGTGTAGTTTGGTTATTCAACAAAGAACTCGCATCAAGCATCTGTGGATTTTTATAACACTTTGTAACATGACGTCTTAAATGACTAGTTCCCAAATTAGAATTACAAGTATATCTACTTTTGCAATGCTAGCATTCACATTTCTCGACCCCATCTACTATGCCAAGTTGTTGAAAGTATTCCCACACATCAAACTTCTATTTTTTACTTTTTTTTATCATCAACATCTTCACTAGGACCACTATCAATTCTTTTCTCCCTAGTTACCCTCTTACTTACTAGCAATAGAAGCATTAGCACCTGAACTAATAGTGTTAGGAGCAGACGAAGGAGGAGAATCCAACATTTCCAAGTCATCGATATCCTCCAAATTTTGATATGAGAAAGAGAGATATATAAAAAAATGAGTATATGAAAATAGAAATAACTCGAAAAGGATAATGTGGAAAAAAATAGTACAACATAACAATGAATATTTAACTCAACTTTTCCCCTTTTAACGTCATTTAAGTAAAGAATCTGATTCAAGTATTTGACCATTTCCCTGTTCAGCCCTGTTTGTGGCAAATTGGCAATGCGCCAATACCATTGCCATCTGATTAGTCTATCTCTCATCAATCCTTAATGTACACGAAAAAACACTAAACTAAAAACTAACTGCAAGAACTATAAAAGCAACTAATTATCCAAGATGGACATACACTAAAGCCAAACAAGGTGTACATCAAGAAACAAGGATAAACAATCAACCCAAAAAGCTCATTTCCATTTGTTGAAATCCGATCAGAAACCCAGGTTTATCAAAGCACAAACACAGCCGCCAGGCATAACAAGTTACAACATAAGCACATACACAGATACACATATTGAGAGAGAGAATGAGAGAGCGATAGTCGATAGATAGAGAGAGAGGGACTGAGAAAGAGAGAGAGAGAGCGATATAGACATAGAGAGAGTAAGAGTACCTGTGGCTGTGGGTTGAGATGCCATGGCTGTGGAGGCGGTGGCGATCCGACAGAGGCCAGCGGTGGCGAGAAGAGAGAGATCGAGGAGACGATTACAAAACGAGAGAGCCGACCGCTTTTGGAAAAGTCGAAATCGAAAAGAATGAAAGTGGATTAGTAGGACATGTTTTTTTTTTTTTCAGTTTTTGCTTTTTCGGTTTTATATTTTAGTTTTTAATTTTTTAATTAAGTTTAACTTTGTCAATTATATGATCAGGCCGGGCTGGCTTTCGGGGTTTTCAATTTCGGGTCAAATGCAGTCCACGGGCCTGTCGGACCGGGCCAATCAGGCTTGATTTTTTTTGGGCCTTCTAATTTGAGGTCTAGACCCTTGAAAAGTCGGGTGGCCTGGACCGGGCCTATGAGTTAGGCTCAATTTTGACAACTTTAATTGCACCACATTCGAAACCCCACCATGAACAGAATAACATTCCCAAAAGAATCCACAATTGAACTTTCAACTTACAAGTTAGAACCTTCCCCAAATAACCTAACAAAAATTTAAATCCCTTCCCCATGCACAGTTTTCGTCCTTTTCTCTTTATTAACTCCTACTCTTTAGTTCTCAAGCCTCAAACATCAATGTCGATCCCAAAACCAATCTCATTCCTTGCCCTCTTTTTTCATCATCTTCTTCTTCGTTTTTGTTTTCGTTTCTCTTGTGATTTCAGCTTTCGTCGCCCTAATTCTAAAAGACTATACGACTCGCCAATACACAATCTAAATTTTCCTCAAAACCCCACTCCAACCCACCAATTTACTCCTCGACCTCGGCTTCCTTCAGTCCGGGTCGACTGCACCCAAAATTATAACTCCACCACTTACCACCACATCCCCTGCGAAACCCCTCTCTGCGACACCCTCTATTCTGGCACTTGCTTCAATACCCACGATGGCCCTGCCTCGTCCCAGCAATACCAACAACTCCTACGCTCTCTTACCCGAGAACCCCGTCACTTAAAAACTCACCATGGAAGATGCCCTAGGTGACTCACTCGCTCTCCCCACCACTGCTGCTCCGGGTTAACTCGGCCTTATCCTTGAGTTCATCTTATCTTGCTCAAAAATCTCCCCACTCAAAGGTCTTGCAAAGACGGTGACCGGTTTGGCCGGTTTAGTGTCTTTCTTCACGTGAAGACTCTCGCCCAGTCCACGTAGGCGGCCACGTCGGACGTCCAGTCACCTTCCTGTTACAAAACTAATGAGTTTTAGATGGAAGATCATATTTGGAAAAAAAAAAACTTGGGTTGAGGTTTTTCATGCAAAAAAAAACACACACACATGGTTCAAAACAAAAAAAACTAAAATAGGTCAGGTTTTTTTTTTTTTTGCAATTGACCCATGAATATATATATATATATATATATATATATATATATATATATATATATATATATATATATATATTAAAACTGTGAGGGTTCATTATGAAGTTTTAAAAATTATACGAGGTTTGTATTGCAATCAAATTTGGAAAAAAATTGTTCAAAAATGGGTGGCTTTGAAATTTCAAAATAGGACAGGGTTTAAAATAAAATTGTTTTTTTGCGGAAAGCCCCTGCGTAGTTTACGTTTGTTTTGGAAGCTCTTTGACATGTTTGTGTCTTTTTTATGCAGTTGACTATTGGCATTTTTTGCCTTCTTTGAAGCCAAAAAACTCACTGAATCAAATTGATTAGATAGCCTTTCTTAATGAGAAACATGTTTGTTTAATCTTTGTTTGTTTGGTTTGAAAATATTATTTTTAATGTTTGATGTTAAGTTGTTAATTAGCCTAACAATTTTAATTTGTTTTTATGCAAAATATTTGAAGGAATATCTTAAGGGAGTTACCGATCTAAAGGAGGATGTTGGGGGTTGTACGAAATGGCTCTTATGGGCTGTTTCAAGGCCAAGGAAGGATATGGGTTCGTGGAGGAACTATCATAAGTGGAAGGATAAACAAGTGGCGTATGTTGGGTTGGACATTGCATGGGGACTAGGGGTTGGATTGGAGGTTAGTATGGAAAGGTCCAACACTTTGGGATAAGTCTTTCCAAACGAGTTACAAACAGACAATTTTGAAACGGCAAAAGGGCATGGTTTTTAGGTGTGTTACAAGGAAGACAACTATGGATAGTAGCTCGCATTAGGCTCTTTGGGGCTTCACTAGGTTGTGACTTACTAAGGGGGTCCAAGATAATTTGGGGCCTACTAAAGGATGGACACGAAACATGCCAAAGAAGCTCAACAAGGGCATGGGTACATGGGGGTTTCCTAAAGGGGTTGGACACAAATTAAGGAAGTTTAGGCTACTAGGTTGGAATGAGAATCCATGTAAAGGAGGGTCGTGGGTTGCACGGCACGGTGTGCATGGAATGGCAAGGGAAGACGACAGTGTGGTATTGGTAAGGGTTAAAGGCAGCTTGGAGTTCGAAAGAAAGAAGGCAACTAGGTAATAGATAGGATTTAGTTTAATTATCTGTTTTGTAAATTCCTAGGACTATAGAATAGGTTAATGCTTTCCTAGTATAATTAGAGTTTCCTTTTAGTTTCCTAGTAGAATAAGGTTTTGTTAGGTTGGTATAAAATAGGATTTATTTAATGCAATTTTCAGATTATGTTTTGAAGAAAAAAGTAATAGAAAAGGGGCAAAGAAATTTGTTCATCTACCGTGTTTTCTTTCTTAAAGATTAGGGAGATTTCACAAAGGTTTCTTTACGTTAGAAGAGTGAATCCTAACCGGTGAGCCTACCATCGTTACCCATTCCACGACCTATCCTTTTATTGTTTTAATTTCGTTTTTGGAGTGTTTGAGGGAAGAATTTCGGATAGCTTGTTGCTGTCTAAGTTGCTTTCGGCCAACTTCAGTTTTAGGCTAGAAAATTCGCATCAAGTGGTATGAGAGCGAAGGTTTTCACAAATCCTTATTTGTGAAACGATCATGGAGAACGAATAGCAAAGAGAGCAGATTTTCAGAACTCATTGTCTCGTGTAAGAGAAGGTGTGCGACTTGATAATCGATGGAGGAAGCTGCACCAATGTGGTCTCTACCATGCTGATCGGAAAACTAAGAACACCAACAACAGCACATTCTGCTTCGTATGAATTATATTGGCTCTACAACAAGGCTGGAATTAAGGTAATTATAAGTGTATAGGCTTGGCCCAAAATTGGGCAGCCCACTTAATGAACCCAGTAACCCAAACCCTTGCCCATCTTACCTCCCTCTTCACCGTTGACTTTGGTGCTTTCCTTCGGCTGAATGCTTTATTTTTGGGGGAATCTTAGATTCCTTTGATTTGAGCTCCTTCCTTCTTGAGTCTTCCAGTCAGCCGCGTCCTTTCTTCAAGGTTGTTTCTTCGGTTGATTGATTGCCTTAGATGTTTATATATACTCTCTCTATTCATCCTCTTTGAAGGAGTACAACACATGAGTATTATGGGTATCACACAGGTAATACTTCCAGTCTATTCTATCTATCTCTCTCTCTCTCTCTCTCTTCTTTGTTTCTGCTCCATAGCTGTGAGACGTGGGTTTTGAAGGGATACACTGTGAGTTTGAGCTTTGTGATAAAGGTTCTGTTCTGTAAGGGGGTAATTTATGGTATTGTGGATTTCTGCTGGAAGGCTGGTTCTTGTCTCCATAGTTGTGAAATCCTTTGAAACATTGTCCCTTCGGTTGTGAGCTCTTTGGTTGGACTACTATACTTTATGTATAGGCAGTAGGGATCTGAGCCTAAGCATTATAAGCCCTAGACAGATTCGAGTTAGGCTCCATTGAGCCGAGGATACTCAAAATTACTAATTTATCGTTTTATACTGCTTTGTTATATATTACGTGTTGCAGGTGATCCATTGGCAAAATATAGGAGTGTTAACAATTTATTAGTGTGTCTTTCAACTTTGGTATATTGTAAGTTTACTGCCAAAGTCAAAGACGGGTATTACTTCAAATGCTCATATTATAATTTGGTGTGGCTCCGGTTTAAGTTAGGCAAGTATCCTTATTTTTACGTTACAGCAACACAACAAGCTCTAATTTCTTTTTCAATAGGTAACTATAGAGAACAAGTTTGGAAGTTTGTCACCTACTATTGGGACGTCCATGGCAATACGATCGATGGGTGATTTATGATGGGAGGGAAAATACATATATGTTAAAGAAGGATGAAAAGAAATTCAAATTGAGACCATCACCATCAATCAAAAGTAAACAAAGTCCAGCCTTGCCGCAATCCGTTCAGAATTGGGACGAGAAAAAAATTGAAACGAAAATAATTGAAGAGAGAAAATCTGAAAAGGAACGAATTGTTCATGAAGACGTAGAAGAATGGTTGAAAATGGCTCATGGGAAATCAAAGCTAGCACAGACGTTTGACCTTGAAGTTCCCTATCATTTAACATCAAGGATTTCAATTTCAGATTTAAAGATACGTGACATTACAATGCTAGTTTTCATTATATGGCAGAATTTCATCATGATAGTTTGCATGGTATGGAATGAAAAACATGGGGTGACATCATTATGGGTCTCTTACAGTTTTAAACCACCTTGGAGAGTTGCATCAAAAGACAAGGGAAGTGGGAATTTTCGTACGAAGAAAGTAAGAATTAGGCTACTCCTAAAGAAGGTCTCGGTTGGGGGACATTTTAAAAAATGGGTAGTGGGTAGGGACTGCTATGAATCCAAGGAAGCAACAGGATTGAGACATGATATGAAAATATATGCGTGAACTTAATTTTTCATTCAACAAAATCCTAGTATTATAGGCTATACAAGAAAACGTGTACCCAAAGAAAAGGAAAAGATTACAACCGATCACAACTAATCCTAGAGTACAAATAGAACTCTCCTAATATATACTATTTAAGTAAGGAAAGGATAAGAATAAGGGAAGAAAATATGGGCAGCATATCACGAGTATATCACGGTAAAAATACATGATTCATCACTCCCCCTCAAGTTGACGCGTGAAGATCTCGAACGCCCAACTTGCCAACAAGGAATTGAAAACGATCTGTGCCAAGTGGTTTGGTAAAGATGTCCGGAACTTGATTGGTGGTGGAGACACAAACGGGAACAACTTCACCGGACTCGACGCGTTCACGAACAAAGAAACAATCCATTTCAACATGCTTGGTAGCCATAGCACGATACTCAGCTTCTGCGGAGGAACGAGAGACAACCGTTTGTTTCTTCGTGCGCCAGGAAATAGGAGCATTACCAAGAGTGATAAAATAGCCGGAGGAGTCAGTCATGCACAATCACAATCACAATGAGGCGCAAGTGTCCAGTGTCCATAAGAAAATGCCTTGGCCAGGGGAATTCTTGAGATAACGCAAGATGCGCATGGCTGCATCCATGTGTGTCTGTCGAGGCGCCAAAATACATTGGCTCAACATGTTTACTGCCAGCGCAATGTCAGGTCGAGTAACTGTTAAATAAAGCAAGCGACCAACTAACCTGCGAAATCTGGAAACATCGACCAGTGGAGTGGTGTCATCTGGATCAAGCCGAAAAGTTTGGTCCATAGGAAAAGAGCTAGGACGGCAGCCCTGGAAGCCAGATTCTTCCAAGATGTCCAGTGTATATTTCCTTTGGCTAAGAACCAAACCGTGAGAAGATCGTGCAACCTCGATGCCAAGGAAGTATTTCAAATTTCCAAGATCTTTGATGCTGAAAGTATCATGGAGATAAGTCTTGACTGCTTGAATACGATCCGCGTCATTCCCGGCAAGAATAACATCATCGACGTAAATAAGGGCGAAGACGGAAGTGGATCCTTGCTTGAGAATGAAGAGAGAGTGATCGACATGGGATTGATGAAACCCAATGTGAAGTAAGGCAGCGGTGAATTTTTTATACCAATTTCGGGAAGCTTGACGAAGACCGTAGAGAGATTTGTGGAGCTTGCAAACACGAGTGTCACCCGGCTTGGTAAAACCTTGAGGAACTTTCATGTAGACATCTTCATGCAAGTCGCCATGAAGGAAAGCATTGTTCACATCAAGTTGGTGAATAAGCCAATTTTTCTTGGCGCAATGAAGGAGACTACGCACGGTGACAAGCTTTGCAACTGGGGCGAAAGTTTCGTGAAAATCGATTCCTTCGATTTGACTGAAACCCTTGGCAACAAGACGAGCCTTATAACGCTCGATTTCGCCAGTGGGTTTGTACTTGATTTTGTAAACCCATTTAGAGTCAATTGCCCTTTTGTCAGACGGCAAGCTTTCCAAGGTCCAAG
Organism: Codonopsis lanceolata; assembly: GCA_013146195.2. Taxonomy (NCBI): domain Eukaryota; kingdom Viridiplantae; phylum Streptophyta; class Magnoliopsida; order Asterales; family Campanulaceae; genus Codonopsis; species Codonopsis lanceolata. The sequence goes on along the minus strand of CM028378.1, from coordinate 151,146,302 downwards.
TACCATTTTCTTCCAAAGCATGAATTTCGCGTTTCATAGCGTCACGCCATTCCTGATGTTTGACAGCCTGATAGAAGTGAGTAGGCTCATCATGTGAAGTGATGGCCGCAAGAAAAGCTTTATGTGAGGGAGAAAACTTTTCATATGAGACAAAATGAGCAAGAGGATATACCGGAGAAGTTCCCGAATCGGATGTGGATGATGCATGGTCTAGTGATTGCGGGAGCCTGACGTCATAATTGTCCAAATGTTTGGGCCGTGTCTTGACTCTAGTGCTATGGCGAGGTGCAGCAGGTTCATCATGGGTTGTCATAGTAATGGTGGGCTGCTCTAAAGAGGCACTAATCAGGGTGGAATCTGGAGGTGGAATATGAACATTTTGAACTGGAATGGATTCGGTAATGGGCTGAGAGGGCAATGTGGAGGTCTCAGTTGGTGTAAAAATGGGCGCAACATTTACGTGAGAGGTAGATGGAGATGGCAAGACAACAGGAAATATGTAAGGGGGACTGGGTGTAGTAGGAGTGATATGATGCTGATGTTGAAAAGGGAAATTGGTTTCAACAAATTTAACATCTCTGGAAGTGTAGATTTTCTTGTCTTGCATATCATAAACCCGATACCCCTTTTGGTTTAATGGATAGCCAACAAAAATGCAAGGCCTCCCCCTTTCGACAAACTTATCAATGCCTTTTTTGTTGTTACGAGCATAAACCAAACACCCAAAAACACGCATATGATCATAAGTAGGCTGTCTGCCGAGTAAAAGCTCATAGGGGGTTTTGTTGGCAATGACTTTGGAAGGTAAACGGTTGATGATGTATGTGGCAGTCAGAACACATTCGCCCCAAAAACGAATAGGCAAATGAGCTTGAAAGCGAAGAGCTCTAGCAATCTCAAGGATGTGTCTGTGTTTTCGTTCAACGACCCCATTTTGTTGAGGTGTGTCATTACACGAGGTTTCAAAAAGAATACCATGATCAGCATAATAATCGAGCATTAAATGAGATTGAAATTCAAGGCCATTGTCACTTCTAATTCTTTTGATGGGCTGACCAAATTGGGTGCGAACCATGTTACAAAACATAGGCAAATAATGACCGACCTCAGACTTATGTTTCATGAGATAAACCCAGACACCTCGACTAAAATCATCAACTATTGTGAGAAAATAATAAGCGCCCGTGAAAGAAGGCGTACGATAATCACCCCAAATATCACAATGCAATAATTCAAAACAGGCTTTAGTTTTGATAGAACTAGTAGGAAAAGGATTTCTAGTTTGTTTAGCCCGAATACAAGAATCACAAGGTTCAACTTCATTCCGAAGAATGTTACCAATATGAATATACTGTAGCTTTGCATTGGAGGCGTGGCCCAAACGTCGATGCCAAATTTCTGAGTCGTGAGAAACAGTCATTGCTGCACCTTTATGTTCGACAGGCTCCAAGCAATATAAACCATTGTTGCATTTACCCAGTCCAATCAGGTTCTTCGAAGGTAAGTCCTGCATTACACAAAAGCCATCAAAGAAAGTTATGGCACAATTCTTATCTTTCGTTAATCGACTAACAGAAAGTAAGTTGCATTGAAAATCAGGAATGTTCAAAACGTTGTTGATTTTTAACCCATTTGGCAAGAATGCTGCCCCTGTTCCTTTAACTGGGATCCTGTCACCATTGGGTATTTTTACTGGCATGGTTACTGAAGATGCCTTTTGCTCAACAAGGATTTTCTCATGGCAGGTGATATGCTCGGTAGCCCCCGAATCAATAATCCAGTTTTGTGAAGTAACATGCTTACCCGCCATATTTGCAGTGGGTGAATCTTGGACTTGTGTTGCATTATTCGCAGCACTGAAAAATTGCACCATTTTGAGATACTGATCACTGGATAAACCTGGAATAGGGTCGATTCTCGCATCAACAAAGCAATGCTTCTTGGATTGAAGTCGGCTTGCGAACATCGACTGACGCCTTCACGTGTCCCTCTCTTGTAACTAGCCGGGTATCCAACAATGCCATAACACGTTTCAACAATATAGCCTAGTTTTCCACAATGAGTGCACTTCGGCCTTTCACGCCTCATCCCCTTGTAGTCAGTAAACTCCTTCCCTTCTTGCTGATGATCTCGCTCATTCTTGGATTGAATGTGAATCTGGAAAGCAGCAGCCTCCACGCTGGACTTGCGAGTTGAGGTAATCCGCCTCGCCGCTTCGCTTCAAAGAACCAAGTGGTAAGCAGTTCCCAATGTTGGTATTGGTTTTGTGCTGAGGATTTGGCTCTTGATCGTGCTAATGCTTTCATATAAACCCATGAGAAATTCATACAACTGAGCTTTCTCATGTAATGCCGCAAGTTGTTTTGCAATATCACATTTGCAATGCACCGCACGCATACACTTCTGCAAGATAGGAGCGATGGAGCGTATCTCATCCCATAAACCCCTTAGCTTAGTGTAGTAGGCGAGATGCACAACTTGTCTTGGCGTGTGTGAGTCAAGATTCGTTTCAACTCATAGGCACGAGGGGCACTTTCTTTGCCAAACCGTTCCTCCAAGTCGCTCCATACTTCATAGGCTGTTTTGGCATATCGAACACTGTTACGAATCTCCTTGTCCATAGCACTGCTGAGCCATCCTTTGACCATGGCGTTACATCTTCTCCAAAGCATTAATTCCGACGAATCTTCATCAGGCATTGGTATCGAACCATCCACAAAACCAATTTTGTTTTTGGCGAAGAGTGCATTACTCATTTCGTTGACCCAATCGCCGTAGTTTCCATCACGAAGAATTTCAGTAACATAGTCCTGGCCGGGGTTATCCGACGCGTGGATGTAGTACAGAGACATATGATCCACGGTGATGGTGGTGTTGGAGGTCCCGGCAGCATCTGTATTTTTCTCCGTTCCTGTCATGGTTGGAATACGGCCAATGGGTATGTCGAAGTTCTAAGGTTTCAGAACCCGCTCTGATACCATGAAAATATATGCGTGAACTTGATTTTTCATTCAACGAAATCCTAGTATTATAGGCTATACAAGAAAACGTGTACCCAAAGAAAAGGAAAAGATTACAACCGATCACAACTAATCCTAGAGTACAAATAGAACTCTCCTAATATATACTATCTAAGTCAGGAAAGGATAAGAATAAGGGAAGAAAATATGGGCAGCATATCACGAGTATATCACGGTAAAAATACATGATTCATCATGATAATTAAGTACAAAGAATTCATCACAAATAATACGGATTTAATCTCATCAAATCAGATTTTTCCGTATGAAGACTTTGGATTAAACACTAAGCAATTTGTGGTTTGATCTAAGGAAGAAGCAATGGAATGGGCTGTGTTTCTTCAAGCAGTCACGTTACTCGTGCAAGACAAAGATGAGACTAGTAAAAGGTCAAGTGTGATGGGTTTATCAAACAACAAAGTGCTGGAAATTGTATTGGCAAAGGCTAGTATGTTGAGGTTCGAAGGCTGCAAAGAAGAAGCTAAGTGGAGTAGGGTTTTTGGGGATGAAACCGCGGGTAATATGGAAGTTGAGAGGAATTATTGGGACCTCTACAAAACAACTCAGAATAGCGCACCATAAGGAAGTTTTAAGTTCACAAATGGGATGGATCCTCAGATTAACTTCAAACGAGTTCAAGAATTGAGGACAATCTTTTTTTACCAAGGGGAATCTAATACGAAATATTTGAAGGAATATCTTAAGGGAGTTACCAATCTAAAGGAAGATGTCGGGGGTTGAACGAAATGGCTCGTAGGGGATGTTTCAAGACCAAGTAAGGATACGAGTACGTGGAGGAACTATCATAAGTGGAAGGATAAACAAGTGGCGTATGTCGGGTTGGACATTGCATGGGGCCTAGGGCTGGATTGGAGGTTAGTATGGAGGGACCAACACTTGGGGATAAGTCTTTCCAAACGAGTTACAAACATACAAGTCTAAAACGGGAAAAAGGTATGGTTTTTGGGTGCGTTACAAGGAAGACAACTACGGGTAGTAGCTTGCATTGGACTATTTGGGGCTTCATTAGGTCGCGACTTACTAAGGGGGTCCAAGATAGTTTGGGGCCTACTAAAGGATGGACACGAAATAGGCCAAGGGAGCTCAACAAGGGCACGGGTACATGGGGATTCCTAAAGGGGTTGTACACAGATTAAGGAAGTTTGGGCTGCTGGGTTGGAAGAGGAATTCATGCAAAGGAGGGCAGTGGGTTGCATAGCGAATGATTCTGAATCTGTTTTTCATGTTAGTGTTATTGATTCCATAGTGCGAGATGAATTTGAAAATAACATTTTTTAGGATAAGTTGGAATTAGCACTCATCAAAAGTCTGATAGATAAAGATGCACCTTTTCAAAACAATGAAGAAGTGCATGAAAACATCATGGCACTTTATTCCACACCAGAAATGGTAGGAAAGTTTGATTTTCATTCTCTCCCAAAACAGTTGACAAATTAAAAAATTCTTTCTTCTACAATTCAAGCACCTAAGTTGGAATTGAAAAAATTACCTGAGCACTTAAAGTATATTTACTTAGGTGAAAATGAGACTTTGCCAGTCATTATTGCTAACAATTTGACTGAGTTACAGGAGGAAAAACTGTTGAGAGTATTGAAAGAATACAAGGGAGCCATTGGATGGACACTAGCAGACATCAAGGGTATCAGTCCTTCAATGTATATGCATTGCATACTATTGGAGGATGATTCCAAGCCTACAAGAGATCCTCAACGGAGATTGAATCCCCCTATGAAGGAAGTGGTTCTTAAGGAAATTCTTAAGCTTTTTGATTTAGGGATAACTTTATCCATATAAGACAGCAAGAAGGTTGACGAAGCAGACGAAACTCATCAGACAAGCAAGCAACTCTTCACCTGGTTTAAAGTCAACATTTGAACTGGCGTAGTTCTGGTGAATCAAGTGATGAGGAACAGGAAAGGAACTGCAAAGGTGCAAGAAGAAGTGAAAGTATAAGATAATATAGTTGAGAAGGAAGAAGTCATGGCAGCTCCTCAACGTACGTTGAGGGAGATGGCGACTCCTGATGTGAATCAACCACCCTTGGGCATCACATTTCCTGAAGTGAATGCCCCGTTTGAGTTGAAACCAGTTCTGATCCAGTTGTTGCCTAAATTCCATGGTTTGCCGGGTGAAGATCCTCACAAGCACTTAATGGCATTCCATTTAGCATGCTCAAGTCAGCGAGCATAGGGACTGTCTGAAGACAACATGAAGCTGTGAGCTTTTCCGTTTACTTTAGTCGATAAGGCGAAAGACTGGTTATTTGATTTGCATCAAGGCGCAGTCAACACATGGCCTGAAATGAAAAAAACGGTTCCTCGAACGTTTTTTCCCAGCTTCACGTGCAGCAAATATTCGGAAGGAAATTTGCCGGATAAGGCAGCCAGTAGGGGAAACATTGTATGAATACTGTGAGAGGTTTAAGCAGTTGTGTGCAAGCTGCCCGCAGCACCAAATATCAGATCAATTGCTTATTCAATATTTTTACGAAGGATTACTCCTCGCTAGGGGTGTCAAAAATTTATCCAACCCATTGGGTTATCTATTATATCAATTATAAAAGACTTATTGGTTATTATCCATTAACACCAAATTAAGTTAATGGGTGTTAATGGATAATATCCATTAACACCCATTTACAAAATGGATAATTATGGATATTAACCGGTTATTCATCGGATTTATCCACTAATGTCACCACCGTCAACCGCCTCCACCCACCGCCACCATTTCCCACCTCCAGCCACCACCACTACCCGCCGCCACCCACCACTGCCCACCATCACCACCCACCACCGGAAACCGCCTCCCACCGCCGTCAACCACCATCGCCCACCGCTGGCTCTTTACTTAAAAATAATAATAATTAAACACGTAACTTACTATTAGCAAGATTCAAACCTTAATCAAATTGTCTTACAAGAAAGCTTGTTTCCACCAAGTTAGACCACTTTTTGATATATATTTGAAAGTTAATATAAATATAAACAAGTAATCATAAAAATTATTGATTATTATGAACGTATTTGTTATTTGTTTTGGATTAAGAATATTTGTTTGTTATTTATAATTTATAATTTATAATTATAATGAATATAAAATTTTAATTTTTTAATAAGGTATTTGACTTTTTTTTTATTACTTTTACATAATCATTTATTAGTGTCAAATCAATAAACACGTATATTTTCTATCTCACAACTATGAAGACTATTATAAGATTTTGACAACTTTATATATATTAGGTGATAAAAATAGTGTCTCATTGCAAATATCACTTTTTATTTGAGGTGTAAAAAAAAGGAAAGAAAAGATAAATATCAAAATTAAGAAAATATCTTGGCCATTGTTGAACGTGGGGCCCATTAAATTTTTATTAAATGTGAAAAGTTGGTGAAAATATTATGATTTATGAATATTAAGTTATTAACTTATCATTGTGTGTATGTGTGTGTTTTTGCCATGTGTGTGTGTTTTTTTGGCATGTGTGTGTGTTTGAGTGGGTTTGTGTGTGTATGTTATGCTTAGTGAATTATAATATAAGTAGTCAAGTAATACTCAAAATAATAAATGATATTCCTTATTGGATATTATCTGGATAATACCCATTTATTAATGGATAATATCCAAAACTACCCATTAACTATATTAGATAGAAAATGGTTTTATCCAAATTAACCGGTAACACCCAATTGCCACCCCTACTCCTCGCTGACAGAAATATGATTGATGCAGCTAGTGGGGGAGCTTTTATGAATAACACATTGGAAGACACTAAGCGACTGATTGTTGATATGGCTGAAAATGCACAACAGTTCGGGACAAGACAAGATGTTCCAACCAAGGTAAATGAGGTTAATGTGTTCTCTATTGATCAACGGTTAAACGCAATAACTTCTGTTTTGGAAAGAATTGTCTCAGGTCAAGTTCAGCAGGTGAAAGCTTGTGGAATTTGTGCAAATGTAGGGCACCCAACTGATGTGTGTCCAACTTTGCAAAATGATCTTAATGCACAAGTGAATGCAGTGGGAGGTTTCCAAGGGCAGAGGAAGTATGATCCATATTCCAGTACTTACAACCCAGGATGGCGTGATCATCCGAACTTCAGTTACGGGAATAAAAATCAGAACTTTTCACAGTAACAAGTTCGACCACCATTTTCATCACCTCTTCTAGTTCAGCCTGGTACTAGTTCCAACACCGCTTTGGAAGGTCTAATCAAAAGCTTTGCAGAATCGGTTCAGCAAAACAGACAGATTCAACAGCAGGAAAGATTAGAGACCAAGGCCAACATAAAATCTTTGGAAAATCAGATTTCTAAACTCGCTGTGTCTGTAGGGAAGCTGGAAGCAAATCCAGGAAGAATGCCTTCTTAAGTAGAGAAGAATCCGCGAGAAATGCTTGTGCGGTTACCTTGAGAAATGGAAGGGAACTTCAGGAAGTTGAGCCGAAAAAGAAGACTGTTGTAAGCAGTGAGAATAATGAGGTGGTGCAAGATGAGGTTGTGGTAAACAAGGAAGGTGAGGAGTCGAGAAAGCAAACAGAGAACATTGTCATACCTCCACCTTTCCCAGGCAGGTTTGCATATCAAATGAAGGAAGAAGACAAGAAAGCAATCCTGGACACTTTTCGCAAGGTGGAAATCAACATCCCTATCTTGGATGCCATCAAGCAAGTGCCCCGATATGCAAAATTTCTCAAGGAATTGTGCACCAAGAAGGTAAAATTGCAAACAGATGAGAAAGTGTTGGTAAGTGAAAATGTCTCAGCAATGATTCAATGAAAATTACGTCAAAAATGCAAAGATCCTGGTATGTACACTATTTCTTGCATTATTGGTAATAAAAAAGTTGAAAAAACCATGCTTGATTTAGGAGCTTCCATAAATGTCATGCCTTTATCTATCTATAAAGGATTGAATTTAGGCCCTTTGCAAAATACCCGAGTATGCTTGTAGTGCTCCTCACGAACTTTATATATATATATATAAGACGAACATTTTTAAATGGATTAATTGCCGTCTCCTTTTATTAATTTGTAACCGCTTTTTAACCACAAAAGTTTACTCTTGTTTTTTCTTCCTAAACATTTTCTACCAGGTTTCTAAAATGAAATTCTCCCTCTCTCTCACGGCGTCCACTTCTACTCTCTCTCTCTACTCTTACTTGCAATTATTTATAAATAATGAAGAAAGGATGGTTTAGAGAGAAGGTGAAGACGGAGACCTAATTCAACCCAATTTCAATTGATGAAGAAAGGATTAAAGAAACGAAGAGATCGACCCCTGCTACTTGCATTGAAATTGGGGAAATTTGAGAGTTGTCTAATGAAGGATTGAAAGGAAATAAAAGGAAACAGAAAGAAAGAAAGAAAGAAGCTCTTGTTTACATCTCGTAGAGCTGCAGCTACAAGATCTCTTTCAAACACTAAAGTAAAATGGGTCTCTGGGCCTCTCGGTTCCTCGATTTAAGTTAAACTTAAAAGGAAACATTGCTACTTTGCGTGGAATTATGTGTGAGTCGTGATGCATCGATTTGGAATCAAAATGCATCCATTTTGAATCAATTCCAAATCGATGCATCGGAATTTCAAAACGATGCAAATGGGCGGATTTCCAGAATCGGCTCTCGGTTCATTCTTTCTTGTTGATAGAAGCTTACTTTTTTGCTTCCTTCCAACCTTGGTGGAGTATATAGGGATTAGCATGTCGGTATATCACTAAAAGAAAGAATAACAGTTACTTTTTAAACAAAGAAAAAGACAAAAGAATGAAATAAAGAAAGGAAGACAAGTGCCTGCAAAATAACAAAGATCGAGAGGAGAGAATGACATAAAGCAAGAAAGCAATTAATGACGACACAGGAAGAAGAAGCACATCGAAAGAAAATAGGAAAGAAAGGAAGAACTCTCACCTAAGCGAACAAGATAAACTTCCTACTTTTTCCCAAGCTTGTTCACTTCGATCTTTCGATCTGATTTTGTGCTTGTTTGTGTTTGTGCATAGCATTGTTTAAATTCTGCAGAATCTATGTATCACGATGCTTAAAAGTTTGCATGCGTCTTTGTTCATTAAGATAATACACATCATTTTGCTCCAGAAATATCTTTTAGCAATTATATAAAAACATGGAGGACTTGGGGGTTAAAAATTATCTAAAGTGGACTGACCCGAATTTCACCATTTTTAAACAAACAAAGAATGGGCACGACCCAATTGGTGAAAGTGGACTTCAAACTTGGAGTTATTCAGATACTTGAGTTGGTGACTTGTGTTTAACAAACTTGACAAGTTTTTGTTTTATACATGTATTTGACACGATTATTGGTGGATGTATATTCAAGTCAAATTTGATAATGAAAATGTTAATCATATGGTGATACATTCAACTTGAACTTGTATTCGAATATAACATATTTGAATCGAATTTGACAACTTAATATTCGACTCAATAACAACCCTAGTAGTGATTATATGTAAAAGTAAGAGTGAAATAGTGAGAGAAAATGTAGGACAAACAAGATAAAATAAAGGGCGAAATTCACCATTGGTCCCTGTACTTTGGGTTTGTCCACCGTTAGTCCCTGAACTTCAAAACGTCTCACCATTGACCAAAGTTTGCGATTTTTGTCCACCGTTGGTCCCTTGCTCAAACGTCGTTAACTGTTTCACTGTTAAATGGACATGTGTGATACATGTGACCAAAATGAAGGACCAAACTGTCTTTTCTCGCATGGGTCTTCTCTAGGTCATCTCCTCTTTCGTCTTCTCGTGACGATGTCTTTTTTGAATGAACTTTGAATATTCCGTAACAGAAAAACCGTAACAAATCCACCAACTCCATCAATTTTATTCATCGAAACGACTTAAGCCTCCCTCAATTTTACCGATTCTCGATCACCCCTCACATCAAACAATGCTCATTCAATCTCACCGGTCAAACTGGCTGGCTGGCCTCCGATCATCCAAAGGCTTTCCGATTGGCGACCAACTCGATCTCGAACAATTCCTTAATCACGGCACCCCTAGTCTTTCCAATTCATCGGATGGAAATATGTAAATCGCCGACCAAATTGATCCGAATTCGGCTCGAATTCGGTCCCAAAAAGACCGTTCATTGAGGGAAACCAAGCGACGGAGACTAATTGCGGAAATGGAGATAGTGAATTCAAAAAGACAACTTTATGATGCTGTCTTTTCTCGCGTGGGTCATTCTGGAGGTCATCGCTAGAAGATGAAGGGGCTTCGCCAGGGGTTTGGCTGGGTTTGGAGGCTGTGGTGGAAGGTGTTGATTCATAGTTGAAGATGACGCCGGGTTGGGTTTGTGGAGGAGGATTACGGATTCGGGGGCAACGAAGATGGCTCTTTGGATTGCTCGGTTTGAGAGAGAGCAGGTGGCCGGCCGGCAAGGGACGGAGGAAAAGATGAAGGGGCCGGCTTTGGAGCTTTGATTGAGCGAGAGAGGAGCGGCCGGATCAGTAAATGGCGTCTCGGGGAGATGGAGATGGGAGTGATAGAATGACGTCGGGAATTGTTGGGTTTTGTTAGACATGGTGAGAATAGTTTGCGAGAAAAACGGTTTGGTCTTTCATTTTGGTCACACGTATCGCACATGTCCATTTAATGTGAAACAATTAACGGTGTTTGAGCAAGGGACCAACGGTGGACAAAAAATGTAAACTTTGGTCAATGGTGAGACGTTTTGAAGTTCAGAGACTAACGGTGGACAAACCCATAATACAGGGACCAATAGTGAATTTCGCCCAACTAAAAAAATGTGAAGTACTAGCTAGGAAGGTGAAGGGGCCATTAGTTTACAAGAGGGGTCTTGGTACTCCATTCCTAAACAATGAGGCCTACCCAGTACCCAACCCCATAGTCGACCAAGGAGACTAAGGTTGTTCTTGTAATCTTGTTCCATTGTATTTGTCGGAGAAAGAGAAGAGAAGAAAGTACTAAGGCGTCCACGGTTACCCACCCTCAAAGCTCTTTTAGAGTTTTTTTAACCCCAGTACTACAATGGACACCCAAGCCCCCCAACCTCAAAATCTGCTAGCTCTCCCTCTTGGGTTGGGGTGAGGTAGCATGAATAGTATCCTTCTTAGTCAAATATTTTAAACATAAATCCTTAATGTATGAGAGAACAAAAAAGATTAAAATATATTTTAAACATAAATCCTCCATAGTCAAATATTTTTGAATAAAAATAATTAAAATTATTAAAACATACAACTTTTTTTCCATAAAATATAAAATATTTCATTCAAATCATGAAAATAGAAATTACAAAGATGAAAAATATATTGGTAGTTAGGTTTGTTAGTTGAGTTTTGAGATATTTAAGGTGTATAAAGTGTTGTATAAAGTGTAATTGTTGGAGTGAATTGTTTTTTAGAGGGTTGAAAAAGTGTAAAACCGAGGTGGTAGACAACTTTGTTGTGGATGCTCTAAGCTTTAATTTTACAAGAGAGAAGTAGCCGCATTATTAATTGATTTTGCAGGATGGCCCAACTTATGTTTCAAAAACCCCAGATTTGACTTTTTTGTTTGACTCTTTCTTTAATTGTATCTCAATTCTCGCATGGAAATGGAATCCAAATGGCAAAAGCTAGCTGAATGAAGTTTCCCCTAACACTAGAGAGTTTTGTCTACGCTATGAATATTCTTGCCTAACTACTCAACTACGGTGTGGGTCCATTATTAAATTAGATTGGTTTTGTTATGTGGAGTCGTGGAGATAGAAATATAGATTTGAATACACGCAATTGGATCGAACTCAAGTGTTTGAAGGCAGGAAATCTCCCCCCTCTATATTGAATTGTTTTTGTTTTTCATTTTTGTATTTTTAATAGAGATATACAAGAATATCCTCATAAAATCCCTCGGATAGTTCATATTGACAGTTTCGTTATAAAAATTGGATGATCGTTAATGGCAGGGACCACATTATACTCAATTAGAGAGTACATTAATCACATTTGAGATATTGTAAATTGGTTGGTCAAATCGGTAAAATGAGAATAATACAATGGTAAAAAAATATTTTTTCCTAAAATAAATAAATTCGAATAATTGCAATTTACGAAAATTAAATAAATAACTAAAATATAAATACAAAAAAAAAAGTGTATCGCGATGTATTGAATTTCAGTAGCGATACATTGATTTAGATTCACGATGCATCGCTATGAATTGGAAATTGACCAGTTTGAACGCGAGATATCGATTTAAAATCGCGAGACTATGACATGTGAATAAAAATTACACAATTTTGAATCATACATCACAATGTATGACGCAAAAATCATGAATCACGATAAACATAATTATACATCAAAACCATGCATGACAATGCATGAACTGATGTTTATCGCAAGCGTTCCCGGTTTATTAAGGGTAGGGTTAAAAAACCATAGTCGACAACAGTGAAAAACCTTTCAAAAGAGAACGACCCAAATTTCACCATATTTTATTCCAACCTCTAAAAGATTAAAAGTATAAATGGGTCTGACGTGTTTATAACCCAACACATATCAATTGAATGACAAAACTTACAGTAAACAAATCTAATTGACATTGAAAATTGACTCAAATAAGTCTATTTGTAACGATTTAAGCTCGTTTATGACTCATTTCAATATCAATAATCAATAGCAATTAAAAAGACGAATTTACTCTCTTGGTTTGTTACTCCGCCCCACTCGTGGATAATAAAATGACATCGTTTTGGAGAATATATATATATACGCACACATATCAATTAAAAACTCTTTGTCTTGGTTTCGCTACCTCTTGTCTTGATATCTATTCTGGCAACATTGCCCTCTCTCCGAAGAAAAAACAAACTATATATTAACCTACCTTATTTTTGCCCAGGAACCAACTCTCATTTTATTTTTTCTTCTTTACTCCCTTTACTAATCATCCCTCTCTCCATTCTCTATCTTCAAAAATCTAGAACTCTATGAAGGAGGATCATCAAATCGATATATTTTTTTCAAATCGATATATTTTTTAAATTTGTCAATTATTTATAATTAATCGTGTGCATTCGCGTTTTAAACGAACTTTTTAAGTTTCTAAAATTTCGAATATGATGAAATAGGTAACAAAATTTCAAATATACATATTTTTGTTAATGAGTCATATATTTAATATGAATAATTGGTATTTGTGATTTAGTTCATAATATTTCATTTAAAAACTTCGATCCGATGAAATAGACAAAAGAATATTCATATTTTTTATTTAGTTATAATTAGTTGTGAGTATTTGTGATTTCGTTGAATGTATTTGTTTTAATAACTTTCAATCTAGTGAAGTAGACAAAAATATCAAATATATACACACACACACACACACACACACACACACAAAAATTAGTCATTTAGTTAGAATTAATTGTGGGCATTTGTGATTCACTTCAATTAAATTTCTTGCGCAAGGTCATCCATGATTTTTCTGAAGTTCATTTGGTAGCAGTGGAAAATGAACAGTTGTATCCATAAAAGGTTGTGTTTGGATGACAAAGCAATGAATGTAGTGGTTCTAGTTCCTAGACATTAGTTTAAAGAAGTTATAAATATTTGAATTTATATTATTTAATTATAGGATTAATTAAATGTTTGTTATAAATTGGGGTTACCATTTTAGGAATGCAAATTTTGACGGAATTTTATTATTTTAGACTGCCTAGGCTTTCTATGTATATATATATATATATATATATATATATATATATATATATATATATATATTTATTTATTTATTTATTTATTTATTTATTTATTTATGCATTCAAACCTTTTTTTTAAATATGTTAATACAATACTATAATTAATCCCTTCATTTCAGGCAAAACGTCTACTATAGGCTATACTATTTTAAAACATTTCACTTGAAAAGTTCGCTTTCAAAACTCATGACTACATTCTTAATAACATTTCAACTCATGTAATTTATAATTGTGAAAGTTTCTACAAAAAGATATATAAAATGCAGATTAAGACTGACCTTAATATCTGTAATATAAATAAAGAAACTAAATAAAGGTGAAAAAGGAAATTGGAGAGGGGTAGAGTCATTCCTTGAGATAGTAAAAGAGCATGACAAATACTTGTGCAGGACGGTCTTATGGATCCTATATTCGTAAGACAGAGCTCATTTAGAATTCTAGGGTTAATAACTAAACATGTTAATAAAAGTCACAATAACAAGTTAGTGCTTGTTTGGTCGAGCGTTTTGACCAAAACGATGGTAAAAAACACAGTGTTTTCTCTTTAAAAGTGTTTCAATGCAGCATTTTAAAACGCATCATTTTAAAAATGTGCAACATTTTAAAACGCTCCAATTTGGAGCGTTTTAAAAATGTGTTGTGTTTACAACTATTTTGTTTATAAAAATAGCGTTTTGAAATAGTTTTCAAAACATGTTTACAAGAAAAAAATTACGTTTTAAAAATGCTTCGTTTTAAAAACGCTGCACCAGACGAGGCCTTAGTTGAGATGGTTAGAATTGATGCCTTAAGGTTTGACACACGGATGTCTTCGGTTTGATACCCTCCAAATACATTATTAATTTTTAATGCTCATTAATGAGAAGTTCCTCTATTTGTTCCGGTGCCCCTGTACTTTCAATGTTTGTCGCCGAAATTCTTATATTTCCCACGCCTTACAGTTTAATCCTCTGTCAGTTCCGTTAGCCATCCGTTAGTATCAATTGCCTAAGGCTCCGTTTGTTTTACGAAAAATGACTTCCGGAAAACGTTTTCCTCATTTTCCAGTGTTTGGTAATCTTAGTAAAATCCAGTCAACGTAAAAGGTTTTCCGAGTCAACGGAAAATGAAGGCTTCTTTTCCGGAAAATGACTTACGGATTCATTTTCCGTAAGTCATTTTCCAAATGTTCGGGCACCCTCCGCCCCCTTTCACAATTGCACATATTTACTTACGCGCATAATATTTCACTCAATAAATAAATTATTTAGAAATATAAATAAAGCTTGTGCACACTATTTATAAATTATAATTTTAATAAATGTATACTACGTTATAAAATTAGTGTCAACTATATTATTTAGGGACTTCCTAACTATTGACAATTTTTTATTTTAAAACGTTTTTTTTTTTCATATCAATTATTAAATTTTTTATTTGTAATTGTGACATTGAAAAAATATAGACATTGATTTGACGTCACTAATGATAAATTGAGGGTTATAAAAGAAAAATTACTTAAAATTTAACACTATTTTATATTCAATATATGCATTAATATTAGAATATATTTTTTGTATTTATTCATATATAGTTTTCCGTAACATTTTCTAGGGACATCCTAAACATTGTCCATTTTCTATTTTAAAATGTTTTTTTTATATCAACAATCAAATTTTTTATTTGTAATTGTGAGATTAAAAAAGATAGACATTATTAAAAAGATGGACCTTATTGATTTTCTAGGGACATTCTAAACATTGTCTGTTTTCTATTTTCTATTTTTGTATTTATTCATATATTGTTTTCCATAACATTTTCTGTTTGTTTGCCAAACACCCATAAATGTTTTCTGACATATTTTCAAAAGATTTACCAAACACTTAAAAATGAAATCTTTTGATTTTCCATAAATCATTTTCCAGAAATCATTTTCTGGAAATAATTTTCCGTGAAACAAATGGTGCCTTAAAGCCAAACGTGACACATTAAAAAGACAAAAGTGATACACTTTAATGTTAAAAGTGATACTATAATGAGAAATTTATTATAGTTCTCATAAATACTAAAAAGGGATAATTGCATAAAAAACCCTGGCCTATTTTAGGTTTTGCAAATTGAACCCTGACAATTGTTTATAGGCATATTGAACCCCAGACTATTATTTTCAGTTCAATTCAAACCTTCCGTCTATTTCAGACGTTAACTTCTAACGGGAAGGTGAGTAGGATGCCAACGTGGCATCCTATGTGGCCAATTTTATTTCTTATAAACCTTGTACAATTTTTGTAATTTCATAAGAAACCCTAAAATTTATTTTCACCAAATAAAGCCTTAAATTTTAAAATAAATAGTTATTTATATAACAATTTCATTTTAAAAAAATAAAGTTATTTTTTTTTAGAAAATAGGGCTCAAAATATGATGCAAGTTTCAATGAGTATTTAATATTTAATACACATCTAATCCTAAATAATCATCATGTTTGATTTCGTACACAAATTAAGAAAAACAAATTATCTCTATTATAATATTGGTATAATTTGTATAAAATATTTATTTAATATGTAATATTTTAATAAAAATTAAAAATTAATATATTTGTTTTAAAATTTATTTGTAACATTTAATATTATGTTTAAAACTATAATTTTAAATTATAAATTTTCTTAAAGAAGTTAAAAACTAATTAAAGTAAAATTTGTTACCCATTTGTAGAGCCGTCAAAATGGGTCAAACCCGTTGGGTTGGTCCGCCCCGCCATATTAAAAAGACGGGTTGGGTTTTAAAAATACTACCCTGCCAAAAGGCGGGCTTTTTGGGTTAGACCCGCGCGGGTGGTGGGTTAAGCGGGGCGGGGGCGGGGCGGGGGCGGGGCGGGACGGGTTAGTCTGCCAATTTTTATTATTATATATATATTATACATTTATAATTTAATTATAATAGAAATCTAATTGATGTATTGTATTTGAAATAAAGTAAAAAGTCAAACCCTATTACCTACCATACCATTCTTATTCTTTTTCTTCTCAATCAGTGGTCACCCTCTTCTCCTCCCTCTCAATTTTTCCAGCCGTTTCCCTTTCCCACAAGGCCACACCCAGATCCAGTCACCCTCTCTCTAAAACAGCCATTTTCATTCTCCCTGTCTCTACCTCACCGTCTCTCTCTACGACTCTACCTCACTGCCTCTCTCGCTCTCATATCACACACACTAACAACACACACAACACCCATACCCACTTGACTTCCTCTTCCCTCATCTCCTTATTTTAAGAAAAATTAGAAATCAGTCTATCATCATCATCGAATATCGATCTCTCTGTCTGACTCTCTCTCAGTTCGCCATAGTCGATCTCTTTCTTTCGGAGTCGGTCGGTCTTACTCTCTCTCTCTCTCTACATCCTCCGAGGCCCGACTGATTGTTGATCTCACGAACGTGGATATCATCTTCATTTTAAGGAAGGATCTGTGTTGCTTTGTTTATGTAATGAAAGATCTGAGTTGTTTTGAGAAAAGATTTGGGTTGTGCAATTCAAGGTTGCTAGAATACAAAATATATATGTTTTTCAGTTTTCATAATTTCATTACAGAGTATTAGCTATATTATTAAATTCAAATACAATACATCAATTAGATTTCTATTATAATTAAATTATAAATGTATAATAATAATAATAATAATAATAATAATAATAATAATAATAATAATAATAATAATAATAATAATAATAATACAATACATCAATTAGATTTCTATTATAATTAAATTATAAATGTATAATAATAATAATAATAATAATAATAATAATAATAATAATAATAATAATAATAATAATAATAATAATACAATACATCAATTAGGATTTCTAATAATTAAATTATAAATGTATAATAATAATAATAATAATAATAATAATAATAATAATAATAATAATAATAATAATAATAATAATAATAATAAAAATTGGCGGACCAACCCGCCCCGCTTAACCCGCCACCCGCGCGGGTCTAACCTAAAAAGCCCGCCTTTTGGCGGGGTAGTATTTTTAAAATCCAACCCGTCTTTTTAATATGGCGGGGCGGACCAACCCAACGGGTTTGACCCATTTTGACGGCTCTACAAATGGGTAACAAATTTTACTTTAATTAGTTTTTAACTTCTTTAAGAAAATTTATAATTTAAAATTATAGTTTTAAACATAATATTAAATGTTACAAATAAATTTTAAAACAAATATATTAATTTTTAATTTTTATTAAAATATTACATATTAAATAAATACTTTATACAAATTATACCAATATTATAATAGAGATAATTTGTTTTTCTTAATTTGTGTACGAAATCAAACATGATGATTATTTAGGATCGGATGTGTATTAAATATTAAATACTCATTGAAACTTGCATCATATTTTGAGCCCTATTTTCTAAAAAAAATAACTTTATTTTTTTAAAATGAAATTGATATATAAATAACTATTTATTTTAAAATTTAAGGCTTTATTTGGTGAAAATAAATTTTAGGGTTTTTTATGAAATTACAAAAATTGTACAAGGTTTATAAGAAATAAAATTGGCCACGTAGGATGCCACGTTGGCATCCTACTCACATTTTCGTTAGAAGTTAACGTCTGAAATAGACGGATGGTTTGAATTGAACTGAAAATAATAGTCTGGGGTTCAATATGCCTATAAACAATTGTCAGGGTTCAATTTGCAAAACCTAAAATATGCCAGGGTTTTTTATGCAATTATCCCATACTAAAAAGTAATACTCTTAATATTAAAAAGTGACACATTTAATACTAAAAAGTGTCACTTAAAAATTAACAGTGACTGTCAAAAGTGATACATTTAATACTAAAACGCGACACTTTCAATGTTAAAAAGTGACACTTTTAAGATTAATAACGACGATTTTTAGTTATAAGACAAAATGACACTTGTAGGGTCAAAAGTAACACATTTAATTCTAAAAAAAATGACACTTTTAATATTATAAAGTATCACTTTAATGTTAAACGTAATAATTTTCATTTATAAAAAAATGAGATACTTTTCAAAGTGAAAGTAATACATTTAAGATTAAAAGTGACACATTTAAGCCCAAAAGGTAACACTTTTTTAGGGAAAAAATTATAATTTTTATTAAAAATATAAAGTGACACTTCTAAGGCCAAAAGTGACACATTTTATGCTACACAGTGACATTGTTAATAGTAAAAAGTGACACTCTGCATATATAAACATGGGGTGTGATTTTCAAAAACTAAGGGTTGTATTGAGATTTCTGAATTTTGCCCCATTTAAATTAGATAGATTCGTTTTATGGATAAAGATCCGTAAGACCAGAGATCACCTCACAAAAAATTTGTATTTTAGAAATAATATCATTATTTATATTTTATTTTTTTTACGGATATAACATTTTATGTTTTTAGGCAAAAAATATTTTTAAAAAAGTAGGAGCCGGCGTCCCATGATCTCTTGAATTTAATAAGTATTAATTGTGCGGAGATGGGCTCAAATTCGGTGTGATTTGCGGTTGATGGATAGCGTCACTTAAGAAAGTGGGGTCCCTACTCCCTATTACACGACTAGATCTGAATCCACACCACATTTGACTCGGAGGGAGCATTGGGTTTTTGTCGGTGGCCCTTATTCTAGTAGTATCAAGTATCGCATATTATATCACTCACCGAGTCACCGTCACTATTAGACAACTGGTTTGTCAATTATGAATTACAGAATTAGTACGAGTTTTTTTTTTCTACAAAAAAAGCGACAATATCTATATAAACCAGCCAAAATGTATATTACAAGACAACCATTTATGAAAAACTTGACTTCGAGCTTTGAACTAGAAAATAAGCTAACCGTTTAGCAATCTCCAACATCTTCCTGTATAAAACCCACAACTACCAAGATCACTAGTATCATACCGATATCAAAAGAATAAGTATGAGTTATGACTGCCGTGGGTGTGGTTCTCAAATCCTCTACCTCGTACATACTTCCTATTTTCTAACTTCTACAATCTCTCCACCTCAGTTTCCAAGTCCAAATCCCTGTTATGCCCTTTCAGTCAATCATGCCTCTTCCTTCCTCACTCACTCAACTAATACTAGTCCCACAAAAAAAATAAAAATAAACAATTATTTGATCATATTTGGAAAATGATAAAAACTTGGGTAAGACGGACTTACGGATAATTTTTGTAAAATAAATCTTCTTTACACGGCCTACCGTGTGTTGGTGAGTTAAGCCGTAAGAGAGTAAAATTTCGTCTTACGAATTAAGATCCGTAGGATGGTCTTATAAGAGATCAACTCTTAGAAAATACTATTAATTAACCTCTGATAAAATATCTGTAAAATTTATCTACATTTAAAAAAATTATAAAAATTGCTTTTCCTACCATTATATCAATGCTTAACATATTATTATAAAAAATATAATAAACTTTCATAAGTCTTTTTTTACTACAATAATTACTTATTTACTACATTTATCTAATTAACCTTATACAAACAAAAAAACCCCCTTTTTTTGTTCATGTCATTTATCACTAGCTTACATTCCAAAGTGTGATATCACGAAAATAAGGTTCAACATAAATCACAATTTTAATTATGATATTGTTATTCATATTTTATCTCACTTTTAATTTCAATAATAAAAATTCATGCATAGAAAAATTCATGCCCTTAGGGTCTCCTCTCAAGTTGAGCCCAATGCTCAATGGCCCGACGTATTATGAAACACATTTATGTGTGTATCATGACCAAGTAATATATATTATAATGTCAAAATAACAATCATTTAAAAATCGTTAGGTGGACACCTGGTGCCATACTAGTATTTAGGTGAGCCTAACATCAATGCATAATTAATCTGATTTTCAATATTTTTCTTAATATAATCTACTTAACAAACATTAAACCCATAAATATATTAACACTAAATATCACCATATGATTTAAAAATCATGATCACATTACAATATTAAAATTTAAAAATAAAACCAGTAATTCAATACCATTGTAAAGTTTAAAATAACAAAACAATTAGTCATTAGCTCAATACACCTTAAACATTAATAAATTACAAATTTACAATACATAATTCAATAATTTTTAATGATCTTTAAATATTTTTATAAAAAAGGTCCCAAAACAACTTTGTTTTAGGTCAAAACTACTTTGTTTTAGGCCAAAACTTAAAAAAATAAATAAATCAACATATGGGTGTCAAGAGTGATTTATTAACGGATTTGCTTGATTTAAAGACATCTGGCGGTGCCTAGGGCCAGATTTCTAAAACATCACAAAATAAAGTAGACGTGATGCAACGTTTTGGAAACATACAATTTTTTTTAATGTAATGTTTTTAAAACACATCATTTTAAAACGTAGTTTTTTTTTTTTAAACACGTCTGAAAAACTATTTTAAAACGTTATTTTCATAAACAAAGTAGTTGCAAACGCAACATATTTTTAAAATGCTCCATATTGTAGCATTTTAAAATACTATATATTTTTAAAATTCTGCATTGAAACACTTTTAAAAAGAAAATGCTGTATTTTTTGTTAACGTTTTGGTCAAAACGCTATAACAAACAAGCAATTTCAGAATTGTTGAATATTTATTTAACATCTTGATGATATTACGATACTAACCCTAGAGTCGGCAATCCAATCTCCACTAGTCCTCCACTGTCATCGCTGCTCTGTCTTCAACTGTATAAATCTCCCTCTCCCCATTCTATTCATTTTCGGTTGTGGCACCCCACCAAATTATCTTCTTCTATATATTGAATCTTATTAGTCCTCTCTACGCATCCCATTCTTGCTTCCCTCTTCAAAAAGAAAAAGAAAAAGGAATGAGCTTCCGATCCTAATCTTTACTCAGATCCATTCCATCCTATTCTCAAAGGTAATGCTTTTCTACACTCGTTCTTCCTACTATTGACACTCTTTTAAGATTGATTGCCTTTTAACATGAACTAGTGAGATCTTATTTCAGTAAGCATTTTTACAGGATACCGTGGGGGTAATTTTTTCCCCCTTGGTTGTGTTGAAATTTTGGTGTGCTAGATTTGATTGGTTTATTGTTCTGTCTACTGGGTTTTTATTTGTTTCTTGAGATTTCGGTTTCAATATACTAATCTTGTCCATTTATGCTGTTTAGTAGTGTTGTTTTAGAAAGTTTTACTGAGATGAAGTTTGCTAGACTGACCTGCTACTGCTTTGGTCAAGATTCGGCATTACTATGACTTGGATTGATCATATAAAGTTGCCCGATCAGTTCGGGTCTTGAATCCAGCACAAGTTTTGGGAGTCCTGTTGTATTTGTTGGTTGGGTTTTGCATTTACTATACATCTAGATTAATGTCGTTGAAATTTCGAGCTGAGTTTCTGATCTGATTCATTTATCTAGATCATAGTAATATTATTTGAATTGCTCATAGATTCTTGAGATTTGCCAAATCAGTACAAGTTTTGTGCCAATTTTGGTTTCGGAACAAAGTTATGAAAATTTTGTTCTCTCTTTGGCTCATGTGAGTGTATGAACTCAGACCAACATAGAAAGATATAACTAATCTTTGGGAAATTTCATTGTGAATTGGTTGTTCTATTTACCTTCTATTAACTTCCTTTTTATCCTACTAGCTTATCTTGGATTATGTGTGTTGATGTGAACTGTAGACACACACTGAGAGAGGTATGCTCCTTTTAGCTGGGTCCCAAATACATTTTGTATTGAGGTCCATTGGATGGGGTAATCCAGCTTAACTAGAAATGGAGTTATGCTCCTTTTATTCCTGAGAGTGGATGGGAGATCTGTTCAGGATCTGGTGATTAAATGTAAATGCGTTTTCATGAAGACGCACAGAAAAGTACACTTGGTGCTAAAAGTTGCAAAACGTTGTTGGTTGATGTCCCAGTATTCTGTTTAGTTTGAATGTGAATATTTAATAAACATGCTCACACTTTGGATGCTGCATCATTGAGCTGTAAATAGATCTCTTTGGTTGTATTGCTCTTAATTCCATTTCTTTTTATTGTGGTATATTATTTTTCCTTTTCTGCACTCGACACTTTGTTCTAACTAGCGGTTTACTGTATTCTCATTTAAGTCGACCACACAACCCAGTAGTCTAGTGTATTTGCTGTTGCAAGTTTCTTATCCTGTTATCTTTTCAGGTACAGATAAAGGAACAGAAGATGGCTCAGGGAAAATATTCCCGGGTCGATGGGAGGAAATCATCCAATTACTGTTCAACGGTTACAATAGTGGCGGTGGTTGGTGTTTGCTTAGTTGGAGCTTGGATGTTGATGTCGTCTTCTGTCGGACCTGTTCAGAACTCAGAAGTGCCCTCTCAGGAGACTAAGAATGAGGTAACACAGAAAGTTACCAAGAGTTCCTCTAGTCAATATGAAGACAGTTCAGGCGACTTGCCAGATGATGCAACAAAAGGAGAGGGCACTAACAAAAATTCTCAGGATGAGAGCAATTCCAGTATCCAGAATGCTGATGGAAAGACTGAGAGTGAAGACCAATCCAGCAAAGAGGCTGAGCATGGAGATCAGAAAACAAAAGATGACGAATCTAGTTCAAAAGAAACGAATTCCGGTGATGAATCTAGCTCAGGAGGCGAGGAATCAAATTCAGATGACTCGTCAGATTCAAAAAATACAGAGGGTGAAACAACTACAAATGAGAATCAAGAATCAGAAGACGATAAAACCAACTCTGAAGAGGGTGAAAGTAAATCAGAGTCAGAGAATGGTATGGAGGAGTCAAAGCAGGAAGATAAAGAGGACAGCCAGATGTCAGAGAAGGTTGAGGAAGAACAAGATAAGCCTTCGGAAGAAAACATCACTGATAAAAAGACCGAAGATCAGGCTTCAAATCAAGGTTTTCCTGCTGCAGCCCAGTCTGAGATTTTAAATGAAACTACCACTCAGAATGGGGCTTGGTCAACTCAAGCCGTGGAGTCTGAGAGTGAGAAGAAATCTCAAAAATCTTCGCCCACGGAGACTCAAAATGGCTACAAGTGGAAACTTGTAATGTCACTGCCGGCCCTGACTACATTCCATGTCTTGACAATTTGGAAGCTATCAGAAAGCTTCCACACAGACATCACTATGAACATCGGGAGAGGCACTGTCCAAGTGAATCCCCTACCTGCCTAGTCCCTCTTCCCGAAGGATACAAACAGTCAATCAGCTGGCCCAGAAGTAGGGAACAGGTATATCTTGGTATTTATTAGTTCATATGAAAGTCTCCTGTACTTGTGGTTTACATTTTCTGAGCTGAAATCGATTATGCTGTTGAACTGGCAGATATGGTACTCGAATGTTCCTCACACCAAGCTTGCAGTGGTTAAAGGCCATCAAAATTGGGTTAAAGTTACTGGCGAGCATCTTACGTTTCCTGGTGGTGGGACTCAGTTTAAGAATGGAGCCCTTCACTATATTGATTTTATTCAAAGTGTGAGTCTATTGCCTTTTACTTTTGCCTGAATTTTTCTGTCTATTGATTAGCTCTGGGTTTTCCATACCTCCTCTACAGTTCATTTGTTAGTGCACTTCTGCTGTGTAATTTCTCGTGTATTTCTGATAAGAGTGCATCATTATTTTACACCGCAGCTATGCCACACGTCAGTACAGTTAGTTTATTGGAAGATCATTACTTGCTTTCTTTTTTGTGTTTCTCTGCTTTAGTAAAGAGAAGCTTCTAAACACGAAACACCCTTTTTTGAAGTATTACTTAGATAGATGATACATCAAGCTGTGAATCGACCTTCTACTTGAATACTTGATAGATCCTTTATTCATATGATGATGTAATTACGAGTCTGTGCTGCATGAATGGAAAAGTTTGTTATCGATATAATTCAACTTGTTTTTTTTTCCTTTTGGATACCCGACCAATCTTTTTTATCGTAAGTTTCATTCATTAAGTACCTTTTGGTGCAAATTGAATCCCATGCCTTGTTGTTTCTAATTAGTTGCCTTATTGCATGTGTCAAATGTTGAAACATGAGTAAATTAACAAGCAAAATGCAATGACAAGAAAGCAAAAACTTGAGGGTTTTTGTGTTTGGACCATATGACTGCATCCATGACGTGTGAAGCCCCAACATCTAATTTTCATATTAGTCTTTCTTATCTCACATTACAGATTAAACCCTATATAAGATGTGAGAGATGGCTTAGAAATGCGATACAGAATCACTCCTTACGTCCAACCCTTGATTTTAGCAATCTCACAATTCATCCTGATCTTGAACTGAAACCAACTTTTTGATAGATGGCCCCTTCGACTGTTTTGTATACTTTTGGTGTTTACTTAACTGTATTTTTTAGATACTTTTATTTTCAAAATTGATTGTATATTTAGGATATGAGTGTGTATTCTGTGATGTCCTTGCTTTGGATGGAGCAAAATGGCGAACGAGGATTCATATAGCCAATTGAGTTGAAAATCAATCATATATAATACTCCCTCCGTTCCGTTCCTATATAATTGTCGTGCTTTCCTTTTTCGTTCGTTTTAAAAAAAATTGTCTTGTTTCCAAACTTTACTTTTTAGGAAACCCATTTTATCACTTTACCCTTATTTTTTATTTTTACTTTAAATTATATCCATATTTATAATAGAGTCAATTAGTTTTTCTTAATACCCAGACAATTATTTAGAAACGGAAGGAGTATATTTTAATATAAATTATGTAATGATACAGTTATAACTGTTAAGCTAAAGATTGGTTTTCCTGTCCTCATTTGCTTTATTGAGCCTGCAATCTGGAGCTTTATCTGGTTTTCACATAAGTCTCTGTCGCGTAATTTAAATTGTGATTGTAATCTGGACTTATATATTTCTTAATTGTTTAGACTCATCTGTACTGATACTTCCTTTCATACTTGCAACAACTCAACCCTTCATATTCTTGTTATTATCAGTATGACTATGATATTTTTTTTGGTTTGGACTATGGCCTCTATAAATTACTACAGTATTAATGTACTTATTGCCTCTACTTTTTTTTTGGGATAAGTAAATATGTACTTTTTTTTTTGCCTCTACTTTTCCTAGCTGTCCTACGGAAAAGAAATTCAACCTTCATACACCCACTTATTTTTTCTGATTGCTAAGCATTTTGGCCATTATTTCTCTGGTAATTAATATCTGTATTTTCTGATTTGGAAATGCAGTCTCTTCCTGATATCGCATGGGGCAAAAGGACCCGTGTGATTTTGGATGTTGGGTGTGGAGTGGCTAGCTTTGGCGGTTATCTTTTTGAAAGAGATGTACTTGCAATGTCATTTGCTCCCAAGGATGAGCATGAAGCTCAAGTGCAATTTGCACTTGAAAGGGGGATCCCTGCTATATCAGCTGTTATGGGTACCCAGAGACTACCCTTCCCCAGTAAGGTTTTTGATGTTGTCCATTGTGCGCGCTGTAGAGTCCCTTGGCACATAGAAGGTGATTGTTTGTGTTTCTTTTGGAAATCCTTATATTTTTTGTTTTAGTAAGGAATGGGAATATATGTGGGCCTTAGTCTCATATTTAGATGTAATGCAGGTGGTAAGCTTCTGTTAGAGCTTAATCGTGTCTTAAGACCTGGTGGGTACTTTGTTTGGTCTGCTACTCCGGTTTACCAAAAGTTGCCCGAAGACGTGGGCATATGGCAAGGTAAAATATGCATTCCATACTTGTCTTTTGCTTGTAAAAGTGAAGTCGTTGATTGGTTTCAACTCTCTCTCTCTCTCTCTCTCTCATGTAAAAGTTTGTTGGCAGCTATGACTGTACTGACAAAGGCGATGTGCTGGGAGCTGGTGGTGGTTAATAATGATAAATTGAATGAAGTGGGTGCAGCAATCTACAGAAAGCCAACTTCCAATGAGTGCTATGAGAATAGAGCACAAAATGAACCGCCTCTTTGCGAAGACTCAGATGATGCAGATGCAGTCTGGTATAGTTTTCACTTTAGAGGAACAATTTGACATTCTGGTGGTTACTTGTGTTCCCCTCTTTTTTGCCTTCCTCCTCCAACCCCCTGCTGTTATATGGCAAAAGAGATGTGCTTAATTGATTGGCGTCTTTGTGTTTCCAGGAATGTACAGCTTCAGGCATGCATTCACAAGGTGCCAGTAGATGAATCAGTACGTGGTACAAATTGGCCGGAGGAATGGCCAGCAAGGATGGAGACACCACCGTACTGGTTGAAGAGTAGTCAGGTTGGAGTTTACGGAAAGGCAGCTCCAGAGGACTTCACTGCTGACTATGAGCACTGGAAACGTGTTGTGTCCAAGTCATACTTGAATGGCTTAGGAATCAGCTGGGCTTCCGTCAGAAATGTCATGGACATGAGAGCTGTATATGGAGGGTAATAGTTGTACTCATAATTTTGAGTAGCTTTTCTTTTTGGGCTTTATCCTGATGATTATTGTTAAATGCTCGTAGATTTGCTGCGGCTTTGAGAGACCTGAAAGTCTGGGTCATGAATACCGTACCCGTAGATTCACCAGACACCCTTCCAATAATATTCGAACGCGGCTGTTTGGGATTTATCATGATTGGTGTCAATCATTCAACACATACCCCAGATCTTATGATCTTCTTCATGCTGATCATATCTTCTCTGATCTCAAGAAAAGGTCTGTTTTTGTTGCTGCCTACCACCATTCTTAATCCTCTTAATGCTTTTTGGTTCACAGTCATTTGACAATGCTTTTCCTTTCCCTGCCACAGGTGCAAACTACAAGGAGTGATTGCAGAAGTTGATAGGATCTTAAGGCCAGAAGGGAAGTTGATTGTGCGGGACAATATTGAGACCATAAGTGAAATTGAGAACATGGCAAAGTCATTACACTGGAAAATCCGGATGACCTACTCAAAGGATAGCGAGGGACTTCTTTGTGTTGAAAAGACATATTGGCGACCCACCGAGACGGAAACGGTCTTGTATGCCATTGAGTAGACTTGCTGCTTTAATTTTAAATAGGTATTCTTTGTTATCTCCTCTAGTGTTTCATTTTTTCCCACTGAAGGATGCAACTGCGAAAGTAATTTGTTACACTGTATAATTGTTTATGCGTCGGATTGTTCGTGTAACACTTGTCCAGCTTTGTTATATTTTAACCCAGTTTAACTCCCTAAAAAAGAAAAGGGACTGGGCTTAGAGCTCCGACTGTAAAATCAGTATAGTCACTATATAATTCAATGAGAATCAGCTACACTCTTCAAATGTACACGGGATTTTGGTCACTTGTGCAATGAGATCCCAGATCAGGCACTTTCAGATCTTAACTTGTGTTAGCAATGTCTCTTAATTCTTATATTTGTTGCAACAGTTGTCCATTGTACCCAGCCACATGCAACTTCTGCCTGCCCATAGCTACCAACAAACTGTTTATCACCCGCCAACGTCTCTATTACGCATCACCATTTCCAAGGTTTTCCCTAGTACACCCACCTCCCGTAGACATCAATATCCACCTGTCTAAACTATTTCCATGGTCACCTACAACTTGAAACAGTACAATCCGCCTTTATGACTGCCCTATTGCCTTTGCCACCCAAACAAATGCCGCCTTTACGACTACCTCTATTGCCTTTGCCACCAAACAAACAAATGCCATTTGCTGTTACTGTTACTGCTACTTCCATCCTTGCCATTGCACCTCCACATTTTCTTGCACCTCTACCACCTATGATTAGTACGGAGAATTATTCAATGAGATAGTTACACCAGGTCATCTTGCTAATATGATGTGACATTTTACATATTTATCAATGAGATGGTCACGTCCTTCACCGAAGTGACCGTCCCTCGAAATAACTTCTCCAACACCATCCTCCTTCACCACTACCACACAAATGACAATCACCACCTCTTTAGAGCCACTAATCACCACTTCCACCATTGGTATTGTTAATTATTTGTTTTGATTATTCCTTATTCATCATTAATAACTCTAGGTTTTCAATTAAAGTACAGTTTGCTAGTCTCTTTGTCTGAAGATAATGTCATAATGAGCATCATGCCTAAGCCTATCAGCACTCCACTTTTTAATTGCATCACTCCATAGTACAAAATGTAAAGCATCTGGTGCAAGCAAGTAAAGCATTTATGAATGTCGCAATTGAAAAATGGATTGGTAGTTGTGATTTCTTAATGTTATAGCCTTTAAGAATTGTGTAGTTTGTTTTGAGGGCGTCATTTTATTGATACCTCGTTCTATTTTGACACGCTTTTAAGCATTGATAAAAATTATGGTTGTATTTTGATATATTGTCTTCTCTATCTCGATAGTCAATACTATACTGCAAGCAAGACCTACTTACGCATGACTACTATGCTTCTCGTGTTAGAATGAAATTTAATAAAATGATTGGTTAAGCTTATTATTCGTTAATCTAGCTAAAATATCATTACACTTTTCATCATTTCTATAGATAAATCCGTCTATTATGCCTTATGATTAAAGCTTAAGTGCTCTCGTTTGAAAAAAAAAAAAATATCTAACACTTTCGTATGCCTTAAAGTATCGACCATCTTAACATTTTGACTATCGAATTGCATCTACATTCTACAACTAGGGTGCCGAGATGCTTTAGTAGTATTTTACTATCCCTCTCTAGGTAGAGTTTGAAGGCATTTTACAGATAGAATATGGAATGTTTGGAATGATAATGATTGGCCCACCACTTTGGGAGGAAGTGCAATTTCCACCTCCTTCCAACTGTTCATGTCTAGAAAAGCCCGTACACACACTGACACACACACTCTTTAAAGCTTTATAATCCATCATCCGACATTCTTCCTTCCTTCCTTACAATTGAATACTTCCAACAACACGAGGGAGGTCTCTTAGTTTTATGTTCCTTCTCTCACTTATTATTTATTCCATCTTTTTAGTTTCTTATATTTTGGGTCTAGCTAATGTGTCTCTTAAAGTCACCCTTGGTAGATTGGTTTTGAAGAGTTTTGTAAGCTCTTGTTCTTACCAAAACAATAGTCTCATATTAACAAGTCAAACATTTTAATATAAGATGAACGGATGTTTTATACTCCGTTCATCCCAAAATAAATGTCTCCCTATTTCTTTTTGGGACGTTCATACTTCCTAAACAATTGTCTATTTTTCTTTTCTAGAAAGTTTTTTTTTGAGTCATCCGTTCTTGTTCGTAGGATAACTAAAGAAGGTACATTTTTCCTTTTTTTTTGTTTTTTTTTGAGACGCAAGGAGAACTGGATTTAAGGAGGGCACCTCCTCATGGAATGGAAAGGGTAAGTACTAAGTAGCATATGTGAGTGATGCTAATGTGACCATTAATGCTTTAATTAGTATAGTCATATATATATAAACAATTCTGAAAGAATTAAAAATGTCAAACGGCTTGTTAAAATATATTTCTAATCATTTTCTAACAGGTTTGTCTGGATTCTCAGCTACATTAGAATAATTTTAAAGAGCAATCTCGTGTTTGCATGATGGGAAAGTAATGAAGAAAAGAAGTCTTGGTAGAGAGGCTGTGTAGGGGTTACAAGGTATTTTCAAATTCAAAAGTATTCACTTAAGCTTCGGTTACATAAAATCCAAGTAGCTAGGTACGTCAGTACATGTTCCATTTGGAAAGCATTCTGGTCATGTAATCGACTCTAAGTGATTGAGTTAAAAGTTTAATGCATTTGTTTGAGCATTTCTTGTGGGATTTTTCGTTTGGTACAACATTTTCCTTGTCGAGGCTTCTTTTGTTTCACTAAAGTTGCTCATGGATAACGACTGCGAGTTGCTATTGCTACTCTAATTTCAGGCAAGGAATTCCACATTATAGTCAGGAAGCATAATGTACAGGGAGTATCGTTTTCGATTGGTTAGAAGAGACATAAGCGAGGAGCACTATTTTCAGATGACTTGTAGAATATTCTAAGGGTGAATCATTCTCTTGAAACCACTAAATACCTGGAAAATCATTTTCCTGAAATAAACAGAGCTGCCAAAGACTCTATTTGAATTATTCAACTGTTTTAGTTGGGTGGGTTTAGTGATTGTGTCTCTCCAACAAGTCTGACAACAAAGATTTGTGCCCAGTCTTGAAAGTTTTCAAGTTAAAGTAATGTGTCCAGATTAGTGACATAGTTCCTTGAATTGCATATCACACCCTCACCTTTTCCCCTAATTTTATTAGATAAAACAGAAGCAACAACACAAACTGCTAACAGTTTATGGCATTATTAAATACCCCATTGTCTGCCACTGTCACCTCTTTCCTCAAACAAACTAGTTGGCACTCTTCATACATTCCTCAACCGTGTCTGCTCCCAAACTCTATCTAAAGCTAATCTTTGCAAACCACTGCAACAATTAGACTCTGACCACTTCTCTCCCTTTTGTCAGAAAAATCAAACATGGTATGTTCTTGGAAGCAAAAGTGTTTCCTGTTGAGTCTTCTTGCTTTCATTCTTGTGTCAGAAGCGTCGAGATCGTTGCCCAAGGGAAGTTGGGAGCAAATGCTGCCTAAGAAGCTTCCAACCCCTTATTCAGCCCCTTCCAAAGGCACTAATTCTGTAACTACGTCTTCTTCTTCAACAACTGTAGAAACTGAGCGGATAACTCACCCTTCTTCCGATGGGAAGGTCTAGTTTGATTCAACTAACGCTAGTTTTGATTCTATATCACTGTCAATATTGTAGAGAATTTAATCTTGTACTGCAACAATGGAAAGAAAAGTTGCAGATTTTTGTAAAGTACTACTCCATTTTCTTACAATGACCACTATTGGGCCATTATCACTCGATCAAGATGAATTTATCGTTGCTGATCCATGCGTTGGATATGAATCGCGATTAAGTCCTCTTCGTAGAGTAATAATTCTGAAGACCAGCTCCATGTGATTTTCACATGAATTTAGCTGTTGTAATTAGTTTTTTCCTTCTTAAGAGAATTCACAGATCTAAGCAGAGCCAAACTTCTTTATGTATACATCTTTACATGGGTGAGTTACGAATAATTGAGAAACTATGTATAGTTATTGCTTATAGTTTCAGATAACCATTTCTTATTAACTTGCTTTGACAAAGCATAGTTCCTCAAGTAACCTTGATTACACTTTGACACCTCTTGATTACACTTGTGAGGTTAGTTTGAGCCTGCTTACACGATGTGTACTCGACAGCCCAATCAAGCACCACAGAGAATTTTCTGTTCGTATTCAAGTTGTAAAAGTCAGCGGACGAGAAGTTGTAGAGGTCTTCTTCAACTACAAAGGCATAGCTGCATTTATTAAAATCCCATAGCTCTTCATGGCTGTAGAAGCTTCCCAGGCTTAGACTGAAGTTTCGGACTCCTTCTGGAATTGAGGGTTGGCAACGTCCAATCCCATTGCATGATCCATTCACCAACTCCTTAATCGTTGAACACAGGGAGGGGCATGCATCCGGTCATGTATCTCTTCACCAAGGAGCCTTGGATCATTGCTCTCGTGTCACATCCTATGTCAACATGGGCTCGACAATCATGACATTGGCGTGTCATTTAGCTTGTGCTACTGTGCAAGGATGTAAAACTAATCTATGCTTCAGCAGGCTAACCGGAATCTGTATAGTATATTGTCTTCTTTTTTTTTAGTATATTCCCGAGAACTCTGTATTCATTGTGAAAGTGGTTTTTTTTTTTTAAAAGGAAATAGGTGAACTTGTATCCTTCCAAAATTACTCACTACGTAACAAAACTAGCTTCTTTATTTTTTATTTTATGAAGCAGGGGCAGAACCCTGGTAAATGTTATTAAGAAGTGTAAAATAAAACAGAGGGGGCTTAAGGCCAGACCATTTAAAATGCCCAAGGGCTACAAGAGAAGAGCTAACAAAACAAATTTTAGAAATAGTACAGGGAAAAACAATATTTAAATCAAATTATAGAATTGAAACCAATTGAAAAGTTACTGTTTTGTCTTCTAAGTTTGTAGGTAGACTTTAAGTTTACTTCAAGTCTGCTGGTGCTTCACACAATGTCTTGTTATAGAGCTGTGATCAACCTTCAAGTCCGAGGCCTGTGTCGCACATAGTTTCCTTAAAACAGATTCGTCCCTTCCCGTCTGTGCTTGAAGCTCTAATGGACGTCTGTCTCTCAGGATACAACGGAGATATTGGAGAAATCTTCAGCACTAAGGATTCCGACGAATTGAATTTGTGCATGACTCTATCACCAATAAGAAAACAGGAGGCCAAAGGAATACGCTCAACGATTTGTAGAATGCAAAGGAGAAATATAAATTGTTCTTGACTGTGTTCTGTAATTGTGGAAATAATCTCTTTATATAGGAGAAAATCGAGACTAATTAAGGACCACATTGATAATGAAATAAATCCATCATCAATAGGTAAATAAAATCTCTCATTAAAGTTGGTAATAACAGTCCATAAAATATGTTATAAATGTTAGAGTTACAAAAACCAAAAGAATAACAACCCATAAAATATGTTATAAATGTTGGAATTACAAAAACCAAAAGAATAATTAACAAAACGTGGGTTGGTTTGAACATGTAAATTTGGTCCGACATCCGTGTCCGCAGGACGCGCTCGCACATAAGTACGGTATACTGGACCATGATGGGTTGGTTTGAACATGCAAATTTGGTCCGACATCCTTGTCTGCAGGACGCGCTCGCACATATGAGTACGATATACTAGACCATGATTTGCACCCCCTGCGCAGGCGTGCGAGAGAGAACTTCTATTCGATACAAGCTTTTCCTTATCACATAAGGTACTTGTATATAAGGGCAAGTCCAATGGTAGGGATCAAAACTAAAATTTGATACCTAGGGCCTGTTTGATTTAGCTTATTGATATGTGCTGATGACTTATTACTTATGACTGATAACTTATTACTTATGACTTATGACTGATGACTAATAACTGATGATGTTTGATTTAACTTTTTAAAAGTGCTGATTAACTTTCATAGGTTAGTGTGTGTGTGTGTTTGATTAATAAGTTGAAATAATGCTGAAATCAAATATAAAGACTAAAATATCATCATCACAAAATGTGTTTTACATTATTATTATTATTATTATTATTATTATTATTATTATTATTATTATTATTATTATTATTATTATTATTATTATTATTATTATTATTATTATTATTATTATTATTATTATTATTATTATTATTATTATTATTATTATTATTATTATTATTATTATTATTATTATTATTATTATTATTATTATTATTATTATTATTATTATTATTATTATTATTATTATTATTATTATTATTATTATTATTATTATTATTATTATTATTATCATTATCATCATTATCATTATCATTATTATTATTATTATTATTATTATTATTATCATTATTATCATTATCATTATTATTATTATCATTATTATTATTATCATTATTATTATTATCATTATTATTATTATCATTATTATTATTATCATTATTATTATTATCATTATTATTATTATTATTATTATTATTATTATCATTATTATTATTATTATTATTATTATTATTATTATTAATATTAATTTTAATCATATTATTATCATTTTTATTATTTTTATTAATATTAATACAAATTTTATCACTATTACTAATTATTACTATTATTATCATCATTATTATTGCCTTTATTATTATTATTTTATTAACATTAATATTACTTTTATTATTATTATTATTATTAATTGTTAATTTTAGTATTTATTTTATTATATTAATAATATTATTATATTAATAATATTATTAATTTTATTTAAATTATTATTATTGGTTTTATTATTATTATTATTAGTATTAATAATAATAATAATTATTATTATTAGTTATTATTATTATTATTATTCATTTTATTATTATTATTTATAATAATAATAATAATAATAATAATAATAATAATAATAATAATAATAATAATAATAATAATAATTATAATAATTATTATTATTATTAAGAAGGGTAATTTTGAAATATATAAAATTTCAATAAAGAAGAGGATTCACATGTTTTTGAACACTAAGCTCTTACAACTTATGACCTTACATGTGCTTTAAGTGACTTGTACATGACTTATGACTTATCTTACTATAAGTGAAATCAAACACTTTAAAAACAACTTATGGTAAGTCATAAGTAATAAGTACTTCCAGATAAGTTAAATCAAACATGCCCTAAGAGTAATAGACTATCCAATGGTTAAAGTAAAAATGTATCAAAATTAGGTGTGGTGGTGTGGTACTAAGGAAGGTATACATTCCATAGTACCACACCTAATTTTAATACCCTTCATTTTGATACATATAGTTGGAAATGATTATTTGATACCTATGAATAATAACCAATAGGTATCAAACTTTTGTTTTGATACCTATAGACAAGTACCACCATTGGATTTACCCTAAACCACTCAAGGTTTTGTTAATCTTCTTCAATC
This sequence comes from Codonopsis lanceolata, assembly GCA_013146195.2. Classification (NCBI taxonomy): domain Eukaryota; kingdom Viridiplantae; phylum Streptophyta; class Magnoliopsida; order Asterales; family Campanulaceae; genus Codonopsis; species Codonopsis lanceolata. The sequence goes on along the minus strand of CM028378.1, from coordinate 151,111,058 downwards.
AATCATAACTTCTTCATCCAAACACTAAATTTGACAAATAAATATATGATTTCAATGTTCTCACGGAGTAGAACACAATTCCACAATTATCATTGTCATTACACAAATGACACGTGAAGAAATCCGTGCCACAAAATATACAATTTCATTCTTTAAATACAATTTTTCCAACAACAAAAATAAATAAATAAGTTAACTAACATTTAGAAAGAAAGCTAAACAAGCTGCAAACTCCGAGGGATTTTGGAGAAACAATTTTCCGCTTTGAGATGAGCAACTAAATCTTGTCTGATGTGGCTAATGATCTGGCGTTGCTTGGAGATTGTATTTTAAAAAACAGCAGCCCTGTTTTGATGCTTCCAAAGCTCCCAAAGAATAAGGGAAGGAAGAAGAACATGAGTCTTGAGAGGAACGAAACATAAGCCACCAGGAGAAGCAAGCTTGAGGCACTGAGGTTGTGTGGGTGAAAACATTACTAGCTGGGCTGAAGTAAGCCCAAGTTTCCATAGCAGTCGTGCTAGTAAGGAAAATACTAGCAAATGTTTCTGAGTGGCCCGTACAACAACCTGCGCACTTGGAGGCAAGACTAAATCCTTTTGATATCAAGTCTTCATCAATAGGCTGCTTAAATTGAAAGAGCTTCCACAAGAAAATACTTATCCGTTTGGAAAGCAGATTGTACCAAATAAACCTTGCCGAGAGGAGACTAGGAAGGAAAATCGTACCTGATGCCAAGCCGAAGTAAGGCTGAATTGATTATTTGGAGATGCTGACCAGCAGGGTATATCTGTAATATCCCAAAATTTTGAATAATATAATACTTTATGAAAAATTGAACATTTGTACTTGGGCTTTTATTGGTTTAGTCATCCTTGGCCCGGTATTATGTTGGGTTGGCCATTTGAAAATAATTAATAATTGGGCCTCTTTTGAATTATTAGTAAGTTCATTTAGTTTTGGTATACAATTGGATTGTTTATTCAAGATTGGGCTTGAGCCCAATTAGTGGTCAATTTAATAATTATAGCATAAAGATAATAACAATAATAATAATAATAACAATAATACTAATAATAATAAAATGAGCCTAAATTGAAGTCAGTAGTTAAGGGGATGTGAAGGAGTGGTTCATGACATGACGGAAGAGGGAACGAGATGGCTTTTCAAGCCGCAAAGATGGTGGGAAATCAAGGAGTTGTCGCGGTGGCTATATAAGGGGGCAAATTTCCCCTAAGTTGAATCATTTACAAAGATAATAACAGAGAGTGAGAGAGTTTGAGAGACGGACGTTAGGGGGAGTCTTTGGCGAAGTCACAAAGTGAAAAGAACTGGCAACGCAACAAATCCCCGCCGAGCAAGATCGAGTCCTTGATTGAGGTGAGATAGTGTTTTTTCCTTTTGAGATTTCAGGTAACTGATTGTTTTGTTAAGTTGGTTGGCAGTGTATGGTTTTCTTGGGTTGGTGAATATGTAGAAAAAATATAAAGAATAATCTGTAAGGTGGGAGTCATATCTTGACTTTGTGTATAAGTGTTCAAAGAAAAAAAAAGGGAACACGACAGAGAAAGAAAAGAGATGAAGTCCATGAAGAGTTGAGGGAGATGGGTGTTGTTTGTCTTGCTGTGAACTGAAGAGAAAAAAAAACATAATAAAAAAGGGGGAAAATGGATGTGCTGGAGAATAAAGCAAAAAGAGGGAGTCAATAGGGATTAGATTAGTATGGGTGTTATTTGATCTAGTACATAAGTATTCATATTTTATTGTTTTGGTTGGTATTAAATAAGTAGTGTACTACCATTCCAGTAATAGGAAAAAAGTCTTTGCAAACAGAAAGAAAAGTGAGGGAAGTTATGGAGGCAGTGATCAAATCAAGGAAGTAAGAGACCATTTTATTATTTTTATTTTGACCATGGTAGATAATTGATGACATGAATTGCATAAGGATTGGAGTTAATAGTGCGTAAGCCTTAAAAAGAGTTTGTATAACAAGTCAAATGTACTAAAATTTTAGATTTATTAGTAGATAACAGATCTTGAATATTTAGTTATATAATTAAGTTTTATTTTGGAATTTAGATCGAGACAACCAAACGTAAGATGATCACTCGTGTTTTGGACTTGTCTTTACTAAACTAATCAGGTAAGCGATCATACATCTTTTAGATATTTGAATTCTTTATTCCAAATTGATAGACTTCCGCTAATTCTTTGACATTTACTTTTTTTGAAACATGTACCAACTTTGAGTTGGAATTTGAATTTGAATTTCGTCGTATCCGTTCTATTGTTACTCTAAATTGTAAACCTCGTTATATATTTCACGAATATTTAAATTTCTAGTGAGATATTCTTGTAAAACCAAATTATCGTTGGTATATTATTTTTTTGAAATCTTACTATGATCACTAAGTTGAACAACTGACTACTGGGATAAAGTAGCATTTTGATTTTGATATTTGATTGTGAATTATGCCACCTGGCCCGTGGCTTGGTTATCCGGATATACCATTATGAACTATTATTATTATTATATTGTGAATCCTTGTTTAAAAGAGGTCTTGAGACCGCTTATGTGATCATGGTATCCACGGGTTGGTTGTCGTCCCCAATTGGTATGGGACAGTTGGTAATGGATAGAGCTCTCGCAAGTGTTTTTGTTATCTCTATCCTTCATATGAAATCTCGAGTTCTTCTGTGACATTATGAAATGTAAAAATTATCATCTTATTGTGATATTTCCGAATATGAACTATTTGAATATTGATTCCTTTTGAATATTTTATTTTTGATAAACCCTCTCCTAGATTTCGGAGGGGTTGTATATGATCTTGTTGGGCATTGTTCGCTCATTCCTTCCAAATCTTTTTCCTTCCAGGTTTTAAGTAAGTTGGATATCGTCAAGGACGACCTGAAGATTTATTTTTGAATTATCTCGTTTTAGATTTATGAGACAAGGATTTGGTTTAGCCTTTTTGAAACTACAGATTTGTTTAATTATACTTTCGAATTGTAATAAATTCTCTATGACTTTCTTTAATTATTAGTCCTTAAGAGATGATTTTGGAAATATTGTGATTTAGTATTTGTATTAGTGACGTGTCCAAGATTTTGGGATTATAAACTAGTAACAAAATTTTGGGGCGTTACAATATCAGCATGCTCGGATAGAGAAATAGCTTGAGTGTGAATTTCCTGAATAACAGCAGCTGGTAGAAATCGAGATCATGAACTTGCTGTAATGGGCAGCCTTATGGTTTAGTGAGGACTGTGTTTGGAAGCCTAGAGTCAAGCCAAATAGAGCATGTACCTTTCCCTATGCACCAAAAAATATGCCACTCAACCTGGGGCCTTACTTGAATCATGCGCTGCTTGATATGTGAACCATAGGGGGGGCAAGAGATGGGTGAACCTGAGGACAATATTTAGCTTTTAGGAAACGAGACGACATGTTATCAAAAGTGCGAAAGCACCACCACAGATCTGTGAATCATGCACTGCTAGATATGTGAACCATAGGGGGGCGCAAGAGATGGGTGAACCTTAGGACAATATTTAGTTTGTAGGAAACGAGACCATAGGTTGTCACAAGTGCGAAAGCGCCACCACAAATTCCAGGAGTAAGCTTTTATTATATCAGATAAAGCACGGATTCCCAATCCACCTTCTTTGATGTGCGTAACCTATTACATTTTCATTTGTTATGACTCAATATTTTAGACCAAAGTAGATAGATAACATATTTATTTCAGCTTTCATAGATTAATCGACTGCCAACAGATTTCCTAGTGACCATGTAGGAACAATAATAGCTAGGATTCTCCAAACTGCTAATGTAGTTCCCAATATAGCTTGTGAAGAAGCTACAATGGAAGACACATTGGTCACAAAAATTAAAACAACAGAATAATTTTGTTTTTAAAAAAGAAAATACGCACAAACAGTTACCAAACAATCTACAAGCCTATGCTTGTAGATCTAGCCTCATGGCCAAAAAAATTTCACTAAATAATATGATTTGTTTTACAAAAAGAATGTGAAATCACCAAAACAAATACTCTCACAAGACAACAAGTCTTGGAGAGCCAAAACCCACAGAAAAACAAGTAAAGGAAACGTGGGAAGAAACAAACAGCTACCTAAAACAGCTAGGAAGACAAACAGCTCCAGCACTCCAATGTAGTTCCGAATGTTATAACATTCGAAGCTACATTCAAATTCCGCAACAAGCTAGAATTCTGAACAACTTCTTAATCTCTGAATTCTTTGCTCTTTGATATGCTTTTCTGTTCTCTCTCTATGCGTCTTGCTTCAGCCGCTGCCCAAGACCCATATTTATACCACAAAGGAGACCTAAATATCAAAAAGGAAAGAAACTTCAATATGGAAAAGGATTAGAATTAGTAATTAAATAAACTACCATAATTACTAGATTCTATTACCATCTGAACATGGACTCTTGAGACACTGTTTTGGAAAGGATTTTTGCACAGATTTTGTTTCCAAAATAACTCATAAGATTTAGGACCAAGGAACCCAAAATATAATGAAATATTTTGTTTCCTAAAAAGTCTAAACTTAGAGGCCATGAAAGGAGAAACAAAAATCAAAATAGGCCATGCCTATTTTACCCTTACAATCTCCTCATTTGTTGAGCCTTTCTGGTCAAATACTATGACAAGTGTTGCCACATATTCAACACAAACAAGATCCTTCAAACATGTATTTGTTAGCATACAACTCCCCCTGAAACTGACAATCAGATGAAAGTCTATAAACTAAATATGTAGTAGATTATCAACCAAGCAATATCCAGATTTATTTTGCAAAAATCCACAGAGCAAAAATTATAGAGCAGATTATTACAAACCAAGAGTATCAAATGCAAACAACAGATTCAGAGTGTTTATGAGAGAGACATGAAAGCCAAACACCAATTAAAACTAGGAAATAGAGACACATTTTCAGCTTTCAGGCTCATCTTGAGCAGTGGCAGCTGTAGTGGAAACATGAGCAGTAGCAGCTTCTTTAGGAACAACAGCCTCCGCTTCTTCAGGAACAACCCCAACACTTGAATCACCTCCCCCTATTTGGCCAGAATGCATGCACAACCAGGTAGAATATTGAGCTTCCAAGTTCTGAAGGAGAGCAATTTGGGACAAGACTTGGACAAGTTGTGCCTGAATGAATGATAGAGATATATGAGCAATTGGTCTAAGAGAAATAAGGGCAGGTGCTGATGAAGGACCAGATGTAGCTACATTGGCAGCTACATTGCCCAAAACTGGATCAGGAGCAGAGGCAGGTGCAGTAGGTGAAGGCATGATTGAGGAAGTGCCAGAAGCAGAGGGGTATGGATATACCAAGGGCAAATTGACCACCCTATATCCCCTTAATAATTTGACTGAGATGTGAAGGGGGTCAAGGATAGGAGTGAGTCTATCACCTACAGTGGGAGTAAAGCCTTGGGCAACCAAAACTTTGTAGATAAGGGAAGGGAATATGAGAGCCCTTTGTCCCCTTCAGACTCAGCTAGAGAGATAATCTTTCTAAAAGCAAAATCTCCAAAATCAAAAGGCAGGACAAGGCCAATCTGACATAAGGTCATAGCATGTTCTTCAGTAACATCATTGGAATTTGAGGTTGGGGCCCAATTTGCACAGCAAATTTTGTGCATGACAACATACAAAGAGGAAAGCTTGGAAGTGCTAACATTGGCCCCTTTTCCTGGCTATTTAGATACTAAACCTCCTGTTAGCTCATTGACGCAAAGATTTAAATCAGACATCAACCCCACAACCCCAACAACAGGAGACCCAAAAAGCCTATTGATTATGGATGGAGAGAAGTCAAACCATTTGTTTCTAACAAACACTTTTTCAAATCTAGGATCACAAGCAGAAGAAATTCTTTTCTCAAGATTGGCATAGAATTCAAAAATAATGTTCCTAAGATATGGAGAGGCAGAAGACAGTGTGGCTAAGAGACCTTTATCAGAAAAGAATTGAACAAGGTTTTGTGCAAGCAATTCTTCCTTGAGAATCCAGTCTTTCATCAACAATTTTCCTAGAGGAGTTATACCTTAAGGAAGAAGTAGAGGAGATAAAAGTTTTAGAAAAAGAGGTACCTAGACCAGCTTCAGTGGATGCAGAAGAGAATGTAGCTTCCCCAGTTGCTACATTGGGAACAACATTGGGAGCTACATTGGTCACAAGAGCTGCCCTTCTTCTGGTGAAGCGTAGGGGGACCTCTTCACTTTTTTCACTATCCTCAGGAGAGGCTTCTTTGGCAGCAAAGTCCTGGTTAGAACTGTCATCAAACTCAAAGGAGCTGGAGGACTTGGCAGGGCTTGAAGTAGGAGATGAAGAGATTTGTGAAGAAGCATGCTTCACCGGCACCGGATAATTAGCAAGGGTTCACTGCTCATCTGAATAGCTCATGTCAGAGAAATTGACAACAGGCTCAGCAGAAAGACCAGCAGAAGATTCCACATTATGAGGAGGAGAGTCATGTTGGAAGACCACTTTTGGGGAAGGAATGGGGTAGTCATCATCTGCTGTGGCTAAGGAAGCGGGAATGGAGAAACATGCATCAGTAGTATGAGCTGAAGGACGTGGTTCAGCAACAAACTTATTTCCAGCACTAGGGTCAACAAAGTCCTCGTCATCGCTGTCACTTGCAACAGGGACATCTTCTTCAAATTGCCCTGGAGAGACTTTAAATTTCTTGGCTCTTTCGACCTCAGGACCACTTGGATTATCGTAATTTCTTGGAATTCCCCTCAAGCGCTTGGATTTACGGGAGCTAGGGTTTTCGATTTGGGGAAAACCAGACAGGTCGCCAGGATTCTCCACGTCAATAGCATTCCCCTTTTCCCCAGGTAGTATGACAGAGAGAGGTTCTGGAAGGGGTTTAGCGAGCACAATGGCTGAACCTGGATTTGTCGGAGAGGAGGTTGGGGGTGATGTAGCTTCGGGAGAAGTAGCACTGGAAGCTACATTGGCTGAGGGGTTCTGCTTCAGAGAATCTGATGATGTAGAAGAGGACGAAGCCATGGAGGATTTATGATTGATTCAGAGAAGAGATGAAGAGAGAGATTGAGATGGTAGCCTTGATCCTTTAGAAATATGGGAATGAGAGAGTATGAGAGATTTGAGAGAGATAAACTTCCTGCTACCTGAAAGCACAACTTAAAACATCATCATAAACGCATTAGCCGCTAGGAGCAGAATATTAGGAATACGAGGGGGCGTTTGTGAGATTCCCAAACCAATTTTTTTGATTTTTGAATGCAAACCAAGGTTGACCAAATCATATACAAGTGTAATAAGAGATCTAATTTTGACTTGAGAAAAATGTGGAGAGCTATGTGTGTGTGGTAACAACTAATCTCTTTATCACATTCTTGAATTTTTGAATTTCAAGATCACCAAGGATTCATAACAAACACGCTAAGGGATTTACCAAAATTGTACCAACCCAAGCATCCAATAGCTTCCATACCCATTATTCAAAAACTCTTAAAGCATCACACAGATTAGACTCCCACATAAAGTTTTCAACATGAAATACTTTGGCAATTATTTTGCAATTTTTGAGATAAAGACAAAATGTCAATATGCTGATATTATCAAAACAGAACATGCCCAAAATTTATGTCTAACAGATGACAAGAATGGATCAGATAGAATATAGCTAATGTAGCCACACATATGTGAATAATGTCTAGATCATCTAAATGTAGTTCCCAATGTAGCTGCATTGGGAGATGCATTCGTCAAAATTGTGATTTTATGTATAATTTCTCATATTTTGTTCATTTTATCATCACTCATCTCCCACAAATTTCATAGGTACTTTATTTCTCTGAGAGAATAGCTCTACTTTATTTCAAGCATATTCACAACATGCCACTTGGAACCTTTCACACTATTTACCAGGGGAAGCCACTTAGCTTTTGATCAACCCATGAAATCCAAGGATTCATAGTCCCAAAAGAAAGTAGCCATAACCTTAGTTCATAGGTAGCTCTTTTCCATTAGGTAGCTTTCACACTTTTTTCTTTTAAGGGAATTCAATTTTCTCAAGATCAACCTATGAGAACCTAAGTTCCATAGTACCAAGATAAATTGTCACATCCCTAGATTTCAAAAGGTAGCTCTTTCCTTTGTGGGCTTAAAATTTCAACAACAAAAATTATGGGAGAGAGAGAAGAGAATCAGAACAATCACAACAGATTTTGAATGCAAATCCCAGGCAACAAAAAGGCACAAAACATGAGAGATGAAACTAGTGTGCCCCCCTAAATACTCAATGCAAAATGCCTATTTTTTTAATTATATATAGTGAGTGGAGGGTCACATGGCACACATACCAAGAGATTTTCTAAGATTGATAAATCTCTCAAAGTCTAGACTCTTAGTGAAAATATCAGCCAGATGTTTTTCAGTCCCTACATGTTCAACGCAAATAATACCTTGTTCAACCAAGTCTCTAATAAAATGGTGTCTTATATCAATGTGCTTAGTTCTAGAGTGTTGAACATGATTTTTTGCTATGCTTATAGCACTGGTGTTGTCACAATACATGGTTAACACATTATTGTGTAGGCTATAATCCTTGATCATTTGGTTCATCCATAAAAGTTGTGTACACACACTACCAATAGCAATGTATTCAGATTCAGCTGTGGAGAGGGCAACACAGTTTTGCTTTTTACTAAACCAAGAGATCAAGTTGTTACCCAAATAAAAGCATCCACCAGAAGTACTTCTCATGTCATCTATACTACCTGCCCAATCAGCGTCACTAAAACCAACCAGGTTGGTATTAGTGCGTTTTGTGTACCACAAACCCATAGTAGAAGTCTCACCAACATACCTAATTATTCTTTTGACAGCTTTCAAATGGGAGACTTTAGGATTTGCTTGGTATCTAGAACACAAACATATACTGTACATGATGTCTGGACGGGTGGCAGTCAAATATAGTAGACTTCATATCATGCTTCTATACAAAGTATGGTCAACACTTTTAGATTTCTCATCCTTGCAAAGTTTATTGGATGTACCCATAGGGGTTTTCTTTTTCTTTCCATCCTCAAGACTGAATTTCTTCACCAGTTTAAGAGCATACTTGGCTTGAGAGATGAACATCCCTTCATGCAATTGCTTTATTTGAATCCCTATGAAAAATGTTAAGTCTCCTACCATACTCATCTCAAAGGTAGATGTCATGCAATGCACAAATTCTATTTCTAAGGACTTAGAAGTGGACCCAAACACAATGTCATCAACATAAATTTGTGCAATCAAAATGTGTTTGTCTTTTCTTTGAATAAAGAGTGTTTTGTCCACTTCTCCCTTTTTAAAACCACTTTTCAAAAGATGGTCTGTAAGTCTCCCATACCAAGCTCTAGGAGCTTGCTTGAGACCATACAAGGCATTCTTCAATTTAAAAACATGATTAGGTTTATGGGGGTCCTCAAATCCCTTTGGTTGTTCAAAAAAAAAATTCTTCTTCAAGAATACCATTTAAAAAAACATTCTTCACATCCATTTGTTAAAGAGTAATATCAAGAAAGCATGCAATGGCAAGAAGAAGACGTATTAACTCAATGCGGGCAACAGAAGCAAAGGTTTCATCAAAATCCACCCCCTCAACCTGTGTGTACCCTTGAGCCACAAGTCTAGCTTTATTTCTCATTATCTCTCCCACTTCATTTGATTTGTTTTTAAAAATCCATTTAGTTCTAATAACATTCACAAAAGTGGGTCTAGGTACAAGGAACCAAACATCATTTTTAGCAAATTGATCAAGCTCATCTTGCATGACATTGATCCAACACTCATCTTTTAGGGCTTCATGCACATTCTTAGGTTCAATGGTAAACAAAAAGCATGAAGTATGAATTTCTTCACACTCAAGAGAAGACATCCAAGCCAATTTTCTGTAGTCTACCTTACCTTTCCTCCTTGTTGACATTCCGTGCATCATGTACATTTCCTATGACTTGTGAAGTGGGATGCACTTTCTGAATTCGGCTGGGAATGTCATGGCTGCGATCAGTCAAACCGACTGAAGTTTCGGGTTCGTTCAGATCTTTTTAGGTTTCTGACCAATATAGCTTCCGATGTAGCTTCTGATGCAGCTGCATCCTGAACTACATTCGGAGCTACATCCTGAACTACATCCTGAGTCTCATTCACTGAATTTCCATAACTTGTAGATTCTGTATCTTCTGGGGCAGGTGCATTGTTTGTAGGTGCAGGTTCTGGAGATTGTGCAGGTGATTCATGATCTCCAAAGTCAAACAAACCTGAAACATCATCCTCAATGGTTTTGTGGCCAAGATCCGTTAGATCATCAAACACAATATTCATAGACTCCATAATAGTTTTTGTCCTATGATTAAAGACTCTATAAGCACGACTATTGGTGGAGTAGCCCATGAAAACACACTTGTCACTTTTTGAGTCAAATATTGAAAGATGATCTCTATCATTGAGAAGATAGCACACACACCCAAAAACATGAAAATATTTTAATGTAGGCTTCTTCCCTAGTAAAATTTCATAGGGTGTCATGGTGCTACCTGGTCTCAAGAAGACCCTATTTCCTATATGACAAGCAGTGTTTAAAGCTTCTGCCCAAAATATTTTAGCCAAATTATTGGAGCTCAACATGACTCTAGCCATTTCTTGAAGTGTCCTGTTATTTCTTTATGCCACTCCATTTTGTTGAGGAGTTTTAGGAGCTGAGAATTCATGGGTTTTGCCATTTGAGGCATAATAGCTAGAAAATGAGGAATTTTCATATTATGTGCCATGATCTGATCTAATTCTAGTAAGCTTTAGATCATACAAGTTCATAACACGGGTGTACCATATTTTAAAAGCCTCAAAAGTTTCAGGTTTTTCTTTCGAGAAAACGACCTAAGTATACCTAGAAAAATCATCAACACGGACAAAGGTATACTTTTTCTTCCCTAGACTTTCTACTTCAATGGGCCCCATAAGATCCGTGTGAATCATTTCAAGGCATATAGATGTGGAACACTGAGATATGGGAAGATGAGAGGCCTTGATTTGTTTACCTTTTTGACATGGACCACATACCTTTGTGAAGTTCTTATCCAGACAAGGCAATCCTTTCACTGCATCATGCTTTACAAGCTCATGAAGTTTACGAAAACTCATGTGCCCTAGTTTTTTATGCCATAGATCTATGATATCAATAATTACACTGTGACAAGTTTGAGCATTGTTGAACATATAACAATTTTCAGAAGATCTAGTACCTGTCAAAAGACACTCGTTAGATTGATCAAAAACTTCACAAGAATTTTTATCAAACCTCACCTGAAGGTCATCATCACACAGCTGACTGATGGTTATGAGGTTGGTCTTAAGACCTTCAACATGGTAGACATTAGTAAGCTTTGGAAGTCCATCTACATTCAAGGTTCCCTTACCAATGTGCAGTCTGAAGTTGCGCAGTACCTTTGGAATCGGCTTGCTTCGATATTCAGTCTAGGGTGCGGTGCCACTTCTCTTCATTAGCTTTTTATAATCTGGTCTAGGGGATCTCTTCGTCGGTAAATTACGGCTTGTCATTTGGGTATTTTTGTTTTCACTTGCTGGGAGATTTGGAGAGCTAGATGTTTAGCCTTTTTTGAAGGGACTCCTATGAAAGTGGACAGTATTTACATGCGTATAATGGGTGATCTTCGTGATATGGTTTCTTTGTATAGACCGAAGGCTGTGAGTGGTATTCGTGAGACTATGAACATGCTGTCTGCTTCTATTCCTGTTCAGCGTCCTTGCGTTCGGTATGGTCGATGGCTAAAATGGGGTCTTCCTACTCATGGTAGATTTAAGTTGAACACGGATGGGTCGGCTAGGGATGGCATCTGCACGGGTGGCGGAGTTATTCGTGATTCCCTTGGTTTGCCTCTTAGGGCTTTTTCGAATCATTATAACTGTGGTCCAAATATGAAGGCTGAGATTTGGGCTCTCCGTGATGGTCTGGCTTTATGTCATTCCTTGGGTTTGTGTAATGTCGATGTGGAGACAGACTCTCTTGTGGCTGTGAATGTTCTTATGCATAATCATCATGCTCCTTGGAAATATGTTTATGAGCTGCGTGATTGCCGTGATTTAGCCCGTCACTACAGAGTATCTCATGTTTTCAGGGAACAAAATCGGGTGGCAGATTGTCTAGCAAGTATTGCTCATGTTCATAAAACGCATCGTATTTTTTCATCTGTAGTGGAAATTCCTGGAGGGATCAAGCATCTGATAGCCATGGATAGGTTTGGTTTCCATTCTTTTCGGCCTGGCTGATTTTAGTAGGTTTGTTGGGTTGTTTTGTTTTTTTTATGCTCTGTATTTCATTTTCGAGGTCAGGCTCCTCCGTCCTCCCTTCTATAAGGGCAAGGCTGGTTGTCCCCCTCAAGTTTGTTCTTTCTCTATTTTTTCAATAAATTCTCGCAGGGTGCTGCCCCTGCTTCCTTAAAAAAATAAAATAAAAATAAAAATAAAAATAAACCAACAGCCGAAGGAAAGCAGCAAAAGTCAACAGGGAAGGGGAGAATAATGGGCTAAAGGGTTTGGGTTGCTTGGTTCCTAAGTGGGCTGCTCAAATGGGCCAAGCCTACACTTACAAATACTTTTTTAATGTTAGGCTTTTGCTAATTTGTTGAATTTCGTTTCATTCATTTGTCATGCCGACCTCATGTCAGCAGTTGCTTAGACTCTGTCGTTTGTCTTTGTTACATATCTTTGTTATAATTTTGTTTTTCGCAAAAATTCATGTATTAACTTGATTCTGCGTGCCCCTAAGGGGGTGGCCCAGTGGTAGGCATGTGGCTTCACAAGGTGTGATGTCTCATGTTCGATCCCTTCCCATGCCCCCCTTAGGAGAGGAATATATATATATATATATATATATTTATTTATTTATTTAAAAAAACTTGATTCTACGTGAAATACCTTTTGCTATCGAAAAGCTATTTCGTGTTTGTAAACTTTATTGACATACTCCTTTGTATTGAAAAAAATGATTTCCAATACGAGTTATGTTTTGATAGTAGTATATTTATATTACTATCTACATTTTTGAAAACATTTATGATCACTAAGAATGAACAACCCGTCATGGGGATTATGTGACAACCAATGAATTAATGAAATTGCATCATTTGGCCCGTGAGTGCGGTAATCTGGATATACCATAACAATGTATCAATCAGGGGATTTGTGTACGAGGGATTCGTATACCCTTCGGGGGATTCGTGTGCCCTTCGGAGGATTAGGTTCTCGGTCAATAGACCACTTATGTGATCTTAATAATTGTATTTGATCATCTGTTGTTACTAGATGGTATAGGACAGTCGGTAACGACAAACTTTTTTCGATCTTCATTTTGTTTGGTTTGAACTCTCAATTTTTTTTTAAAAACAGAGTTTTTAAATTATCCGATATATACCTCTTTGATTTGCAAGTTAACAAATGTTTGATATGATATTTTTAAATGTCTCCACTATGTTTTGCATACAGTGTAGTTATTCTTTGGGTCACCCCTCCTTAGTAACCGGAGGACGATGTATGATCTTACTGAGTTTTGTTCGCTCACCCTTCCCGTCACTCTTCTTCTAGGTCAGAATTAAGGATTAGGCATGAGGTAGATGATACAAGTGAAGAAATCAAGATTTTGGAGTGTACCTTATGAATTAAATTTTAGTAGAGACGTAGTCCGATTAGTAGACTTTTATTTCATAATTTATTTTTGGATAGTTGTATTTATTTAAGTTTGAATTCGTAGTGACGTGGTCAAATATGGGCCTATGTGGTCGGACCCGGATTTGGGGCGTTACAGATTGATATTAGAACGGATCTCGACCAAAAATGTGGGAACAAAGTGCTGTGCATGCCAAAGTACCACACCGTAGGAGGTGGGAGCCACCTCTTGATTTCCGTACTATCCACCTCTTGAATCCTACATCGCCTGGGGTACAGTCCGGCCTTGACGAGGACGTTCGTCAAGGATTTAAGTGGGGGAGATTGAAATACCCCAATAATACATTGGGTAGATGTGAGACTTATGTGTGATTTATAAAATGATCATACACTACTACTAAACACCAACATTATCCATGAACTTTTGGGTTGGCTTATGTTGGGCCTGACGTCCTAATGTGCTGCGTGCTCAGTGGGACATTGCGTGGGTTAAACGTAGAGGGTCGGGCTTTCGGGCTTGGGCCGTTACATAAAAAATTTTGAAACCATGAACCAGATTTAAGTTTCATGATTCAGAATCGAACCATGAAGATTCACGGTTCGAATTCAGTTCCTCATACTATTTGTCAAGAACCGACGGTTCTGGAATCGCGAACCGTATGGCCATATCTATCCGTAGTTATGCATCATTCATAAATTATTAGAACATAAACTTATAACTCTTTAAGTCACATAATTCACATGAATATGTGATAAGTTATACCCAAAAAGCAATTAGGATGACGAGTATAATGACACCTACCGACAGCTGTCGATGCATGTGGCCGTCAAAGGGTGTCATTGTACTCGCTACCCTCATAGTTTTTATGCCATAATTTTTTATCATTGGCCGGATGGACATGATTCAATATACAATGAATTTCTTTAATGGTTACTTTCTCCCATTAGGTTTTCATTATATCAATTACTAAGTTATTACTCGTGCGATGCACGGTTTTTAGAGTTAGTAAACTTGTACTTAAATGAATGGGCATGTATTTTATAAATTAAAGAGTAAAATTTTAATGTCGTCGCATATATAAATAACTTTAAAACTAAGATAAAAAAAATAGTAATGTAGTTGTGTTAAAAGTTGGTAGAAAGATTTTATTGCTCTTTTGGTCTTACTCCATTTGAGATTAGTTTTGACGCTTCAGACCTATGGATACTTTGGAAAACTAAACAAAATATTTTTTAAACATTGAAATAATCATAAATTAAAATTAATAGGAAAATTTAGAAGATTTTAGGAACTACTTAATTTGAGATTATAAATAAGAAATACGTTTAGTTATAATAGATAGACCTAGGTTGATCCTCAGGAAAAAAAAAAGAGATAGGTCTAGGTTCAAATCAATAGCGTCAATGGTCTTGTTGGATTATGTACAATAAGTATTTTTAGTCAACTGGAAATTAAATTTGATAATTTTGGTATAAAGATATTGTTTTAATAAAATTTCATTTGATAATTCAATATAAAAGAAACGATACTAATTAAATGAATCTATTTTCTTATGAAATTAAATGAATCCAACATTTAATCCAAGTAAAAGTAGGGGAGTGAAAAGAAAGAGAATCGAAGAGTTTCAGTCACACAAAACACGTAAAAATCAAATCTGATAAAATCTATATTAAACTGACCGATTTTGGAAGAATTTTTTTTTAATCCAAGTTAAAAAAAAAACCTTTTATGTGTAAAACTTGTACACATAGAACTTAGCATTTAATCCAAGTAAAAACTTTTATTATTTTATAGGAATGTGGCACGTGGAAGCACATAACTCCTTAACATTTCACATAAAGTAGTCTCGTGGCAGCAACAACTTCTGTTTTAATAATAATAGGTTAATACTTGTGTGATGCACGGTTGACTTAGTGTAATTTCTGAAACTTAATTTTGTAGATATAATTTGCAAGCTATTTGAATAAACCAACAATAAGAAGACGCGCACATAATTAATAAATCAAAAAGAAAAAAAACGTGAGATCACACCGAATCATCAAACCAAAAATTAATGTGAATTTTGTAGATAGAATTTGTAAGCTATTTCGTAGTGGTTGTTTGTGGTGTTGGTGGAACACGTTTAATTAAATTGGATAAATCTATTTTAAATTGATCGAATTTTGGTAAAATAATAAAAATTATAATATTATATAATGAGAATTGAGGAGTCCTAATCAAATTAAACTTGTCTAAATCAAATGTGATAAAATCTATCGGTACAAACTGATTTTGTAAGTCAAAAAATGATAAATAAATAAAAAAACTTACCATGAAAATTGAGTTTTAATCAATTGAAACACATCTAAATCAAATGTGATATAATTTATCAGGAAAAAAACTACCATGAAAATTTGGAGTAATAATCAAGTGAAACACGTTAAAATCAAATGTGATAAAATCTATATGCTATTAACCGATTTTGATAACAAAAAAATAGTAAAAAAAAAACTTTTACCATGTATAAAAGAGGCTCCGATTTTAAAATCTATCTGATTTTAATTTTGGTAGGAAAAAAAAGAATTTATATAAATATATTTAGTACCATATGCATGGCTTTAATAGTTTTTTATTTTACAAAAGTTGTTTATAATAAAATGATTTTCTAAACTTGTAATAAATAATTTAAAATTTTAATTAGAATAATTTGAAAAAAAATGAAAAATAAGGTAAATATTCAAAATTGATCATATAGTCATGTAGTTGAAAGATTAAAATATATGAGAATTGATAAAATCTATCCGCAAAAAAATACCATAAAATTTGGAGCTTTAATCAAGTGAAACGCGTTTAAATCAAATGTTATAAAATATATCCGGTATTTATCAATTTTGGCAGCAAAAAATGGTTAAAAAAGTCTTTTACCATGTATAAAGGAGACACCGGTTTTTAAAATCTATACGGTTTTAATTTTTGGTAAGAAAAACAAATGTATAGTACCATATGCACGGTTTTAATAGTTTTTTTTGCAAAAGTTGTTTATAATAAGATGATTTTCTAAACGTGTAATAAATAATTAAAAATTTAATTAGAATAATTTGAAAAAAAATAAAGTATTCAAAATTGATCGTATGAATAGGTAATTGAAATATTAAAATCTATGAGCCCTGTTAAAATCTATCTGCAAAAAAAAACACTTTTACCATGAAAAACTCTCACTTTTACCATAAAAAAACACTTTCACTTTTACCATAAACATATCTTGTACTAACCGATTTTGGCAGCAAAAAAAAAACTTTTACCATATATAAATGAGGCCACGGTTTTAATTTTTGGCAGCAAAAAAAAAAGAAAAAAAATTACAACTTCACAAGAAGGTGACACGTGGAATCACAAAATTCCTTTAAAACTTTAAGCGTTCAACAGGAAGTCACCATGTGGCAACAACGAATTCTGTTTTAATAATAGTCAATAGATAATTAATAAATATAGATTAGTAGAACAAATAATATAGAATTATCCTATGGATAATTTGTACTCCATCTGTCCCTAATTTATTGTCCTGGTTGACTCGGCGCACCGTTTAAGAAAACATATTTGACTGGATTATTAATATTGATTTAATGTGTAGTTTCCTTTAAAGCTCATGTGTACGTGGCCCATAATTAAAGTAGGGTGAAAAAGTAAGAGTAAAGTGGTAAAAGTGATGTTCTAAAAATGTAAGTTTCAAAGTGGATAATTATTTTGGGACGGACGAAAAAGGAAAGAAGGACGATAATTTAGGGACTGAGGGAGTATAAATTAAACATTATGAAAATGAAAAGAGATGAAAATTGAAGAGTATCAGTAAAATTAAACTTGTATAAATTACATAGGATAAAATCTAGTTTAATTAAGCGATATTTGAAAAAAAATAAAAACAAAATCCTAAATCTCTATCATAAATTTGTTCGTAAAACTATATCCTAAATCTGTTTTATCTTATCAAATTAGATTTTGGAATTTTATCTTATCTAATTAGATTTATAATTTTTATCTTAAACTAATGACTTTTGAAAAATTTTTTTTTTTACCATTTTAAAGATGACACGTGGCAGAACAAAACCTCTTTAAAATCTATAATATATAGTTATAGATTATAGATTGTTGTTGGGGTCGTTTATGGAAAACAAGAACAAGTGATTTTAGAATTTTCTACATAGCAAATTGTCAAAGCATTCATTAGATGTTACCAACTCTTAGTTGCATCACCTTTCGGGACCATCTGATATCACCATAGACTTTAAAATTAATGTGATGACCAATTCCATGGAAGTCTTCTGATCCAACAGGATTCTTTTCATCCAGAAGAATGAGCATAATCGAAACGTTGCAAAGGAATCGTGCCGAGTTAATTAAAGAATTTCTGGGGTGACTTTCATGGATGGTGATATATACCTTAAAATATTCATCTATGAGTTGAAAAGTAATGAAAGACAGCTCTTCTGTTAACATCTTCAGAGTGACCCGTCCACTGCCAAGTTTAATTTAAGTTTTCTTCAGAACGAAACTGCTTCTCTGATTCTTTTCGCTATGCCTCCCAGTCTTAGTTAATGTACAAGTTGCAAGAATTAGTAAGTGCAATGAAATTTGACAATTTTTAAAAGAATTAGTGTATTCATTAACACAATCAACTGTAGACCGAAGACCCTTCTTAAACTATGTTGACCCCCGTCCATTTCTCTTTCCTTTGGAGATATTTTATCTTCATGTGAGAATACAGCCGAACATGGGAGCATAATAGTATTTTGGGGAAACAACACAAATGGTCCCCGTAATTTGTATTTTGGAGATATTTTATCTTCACGATCAACTTCTCTTCAAATTTCTTCTTTCAACTATGAATTTGGACATATTTGTAATGATTGTTAATGGTGTTTGTTCGGAGTGCTTGGAGGGGGATAAATTCAATGGTGTTTATTGGTGCTTTAGAGGGTAAAACTTTCTGAAAAGTTTATAAAACATTAACTTTGGCCATCCAATGAAATTTATATATAAGAAGTAATAGTTGAATTATATTAAACTGCAGAAAAGTAAAAACTTCAATTCATGAACACGTTCATATCTACATTTCTCGTATACATTGCTGTTATCCTCAATATAAATGTAAAAAACACACCAAGAAGATGATGATGTGATTCAATACCACGTTCGGCGTACTAACATTTACCGCCCACTTCCTATAGGAAACACAATATGTTGCCTCATGCTATCATACCCAGCCATGCTCTGACTGTTGCTGCCATGTCCGTAATCACTTGAATTCTCATTGAGCAAATACTTGCTCTCTTCAACAATTATATCAATATTTACCCAGGGATGCTTCTCCATCATCGATCTCATTATTCCCTCCAGTTCCATAGCTACTTCTTTCATGCTAGGCCTCTCCTCCCCGTTTACCCTTAAGCACCTCATTGCAAGTTTTGCAACATCCATGATCTGCTCACGATTAATATCTTCAAGTGCTATTCGATCATCAATAACGTGAAATAATTGGTTCTCTTTCATTGATCTAAGAAAATACA
Organism: Codonopsis lanceolata; assembly: GCA_013146195.2. Classification (NCBI taxonomy): domain Eukaryota; kingdom Viridiplantae; phylum Streptophyta; class Magnoliopsida; order Asterales; family Campanulaceae; genus Codonopsis; species Codonopsis lanceolata. The sequence continues at coordinate 151,091,778 of CM028378.1, read as the reverse complement.
TTGCTAGGTTCCTCTCCTTTTCTGGTCTTTCGAAACAAAGTGCCCTCTTACCAGTTAAGAGCTCCACAAGGACAACCCCAAAGCTATAAACATCACTCTTCTCAGTCAATTGACTCGTGTGGAAATATTCAGGATCCATGTACCCAAGAGTTCCTTGTACCAGTGTAGATAAGTCATGTTGATCCATTGGAACTAGCCTTGATGCTCCAAAATCAGACACTTTTGCTGTGTACTTGTCGTCTAAAAGTATATTAGTAGGTTTCATATCTCTATGGATGATTGGAGTTGATGCAGCAGAGTGCAAATATGAAAGGACACCGGCAGTTTCTGCAGCAATTTTCACTCGGACTTCCCAAGAAAGCGAGGTCGCTTTAATTTTGTTGTGTATGTGATCGTCGAGGGTACCATTGCTGATGAATTCGTAGACTAGTAAAGGGACTTGGGTCTCTAAACAACAACCCAAGAGCTTCACCACATTCCTATGATTGATTTGAGATAGAACAACCACCTCATTGATGAACTGCTCCACCTGGTCGTGATCCACTACTTTGGACTTCTTGATTGCAACCACTTTATCATCAGTCAAAATTCCTCTGTAAACTGTGCCAAAACCTCCTTTCCCGATAATCCTACTCTCATCGTAGTTGTTGGTGGCCCTCTTAAGCTCTTCTGCACTAAACACTCTTGCAGTATCATCCGCTCCATGATGCCCGGAAAGCTTTTGCTGTAACATCATACCTCCATTTTGCTGAAAGAACTTTTCTTTGAGCCTAATCAGCTTTCTCTTCTTGACTCCAAAGTAGAGCCAAGAGATAGCTAGAAAAATAACAGTAATACCTGTCGGTGTACCTATTTTCAAAAAGATAAAATAAATTTAAGACAAAAAAGAAAAAAATACAATTGTTGTAAGAACATTATGCAGTACTGTAACGGAATGTAAGATCAATTTCATAATCATTTGTAAGTTAATTTCCAAACCAATAAATTAAGCTTAGCAGGTATAGGACAACGTTGCAAGGAGTTAAGGAGGATTATTGCAATCATACTTACATATGGCTATCAAAACAACTGGTAATCGGTCTCGTGCACAACCTTGTCTATCTTTTCTGCCATCCCCATGGTAACCTTTTGGACACAGACATATGTAATCTCCTTCTGTATCATGACATTTTGCATGTTCTTCACACTGATTATGATCAGGATTCTTACATTCATTAATGTCTGCAAATAGATTACGAGTCAGATAATGCAAAAATGGACTTATATTAAGGTTATGATTATGATTTTGTTATAAAGGAAATTCAATATTGCATGATAAGGAGGAGATTAGGGTACTAAAATTAATATGTGATTATCAACTTAATTTTTTGTTATGATTGTGGTTATGCTTTTGTTATAAGGAATAAGACGATGCATGATGGGAGTAATTAATTATATTAACTGGCCAAAAATAAACATTAAAAATATGTGGAGTAATTAAATTCGGAATAGATACAGTAGCTATCTATGGTTATTATTATATATGAAGACAATAAATTAAACCCAAAAAAGAAATCAGAATAAAAACTGTGTGAGATGGAGTACGTACTTTGGCAACCATCTAGGAGGTAAGGGTTCCCGTCATACCCCTCAGAGCAATTACACCTGTAACCAGGAACATTTTTGGCATCAACACACTGGCTATGACGACTGCTACATGAATTATTGCCTGATTTTGTCGCCTGATCACAAGTGAGGTTTCCAATTGTCCAATCAAGAACCATCGGGAGCTTTTGCACACTTTGCAACTCAGTAAAAGAGGTAATGGAGAAATTGTACTTGTCTTCTTCTACAAAGAAAGCAAAGCTACAAGGATTGAATTGAGTTATATTTGTGTGGTTATTATAGCTGAACAAAGACACCCGAACAGACCGGACTCCCGTTGGGATGGATGTTTGACAACACCCGATTCCGGAGCAAGATTGATCTCCCTGTCCCTGCTGCTTGGTCACAATGTCGCGGTTATAACATATAGAACTGCAACCACTCCCGTACCTATCCATGTCTTCGCCTTGGGCTTGGGTACCAATAAAGTAAGCGCGAGTGTCGCATCCAATAGCAGTGAACTTATTCTTTGTGGAGATAAAGTTGTTTGAAAGGGAGAAATATGCTCCTCTCCTCTTAGTCCGACCAGAGGTGTCGTAGCAGTCATAAGCTATAGGGTGCATAACCTCCAACTCACCGTTTTCCAGTGATATGTTAGTGACAGTAATATTGCCTTTCCTCAAAAAAGCTTCGTATGTACCAGAACTATTCCGCGTACAGTTAATGAAGAAATCCTCGTTGAGGTAACATTCTGGACTGACACCAAATGGATATGGGATACTTGTTAGATTTCCACAACTATCTCGGCAACCGGGCTTGACATTAACAGTACTGATTGCTAATGCTTTAGGTGCCCCAACAAATACAATCACTACCATTAAACTTAAAATTACCCCAACCATTTTTAACAATCTCATACTCTAGTCTCTAGCTAGCTGCTAAACAATAAGAAAACAGATGGGATGATTTGGGAATTGGGTTTGGGTACATTTTTATTGCCTTAAATACACACTTACATGCTTCACTCAGTCAAAAGCCGGCCGACTTTAACAATCTTTCTGGCCCCTGTACTTTAATTAGACAGTACTTTTCAACTCTCAGTCTATGGCTCCAAATTGACTTGTGTTCGTTTAAAAAAAATCAACAAATTTGATTTTTAGTTGGGATGACAATTTCGAACAGAATCGTGTATACCCGAATCGAACTGAACTAAAGTTAACGGTCATTAATTGATTTAACTGAATATGAGACGGGTAATGGAGAATAACCAAAATGAAAAACTGGAGAATAGTTTAACTTTGATATTAGTAATACCCATCCCATTACCAACCTCGTTCCCTAAACTGTTATCCAAATTGTTTATTTTACTAATATTATTTTACTCTTATCCATATAAGTATTAACTATATAATCTAGGTATATACATGTTAGATGTATAACACTAAAACCTTTAAAATCATTCTTAATCACGTGAAATTGTCACTTCGTCCACTTAATCATTTGTTTCTCTTCGTCATCTCATGACTTGCATCTCCGGCAGTCGGTAGATAATTTTCGATCAATCAAACATATTTACAATCACCTATAACAATTTATTAACCAAGAACTATTGACATCTCGACAAGGTTCATTTCTCTCGCCTATGTTTGTCTGTCTCTCTCTCCCATCGTCTGATTTTCTTTATATGTCGACAAACAAGTTTTGAGGAAAAATTTGATAGATTTAGAAAGTGACGATTTAGTAGATACTTGTTCCGTGAATTGAATTAGTTTCTCATTTACCATGAAAGATAAAATTATTTAGGAAAATAAACATAACTGACCATGATAAAGTGCGAGAGGTGTGTTAGATCAGAACCCCCAAGTTTGGAGGCCATCGCAACACACACACACACATGTATATGTAGACATATTTGTATATACTAATATGATTTTTGGGCATCTTTTTTATTTCATGAGAGGAAAAATTGGGTCTTTTTTAAAAAAAACGCAATATACTTTTATATTTGTAATATTAATATAATTTAGGCCCCTATTTTTTTTCATTAAAAAAAGGAAGAGCTCAAAGATTAGACTTGACTTTATTTAGGTCATGATTTAACGAAAAAAAAAAAAAAAAAAAAAGAAATATGAAGAGTTCCGTAACACTAGAAATCCTCGGTTCCTTTTGTAACATTAAATTAATCTATATATGTTTCAAACTCAAAAAATTAATAAAACTTAATTTTGACTAAGTAATTTATTATTGTATAGATTTATTATAAATCTTGTATAAATTTTATGATTAAATAGCCTCTAAAAAGTTAGACCAGCTCTGATCATGACTAATCAACTATTTTACACCTTTCTAAAATATTCAAGATTATGTTTATATATGTAATATTATTGTTACGTGTAATAGGTATTTGTATATGTGATTTGGTGTGTATTATAATTTTGTATCCATAATTTTGTTTTTAAGTACATTGTGATTACATATTTGTATATTAAATTTGTGTCGTACATAACTTCTTCGACTTTTGAACTTTTATGAAAATGATTAAAATTACTTTTAAGTAGAAATAATATCATTTTTATGAACTTGATTAATTGCAAGTTTTTTGAAAGTTAATTTTTGAGTATTTTGAACGAAAATATTAGCTTGACTGATTCGCTGTGGGTATTCCCCGATTAACCATTACTCATGGGAATGGATATTGGGGGGGGGGGGCACAAAATTGAATTGGGGAATGAGGGTGGTGTGATGTATAATTGCGCCTGAACTGCTCCAACATTCTTAATTTTTAGGCCATTTAGTAGAACACATAAATGATGTCTTTACTGTTTAGATTATAGTGCTGCAAGGACACATTGAAACTTGATTGATAACACCAGTGAGAAATCCTGTCAATTTTTTTTGGATTTTTCTAAATCACCCTTATTCCAACCTACTAATTAAATACATTGACAAAAAAAAAAAAAACCCTTTGCGTGTCTTCTGACTTCTATCAATATCATTCACTGTTAAAGACATAAAGTAAGGCCGTAAGGGTATCTATGTTTTATTTAAAAAAATTGATAGAAGTTTTAACGATAAAGGCACGAGGGAGGAATTTGAGTAGAAGAAACGACATAAGTTAGATGTTGCATCATGAACTTTCTGGACCATCTGATATCACCATAGACAGAGTAAAAAACTTATGAGACCATTTCCATGAAAGTCTTCCCGATAAGAAGAAGGAGCAAATTTAACAACGCGTTGCTAAGGAATCATACCGAATTAATCAAAGACTTTCTGGGGTCACTATCATGGATAGTCATATTACTTTAATATTCATCTTCTTCATTTATGCGTTGAAACCGTCCACTCCCAAGTTTAAATTAAGTTCTCTTTAGGACTAAAATGCTTCTCTATTTCTTTTCGCTAGGCCTCACAGTTTTAATTAACCTACAACTTGCATCTCTTCAACATGACCAAATTCAAAGACCCGCTAAATTTGCAGTAATTGAATACAACGATGATCAAATTGATATATTTTTTAAATAATTTGTTGGTCGGAAAAATATAATATAGTTCTTTCATAATTTTATGGTTAAAGATTAATAATCAATGTCTATTGTTTGTATGTTGGTGGTGAAATGTTATGAGCCATCTTTCTTGGATTTATCAAAGTCTTCATTCAATTAAAGTTTTGGTCAGGAGGGCAAATATCGTTCTTGACTTTAATTACGTGTATTTTATTCCGTCCAATTTTTCCTATATAAAAACTAAGGAAAATGAAGAGACTTGATATATTAAAATTAAAGAAAAATAAATAATCAAAGGTTCTTGCATTTTCCTAGCAATAACATCACTAACTTGAAATAATGGGAAAAAAGAGACTCAATATATTAAAATAAATAAATTATTTTACTCACCTCCCGGACTTTAATCAATTATGTACAGTGTTTCTTACCTTTTCTTAACGGTACGGTGGAGGCTAATTATATTCCAAAATCACTTCTTACATCTCATCTCATGTATTTCATTGAGGTATTGTACTTGTACCGAACATTATAAAAAAATAATAATAATAAAGGTATAGAGAATGAATTTAGGGGTGTAGTTAGCCCGAACCCTTTCCTAATTGGCTAATTGTAGGCATTTTCCTTACCAAAAACATTATTAAGCGTCATTTAAATGACTTTAGTACATCAGTTTAGAAATTTGATTTTCTCTTCCCACCGTTGACATCTGTGGTGGCAACAAAAGCTCTTGACCGTCGTAAGTGCATTGATTCTTCTCCGGTGACCTTCCTGATGGACAATTCTTGCCAAGTTCTTCATTGGGGAATGGGTTTGATGGAAATCAGGAAGTTGGGAAGAATGAACGTGGGAGAGAGATAGTGTGAAGTTACAGTTTCAAATTCCGAAATTGTCAACTGTGGAAAGAGACAGAAACATATTCTTCATCGTCGTTCTCTTCCTAGTTCCTACGCTTCTCTATTACTTCTCGCAGTCGCAGATTCGTCCATGGAATTTCATACATTCAAATCAAAAAACGAATTAATAAAACCTGACAACTATAAAAAAACCCCTCAAATCACAATTCAATCAAGGCCATTTATCCACATTTTTAATTTTATTATCACCCGTTTGGAAAGGTTTTATGTCGGCCGAATGATTTTTTTGATTTTAGTCAACATGAGCTTTCATTTTTGTAATGTTCCAATAGTTTTCAATTTTTAAATAATCATAGATCTGGGTTTTGTACAAATTCTTGAAACTTTAATTTTATGACTTTTATTGAGCAGAAATTAATCTGAATTTTGTGAAGGTTCTTGGAACGTTAATTTTTGTTTTATCAACTTTTATTAAGCACATATTGATCTGGGTTTGATGGAACTGCTCAAAAAATTGCAATTAATTAGCTGTGTGCCTATGCTGCAATTTATGCCAACAAAAACATAACAGAAATGTTCCAATTTTTGTGTCGCACACAAATGACAAGGGGGAGGTTGAGTAAACTAGGGCTTTAGGCCTCACCCAATAGGAGGCCTCAAATTAAAATTTTTTTTTATTGTTACTAGGTTTACTAATTAAACTTAATTTACTAATTAATTTTCCAAGTTTCTTAATTAAACTTAATTTACTAAAGAAAAACGGTTATTATTTTTCTTCTTAATTATCTCCTCCGAGAGACGACCACTACGACACTAACGCAGACTCCTCGTCTTCTTCTCCCATCCAGCCGTCCAGGTCTCCAGGCAATGTTACAGACATACATTGATATTATCAATTCACTTATTCACAATTTCACACAATCACACCATATACAATTATTATATACTCCCTCCGTCCCTAAATTATCGTCCTCCTTTCCTTTTTCGTCCGTCCCAAAATAATTGTCCACTTTGAAACTTACCTTTTTAGAACATCACTTTTACCACTTTACCCTTACTTTTTCACTCTACTTTAATTATGAATCACATATACATGGACATTAAAGGAAACTGCACATTAAACCAATATAAATAATCAAGTCAATTACTTTTTCTTAAATTGTGCGTCGGGTCAATCAGGACGATTATTTAGGGACGGAGGGAGTACATACTAATAGTCTGATTCTGAATCTCTGATATATACAGTAGTGGTGTAATACTCATACTTTAACTAGACTAGTACTCAACTACTCATTAAATCATTTTACATTTTAGTGAGCTCCGTCTTCTACCCTTCTTCCGTTCTTTCTTCGGGACTTCGGTAGTCGGTAGACAGTAGTTCGGCTCTTTCCTTCCTAGGTTCCTGAAGAGGAGGATCGAGATCGATTTGTGAGTTGTGAGGCCGGCAGGCTGCGATCGATCTCCCGTCCTGGACCAGGTTTATTTGTTCTAAGTTCTAACTGTTTTTTTTTTCCTTTTCTTATGCCCTTGATTTGATTTATATTTTATAGTCATTTAATTTAATTTTGTGAAAATACATTGTTTTTTTATTTTAACTTATCAGTTATAAGTTATAGAATTAGATTAGAAATAAGAAATGTTAACTAGAAAATTTGAATCTGGTTATTCGAAACTAAAGAAAAAGAAAAAAAAATAGAAGCTTTAATCGAATCACAAAAAGGGGCCATCGAGAAATTTTTCAATACAAATAATAAAATTGAAAGTAGCTCGTCGAATGAAAAAATTAATAATGTAGATGTAGACACAATAAAAATTAACTTTAATAAATAATTTAATAAATGATTTTGCATCTCAAAAAGTACGAAAGATAAACTTTAAATAAAAATATAATAATTTTAATAATAAATTATTATTTACATTAAAAAGACCTCATTCTATAGTTCGCTTTAGGCCTCCATAACGGTTGGGCCGGCCCTGACAAATGTTCCTGTAATTTTTTTAAGAAAAATAACAATTTTACCTCTGGTCAAAATCACGTAAGATGCGTAAAGAATTCAACTGTTGAAATTTTTGGAATTGTGCCAAATGACTAATTGTATTTTATTGGATTAGTCCAAGGATGTACTATTTTTTAAATATTTGTACACGAACCGATCAAAAAAAAAAGTATAGGGACCATTTGTGTAGTTTTCCTAAAAACAAAATTTTTTGATGTTAGTTTTAATCCTTTTATTTCAAGGTAAATGATTGGTTATAACAATAGTAAATGTCGACGAACTCAAGGATATATTTTTTTCGATATTAAAAAGAAACAAAACAATGTAGCATAAACAAAGTAAGAATTTTAGTGACTAAATAACATTGGAAGTTTAGAAGTTAGTCATGTAGAAAAAATAAATTATGCTAGTTACATAAAAATGAAATAAACTCATTTCTAAGTATCCCTTCGTACATATATTCTTTCGTATATTATTGAATTAATATTGTAAGTTATTAGTGACGCACAATAAATATTTGTAGACAATCATTTTGAAATTCTTAAGTTGAATTTATATAAAAGGGCATTTAAATCATGTAAACAATACTTATAATATTAAAAAGATAGTTTCTATAGTTAATAGAAGGAAAATACTAAGTTTATCACCAAAATTACCACTCTGATGACAACTTTGCCTTGAAGGCAAAGTGCATATGAGGTGCATGTGTATCATCAAGGTATAGTTGTCACCATAGTGGTAATCCTGATGATAAACCTAGCAAAGTTGTTAATAGAATGATAGGGATACTGTTAAAGTCGAGGGAAGTGAGTAAAATAATCCCTATAAATAAATTAATAAACCGGTTCGTCAATAATTAAAAAAAAAACCCAAATGTTTGTGCATTGTTCTGGTTATAACAAATAAAATATGTAGCATAATTAGCACAGATCTCGTGCATAAAAATATATTTGCATGGATATTATATAGCGTACTTATTTTCATACAATAGATGTATATTTAAATTATTAACAAAAAAAATAATAATATTAACAGGGGTATCCCAGATAATTAGCATGCCAAGCTGCCCACATAACCATTCCCTTCCCAAGTGCTACATCTAAGCCCAAGTTCTTCTTCATCGATTGTACCACCTCAAAACTGCTCTTTGATTGAGAAACAACATTACTACATCAAAGAAATATACATCAAACAAACAATACTTTCCGCACATAAACTAATTGACATTATTATAAATAGAAAAATGCTACGCATATAAAATTTATTTACATAATGGATCTACACCATGCTTTAAATTTTTGTACCCTAGCCAGTATGTACAGCCACTTAAAACATGCTGTATATGAATTTTGCATATCTAGCATCACTTTTATGAATGTAGAATGTTATGTGTTTTTCATTGACACTCATTTAAAATTTAAATCCTTAAATTAAAATAAGAATCAAATTAAGAGTAAAATAGTAAAAATAACGTCTTTAAAAGGAAAACTTATATAGTGGATCATTATTTATACAACTAAAAAAAATTGACTCCTATTTAAAAACAGATTAATAAATAAATATAAAATGAAAACCAACATCGCACGGCCGATATTGGCCAAATAATAACTAAATCCCTATTTTGGAGTAGTGATAAGGATACAAATTTTTTGTTCATACAAAATTTGGGTGACAAACATATGATTAACTAAATATGAAATGACTTAGCATATGATGTCACCCTTTAAAATTAAAATCACATTGTTGACATCTGGTCTCGTGCAAACACACTTATGTCTTCTACCTCACAGTCAAGAACTAAACTAAGCCTATGTTTGGTATTGCGTTTTCGCCCAAAACGTTGTACACAACGAGCATTTTCCTTCCAACTGTGTTTCAATCTGCGTAATAAAACGTTGCATTATTCAAAACAATGTTGTGTTTAGAACACTAGATTTTATAGCTTTTTTAGAAACTGATGTAGAACAGGTGGCTGAGACTTATTTGAACAAGGTTCTGGGGAAGAGCTCGAAGTTCAGGGGGTTCAACGGCATTTTCTGAAAGTTGGTCCTGTGAGTAGTTTTCACAGTTTCCGTTAGTTTCCGTTTCACACTAGTAGAAATCATTTAACGGTCGTCAGAACTTTAACGGAACATAACTTTCGCGTCCGGATGAACTACGGGGCCCGCCGATTATCAAATCGAAGCTCTCGACAAGATCTACAAAACTTGTTGGGTTTACCTTGTGATGAGTTCGTTTTAGGCCCAAAAACGCTATTTAAACACTGTTACAGGCTTTGAAAGATTTTGTGTTTTTTAGTCTTTTGGTTTATTTTTCTCTTTTAGGGTTTGGTTTGTTTTAGGGCATATAAATACCCTCTTAAACATTTATTTCGACAGCTTTTGATAAAAATTGAAGTTTTCTTATTTTCTTGCTTTGTGCTTGAAACCCTAAGATGTCATAGACTTGTTGTTAAGAAATTTCTTGTTGAAAGAGTTCCGGTTAATTGTTTCGCTGCATTAGAAACGCTTCCTCAAAAAAGCTCACTGAAGGTTGATGGACGAAAATACCAACAACAAAAATGTTCACAGTTGTTTCCTCCTCTGTCCTCTCTTCTCTACACGGCGACGTCGAGAGTGTTATGCATCTTCGACAGTCGCGTCACTTGATCGACGACGGTGGCTTCTTCGAACTGTCAAATTCGAATGGGGCCGACAACGGAGAAGAAAAGAAATTGTCATTGCTTGCAAGTGAACCTGTAGAAATCTGGAACTAGAATTCGAATTCAAATGCTGGGGCTAGAGATTTGAATCTGATAATTGGGGAAAATATTTTGTTGAAGAGAAGTAGGGGAGAGAAAGAAAATGTAAAACAGAGAGGTGGGTGTAAAATAGAGTGGGTTTGGGTTTTGGGGAAATGAATGAGGGGTTGGATTGAGAAATTGAGAAATCGGAGGAAAGGGGGAGAGGCGACACTGAAGCTTTAATTAGATTTAAAAAAAATATATGATTGATCAATAAAAATATATATATTTGAAATTTTGTTGTCTATTTCATCATATTCGAAATTTTAGAAACATAAAAAGTTCATCTAAAACACGAATGCACACGATTAATTATAAATGACCGACAGATCTAAAACATATATAGATTTGAACTAAATACAATTTAACAAATACTTCAAGTAACAAAACTATATAATGGTAAATAACAAAACGAAACAATCAATATTGCAACATGATTTTTCCTCCGACAAAGAGGAAAAGTTTTGGCAATACAAAGTTACATCTCTTTCAAAGAAAAAGTTGAACTAGCCAATTAATTATGAGTGAATTGATTTGCCGTTGTGTTCGAACAGTAGTTAGATTTATATCAAATTGTAAAGTGCCCAAGTATACTTACTTGGAAAGCTATATATCTTGATGATCCTCTTTCATAGTGTTGATATATATGCTCAAACTCAGTCCAAGCAAAGGGAAAAAGGAAAGAAGAAGAACAAAGGCAGGGAAAGGAAAGACAATGGGCAGCAGCAATTCAGACAGAAACTTTAGGGGTGTCGGGTGTAATTAAGTAATAGTTGATTAGTGTCTCGCTTTCGTTTGTTATTGCTTTCGTAACTTCGAGGGTAGCGTGTGTAATTAAGGCAAACTATTTAGAAAGTCGGTTATAGCAGTTATATATACTGCTATACCTCTTGATTCTGTACAGAAAATAATTGAGAGTGATTACTCATTATTCAAGAAGAGAAATTAAGGAGTTTGGGAGTTCTTCTATGGTTGATCAAGAATGATCAAAGTATGTCAAATTTTATCAAAGTTTATCATGGTATCAGAGCTTGTGATCAAGATCCTCATATCTAGTCTGCCGAATTGAAGAAGAAAAGGGGTAATTCTTACGTATTCTTTTCCTTTCTTTTTCTTCTCTCAATTCCTTTCTTCTTGATTGTCTCTCCATGTCGGACCCTAAATCGACAATCTCGTTGATCTCGAGAAGAAAGACAAATCTCCAATCACCAACATTACTTGTTGATGATTATGATTTACTGAACCATCTCTTCAACTCTCATCTAATCATCCCCTTTACCTTCACCCCAATGACCACCAGGAATGAATCAGTTCTTGAGCCTCTTTCGACACCAACTACAATCAATGGAAAATTTCCATTTGTGCGGCTTTATCGCCAAGAACAAACTTGGCATGATAAATGGTCTTAGTAAAGACCGATCCTTCTTCAAAATATGTGAGTGCTTGGTCAAGATGCAATAGTATGGTTGTATCTTGGCTCCTCAATCTGTTAGTCTGAGATACGTCAAAGCATAGTGTATCTTTCAACGGCCTTTGAGATGCAGGATGATATCTCTACAAGATTCTCTCAAAGTGATACCCCAAGATCTTCCAAATTCGAGAAAAGCATTATGATGTGTACTCAAGGAAACCTTAGTGTCAATGCCTATTTCACTAAATTTAGAAGTTTGTGGGATGAACTCACAAATCTTCTTCAAATACCTAAGTGTTTGTGTAAGCTGCACTGTGGTGCCAACAACGCCAAAGAAGAATATGATCAAGTTACCAAACTCACCGGTTTTCTTATGGGATTAGGCGATGAATACTCGATGTTAGAGGTCAAATCCTTAGGATGCATCCTCTTCCATCATTACTAAGGTGTGTCTATGCTTGTCCAAGAAGAGGGACAAAGGCAACACACCAATTCCAACAGATTTGATTCTCACATTCAGCCCTAATGGGAAAGGTCAACAATAATTCTGGAAACAAGTTTAATAGAAACAGATCTTCTGGAAGTATACAAACCCCTAACATCAAAGGCAAGAACTTCTGTGAGTACTGCCATGGAGAATCTCACAACAAAGATAAGTGTTTCTTTATTCTTGGATATCCTGAGTGGCATCCTTTGTTTGGGACAAAGCCTGATCCTAACAAGATGCCAAAGAACAAAGGAAAGGCTAAAAACTTCACTGCTGTCAATAACACTTCTGGTCAAGATCAATCCAAACATTCTGCAAGCAAAGAAAAGATTGATGCCACTCAAACCACAACAGCCATTTCACTCCTGGACAATTGCAACAATTAATGGATATCCTTAACAATGCCAAAAATGTGAGTACTGCCACTGCAATTCTGGATGTTCCTGAAGAACACCTGCCAGGTATGAAATCTAACACTTCTGAACTTGTTTGTCTTGCTAGCCTGAATACTACTTGTCTTGATTGGATTATTGATACAGGAGCTAGTGATCACATTACTATATCCTTTGATTGCTTGATTAATCATGTCCCTATAAATACTTTAATTCATCTACCTAATGGCAAAGCTTCCTGTATAACTCACAAAGGAACTGTCATTTTATCTGATAATATTACTCTTAAAAATGTGTATTTTGCTCCTGAATTTCACTTTAATCTTATATCAGGAAGCAAGTTAATCTCTGATAGTGGTCTCAACCTAATTTTTACCACCACTTCTTGCTTTATTCAGGACCAAGTTCAATTGAAAGTCAAGAAGATTGGTAGTTACTCAGGTGGCCTTTACAAACTTCTTCAACCAGGAGCTAATAAGTTCCAAATACCACTAGTTGTCCATAATATTTCCAAAGTTAATACTTGTAAATCTAACAACTACTTTGTAAATCTAACAACTACTTTGTGGATTCTTCTATCAACAAAGTGTATCTCGGCATACCAGACTTGGCCATGTTCCTCTTCATTCTATGAAACTCATTGATTCTCTTGATTTGAAATTCAGTTCTATGTCTAATATTTGTTGTGATGTGTGCCACTTAGCCGACAAACTGCAGTCTTTTCCTTTAAGTGACTCTCACAGTGACTCTCACGACTAATCTCTTTGGTCTAATACACTTTGTGATGTTTGGGGCCCTTACGTAAAACTCACTTATGATGGTCGCTCTTCCTTTCTTACTATTGTAGATGATTGTTCTAGGTTTACGGACATTTCTTCTAAGAAACAAAACTCAAGTTTGTCAAACTTTAAAATATTTCTTTCAAATGGTAAGAAACCAATTTAAAACTAGTGTGAAGCATATAAGAAGTGATAATGGGACTGAATTTCTGAACAATGGAGTTGACATTCTTCTTCTTTCTCAAGGCCTTCTCCATCAATGTACCTGTGTTGATACCCCTCAAAGCAAAATGGTAGAGCCGAGAGAAACACACATCTTTTGGAACTTGCCGAGCTCTTAGGCTTCAAGTCGGGTTTACCAAAGAAATTTTGGGGTGATTGTCTTTAAGCGCTACACATATTATAAATAGAATTCCTAATTCAGGTTTTAAAATTCAAAACCCCTTATGAAATTCTCTTTGGAACCACTCCTAATTACAAACATCTTAGAACCCTAGGCTGCCTGTGCTATGCTTCCACCTTATCTCACAATAGGGACAAATTTGCCCCTAGATCACAGAGATGTGTTTTCATTGGCTATCCTAGCAATAAAAAGGCCTATAAAGTTTACAGTCTTGATACACATCAAGTTCTGCACAATAGGGATGTCATATTCCATGAATCCATTTTTCCTTTCAAAACTCAAAATCCTAACATCACTCTTCCAAACAATGTAAACAATTTATCTGATCAATATACAGATCCTGAAGAGAACAGTAATGTTGTCATTCAAAACAAAGATGTGGCTTCTGACACTCCTATTGCAGATGAAATAAACAATGTTCAGACTGATAATCCTATTGTTGACCAAATCAATCATTCTGACCCCTCTACTGAAACATCTTTCACTACTACCCCTAATCTTTCTGCTATTCCATCTAGACCTCAAAGACACAAGGCTGTTCCAGCTAAGTTTAAAGACTACACAGGTCTTCCTTCTAGCTTTTCTCAGTCCTCTATTAATTCCTTTACACCTTATCCCATAGAGAAGTTCTGCAATTACACCAATATATCTGCCTCCTACAAAAACTACTGCTGTAATATATCTTCTTCTCATGAACCAAAAAGCTATCAACAAGCTGTTCAAGACCCTCTGTGGTGTCAAGCTATGTCTGAAGAATTGCAAGCCTTAGAAGTTAATGGTACTTGGATTCTTCAACCCCTTCCAAAGACACAAAAGACGTGGGTTGTAAATGGATTTTTAGGATCAAATATAATCCTGATGGTACCATAAACAAATACAAAGCTAGGCTTGTTGCTAAGGGTTTCACTCAAATTGAAGGAGATGATTACTTTGAAACATTCTCTCCTGTTGCCAAAATGACCTCAGTAAGAATGTTTCTTGCTATAAGTCTTTGCCAAGCATATCAGATATATCACGGATGTCTCTAATGCTTTCCTGCATGGAGACTTGCTTGAAGAAGTATATATGGACTTGCCTCCAGGATACAGTCATAATATACCTTCTTCTTCCTCTCCTATTGTTTGCAGACTTGTTAAATCCCTTTATGGGCTAAAACAAGCCCCTAGACAGTGGTTTGAGAAATTTTCTTCCACCCTTCTGCAATTTGGTTTTAAACAGTCCCAAAATGATCACTCCTTGTTTACATATACTGTTGGAACTAAATTTGCAGCTATTCTTGTGTATGTAGATGATTTGCTCATTACAGGAAATGATAAGGACCAGATTGATCAAATCAAAGCTTTCCTAAAAACAAAATTTCCTGTAAAAGACCTTGGATCTCTCAGATACTTTCTTGGATTAGAGGTTGCAAGAAACAAGTCAGGCATCTGCCTTCATCAAAGAAAATATGCTTTGGAGATTATTCATGATGTTGGTTTTTCAAATGCAAAGCCTGCAGCTATCCCTATTGAGAAGAATCATAGGATGGCATCTATCTTAAGTCCAGATTTGACCAATCCTGCATCTTATAGAAGACTTGTTGGAAGGCTGCTTTACTTGTCCATTACCAGGCCTGATATTGCTTATAGTGTCCAAGTCCTTAGTCAATTTATGGCAAAACCTCTTGAGCATCAGTGGCATGCTGCCTTAAGATTGGTGAAATACATAAAAGGCAATCCAGGTCAGGGGCTGTTCTTCTCTAGTTCTAATTCTCTGCAGCTAACAGCCTATTGTGACTCAGACTGGGCTGCTTGTCCTATCACAAGAAGGTCTCTTACTGGTTACTGTGTTTTTCTGGGCAATTCCTTAATATCATGGAAATGCAAGAAGCAGTCCACTATTAGCAGATCATCTGCGAGAATCACGTAAGCATGGCCAACACATGCTGTGAGATCAAGTGGCTTATATCTATGCAAAAGGATTTTGAAATCAACCCTACCTTGCCAGTTTCCCTTTACTGTGATAACAAATCAGCCCTGCATATAGCTGCAAATCTTGTGTTTCATGAAAGAACTAAACATATAGATTTGGACTGTCATTTGGTAAGGGAAATGATTCAAAAAGGACTTGTATCCACCAAGTACATTTCTTCTTCTGAACAGCCAGCTGATTTGTTTACTAAGTCTCTTCCTTCTCCTCAATTCTTTCATTTATTGACCAAGTTGCAAGTTCAAAACTTATTTTGTACTTTCATCTTGCGGGGGGATGTTGATATATATGCTCAAACTCAGTCCAAGCAAAGGGAAAAAGGAAAGAAGAAGAACAAAGGCAGGGAAAGGAAAGACAATGGGCAGCAGCAATTCAGACAGAAACTTTAGGGGTGTCGGGTGTAATTAAGTAATAGTTGATTAGTGTCTGTTTCTGTTTGTTATTGCTTTCTGTAACTTCAGGGGTAGCGTGTGCAATTAAGGCAAACTATTTAGAAAGTCGGTTATAGCAGTTATATATACTGCTATACCTCTTGATTCTGTACAGAAAATAATTGAGAGTGATTACTCATTATTCAAGAAGAGAAATTAAGGAGTTTGGGAGTTCTTCTATGGTTGATCAAGAATGATCAAAGTATGTCAAATTTTATCAAAGTTTATCACATAGAGTTCCAGATTTTCGAGGACAGCGAATGGAGAGAGGGATAATGAGTAAAGGGAGTGAGTGAATTGAAGAGGAAAAACAAAAAATGGAAGTTGATTCATGGGCAAAAATAAGGTGGCTGTTGGAATAGAAATGAAGATAAGAGGTAGTGAGACACATGACATGAGTTTTTAATTGATATATACTCAAACGATGTCGTTTATTATCAGTGAGTGGGGCGGAGTAACAAAGCCAAAAGATTAAATTTGTCTTTTTAATTGTTATTTATTATTGATATTGAAATGAGCCCTAAACGAGCTTAAATCAGTACAAATAGAATTATT
Source organism: Codonopsis lanceolata (assembly GCA_013146195.2). Lineage (NCBI taxonomy): Eukaryota > Viridiplantae > Streptophyta > Magnoliopsida > Asterales > Campanulaceae > Codonopsis > Codonopsis lanceolata. The sequence goes on along the minus strand of CM028378.1, from coordinate 151,074,629 downwards.
TGAGTCAATTTTCAATCGATCATCATCAATTGAATTTGTTTAGTGTAAGTTTTGTCATTCAACTGTTGTCCACTATGTTTTTTTAACCGTAAAAAAACATTTTTGATACGAAAGGACAAGTATAGTATATCCTTAGTGAATTGGACACGCTTGCGAAAAGCATCAGTTCTTGCATTGCCATGCATGATTTTTATGTATAATTATGTGTATCGTGATTCATGATTTTTTGCATCATGCATTGCGATGCATGATTCAAAATTGTGTAATTATAATTCTTATTTTATAGCACAGCATCACGATTTTAAATCGGTCGCATTCAAACTGGTCCATTTCCAATTTGTAGCGATGCATCATGATTATAAATTGATGCATCGCGAATCCAAATCAATGTATCGCTATTGAATACACCGCGATATACTTTTTTATTTACATTTTAATTATTTATTTAATTTTCATAAATTGCAGTTATTCCAATTTGTTTATTTTATTTATGTGAATCAATTGGCACATATATTTATTTATTTTCATAATAATTTTTAATCAAATAATGTAATTTTGAAAAAATTGAAATTGGATAATAAAAGTTTAATCAAATGATATTTGACTATTCATTGAAATAATCTCTTCTTCTTTTAGTTTTTTTTTTTTCGTCTTCATTTTGCTTGATTACAATTTGACTGAGTTTAATTTAATTAAAAAAAACCGTGCTTTTAACACACATGGATAAAACTAGTTATTACTTTAAAAGTTACTAGTAGGGAGGATTGGCAATGTAATCAAGTTCTATGTGATGACTCCTCTCCGAGTTTTTCACGAAGATTAAGCAATTCTCCTCAGTTGTTCTTCAAATTTCTTCTTTCAACAATAAATTTGGACATGTTCGTAATGATTGGAATGGTGTTGTGCTTCTGCGGGGATGTACTGGAGTATTTTGGGGGGTTTTTTAGTGGGTGAAACCTTCTTGATAGCATATAAAACTTGGCAGAAACTAAAACTTTGGCAGTCCAATAAAATTTATAAGAACAACAAAAATAAAATTAAAAATGAAAATTGCCACAGCTAAATTTCAACCCTTAACAGTCACTCAATGTTGTTGAATTACAATGCAGAAATGTAAAAACTTCATGAATGCATACATATCTATATGTCTAGTCTACAATGCATCCTTTCTTATGACTTACACAGAAATATAAACGTAAAACAAACACACCAAGTAAAAGACGATGAGATTCAATACCACGCACGACACCTTTTTCTAACATTTACCGACCACTTCCTAAGGGAAACACAATCGGTTGCTTCATGGTATCATACCCAACCATGCTCTGACTGTTGCTGTCATGTCCATGATCACTTGAATTCTCATGCAACAAATATTTGCTCTCTTCTACAATTGTATCAATATTTACCCAGGGATGCTTTTCCATCATCGATCTCATTATTCCCTCCAGTTCCATTGCTACTTCCTTCATGCTAGGCCTCTCTTCCCCCTTTACCCTTAAGCACCTTATTGCAAGTTTTGCAACATCCATGATCTGCTCACGATTAATATCTTCAAGTGCTATTCGATCATCAATAACGTGAAATAATTGGTTCTCTTTCATTGATCTAAGAAAATACATTGCTAGGTTCCTCTCCTTTTCTGGTCTTTCGAAACAAAGTGCCCTCTTACCAGTTAAAAGCTCCACAAGGACAACCCCAAAGCTATAAACATCACTCTTCTCAGTCAATTGACTTGTGTGCAAATATTCAGGATCCATGTACCCAAGAGTTCCTTGTACCATTGTAGATAAGTCATGTTGATCCATTGGAACTAGCCTTGATGCTCCAAAATCAGACACTTTTGCTGTGTACTTGTCGTCTAAAAGTATATTAGTAGGTTTCATATCTCTATGGATGATTGGAGTTGATGCAGCAGAGTGCAAATATGAAAGGACACCGGCAGTTTCTGCAGCAATTTTCACTCGGACTTCCCAAGAAAGCAAGGTCGCTTTAATTTTGTTGTGTATGTGATCGTGGAGGGTACCATTGCTGATGAATTCGTAGACTAGTAAAGGGACTTGGGTCTCTAAACAACAACCCAAGAGCTTAACCACATTCCTATGATCGATTCTGGATAGAACAACCACCTCATTGATGAACTGCTCCACCTGGTCATGATTCACTACTTTGTATTAGCTGTTAATTATTCATTCACATTGTATTTGTGTCTTATTCATAGAAGGGATTTCTGATTAGCTGTAATTTAGCCTAAATTATAGGAGTATATTTTAGGATATCTTTGACTCATGTACCTATATATATAGGGCTGTTAATATGGTAGAATATATACAGAACATTATTCCTCCAATCTTCTCTTCTTGTTCTTTCTGCTGTAAATTCTTTCTGCTGTAAATTCTTTCATGGTATCAGAGCTCTTGAACGGCTCGTCACTATCTAGCAATTCTGTGACAATGTCGTCTGTTGATCCTGAAACTTCTCAAACAACCCAATCATACACTCTTCCTGTTTTTTATAATCCAAACGCTGTCATGGGTCAAGCATACCTCACCAAAAACAACTATGTCAACTGGAGTGGACGTGGTATCTTACCAACTCCTTACAATCCACGAAATCAGGTTCCTAATTTTTCTGATTCCAATATCACTTGTCAAGTTTGTTTTAAGAATGGTCATACTGCTCAAGTGTGTTCGCACAGATACAATGCTGCCTATGTTGCTCAAACCGAACCATACATCCTTGACTCCGGGGCAACAAATCATATGACCTCGGATCCATCATCTCTTTACGACTATTCTCCATATTCAGGTAAAGAGTCGGTAGTTTTTGGCAATGGGTCTCGTTTACACATATCACATATTGGTACATCCACTCTTAAGTCAAATAATCATTCTTTCTCTCTCAACAATGTTCTGTATGTGCCTAATCTACATAAACCATTGATTTCTATTCGTCAATTTTCAAAAGACAATAATTGTTTCTTTGAACTTGACTCTTGTGGTTTTCGTGTAAAGGACAATTTGACGCGGGAGACTCTTCTCTCTGGCAATAATTCCGGTGGATTATACAAATTGTCATTCAAGTCTGATTCTTCAGAAAGTCCTGTTGCCCTCCTTGGTGAACGCTCAAGTCAAGAAATTTGGCATGCGCGTTTAGGTCACCCTTCTAATCAAATACTCAAAATTTTATGTGAACAATCTCTTTTACCTCTTAGTAGTCAAATAAATGATAAACAATTTTGTCATGTCTGTCCTTTGGGCAAATCTAGAAAGTTACCTTTTTCTTCCCGAACATTTAATGCATTGAATCCTCTTGATATGCTTCATTTGGATGTTTGGGGTCCTTCTCCTGTTACCTCTATACACGGATATCGTTTCTATCTTTCTATTGTTGATGATTTCTCACGTTTTGTGTGGTTATTTCCTTTGTATCATAATCTGATGTTACAAATGTTTTTGCCAATTTTAAAACACAAATTGAGAATCAATTGTCTCGTCAGATTTCAGGATTCACACGATTAAGACTGCTCAAACCGATGGGGGGTGAATTTATCGTCGTCTTTACCGCTTTCTTGACAAAATCAGGCATTAGACATCAATTAACTTGTCCGTACACAGCCCAACAAAATGGCACTGTTGAACGAAAACATCGTCACATTGTCGAGACCGGTTTGTGTCTTATGTCTAAGTCTAATGTTCCGTATCATTTTTGGTTGGAAGCTTTTAATACGGCAGTTTACCTTATTAATCGACTTCCAATGCGTCAACATAAATATATTTCCCCATATCAAAAATTGTTGTTAAGAAAACCAGACTATCGGTTTCTTAAAGTTTTTGGTTGTTCTTGTTTTCCTCATATCACTTCTTACAATTCTCATAAACTCATGCCAAAATCTATTCACTGTCTCTTTCTTGGATATGATAATTTTCGTAAAGGATACAGGTGCTTGGATATTGAGAGTGGCCGTGTTTACATTTCTCGACACGTTGTGTTTGATGAAACACATTTTCCTCTACAAAAATCTCAGGCAGTACTTAGTCCCAGTATCACACCAAATAACCCGCTACCAATCAAATATGCATGATCACCAAGCACCTGCACCGAGTTTCCCTCCCTTCCCAACTACTCAACCCACCTTAATTCCGCCTCAACACTCTCCTACAACACCAATCCAGTCACCTACTGTCCAGCAAACTGTACCTCGGCCCAATGTTCAGCGACCCAACTTCTCTCATACACCCATTTCTCCTCCTTCCTTCAGTGAGTCTCCTTCACCGCCTACTAAGTCAGACAGCATCCCTAGTCCTGATCCTGCCTTTACATCCGACAGCACTTCGACCTCTTCACCAAGTTCTGCTTCGTCTACACCTCCTCTTCGCTATCGGGCTGTTAGCGAACTTCTTCGTAACACCTCCCCATATTCTCTTCCTCATGCTCTTGCTGCTATACATGATGATCCCCTTCAACAGGAACCTCGCACCTTCAAACAGGCATCTCAAGTTCAGCATTGGCGTGATGCAATGATGGAAGAAATCAGTGCTCTTCATAAAAATGCAACATGGCACCTTGTTCCTGTTACTCCCGGTATGAACGTTGTTGGTTGTCGATGGATTTTCAAGGTCAAAAGGAAGGCAGATGGGTCCATTGAACGGTATAAAGCTCGGTTGGTTGCTCAGGGATTTAGCCAACAGGCCGGACTTGATTACGATGAAACCTTTAGTCCGGTGGTTAAACCTTCCACCATTCGTACGGTTCTTGCTATAGCTCAGTCTCGTCATTGGGTTATTAAACAGCTTGATGTTCGGAACGCCTTCTTAAACGGTGTCCTTCAAGAAGATGTTTACATGAAACAACCACCCGGATTTGTAGACGGCTCTGCTCCTTCTTATGTGTGCAAGCTTGATAAAGCTTTATATGGTCTCAAGCAGTCTCCTCGTGCTTGGTTCCATCGTCTACACGAGTTTCTCATTGGTCATGGTTTTTTCAACAGTAGATCAGATTCTTCCTTGTTCATCCGACACACTGGCACCTCTACGGTACTTCTATTGGTATACGTTGATGACATAATTATCACGGGTACTTCGTCTTCTGTCATTTCCTCGGTTATTAATGATATATGTGCAACATTTGATACACGTCAATTAGGAGACTTGGGTTTTTTCTTGGGTATTGAAGCCACCCGTACACCCAATGCTCTTAAGTTATGTCAGACGCGTTATGCCCTCGATCTTCTTGCACGTTTCAATATGACTGAGTGTAAACCCGTTTCCACTCCCATAGCTTCTGGTTCTCGGCTGACTATGCTTGATGGGGAGTTATTACCCGATGCTACCTTGTTTCGTAGCATGGTCGGGGGACTACAGTATCTCACCTTAACAAGACCAGATATCTCTTTCTCCGTAAATCAAGTGTGCCAGTTTATGCATCAACCCCGAACCAGTCACTTACAGGCAGCTAAACGAATCTTGCGATATCTTAAAGGTACTTTGTGCTTGGGACTCACATTCTACCCATCCACCAATGTATCCATTCGGGCTTACTCGGACTCTGATTGGGCTGGTGATCCAAATGATAGACGGTCCACCACAGGTGCGTGTGTTTACATTGGTCCTAATCTAGTCTCTTGGACGGCGAAGAAGCAACCAACCTGCTCTCGCCTAGCAATGAGGCCGAATATCGCCTTGGCCACCACTGCCGCAGAACTCAAGTGGTTTGCATATCTGTTTCGTGAACTCGACATTTCGATTTCTCCCCCTTCATTACATTGTGATAACATTTCTGCACTACATATGGCACGTAATCCAGTGTTTCATGCCCGTACGCGGCACATAGAGATCGATTATCATTTTCTTCGGGAGCTGGTTACTAGTGGTTTTGTGACACTCCATTATGTTCCATCCACAGATCAATTAGCTGATTTGTTCACAAAGGGTCTGCCTAAACCACGGTTCCAAGATCTGTCATTCAAGCTGCGTCTTCCCTTTGGCCGCCTTGCTTGAGGGGGGGTATTAGCTGTTAATTATTCATTCACATTGTATTTGTGTCTTATTCATAGAAGGGATTTCTGATTAGCTGTAATTTAGCCTAAATTATAGGAGTATATTTTAGGATATCTTTGACTCATGTACCTATATATATAGGGCTGTTAATATGGTAGAATATATACAGAACATTATTCCTCCAATCTTCTCTTCTTGTTCTTTCTGCTGTAAATTCTTTCTGCTGTAAATTCTTTCACTTTGGACTTCTTGATTGCAGCAACTTTATTATCTGCCAAAATTCCTTTGTAAACTGTGCCAAAACCTCCTTTCCCTATTATCCTACTTTCATCGTAGTTGTTGGTGGCCCTCTTAAGCTCTTCTGCACTAAAGACTCTGGCCGTATCGTCAGTTCCATAATGCCTTGAAAGCTTTTGCTGTAACATTATACCTCCATTTTGCTGAAAGAACTTTTCTTTGAGCCTAATCAGCTTTCTTTTCTTGACTCCAAAGTACAGCCAAGAGATAGCAAGAAAGATAACAGTTATGCCTGTCGGTGTACCTATTTTTCCAGAGGATTCCAGAAGATAAAAATAAATAAAAGAAAGAAAATATAATTGTTGTAAGAAGATTAAGCACAGTAACGTAATGTAAGAATTTCATCATCATTTGTAAAAATCCAAACCAATTAAGTTTAGCAGGTAGAGGACGTAGCGAGGAGTTTAGCTAGGGAGATTAATCAGATGATCATACTTACATATGGCTATCAAAATAACTGGTAATTGATCTCGTGTGCAGCCTTGTCCGTCTTTTCTGCCATCCCCGTGGTAACCATTTGAACACTTACATGTGTAGTTCCCATTTGTATTATGACAACTTGCTCGTTCGTGACACTGATAAAGATCTGGACTGCTACATTCATTAATGTCTGCAAATTAATAGATAACGAGTCAGCTATAATGCAAAAATGGACAAATTATGCTTTTGTTCTAAGAAAATTCATTGCATGATAAAGAGGAGAAAAATATTAGGGAAATAAAATAGAGGATTATTAACTTAATTATTATGACCGTGATGATGATTATGCTTTATAACGAATAAAGATTTATATATGCATGATAATATTAACAGGCCGAAAATCAAATTTTAAATTGGGTAATGCTAGGGCCACTCTAATAGCACTCAATTTTATTTTAGGTACCAAATGATGTGACATTTTATGTGTCATATTGTTAACATAACTTTTTAACTTACAGTGGAGCCCATAAAAGGCCAAATAAGATGACACATTGAAAACCACATCATTTGGTGCACAAATTTGAGTGATCATTGAGTGGCTCTAGCATTACTCTTTTAAATTAGGTTGGCCTCCTGAAGTATCCACAAATCTCATAATACCCCCAACATATGAAGTGTGTACGTTATACACGTTGTTACCAATTATTCCACTTTGCCCCCTCCTGTCAATGACGGTTAAAAATGGTAGCAGAAATTGACATTTCCATGTCACGTGAGGGCTATTTTGCTAATTTGATTCGAGTGTGCAAACTCGAAAGTGAGATTTGATTATAATTTTATTATTTAGTTAACTATTTAATATTTAAAATATTTTTGAATTATTTTTTTACAACAATTAAAAAATTACAAAAAATTGATATTTTTAATATTAAAACAAATTATAAAGTATTCGGTTAAAAAACTAATCAATTGGTTATTTACATATTTAGGTTATATATAATCTCATTATTTTATTAACCATTTGATATTTAAGATAATTTTGAACTACAAATTATACAAAAATAAAAATAAAAATTGGTAATCATTTGATATTTAAGATTTTCTTGAATGATAATTGTTTTAAAATAATATTGAAACAAATTAAAATATAGATTGTTTAATTAAAGTAATTAGAACTATGAATAATTTTTTACCATGAATAATTTTTTTTCTTTTTCCAAGAGCTTATACGAAATTAATAAGCGAATTTCCTGACTTCTCTTTGAAACAACACGTTGAAACCTCAGGCATCCTTATCCCCTGATTCAACCGCTGATTTTTTCTTTTCTTGATAAACATATTGGAAAGTTTGTTCACTCATTTTATGGAGTACCTGTCGTTTCAATGTACATTTTATTTATTCAAGCAACATGAGATTGACAATCAAAATAATTAAATGTAGCAAAAAAAAAACAGAAGATTTAAAGATTAACACTCAAAAATTAATAAATCCCTTTTGACTTTAGAAACCCAAACATTTCTCTGCTTAAGCCAAAGATTTTTTACGATTAATCTCTTTCCGAGTTTTGGGGTCGTAATTAGAGTTTTCCTAGGTTTTGAGACACTCTTAAAGCGACCTAGAGACTTGGCAGGAAGTTGAGAGTCGAGAGACTATTTCCTGTATGAGTTCATCAGAGTGATTCACATCGGTTAGCATAGCTATTGTTCTTTAACGACGACAACCAGGGAACTTTGGCGGGTTCTGCGTGTATGCTCTAGTTTTCCATGCGTGTCAATTTCTGGTAATTAGCATTCTCGGATTCAGAAGAAAGAAGAAAGAAGAAAGAATGGTGCTCCTTCTATTTGAGGGTATAAATACATTCTATTCAGCATTTTTCTCTTTTAAAAAACTCTTTCTATTTACTGTTCTTTTTTTATTTATTTGTATTTCTCAGTCAATTTTTATTTTAGTGGTGATATGCATGTTACACAAAATCAAATCCACATTTGCATTAGATATTTCCATTTTAATTAAATGCAGATTAAAAGAGTAAAAAATGTCACCTATAATTAAGAATGTTAATTACCTACAACTACATATGATCAAATACACAATTGCATTGATGATTCTCTATTTACGTGGAGTGATTAAATTCGAATAGCTAGCAACGCTTTAGAAAAGTGAGAGGTTCCATATGTTCCCTTTATTTAAGGACAAACAAGTAAATTTATCATGATAAAAAATAATTTTTGTACAAAAATAAGTTTTAATAAATCACTCCCCATTGAATAAGGTCAAATAAATAATATATTATTTGCTAATCAATTCCACGAATAATAACAAAAAAATTATCATAATAAATGATAATGTCAAATTAGTAAATTTTATCTCTATCTATCTATCTATCTATCTATTTCTACTATAAAATTATGAGTTGTCTCTTAGAAAATAATGTATGGACAAAATTAACATTACATCTAATAAATCATCCACCATTTATTTAAGGACAAACAAGTAAATTTATCATAATAAATAATAATGTTTGTAAAAAATAACTCTAAATTTGATAAATCACTCATCATTGAATAATGTCAAATAAGTAAATTTGTTATGAGCTTCAATTACATGAATAATTACAAAAAGAATACTAAATTTAATAAATCACTCACCATTGAATAAGGTCAAGTAGGTCAATGCTATCTCTATCTATCTATCTTCTTTATTACTATAAAAATGTATGTTTGTCTTTTAGAAATTAATGTATGGACAAAATTAACCTTTTATCTAATAAATCATCGACAATTTATTTAAGAACAAACAAGTACATTTATCTTTTTTACTATAAAAATATGAGTTGTCTCTTAGAAATTAATATATGGACAAAATTAACCTTTCATCTAATAAATCATCCACCATTTATTTAAGGACAAACAAGTAAATTTATCATGATAAAAAATAATATTTGTAAAAAAATAATTTTTAATAAATCACTCCCCATTGAATAAGGTCAAATAAATAATCTATTATTTGCTAATCAATTCCATGAATAATAACAAAAAAATCATCATAATAAATGATAATGTCAAATTAGTAAATTCTATCTTTATCTATCTATCTATATATTTCTACTATAAAATTGTGAGTTGTCTCTTAGAAATTAATGTATGGACAAAATTATCTTTCATCTAATAAATCATCCACCATTTATTTAAGGACAAACAAATAAATTTATCATAATAAATGATAATGTTTGTAAAAAAATAACTCTAAATTTAATAAATCACTCATCATTGAATAAGGTTAAATAAGTAAATTTGTTATGAGCTATTCAATTACATGAATAATTACAAAAAAAAAACTCTAAATTTAATAAATCACTCACCATTGAATAAGATCAAATAAGTCAATGTTATCTCTATCTATATATATTCTTTACTATAAAAGTGTGAGTTGTCTCTTAGAAATTAATGCATGGACAAAATTAACCTTTCATCTAATAAATTATCCATCATTCATTTAAGGACAAACAAGTACATTTATCTTCTTTATTATAAAAATGTGAGTTCTCTCTTAGAAATTAATATATGGACAAAATTAACATTTCTTCTAATAAACCATCCACCATTTATTTAAGGACAAACAAGTAAATTTATCATGATAAAAAATAATATTTGTACAAAAATAATGTTTAGTAAATCACTCCCCATTGAAAAAGGTCAAATAAATAATTTATTATTTGTTAATCAATTCCATGAAAAATTACCAAAATAACCATAAATTTAATAAATCACTCACCATCGAATAATGTAGAAAAAAAAAGTTAATTTCGGATTTAACATTAATTCTAAATCAAATCTCCAAGATGCCCCAAGTGTCTATCTTTGACCATATATATATATATATTTATATATATATATATATTTATATATATATTTCACTAAATTTCGGTTTTCCATATATTTTTTCCATCGACCAATTTTGAATTATTTTGGTGTACATTTCTTTTAAACCTTTAAAGTGTTTCTTATCTTTTCAATGTGGGACAAAAGATATCACTAATTATGCATCTTTTATTAACATTTAAAGAGGGGTTAGTTTGCTTGTTGATGACATATTCTTCTTCCAATATTGGATTGCAATTGTTTGCAATTTTCATATGACCCCCTTGTTTCTATAATGCTACAAACAACCCATATTTTTCTGACTTTATGGCACTTCAACTAACGGATTTAGGGCTGGGGACTATTGGTATGTAAAATTTGTATTCTTTGTTGTGTGACGTGCATTTGCGTTGTACAGTCCCTAATGGACTTTCTTAAAGTTCAGGGACTAATGGTCTAATTTTTCCTTAAATAAAATTTTATTTTTATTAACTATGAGAATTTTTTAATTATTTTTCTGATTATTGAAACAATTATTCATTAATTTTTATTACAAACATATCTTAAATATCAAATGGTTAACTAAATGATAGAATTATAATTAAATCTAACTTTGCACCCAAAAAAAGGACCAAAATAATCCTCATGTCACATACAATGTGTCATTTTCTATTAATATTATAAACTCTCATGGACGTGAGGTAGCAAAGTGGGATGAATAGAAAAATTGTGTATGAAAGTGAGACACGTAATTTACATGTGATGGTGCAACGTGAGATTTAAGTAAATACTTCCGGGAGCGAATCGTATTTTGCCCCCATAAAATTAGGTCAAAAAAGCAAATATCCCATCAAACTTTCTATCAAATCTTATTTTAGTTTTTTATGATTAACTTAATTCATATGAGAAATACACACACACACATATGTATGTATGTATATATTTACATATATATAAATATATAACAATTTATTATTTCTGGTGAAAAATATATATTAAAATTTCATAAAGGACAATTTTAAGAAATATATATAGTTTTTTTTATATAAAAATAATAATTAAAAGTAAACAAAAAAAATGAATACAAAACATTTCGTAAAAATCATTAAAAACATGTGAAAGACACGTGTACCTAACTAGTTTAAATAAAAAGAAGAATTCTTATAGTTAGCTTAGTATTGGTTATAAGTAAAGATCGTAAACGGTAAACCCCAAAAAGAAATAGTATAACTGTGTGATGTGAGAGTATGTACCTTGACAACCATTTGGGAGGTAAGGGTTCCCCTCATACCCCTTAGAGCAATTACATCTGTAACCAAGATCATGTTCGGCATCAACACACTCACTCCGAGGATCCGTACATGCATAGTTTCTTGATATTTTTGCCTGATCACAAGTGAGGTTTCCAATTGCCCAATCAAGAACCAGCGGGATCTTTTGCCGAGGTTGCAATTCGGTAAATGAAGTTAACGAGAAGTTGAACTTGCCTTCTTCTACAAGGAAAGCAAAGCTACAAGGATTGAAATGAGTTATATTTGTGTGGTTATAATAGCTGCTCAAAGACACTTCAGAAGACCGGACTCCTGGTGGAATGGTTGTTTGACAACACCCCATTCCGGAGCAAGATCCATTGGTGACGAAGTCTGGGCCACCACATACGGAAACACACCCACTCCCGTATGTACCCTCGACTTGGCCTAGGGAACCTCTAACGTATAGGGAGCCGTCAACGACAGCAATAGTGTCGCATCCAACAGCAATGAACCTATTCTTTGTAGAGATCATCCAGAACTTTGGGAAGGTGATTTTGCTTTGGAACACGTCATACTGACGACCAGAGCTATCGTAGCAGTTGAAAGCAATATAGTGCACAGCCTCCAACTGACCCTCTTCCAGCATTATGTTGGGGACACGAATATTGCTTTCCTCCAAAAAGCTTCGCCTGTATGCGTACAGTTAATGAAGAAATCGTGGTCGCGGTAACAGCTTGGATTGACACCAAATGGATATGGGATACTAAGAGTCCCACATCTATCTGGGCAATTGGGCTTGGCAATAGGACTAATCATTGCTAATGCTCCTCTAGGTACTGTTGGTGCGCCAACAACCACAACTAGTAGTAGCGCTACCATTTTAACTGACAATCTCATAGTCATAGCTAAGCTACAATATTGGCTTCTGAAAATAAGAAGAAAACAGATGGGATGTGATGATTGGGAATTGGGTACAGTACTGGCTTAAATACTGACTTGTATGCTTCGCTCAGAGGCTCAGTCAAAGACCTTCAAATAATCTTTCTGGTCCCTTGATTTTTCTTTTTTCTTTTAGTAGTCCCTGTACTTGAAAACTTATTAATCAAGGGACTAGACAGACTTTGTCTACTCCCTGTACTATAAACTGTTGTCCATCTCAAGTTTTTTTTTTTTTTTGTAAAAATTAAGATAGTTTATTTTTAGGTTATTTTAGTAATAAATATAAAAACTGGCCACTCATGAATTTGGGGCTGACCAAGTATTATTTTAGAATCCTCTATTAGGGACAACAATCTACAGAAAAAAAAAACATATTTAGTGGAAGTGAACTTCTACGTAACATTGTTGACCAAATTCATATGTGTACTAGATTTTGTGTTCGTATTTATGACACAATGCTAATATGAACGTGATGAATGTAAAACGAACATGATACAAATAAATTAATATAGATGCGACAAAGTACATGTAGGTTGCATAAAGGACATTGTTATGACTAGCGTGCTAATCTGATGGTAATCATAGAAATGTTGTTATTAAAATCGATGACATTAACGTGGTATCTCAGAATCTTTCTAAAGCCACCCTTCCCCCCCCCCCCCCCAAAATGACCTAAAATCCCCCTATCAAAACCCCTTTATCCATAGTGTCACACCTCATTTGCTACTCAAAAACCCTCGGAAAAAAAAAACAACTTTTTGAATTTGTTTTTTGTTTTTTTTAGTAGTGCTACCCAAATGAGGTGACACTACTCAACAACCCTTTTGAATTTTTTTTTTTTTAAACAAGTTTTTTTTGGGTTTCGAGTAGCGTCACCTCATTTGGATGTCTATTGATGAAAATGTTTTTGATAGGGGGCATTATGGTCATTTCATGGGAGGGGTTGGTGTAGGAAGTAAGAAAGGGAGGTCGTAGAAAGTTGGACTCTTGTGTTTTTTTCTAAATTACCCTTACGTAGGCTTTATATAATGACGAGGAAGGTGAGTTCATTCCACATGGAGAAGATTAAATTATCTTTAAAAATTTAATGGTTGTGATTCACTCCCATATTTATTTATGTGAGAGTAGTTATCATTTTAACTCTTTATTTTCTTTCACCATATGTTACAAAATCACCCCTATAATTAATGTTATGAGCAATCACATCCTTAGATTAATCTTCTGAATAATTATCCCTTATAAAACATCAATCTTACATTAATATAATCTCACAATAAAGCTCAATTAATTGACTGAGACTATCTGTCATGGGGATTGATTCCGCATAAAATCAAACGTTTAACCCCCCTCAACTATGGATCCAGTTAGAATAGCACCCCTCAACTATCACTTGATGTAATGTACCCCTCAACTGTAACATTTTTTAAAATCACATATTTTATTTAGAAATTATAGTTTTAATTAACGAAATCAGATATACTGACACCATGTCATAGAAACGTATAAAAAACTAAACTACTGAGTCAATGGATCCATGCGTTTAATTTGGTTTGGCCATGCATCGTTATGTTGGGGTCCATAGGTCTGAACTCTGAAGGTGATGGTCATCAATTTAATTGAACTTTGACTAGTAGTACTACTCCAAAACTATCCTACAATTTCCATTCATGATCATAAGGTCCTCCACCCCCCCTCCCCCACAATACAATACGTTGTAGAAAAATCTTGAAGAAGATGTTTAATACAGCACTCACAAAATATTTAATAGAGCACTAGCACTACGAAAAAACTTGGGATTATCAAGGACAATTTACAATTTATTAAGAAAATATAATTTCATGGTAATTCTAGTGGAAATTACCTAGGAATTCTTTTACCCGAATAAGCCGAGGAAATGACCAAGGAACATATTTTCCATGGTGACCGCCAAGGATTTTAGAGAGGAGTTATGTTCGTAGGGAAATTTCCTAGGATTTGGCCAAGGAATCTAAATTCCATGGAAAATACCGACGAATTTCATGAGGAAAATAATTCATATCGGAATTTACATGGAAATTACCAAAAAACATATTTTCCACGGTGACTGCCAAGGAATTCAGAGAGGAGTTATGTTCGTATGAAAATTTCCTAGGATTTGGCCAAAGAACCTAAATCCAAAAATTTCCTAGGAAAGGAATGTATTTAGCTAAGAAACTAGAATTTCCTCCAAAGCTACCAAGGAATATATTCCTAGGCAATTATGAAAATTGAAAAAAAAATTGAGATGGGAGGAATAAATACCAAGGGAAGAAGTCCTTCATGAAATCTTTGGGTATTTTGTGATCTATTATAAATATATATTAGATCTTCGTGCATATGAACGCAATATATACGATTTAATTGAAAAGCGAAGGTGCGACAAAGAAAAATCTTGAAGATGTTTAGAGCACTATAACTCGTATCATAAGGACAATTTATTATAATTTCATGGTAATAATGGAAATTACCTAGAATTCTTTTACCCGAATAAGAGAAAATTACCAAAGGAACATATTTTCCATGGTGACCGCCAGGTTTTAGAGAGGAGTTATGTTCGTAGGGAAATTTCTAGATTTGGCCATGAATCTAAATTCCATGCCGACGAATTTCATGAGGAAAATAATTCATATCGAATTTACAAAAATTACCAAAAACATATTTTCCACGAAAGGAATTCAAGAGGAGTTATGTTCGTATTTCCTAGATTTGGCCAAAGAACCTAAATTCCATGGGAAATACCTCGTGAGGAAAATAATTCATACCAGAATTTACATAGAATTTACCAAGGAATGTATTTAGCTAAGAAACTACCAAGGAAATAATTCATCTAAATTTCCCTCCAAAGCTACCAAGGAATATATTCCTAGGCAATTATGAAAATCATGAAAAAAAAAATTGAGGGAAAAATTCCCGCCATAATCACCAAGGAAATTGCAGAGGAATAAATACCAAGGGAAGAAGTCCTTCATGAAATCTTTGTGTATTTTGCGATCTATTATCAATATATATATATATATATATATATATATATATATATATATATATATAGACACACATATAAATTAAGCAGAGTCGATTTGCCGAGTCGCATGCATTTGTATATGTGTCAAACAACGTGGCATCTTACCACATCCTTATTACACATAAATACATTATTATTTTAATTTTAATTTACTAGAAACGTTTTATACATAAGCTGATCGACGCAGTGGAACAATCAACATGAATTCTTTCCACGAGAAATTCCTAACAAACAAGCCTATGACGACTTAGGGTTTTCAAGCACAAAGCAAGAAAATAAGAAAACTCGATTTATTATCAAAACTAATGAAATAAACGTTTAAGTGGGTATTTATATCCCCGAAACAAACCAAACCCTAAAAGGAATAAATAAATAAAAATGGACGAAAAACCCAAAAAACTTCAAGACCCATAACAGTGTTTAAACAACGTTTTTTGAGCTTAAAATGAACTCATCACAAGAGTTTACCTAGTGAGACTTGTAGATCTTGTCGAGAACTTTGATTTGATATGTGACGGACCCCGTAATTCATCCAGATGAAAGTTATGTTCGTTAAAGTTCTGCCGACCGTTAAATGATTTTTACTAGTGCATAACGGAAACTAATGGAAACTAACGGAAAACTTTGAAAACTACCCACCGAATCAATTTTCAAAATTGCCGTTGAACCCCCTGAACTTCGAACTTTTCCCTAAAGCCTTGCTCAAATATGTCTCGACCATATGTTTTACATCATAAGCAATTATTTTGTTTTGTATACTCTCTTTGTTTCTAAAAGTGTGTCAGCTCAAACACCCAAAAATTAAGAAAATTAAGTATATGTCTATATTATCAATATTATGATAATGATTGTTGAATTGTATAAGTTAGTATTCCCCACTTAAGTAAACACAAACTCTGATTTCATAAGACGATATTTGACATGAGATTCAAAAGAAGACGACGGTCTTGGCTAGTAAATTCGAGGGGGGGGGGTTGTCCATGATTAGCGGCCCGGAGCTCTGCTGGGAAGAAAAATTTTGTTTTACCAATTATCCTCAGTTCCGAGCAAAGAGTCAACCATACTATCTTGAGATGTTTTACTTTCAGAGTCGAATTTAAAAAAATATGTTTATCAGCTTCGTACTATTTTAACTTTATCCTCACATTTGATATAAACATATTGATTATACTCTTAGTATTTTTGTAATTATGACATAATATTATTTGATCAATTGTAATTTTGAAAATTTAAATGATTATAATGGGCCGTTATAGTAATAAGGAAAAAAAGTTTAATTTATTAATTTACTTGTAAGATAATATGAGTACATCTTAAAAAAAATAGTAATTAATTTATGTAAAAAAATTATTAATAATGATACATATTTCCTTTTTTTGTTTGGAGAGGAAATTAAAGACCTAGCTTTTTCTCTCCTAAAAGTCTAAATAGTAAGGAACCGCCGACTGCTCCTTAGACGACTACTCCTTCGACGACTGCTCCTTCGACGACGGTTCATCTCTCCCTCTGTCCCTCTTGTGCAATCTAGTAACTCTCTCTCCCTCTTTCCGTTCTCTTTTGCCTCTCTCATTTTTGCTTCCTTTCTTGCGAAATCAGTGATTGTCGATTTACTGCCTTTTGTGAAAATCTCATGAAATTGAATTGACCTCAATGTTCAACACTAAAGTTAGGATTTCAATTGACCTTAATGAATTTGACATCATCGCTATAGTCATCCCGATCATGTTAATTCCACAAAATAAGAGTAGGAGTAAGAGGTGTACAAAGAACCGCCAAGTCATTCGCCACATAACAAGTAATATCGCCATTCCACAAGATGAACTTCTTACAGTAGAACAGCCAAACCTTGAAATATCGCCACAAACTATCCTCATAACAAGTAATACATTACTGACATGTTTGCCTCTAAAGTAGCCAGATTATAGTTGATTCGTTTGAACTAGCATTGTGCCACTACCAAAGTAGGAGATTTTTCTGCTGTCTCTGCCTCTATACTTATAAGAAAAGAGAGAGTTCATTTTGTTTCGGAATGGATATTTTTTAAGCTTGATTTGCCTGGCACTAGACGATTTTTGATGCTTTTTTGACCTAGAACCTCGTAATTGGCATGGATTCTTATCATCTCGGCTATTTCTTCCTGAGCTAATAGTTTTTGGGCTTTCTCTTTTTGCCCATGCCTCTAATACTTCTAGGATAGAGATTATGTCTAAAGGCACCCTTCCTTTGGTAAACATGATCAATAACTTAGTATATGATAAAGAATAAAATATTGAGATTCACATATGTTGTATTTTAATTATGATACTGCATGGGCTTCATAGTTCATCAAAGTTGTTTTCGCAGTAAATCCTTTATAAGTACCAGTTATTTAGATTGATTAGTTTTCTTTGAACTTTGAAGTAGAGGATTTCTTCATGAGCTTGGAGTTTTCCTTATATGAAACCAATTGATATATGACACTGCATCAAATACTGGAGGACTTGTGAAGACTGA
Organism: Codonopsis lanceolata; assembly: GCA_013146195.2. Lineage (NCBI taxonomy): Eukaryota > Viridiplantae > Streptophyta > Magnoliopsida > Asterales > Campanulaceae > Codonopsis > Codonopsis lanceolata. The sequence goes on along the minus strand of CM028378.1, from coordinate 151,056,327 downwards.
CATTCTCTTTGGCTTCATTATCAACTGAACATGTAAAGATGTCTGGGTGTATTTTTCTTTTACCACAATACAATTTTTTTGTTAGCTATTGTTTGGTTTCTCTTACAGTCTTTATGGATAATTGATGCATCGATGGAGTCCAATGTGTATCTATTTGATGCATCGATGGAGTCCAATGTGTATTCATGCCATGTTTGGTTGGTTTTGGTGCTCATAGCATGTGTCAATTGAACTTTAGTATGTTTTGGTGTTGGTTGAGTCTAGTTGGGGGTGCACCTTTGATCTTGTGAGAATTGTTGGAGAACTCTTGGCTTGGACTTGTCAATAGTGAATCTTTGGAGTCCAATTTATGAGTATTTGTGTTTAGTATTTGTGTTTATTGATTGTATTCATACTGTATGTATTCTTGTTAGTGGCTCTATTACCAAAGTAGGTATTGATTTTGCCAATAAAAAGCATTAGAAAAGGCTCTGTTTCTTTGCTTACTGTTTTGCTCAAAGCTTTGTCCATGAAATCAAACAAATCAATCTTTCTATACATACGAAAAAGATATGGATTTCATTTTGTATCTGGAAATCATTTCTTCCAAATCTTCTTGTTCCCCTATTCTGGAAAGTGGAGAATTGTCTCCTTCTGATTCATCCTTTCAAAAATTATTTTCAAGAAGTAAAACTTATCAGAGCTCTCATCAATTATCCTATTATTTCAGGTTCATTGTTGTATTTGGCTACACTCAGTTGAGAAAGGTGTCCTTCTCTTTCTCTTTTATTGCTACCATAAATTATGCAATATTATGTTATGAAAATTTAACTTGTTATGATACTAATTTTGTAGATAAACAAAGATCAATTTTCCATGTCTACACATGACCGTAGTTGGATGTACAAACGTGCCTTACCAGATAACTCCGTGAATCCTGATTTTATTAAGGGTGTTGCTTCGTTTATTGAATTCACAAAGGTCCACCCTCGTTTTATGGACGGGGACAAGATCAAGTGTCCATGTAATAAGCTATGTAAGAATGCAAAATTTATGCTAGCTAGTGTAGTCGAATCACACATCATCTATCACGGATTCATAAAGGACTATACCAATTGGTATACATGGAGAGGCGTATGTTAGTCATAGTTTGAGGCAAGAGTCATTACATCTAAATTGCAACGCAGGAACTAGTACGTCTCAACAACCTATTCATCATGATAATCAACCTAGTACTCATGTTCCTTCCATTCAACCTAGCAATGTGGAGCTTGATGGGAGAGACGGATTTGGGGATATGCTTCGTGATGTTTTCCCAAGCATGGGGAATGATGGTGGGCTTGAAATACCAAATGAAGATGCCCAAAAAATTTATGACATCCTACGATCCTTAGATGTACCATTATATGAGGGTTCTACCGTGTCAAAGCTGGTTGCTGCAGCTAGACTATTAAATGGGAAAGTTGATGGCAATATGACCCAATATGCCTTGAACATCATGATGTCCATATTTAAGGAGATTTTACCTGAAGATAATGCATTGGACAAAGACTATCGGGAGACAATGAAGACTCTACAACCTTTTGGCCTTGAGATAAAATACATTGATGCATGTAGAAATGATTGTATGTTGTTCTATAAAGATGGGGATGAAAATCTGACTACATGTAAAGTATGTGGTCTAGAAAGATATAAGCCAAAAAGAAAGAGGGGTTCTAGTAAGAACTCAAAGAAGCCATGTACTGCTTATAAGGTTTTGCAATACCTTCCACTTAAAACGAGGTTTCAAAGGTTTTATACCTACCTGAAACTGCAAAGGCCATGACTTGGCATAAGGATTGTACGTGTTAGAAAAAAGGGTGTAATATCTCACCCTTTAGACGGTGAGGCTTGGAAGCAATTTGATAACCTTCATCCAGAGTTTTCCTACGATCCTTGAAATGTACGAGTGTGTTTATCGGCATATGGTTTTAACCCTTTTAGGGGTCAACACAGGACATACTCAATGTGGCCGGTTATTGTTACTCCTTTAAATCTTCCACCTTGGTTATGCATGAAAGATGTGTTTATGTTCCTTACATTACTTATTCCAGGGGAACAGAGCCCGGGTAAAAACATAGATGTCTACTTCCAGCCACTCATAGATGAGTTGATTGATTTATGGAAAAATGGTTGTACGACATATGATTCGTCGCAAAAACAGAACTTCCAAATGAAAGTGGCTCTCATGTGGACTGTGAGTGACTTCCCTGCTTATGGAATGTTATCAGGCTGGAGTACACATGGAAAATTGGCTTGCCCTGTATGTCTGGGTCAAACTAAGGGCTTCAGGCTAACAAAAGGTGGCAAGACTTCCTTCTTTGATTGCCACAGACAATTCTTACCAGATGGACATGCATTCAGAAAGGATAAGATGAATTTTATCAAGGGGAAGGTAATCTTAGATGAACCTCCACGCGTGTTGTCCGGTGAGGAGGTTCTAGCAGATGTTGAGAAGCTACCGGATAATCTCTTTGGGAAAGAATATGTCAACGACAGACATACAGGGTTTGGATTAAGTCATAATTGGATTAAGAAGAGTGTGCCCTGGGAGTTACCTTATTGGAAAGATCTTCTTGTGCGACACATGCTTGATGTGATGCATATCGAGAAAAACATATTTGATAACATTTTTAACACAATCATGGATGTCAAAGGAAAAACAAAGGACAACATGAAAGCACGACTTGACCTTGCATAGTTATGCAATCGTCGGCCCTTAGAAATAAAAGAAATACATGGGAAGCTACTCAAATCATCTGCCGTTTATACCCTTACTAAGGAGAAAAAATGTGTTCTATTGAAGTGGGTGACAGAACTTAAGCTCCCTGATGGTTATTCTTCTAACTTAAGTGCTTGTGTTGACATGAATCATTGCAAGATGTCTGGCATGAAGAGCCATAACAGTCACGTCTTCCTAGCAAGGCTCCTCCCTATTGCATTGCAAGAGGTGATGCCACCTAGCATATGGAATCCATGTGAGTTCTTCCGGTGTCTATGTGCAAGTTCATTGAGTGTGGAACACATGAAAGATTTGGAGGCAAGTATTGTTGTTACTCTTTGCAAATTGGAGAAAATCTTCCCTCCGACATTATTTGACTCCATGGAACATCTCCATGTCCATTTAGCATACGAAGCTAGGGTAGACAGTCCGGTTCAGTATAGGTGGATGTATCCATTTGAAAGGTACAAACTTACTTCTTAACTTCAACCACATTGAAATATTATCTTAATTATTAACATATTGCCTTTATCCATTAGGTTTCTTAACCGTTTGAAGAGGAAGGTAAAAAATAACTCAGCCGTTGAAAGTTGTATCACTGAGACAGTGCTTGCCGATGAGGTAGCCACATTTTGTGCTCGTTACCTTAGCTCTGAGGTACGTAGTAGGTTAAACAAGGATATTCATAATGATGATGAAATGGGTGCAAGTGACGAGTTCTTCCAAAAAATATCAGTTTTCACCTCGTCAGGTCGATCCCTTGGTAAAAGACTAGTACATACGAGGTTTCACCTGATGAGATCCGTGCGGCTGGGTTGTATGTTATCATGAATTGTCCTGAGCTACAACCTTCTATTCGGTAAACTATCAATTACTTGTTCAATTATTTGATCCTTAATTGTGCTTCGATAACCCACATGCATTGTTCATTAACATGCATGGTTAATGTAGACGCTATGAGGAAGAACTTGAGAAGAGATGTCCAAATCTTTCGCCTATTGAGTTCTCAAATACGACGGATGCTGAAATACAAGGATGGCTTAGACATTACGTGAGTCCCTTCTTTAAAACATGTAATATATTTCAAAATTTTACTCGTGCACATTTCCATAAATACCACAATTTTTTCTTATATGTAGGCAACACAACATCGGGAGGATGAAGAGTTGCACAAATGTAGGTATTTGCTCATGGGGCCGCATCGACCTGTCAATTTGTACAAAGGGTATTTTGTTAATGGATATGCATTCCGCACTTCAAAATTTAATGATTTTCGGGTAACATCACATAATGGAGTGAGCCTAAGGGGGAGTCATGAATACTACGGCGTGCTGAACGAGGTTGTTGAATTAGGTTACCCAGGTCACATGAACAATGTGGTTTTGTTTAAGTGTGATTGGCGTAACTCGATAACCGGTGTTCGGAAGCATGCTATATACGATCTTGTAGATGTATATATCAAATCAAAACACCGAGGACATGATGTTTTCATCCTAGCAGAACAAGTTTACTACTCACATTACCCTCAAACGACAAAGCCAAATTCTAATCGGAATGAGTGGTGTGTGTGAGTGCCCTGAATTTTTATTTCTCCCCCTCCCGTCGATGAAAAAGGTGGGTGGTTTGGAAATGAACGATTTAAGCACGTGGAATACGCTTGGCCTCATTATGGACTCAAAATGTAAAACAGAGTCGTCATCTTTATTTTAAGGAGAAATAAAGAAAAACCAAAATGTAACTAGATTTGTAGAGGGTTTGGAGGCTAAGTTACGAGGTGGGAATGTGTTAGACACCCAACTCGCCCTTTCGATCTCAAAATGATTTTTGGCTAAAATATGCTTTTATTATATTTATTTAGCAGATGAAATAAAGTATTTAAATAAAATATATATATATACATATATTATTACAATACTTGCTACAGCTTCCTTTTGGGAGTTACAAATACATTTATAAATTTTTGGTCATAATAATGACTCTTTTTAAAGTTATTTCTTATAGAAATTCGGGCAACACAACTACTTTAGGACTATAAACAAATCGAATTTTTTTGATTCGATTCGGTATTCGAATTCGATATTCGGTATTCGTATTCGAAATATTCGATAAGTATTCGAATATGAATACGAGTTTGGTGGTATTCGATTCGAGTATTCGCGAATACTATTCGAATAATATTTAATATATATATATATATATATTATTATATATAAAGGCCTAACCTAATCAGTACCTCACTCAAACACTCACACACTCACAGGTGACGGCTCATTGCTCACGCAGTCACGCCTCAGTCCTCACGCCCAGATAGCCAACCCCGAAGACCCTGAAGGCGACCCCAACCCAAGTACGGTGCACGGCAGCGGCACCCTCCTCGACCTCGATTCTTCTGGTTCCTGACCCAACTCCAGTAGAGTTCCTAACCTTGAAGTTTTTTCTGATTTCGATTTCGACTTCGACTAATCAGGTTCGTCGGCGTTTGATTGTTGTTATCGCTGTTTGTTGCTAACTTAGGTAATCACTAATCAGTCTCTCCATTTCTAATTTCTTCTATTTCCTCTTCCTCTGTATATATTTACAGTGATGTCATATTTTGATTGTTTGAATCAATTTTAAAAATGCAAAAAGGTTTCTCGTGCCGGTGATTTTAATCAGTGAGGGATTTGACTTGGCCTACTTGGGGAGGGATTTGAATCAATTTGACTTGACTTGTCAATTTTATCGATCTAAAAATATTTTGGTACCTGTTGCAAAAAAAAGAAAAAGATAGTTTTTTATATCAGTGGTGACTGGTGAGGTTAGTTTCCCGCAAGTTGCAATGGGTAGAAATGTAGATATTTTCCAACGGTGGAGCCTGGAGGCGTGGCTGATCATCAGTGATCAGTCCTGCACTTGGGAGGAGTAGGGATTGGAGGGGAACCCTGAATCGGGAATCCTTGCTGGTTTTAGCTTTTGATCACCTACTTTACGTACTATATATATACATATATGCCGTCACTGTGGCGCTGCTTTCTTTCACTGATCATGCCGCATAGCTTTTTCATTTTAACATATCTTAAGTCACGACAGTTTCAGTGCGGTGGATATGGGTCTTTGAATTGACGTTTGGTCTTTGATGAGAATAATAGACTGCTTATATTGTTCAATGGGGGGTAAAGACTGTAAATCGTAAGCATAAAACATGGAGAGAATGATTGAAATGGAAAAGGATAGGTTATCCAAGAGAGAATGGTTATAGTGCTAAAGTCTACAGGTGTATCGCGTACATGAATGAATTGAAGATCTCGGTTTGGTTTGGTTTTATTGGCGAAACCAATCCAAATGTTTGGTTTAGTTTTCAATATTTCTTGCACAACTCTAATGGAAGCCGAAGGAATGGGCCAAAAATTTGGGCGGGTATGTAAGTGAATGTATGGTATATGAACAATTGAACATGATAAAGAATTAAAGATATGTTGAGGCACTAAATAAGATGAAATGTCTTTACTTGCGTTAGTTCAGTTGGTGAAGTATTTCTAATTGCTTAAACAAATGGAAATAGTGTGTATCTCTCTGCTAGTAAAAATTGGCTCATCATACACTTGACAATGTTCTGTCTTCCTCAACTTTGACATGAAGAAAAAATTCATGATGATAGGAATTTGTTTCTTTTGTTGTCATGAAAGATCCGGTGCTTATCAATGTAGTCAAATGGTGAGAGAGTTTAGGCACCAAAACAACATAATAACATCTTTTGCTCCAAAAAATAACTAGAAATATAATAAAATTATATTAAATATTATCAAATCAGTGGTGTAGCATTCAAATAAAGTGAGATTTTTTAATTTGAAAATTGAAAAAGGTTTTAAAAAAGATGTGGACACCTAGTACCAACATTGCAACAAATCTCAAATGAAAGCAATCAGTATAATGTAAGATTAGTAATCCCAATACAGCAAATTCAAAAAATGAGTGGGTTATGTACCAAATGAGACCAAGAGGGAAGATCATCGGTTTGAGAAAATATTTTATGTACCAAGAGTTAAATATGCTTTTAGAACTTACGCGTTTGGTTATTTAGTTCATTGGTTGGATAACTAATTTTATTTGGTATAAGTTTTGATTTGTGGAGCAGATTGAGTTCGTCAACTTCACGGGATTAAGAAGCCTATTATGTCACATGTGATTTTTATTTTTAAAATTCATTTGAGATATTTGCATATTTGCATGATTATGATTTATGACAATAAAATTGATATCTAATTGATTTTTATTTTTATTTAGGAGGAGGACGAGCCGATTCATGTCATATTGCAAACATGATGGATGTCGGATGCTAGTCTAATTTTTATTCTGTGTTTTTTTTAATGAATTTGACAATTGATATTTATTTATATATTTGATAATTATTGTGGGTGTTATGAATATTTGATCTTATGGATGTTATTTGTTTTTGTTATTTGTTATGGATATTTAATGTTATGGGTTTTTGTTATGGATAATTGATGTAATTTTTATTCATATTAATTCATATTGAAAAATCGAATATTCGAATCGAATACTCGAATCATTGATGGTTAAGTAGATTTTGTAAAAAAAAAAAGATATAAAATTTCAAATCGAATACTCAAATCAAATCGAATAATTCGAATATTAATTTCGAATCGAATACGAATTAATTTTCATATTCGAATAATAAACGAATACGAATACGAATACGAGTACTCGAATAATTTCACGAATACGAATCGAATATTGCAATATTCGATTTGATTCGATTCGTTTACACCCCTAACTGCTTATATTGCTTACATTTTGCTGTTTAAAAATAGCACTTTTAAAAGCTTACCTTTTGAAGCGTGGTGTGCTCGCTCTGTCCTTCAGGGAGAGGGGGTCTTTTTGCCGCTGCGGTTGTCATGGGGGATTCTGCAGAGTGATCGCTCCGAAAGTCGCTCGTGCCTGAACCCAAGTGAGCACCCGCTTGTATTTGTGTTGTTTTTTTGCTTGTCGCATGGCGGAATTTGGACAAAGCAATCGCTACTTTTTACGATTTGGTGTTTGGATTCTGCAGTAAATCGCTTTTTGGGATTTTTGGACCAGAGGAATATGGTGAAATCCTAGAGGGGTAGCTAGGTTTCACTTTGACCGGCTGGTTTTGTGTTTAGGGGAGATTTGGCGGAGCTTCGAGGCTAGAAGAGGAGAACTTTCAAAGAGTTCTCTCAGAACTCACTGCGGAGGAATTCTAACTGCGTGATCGCGGTGTGTGAACTGTGTGCGTAAACTGTGAAGTATGTGTTTTCATTGAAGCCGGTGCCTTCTATTTATAGGCTGGGAGAAGGTTTCCTTCGTCGTTAAGTTTTATTATTTTGTGCTTCATCGGCTTGTACCACGCGCTAAGAGAGTTGTACCAAAAGCAAAGAGCCATAGTGCATGGAGCAAGATGGGCGCCACCCACGGGGAGATGGGCACCGCGCCAGTAGCCTCAGTGGTGGCGCAGGTCCTTTTTGGTCCTCTTTTGACGCTTGGCCCTCAGATTTCACTGCTTATGATCTTACTTTTTTCTTTTACATTTTTAACCCCTCAGAATTTGACATTTGTTAGTGTTTAACAGGTCTTGATATTTCATGTCAAGATTACATATCAGAGGTACGAAATTGGGGTGTCTACAGAGTCCCTCAACGATGGAGTTTACAGGTAACCCGAAGCTTACCGAGTAAACGAACATCATTGATAGGAAATACACTCCCAAATTTCGTGGAAATTATAATGGGGAGTAATGCAAGAGATAACAGTTATAATGCAACAGTTTAGGGTGAAGTTCAAATCTCACATACCCTAGACTTATTTAGTCGGTTATAGCATGTTATCGTAGTTTTTAAACAGATGTGCAAATTAAATGCTCTGATAGTCGGACTTTTCGAAATAGGCTACACACGTATCCTTGTAAAAGGAATTAGACCAAACGTAGTCCGGCCTAAGCCGAAACAAGCAAGTGAGTTTTGATGTGTGTGTGGTTAATTCTCAAGACCCGGGGTTTGCACCCCTTGTGAGAATTGGCGAAAGACCTAAAAACTGAGTTATGTGAAAACAATTCCAAGACTCGAGGTTTGCACCCCTTGTGGAAAGGATCAAAAGCAAAAAATTGTAAGTAGTATGATATGTGTGGACCATTCCCAAGACCCATGATTTGCATCCTTTGCGGAAAAGGTCAAAAAACAGAAAAAGCATGGAAGCATGTAAGCAAATGTTGCAAATGCCAACAAATGTGTTGTGATGGTCGTGCCTACCGGAATAGGCTGCCTACGTATCCTTATAAAAGGAATCAGACCAAATGTAGTTCGAAACTAAGCTGAAAAGCAAGCAAGCAAGTGGGTATGGTGGCGACTTCTCAAGACCCGGGGTTTGTACCCCTTGCGAGAATTGGCCAAAAGTTGAAAGTAAGAAAGAACTTTGTACAGATTATGATATGTGATGACCATTCCCAAGACCCGGGGTTTGCACCCTTTGCGGGAAAGGACCAAAAAAAAAGGAGACTTGATTATTCCATGTCCTGGGTTTACACCCCTCGAGGAGATAATCAACAACTCAGATATATGCAAGAAAACAGGTAAAATATAAATACTTTACCTCTTTCTTTACCTTTCTTTGCTTTGCTTTCATTTTTCTTTGCCGCATTTTTTTTTGTCTTGTTGCTGCATTTTTCTCTATTACTGTATATTTTTTGCTGCATTTTTTTTCTGTTGTTGTTGCATTTTTTCTGTTTCTAAGGATTTTCTTTTGTTGTTGCATTTTTTTTCTTTTGCTGCGTATCTTGCTGGGGCTTTGAATGACATAATTTCTGCTTTTCCCGGCCCTTTTGTGGCTAACCTGCTGGGGATATGAGCTTTTCTTTGATTTTTGATGGATGGCCGTCACTTTTTGTTAACAAAGCTAACTTTGTCAACATACCGTTAAGTCTCCAGGGCCATTTTGCAATTTCAGGAAATCTGAGGTTTTAAGTGCTGAGTTTTAAACTTTGGAGGGGGAAAGTGAAACTTCTCATTTTCCTTCCTTCATATCCTCGCAGAGAGTGAGCAATAGCTCACTTCACCATTTCATTCTTCTTCTTCGTTCTTTCGTTCGCCATTGTTGCTGCCGACATTGGTTCTTTCTTCATTTCTTCTCCTTTTCTCAATTTTCTTCCTCCAAATCAATTGTTTTGCTTAATAGATGGCTTCTTCATCAAGATCCAGGAGAGGGAAGGCACTGATGCACTCGGAATCGGGCGAGGAATGCCGGGAGCTTCCTCCTCTGACCTAGAATTTCATCAAGTATTGGTATTCCAAGAATGACTGGGGTAACATCTTTCGCGATCGGCACACCCATGTGTCTAATCTTCCCGATCCGGCTGTAAGTTTCTTTTCTTTTCTTTTTTTTTCGCAAACCCACTTGGTTAATTTTTCAGATCTGTTGGATTTCTTGATGTTTTGGGCTTTTGGAGTATACATGCTCTTGGTTTTAATGCTTATGCATGCAATTTATGTGTTAGAATGATGCAATTTGACAATTGTAATATAGCAGAAATATGAAATTAGTGCTATTTAATTTTGTGATGCATACTTGAACAATTGGCACTATTTGATTTTGTGATGCATGTCTCATGTAATTGATTTATTTTGACTATGTGATGCATGCTTGGGCTAAAAATATTTTTAGATGATGTATATTCATGCGATATATTATTCAGATATATGCTGCATTTTTTTGTTAGAGATTTCTTTTATGTATGTACATGCTATGGATATATTTATTGTATGCAAAAAAAGCGACAGACATGCTTTTAGGATGTATGCAAAATGTAACATTTATTCATGCATACAATATATATATATATATATATATATATATATATATATTGCTTGTAATATATTTTTTTATAGATATGTACATATGCTGTGAAATATGTAAAAATGCAACGAATATATGTTTCTAAATGTCATGTGTGCAGATGCAACTTCTTATTTATGGATACATGCAAAAATGCAGACTAAATGCAACAGACATTATTTATTGCATGCAAAAATGTAACATAATTATGCAAATTGGGCATGGTTTTTTTTTTAATATACGCATGAAGAGGCAACATAGACATGTATTATATGCTAAATGTAACATGGTTTCTCTTTTATCTTTTTTTTTTGTTTGTACGTGTAAAATGTAACATAGATATTCTAGATGCAATATTTATTATGATATGCATAATAAGAATGACATAGTATTATGGCATGCATAAGGGCTTTAATAAAAAGGATAAGAGTTCTTACCTTCTCTTTTTTTTTTCTCATTTCTGAGATGCTGTTATTGTGTTTTTTTTTTCTTTTCAGGCACGTAGGACTTTGATCAGGGTCAGAGCTAGCTGTGATAAAGTCGCGACCATTTATAATTTGACGCCTTTGCAGGCACAGCTCCTAGTGGAGTCCTCTGGCTTCGACATGTTTCTGCAAGCTTTTTGGCCCTTTCGCAGTTTGATGCCCATTTTTGAGGTTTTGCGAGATTATTGGTGGGATACCACCCACACCTTTCATTTTAGCTGGGGTGAAGCCACGCTGACTTTGTGCAATTTTTCCACGATAATGGGCATCTCTACCGGTATTGGTAGGACTCTGGAGCCGGGTTATACCCTCAGACATCAGCATGATGTGGTTGAGGCTCTTTTGGGGTTTGAGCCCGATTATAAGACTACCGACGAGATCAAGATTGGTAGTGTGAAAAGTTGGCTGGAGTAACATGCCAGGTAGATTGACGATGATGATAGCGAGGCTGTAACTCGCGTTGCTAGGGCATTCTTATTTTTCTTTTTGGGGATGTCGTTATTCGCCAACTCATCCACCACTCTGAGAGTTTCCCTCTTGGGATGTCTGTGGGATCTGGATCACGTCATTGATTATGATTGGGGTAGGCAGGCTTGGCTGAGCTTTACGCTTCCATTGATCGGGCCAGCCGCAACAACTCTCCAGTTCTTAACGGTTTTGCTCCAGCTTGGGAGGTATCTTCTTTCCTCTTTTGATACTTGTTAGTATTTTTTTCTGCTCTAATTTCTGCTTCTTCTTTTTTTGTTTTTTTTAATGATGATGATGATGATCCCTTTTTTTTTACTCCAGGCCTACTGCACAGTTGCATCCATGAGCCACCATTTCTTGCTGAATTTGTAAATGCCAACCGAGTAGAGAAAGATCGGGATGGTAAATTTTTGAACGAGATAATGATGCGGGACAGGGTCAGGAGCTCGAGCTTGAGCACAGTGCACTTATTTTCCTTGAGGGGTTTGGTCGGGCCTTATCTGATTTCCCTAGAGATGAGCCGCTACAGGATTCTGATGGTGTCGCTCATGGTCGACTCTTTATACATGGGAGAGTGGGTTAATCATCAGCACTTCCTGTATTTGGTGCCTCTAGTGACCCCACCTGCACCACCTGCTTGGGTGATTGTGTCAGATTTCTTGCCGAACTGGTATTTGTATCTGTCTAGACATATCATCCCTCGTGAGGATTATCCTGTCATGGGTTACGAGGAGTTTTTGAGGACAGTGCTTCATCCAGCTCCTGTAGCGGCTAGGCATGCATCAGATGTTTCTGATAGGCCGGGGCCTTCTCGTTTGATTCCCGATGTGCAGTCGGATTTCTTTGTTCCTGCCGAAGACTTTTCCACCTTCCAGTATCATCGTGACGGAAGACTTGTGGAAGAAGTTTTACCCGATGTCGAGGTCCCTGAGCGATTTCAAATTCCAGAACAGGCCCGCGCAATATTTTTCTCTTTTTTTCCAAACTTGTATCATTTTTTTCTTTTTCTTTGAAGCTGACACACATTTTTCTTTTGTTGTTTTACACCTTCTTTTCCAGGTTGACGCTTCTTCGTATTGGAAGGTGGTGAAGGGATTTTTCAGCGTCACGAAATTGTACCAGCGGTTGCTAGATGAGTTCACTTGCCGGAGGAATGACGCTGTTAGCCAGGCTAGGCACTAAGGCGAGGATGATGATGATGATGATGCCGGTGGGTCGAGTCGTGCTCGAGCGAGAGGACGGGAGTATAGGATTGGCGAGACCGGCCCTCGAGTCATGGGTGGAGATTTAGGCAGGAGCAGATCTTCGCGTGGCCATTAGCCTTTTGTACCTGCACTTATTAGCTTTCTATTTTTGTACCAGACATTATGTATACTTCTAAATGCAATGCAATTTGTATTTATCCTACGATGCATGATATAAGAATAAAGACTCAATTATTCTAGGAAAACCTAAAATAAAAGAAACCTAAATCATTATCTAAGGTAAAAGGCACACTGCAGTTTAAGAATTGAGATTTGGAAGAATACACCTTTGGGTTCGAAGTGGGGATATCTGGTGTTTTGTGGGGAAAAAGAGGTAGCCGCCTCTTCCTGTATCTGATGTATTTTTCAATTAGTGAAAGATAATGCCTAGCCTCAGCCTTTTCTCTTCTTTCTTGTGAATGAACAGAGGGATCAGCGGAGCACGTGGGATTGAAAATTGGGATACCAGGCAGTTTCGGGAGATAGTGGTGGGGCCTCTGGGCGCCACCCATGGAGGTAGTGGTCGCGGCACCCAGAGTAGCTATGGGTGGCGTCCATAGCTTCTACTATGCACTCCTGTTTTGGCCACTATTCATGCACTGTGCTCATAATTCGGTCGTTTCTTCAATTTTTTGTATAAAAGGGGGCTCGGGGTAGCGTTCTGATCGATGTATTTTATACGTCGATTTCATATGCTTCTAAGACTTAAATTATGCTAATTCACGAGGCTTTTGGCTACTGATATGTGTTTTCAGTGAGTTTTGTGAGTTTCATGGTTTTTAGTGAAAATATGCAAAGCACAAGGCTTTTATATGCAAAATCCAAGAAGGGGCCAGAATGAAAAGTTGAAGAAGAAAAGATGAAGAACACGCTGGAGACCTTGCGGTCGCAGGTGTTCCTGCACCCTTGCCTCGCAAGGTGGACAAGAACATCGAAATTCAATCCCGACCGAGGACCTTGCGATCGCAAGGTGCCCCATACCTTGCGACCGCAAGGTAGTCAGAATGCATTTTTTCGTGTTTTCACTAGAGATTCAATTGTAATACAACTCCCTGGTATAAATAGAGATCGGTTGCCAAAGCCTAGGACGACTAGAAACGGCTGGAAACAGTTTTGTATAGCTTTAGAATAGATTTTAGGTTGTATAACATATTTAGTTATTGTAATTACAAGTATTGAAGATCAAATCATGTCTCCATTCATCTCCATGTGCTGTTCATCGTCAATGATGAACTAAATCATCCTTAATCTAAGAGGTGAGAGGTAACTTGTATCGAATTTATGGTTTAATTCATATTTATGTTCATTCAATTCTTGTTGATTGTGGTGATTATCAATATTTCGCTTTGAACAAATGAATGTAATCGCAAATAATAAAGACCTAGAGGTGCGGATAACTGCATGACCAATGTGCATATGTCGTACACTGGCTCACCATCACAATAAATTGGACCTATCGATGCACGAGAGTGATAAGTTAGGGCCATGTTCATACATGACCTAGGTGACAGATAGATCATATGTTCTTGTGCTTAGGATATAGAATGGATGAATTATTCAGGGATGGAGGCTGAACCAATTATTCAACAAACTATATCTATATTTTGTGAACGAACCCAAGAAATTGAATGATAATTATTTTGAATTAAACATAGAGGAGATACAAGTGAAACCTTAATCCTAGATTGCCATCCACCATAAGATCTTCATAACCTGTAATTGCTGCTAAGTAGTTAAAACACATAAATAATAATAGTAGATTAGAATAGAATAAATATAAAAACCCCCCTTAGATTAATAATTTGCTATCAATAAATTGCACTATCTGTGATCTCTTGTCTCTGTGGGTTTGACCCTTGCTTCCAAAACTATTCTCCAATAGTCTTGTCCACTTGCAAGGAAATAATTAAAATAAGACATCGACCACGTTCCATTATGTACTATTTCCTTCTTTCTTCTTCCTTTAGCAGCCTGAGGTTTTTTGTTCTGTTTCTCTTGTCTCCAGATATAAAATTTCTTTTTTTGTTTAGAAATGGCCGCACCTAGCCACACGGCTTTAGAGATCGAAATTTATGAGAACTCCCTGAATTACTGGATTCTTTTATTGAGGGAGGATGGGCGAGAGTGGTTTGACCATATTTGTGGCTTTTGATGCCTTCTTTCGTGGCAGGGCCTACGTATAAACTGGGACATGCTGATGGCAGTGTCTAGATTGTGGTCCGTGCAGAGTCATCTTTTCAATTTCTGCCTTAATAAAATGTGTCCCACTTTTGAAGAGTTTTGTGGTATGGTGGGCATGTCGACTGTCGGGCCTATAGTCGTTCCTTCGGTGCGGAGACGTCCCTTTATGGCAATAAGGGAATTATTTGGCTCAACTCGTGATGCCACTCCTGATTTTTATAATGGATTCAACTTTAATTTGACTGTTCTTCCTGCTACCTATACTGAATATAAGGAAGATCCAGTCTACTCGCGGCGACGACTGGCTGCTCTTTTTATAAGTGTGATGGGGAGATATCTCCTCATAGGCCAACCCGGGTATATTGATGTACGGGTTGTTGATTTGATTCTGCAGGCTCGGGAGCGTCGGGTAAATATCATCCCGATTATTTTGGTCGAGACTCTGATCGGTCTGGACGCCTTTTCGACTGGCGATGAAGTTTTTCCTTCAAGCAGCCCCATTTTGATCCACATGTGGGTGGAGGAACACTTTAACTGGGTAATGGTTCCCGAGCCTGGAGGAGTAGTTTACAATCTCGGGCGCTATGGCTCTCGCGACCATTATCACCAAACTCATTCTTCGGAGCGTGACTGGATAGAGTACTTTCTGTGTATCGGCTCCATGGAAATAGTCTGGGTGATCCGTCACTAGCGGATTCACTATTTCTTTCTGTTTACCGGGGCTTATGCCCAGGTCATCTTCTCTGGTATTGAGCAAACCACCTTTTATTTGGCGTCGGGCTTAAGCGCAGAGCAGTCCTTCGAACGTGAACCTGCTCTGGCCGATAGAGGAATTGCGGATGGAGAGAGACGTAGGTGGTCTCATCCGAGACATGTGGGAGCTTGACTATCCCCTGCGGGCCACGACTTATACTTTTGCTGAAAACATGCTATTATCCCACGAGTATCTGGCATGGATATTGGTTGCTGCTGATCGTGTCTTATTTTAAATTATTTTCCTTGCAAGTAGACAAGACTATTATATAATAGTATTGGAAGCAAGGGTCGAACCCACAGAGACAAGAGATCACAGATAGTGCAATTTATCGATAGCAAATTATTAATCTAAGGGGGGTTTTTATAATTATTTTATTCTAATCTATTATTATTATTTAGGTGTTTAACTAATTAGCAGTAATTACAGGTTATGAAGATCTTATGGTGGATGGCAATCTAGGATTCGGGTTTCACTTGTATCTTTTCTATGTTTAATTCACAATAATTATCATTCAATTTCTTGGGTTCGTTCACAAAAGATAGATATAGTCTGTTGAACTATTGGTTCAGCCTCCATCCCCGTAACATTCATCCATTCTATATCCTAAGCACAAGAACATATGATCTAGATGTCACCTAAATCATGTATGAACCTGGTCCTAACTTATCACTCTCGTGCATCGATAGGTCCAATTTATTGTGATGGTGAGCCAGTGTACGACATATGCACATTGGTCATGCAGTTATCCGCACCTCTAGGCCTTTATTATTTGCGATTACATTCATTTGTTCAAAGCGAAATAATAGAGGGATTGATAAACACCACAATCAACAAGAATTGAATGAACATAAATATGAATTAAAACATAAATTCGATACAAGTTACTTCCCACCTCCTAGATTAGTGATGATTAATTTCATCATAGACAATGAACAGTACATGGAGATGAACGGAGACATGATCTGATCTTCAATACTTGTAATTACACAATCTAACTATGTTATATAACCTAAAATCTACTCTAAAGCTATACAAAACTGCTTTCCAAATTGCTTATATCCTAGGCTTTGCTCCCTGCCCTATTTATACCATAGAGTTGTATTGCAATCGAATCTCTAGTGAAAATACGAATTTCTCGCATTCTTACCACCTTGCGTCGCAGCTGGGTACCGTCCGCAAGGTCTCCAAGATTCCTGCTTTGGTTTCTTCTTGTTACTGGCCCACCTTGGGGCAAGGTCTGAAACACCTTGCGACCGCAAGGTCTCCAGCTTGGGATTTCTTCTTTTCTTCATCATTTTTCATTTTGGGCCCTTCTTGGAATTTGCATATAAATGCCTTGTGTTTTGCATATTTTCACTAAAAACCCTGTAACTCACAAAACTCACTGAAAACACATATCGGTAGCCAAAAGCCTCGTGAAATATCATAATTTAAGTCTTAGAAGTATAGGAAATCGACGTATAAAATACATCGATCAAATACCCCCAAACTTAAACTTTGCTCGTCCACGAGTAAACAATACTTATAAATACAAAAGTAATTAACTAATAACAAAATGAAAATCTTTTTGGAGGGTGACACTATTTACACTCCTCTATAAACCCACTAACTCAAGGAGACTCTTTCGAGTGACTCGACTATGCATATAAATACAAAAACAGATAAATACAAAAGCAGATGAAAACTAAACTAAAATAATACAAAAATATTTTTGGCTTCAACCTCAAGTTATAATATCATGGCATATAAAGCAGTCCCAGTTTGATGCTCACCACATATATGCAGGCTAAGTCACATAAAATAAACTGATCTTTTCTTAAAACTGCTACTACTTTTAATTTCTCTGTGTGTGTGTGATCACCAGTCTTAGAGAACATCTTAACTAAAACATTTTTATTAAGCTAAACACCACATTCATATGAAAATCAAAGTTTAATTAAAAATCATGCATTATGAATTATGAGATCTACCATCCAAACCCGGTCTATTACAGAAAAAGAGGTCACCAAGGATTTCAAAAACTTATACATCCATCCCATGCACTTCTATGTATGACATACAATGCTCTCCTATCCCAATGACTTGTAATAGCTAAGATTATGCTAACACAATGAGCTTTAAGGCGAATAATAATGAACAAGAAGTGTTTGAGAAATTTCATATGACTCACTTAGCAGTTAAAACAGCAGAAGCATTGGCAAGAAGATCATTAGGTCTTTATTTAGTTTGTAATATAAGGCCAAGGTGATGGGGGATTTGATGGAAAGGGATTGGAATTCAAAGTAAGAGAGCAAGACTACCCCTTATCCCTCATACTTCCAAGCAAAAGGAAGTTTTCCCTATTTAGGCTAGGACTTGCAAAGACTACAGTAGGGGGATGCTTTCTGTTACTTTTCACTTTTCTTCTTTCCCCCCCCCAAACTTGTTTTGGGCAATATATATTTCTAAAAATATCACATCATTCTTCTTAGCAATAATTTTCTAACATATTTTCTTTTGAAAGCTATGCTTCCATTTGAATCTTTTTGCACTCTTCTTCTTCCGTTTCATTTTTCGTCGATACACATTTTTTTTTCCTTTCTTTTCTTTTTCTATTTTTTTTCTTCGATATTTTCTTTTGATGACGAAAAGAAGAAGTCTTCCGAAAAATAGCCTAACTGGAAAGAATGGTCCTTTAAAATCAATTTCCCACCCACATCCTACTCTCTCAAATGGTAGGCTAAAAGTGTATAGGCTTTTAGGGTTAAGTTAATGTGGGTAATAGAAACGATGTCGAATGGGGGTTTAATTAGTGTGCTTAGCACACTCCATTCTTTTTAAATTAGGCTCAACGGGGACACTAGGGTATTTTTAGTAAAGCTCAGGGAATATTTAGGCTCTAACGATCCAAAGATGGCCTAAGTCATTTCTTAATGCCAAATGCTCATGTAGTTTTTAAAGCAAGTAAGACATACAAAATATCATATCAACTATGGGAATTGTGGGGTTGAATGTTTAGCATTACTGGATTTCATATAAGCATTTGCTAAGACAGATGGTAGGGACAATTGAGACTAACATGCAGACACGGTTCGAAAGTGTACTTGAGATATATAAAGGCAAAACACACCTTTGGGCCACTGTACTTTTCAAAACATTGCATTTAGGCCATTGAGACGTCAAAATTTTCGAGATGGCCACTGTACCAGACTTATCTTGCACCTTAACCCTTTTTTTGGATGGACGTTAAGTTTGGACGTTAAGTTAAGTTAAATGTCTATTTTGCCCTCCTCCTCTTCATCATCATCACTGTGACAAAGCAAACCAGATCTGGGTTTTAAAACTCAGATATGGGTTTACAAAGTTTTAAAACCCAGATCATTATTCTGGAGTTCGACTTCTCCGTGGACGTATCAGTACGTGTCTCCGTGACTACACTCCCTGTTCGAGCTGTTGAAGTAGGAACATAGGCTCGTTTTCCAGAGTGGGTGAACAGAAGTCGCCTTGGCTTCACCCAAGCACTTCTCAAGTGCCGACTCCAACGAAGGATCCTCTGAGACACCTCGTCTCATCGAACCATCTCCTCTCTCGAATCCTTACTCGCCATTCTCCGACTTCAACAACTTCTTCGCCTCGTCCGATGTCGGGTCCCATGTTTTGTCGGGCCGAGGGCCGAGTCGAGTTCGCTTGATCTCTTCGTTCTCTTCCCTTTGTCGATCCTGAGACGTTCGGTTGATCTTTTCATCTTCAATCAACGCCCACCCAGTCCAGATGCTGCCCCTCCGCCATCTGCAATTAACGTCCGAATCTGAAACAGAGGGATGCAATCTGCAATATTCTCCAGATCTTCACTGGATCATAAACGGAGATGCAGTGGTGGAGGGGGATTTGTTGACTGAAGGGGGAGAGAGATTTTCACCTCAGGGAAGAAGTCGGAGGGAGAGGGGAATCAAAGATGGATTCGAGGGTATCAGAAAGGCGTAAGAGAGGGGTCACCCACCTTCTTTGATGTTGCTGTTACTACCTTACCCATACTTGGAATCTGGGTTTTTTTCCTTGCAATGAGGTAGACACTGAATAAATCAGGTAAAGAGATTGGCAGATCCCATTTAG
The DNA here is from genome assembly GCA_013146195.2 of Codonopsis lanceolata. Lineage (NCBI taxonomy): Eukaryota > Viridiplantae > Streptophyta > Magnoliopsida > Asterales > Campanulaceae > Codonopsis > Codonopsis lanceolata. Next base: position 151,036,515 of record CM028378.1, on the reverse strand, counting down.
CACCTCCCTCTCCAGATCTGTTTGATCCATCTCCACTATGTTAATTTTGATTTTCTTGTAAATAATTGTCAATTTAGTCCATTGCTTATATAATTTTGAATGGATTGGTACAAAGATTTTTTTATTTTCGTTTTAGATTTTTGGATTGTAATCTGCACTTCTTTCATGGTTTGATCTATGGTGATGAAGCTGACCACCGTGGAAGCTGACAACGAGTCAGACGAGGGCAAAGTAGGTATTTAACATAACTTAACGGTTAAACTTAACGTCCATCCAAAATTTGGGTTAACATGCAAGATAAGTCTGGTACAGTGGTCGCTTCGAAAATTTTGACGTCTCAGTGGCCTAATTGCAATGTTTTGAAAAGTGCAGTGGCCCAAATATGTGTTTTGCCATATATAAATGAGAAAAATCCAAGGGATCTAACTATCATGCAATTGACCCTAAGTCACAATTTAATGCAACAATCATGTTCAAACGGCTATGCATCATATTCTTGTGCATATCTTGTTGTAATGAAGTAGGTGCTATAGACTTTATAAAACTATTCTAATCAATCCATAATTATGACTTGTGTGGGTGCATGAAGAATTTGGAGAAAAGTAAAAGTTTCGCAAAATCAAGTAAATTCCAGAGGGATCTACGGACTAGCTATGCGGTTCATTGCATTAACTCCTCATCAACTAATATTACCACACCTAAACTAGAGGTTAAAATTTTTAAATATTTTTTTTATTTTGATTTTGAAATTTTGAAATTTTATTATTATTATTATTATTATTATTATTATTATTATTATTATTATTATTTAATGAAAATTAGAGATGTTGATGACCCAATTGATGATGGGTTCCCACAAGAGGAATCCACGAGCAACCAAAACCAGTGTATTCTGGTCAAGGCAACATCTTCGAAAATAAGAAAAAATTAAAACCCTAAAAACGTAGCCCAACTACATTTCTCCTTAGGCTAGGACCTGCTAAGACTCTGGGCTTAGAATCCCCCCCAAGCTTAATTTCTATTTTGTCCTCAAAATGGAGGAACATATGAGAGGATTGATGGGGAAGGACAAATATCAAAAGGACAAAGCAGGCCCACCTAACGAAAGAGGATGAAACTTGGGCCTCGACTCAAGGTGAGTCGGGCGGAAATAACGAATGAGGACGAAACTCGGGGATCGTGCCAGGAGGCAGCCCATAATAAGTGGAGACATTTTGTCCCACAGTGTTAAACCACCCAACAAATGCGGCCTCTCTTGGCTCAAGACGCATTTGTACCAACCGTTGAGTTGCCATTTGGGCTTCAAGGGCAACCTCCTCTAGCCTATCGAGATCCCCCGAGCTGGGTCCTCCTCCTCTCTTCGGTTCCTCCGTGAGGAACCCGCACTCGCGATCAATTGCCGGTGCTCAAACAAAATGGCCCTAGTAATGGCCGAACCAGCCTTAAGCCTCTCAGCGTGGGGGTCCGCCTCACGCCGCTTCTATTCGGTGATCAAATGCGGAACGCGAACCCCGCATTTGTGGCACCTCTAATAAGGGTCTTAATTTGGCCGTTGATCAAGCGGCCGACATCAATGCACTACCACCACCATAATGGTGTAGATCAGACAGCTTTACCCCAAGTCACCGTGTTGGTGATCGGAAGGCATGAGACGGGCACAATGAATTTGAACACGGACTTGGCCATGTTCAGCAGGAAGGACTCCTCTATGGTGCGTGGACCGTAGGGTGGATTACGGTTTTGGGTCCACTCAACACCAGGGAGGGCGATGGTCGTATTGACCACCTCGAGAGGGACAGGGGTATGGAGGTGGAGGCTAAAGTCATCGGCACCATCCGCGAAGTTGGATGTGCCGTAGTACATGTTAATGCTTTGGGACGAAAAGTCAACAATAACATCCCTAACATTAACAGTCTCTAAAACTCCCCCATCTACGCCAATGCGCCATTGGCGAACTCGCTGACAATAGGCACAACTGCCTTGTCCGAGAATCGGTCAATAACCCCCACCTACGGGTAGTTATTACGCTGTGCCAAATTCTTCACCATAAATCTCTCTGAACCAATGTCTTGGAGAGCTTGGCCGCATTTTCCGAGGCCTCAGGAGATAAACGACGAGTGGTCATACTGCGGGTTCCTCCTCCCGAATGTATGGAGGAAGAAGCACCGTATTTCTACGCTATTTTAACATTATGTTTGAGCAAAATATAAATTTAAATATTTAACAATTAAAAATATATTTTCAAAATTTTAAAATTAAAAATTAATTCCTAAAGCATGCAAATATCTACACATAAAATTATCTAACACCCTAGCATGCAAAAATTGGACATCGAAAATTAAAGAAGGGAGTTAGTGTTATTTGTTTGCAGCTTTAGATGAGTTGAGTCGCTGGAGTTTGAGCTTGGCGTCGGCCAAAAATGGAGTTCCTTCTCCTTGCTTCAAGCTTCTTCAATGGGGTGCAATGGAAGAGATGTAAGGATGATGGGAGTTGAAGGGTTTGAAGGAGGGAGAAGATCTTCTTGTATAATGGCCGAAAATTGGAAGAATGTTGTGGATCTCGCCGGATTTAGAAGAGGGAAGACGGCTGCTGTTTCTGCTGGAAGGAGGGAGTAATGTTCTGGAATGATTCTGCAAGAGAAACCCAACTGTGCTTATATAAAGGCACCTTGTGGTCGCAAGGTGGCTTTTACCTTACGTCCGCAAGGTAGGCAGATCATGCGTTTTGAATTCCTAACGCCGATTCCCACGCCCGATCGACCACCACCGCACTAAACATGATTTATCGAGACCTTGCGGTGGCAAGGTCTTCCACACCTTGCGTCCGCAATGTCGGTAGAATGTCTCCTTTTTATTTCTGTTTCATCCTTTTCAGTAGATTAGCAGTTAAGCCCCTTCGTTATATTCCGTTACGTTTCATAACTTTCCTGTATTATAAAAACTCTAAACTAAAATTATTAGCAACATATAAATACAAAATTAAGATGTTTTTCTCCCCCAAACTTGAATTTTAGCATATTTAATTTAAAAATTAAATGTCCAAAAATACATTTAACGGAGAATAGCATATTTAAATTAACTACAAAAGCAATAAAATTTGTAATAGTGGGTTGCCTCCCACTCCCGCGCCTTTGTTTAACGCCTTTGGTTCGACCTTAACCGCAAACCTAATCTTGCGGTTCATTGTCACCAAACAAATTAATTCAATTGTTCGCTCAATTACCGACATCGGCTCAAGGTATGGCTTGAGTTGGTGTCCATTAACTTTAAAAATTTCATTATTCTTTGGATTTTGTATATCAACAGCAAATCCATGAGGATAAATTGCATAATTATAAAAGGACCGTACCACTTAGATTTCAACTTTCCGTGGAATAGCCTAAGTCTAGAATTAAAAAGTAAAACTTTCAATCCTAGTCGAAACATCTTATTGGCTAACCCCATATCATGATACTTCTTGGTCTTTTCTTTATATGTTTTAGCATTCTCATACGAATTTAGTCTGTGTTCTTCTAATTCATTCAATTGAAACAATCTTTCCTCACCAGCCAAGGTTAAATCTAAATTTAATTCTTTAACAGCCCAATAGGCTTTATGCTCAATTTCAAACCGTAAATGGCATGATTTGCCATATACCATTCTATATGGACTCATTCCTATTGGGGTTTTAAAAGCAGCCCGGTATGCCCATAAACATCCTTAAGTTTAGATTCCCAATCCTACGACAGCCTAACAGTTTTTCTAATATCGCTTTAATTTGTCTATTACTAACCTCTACTTGGCCGATGTTTGAGGATGATAAGGTGTAGCTAACTTATGAGTTACACCATGTTTCTAAGGACATTATTCAATAACTTATTAGTAAAGTGAGTCCTTTGTCACTTATTATGGCCTTAGGTACCCATATCTAGCAAAAAGATCTTCTACAAATTTAACTCACGCTTTTACCATCATTTGTCTTAGTTGCTATGGTTTCAATCCACTTAGACACATAGTCAATCGCTACCAAAATATATTCACAATTATTTGACACTGGAAAAGGACCCATGAAATCAATACCCCAAACATCAAAGATTTCAACAATCATATTAATATGCAAGGGCATTTCGTTTATTTTTCCTATTCCACCAGTTCTTTGACACTTATCACATGTTCTATAAAATAATTCACAATCTCTAAAAATAGTAGCCAATATAGACCGATTGTAAAATTTTTTCTAGCAGCTTTTATTCCCACTAAAATGACATCCACAAAGAGTATTCATGGCGTAATTCCATAATACTTTGTTGGTCTTTTTCCTGAATACAACGCCTGACAAAAAGTTCAACATATTTTATATAAATGAGGCTCTTCCCAAAATAATTTTTCGCTTCACAAAATTTCTTCTTTCATAATTATCAAAATCAGGATTTATGATATGACACATAACATTGACAAAATCAAGATACCAAGGGTCTCAATTCTTTAATTGCTACCGCTTGCTCATCAGAAAATCTTCATTTATTGGGATTGATCATCAAGAAATTGACGCTCAAGTAAGGGTGAAAATTCTAATCTAGATAAATGGTCGGCTATTTACATTTTCGCCTCCCTTTATCTTTGATTGTAATGTCAAATTCTTGTAACAACAAAGCATCCACCTAATTAGTCTAGGCTTAGCATCTTTCTTACTTAATAAATATTTTAATGCGTAATGATCAAAAATATTATCACTTTTGATCCTAACATATATGATCTAAATTTTTCTAAAGCATACACAACTACCAAAAAACTCTTTTTCTCGTTGTTGTGTAATTTAGTTGTGCATCATTTAGAGTTCTACTAGCATAATGTATTACATGAGGCTTTCTATCTACCCTTTGTCCTAACACGGCTCCAATTGCAAAATCTGATGCATCACACATGATTTCAAAAGAAAGACCAATGTTTCGATAAAATAAAAGTAGTTAATCTTTCTTTCAATAAATTAAATGCATCTAAGCATTCTTGATCAAAAACAAACTCTCAGATCTTTTGCTAACAAGTTACATAGAGGCTTACGTATTTTGGAAAAATCTTTTATGAATCTTCTATAAAAACCAAAGATGCCCTAGAAAACTTCTAACACCTTTAA
>CM028378.1:150944669-151031303 GCA_013146195.2 Codonopsis lanceolata | reverse complement strand
TGGCTGGAGAGTTTACCGCCCGGGAGAGTGAATATATGTGCTTCCCAAGTTGTGTGTTGGATGGAAGCTCTTCCGAATCATGTTGACCACTCGAATTTGAGGGGCCCGCCACCTCTTCCTCGAGGTCTGTCTTGTCTTTCGTTGTCCGCATTGTTCCTGTCCGCCTCGTTTTTCTTAAAGAGGTTTAATTTGCCCGTTTATGAGCTTTTGTATCTCTCGCTTCAAGATTCACGCATTCCTCTATAGTATGCCCGGTGCCATGGTGGTAGTCGCAGATTTTATTGATCCCCGGCGGGCGAGCTCGGGATCAAGTGGATATGGGACGCGTAGCGCCTCCGATCTGGAGCATGATGTCCTCCCGCGTTGTGTTCACTGTAAACCGAGCCTCGAATAACTTTGCCCGAGGGTAGCGACCTCCTTCTCGTCTCTTCGCAGCGGTTGCCGCCTCCCGGTCCCGGGGTCGGCGGGCCGAGCCGCCTGGCCTTGTCCTTGTTCTTTTTTGTCCGCCGAACAGTCTCTTGGCCGAGCAACAGATGGGAACTTGCTAGCGCCAACTTTGAGGCTCCTGTTCATAGCCAACATTGTCTCGTGAGGTCCCTGCCTCATGTTGTTTAGATAGCGTAGTAATCTCTGATCACCGGTTGCGGTCACTTGGTCGAGCCGCCTCCTCAAACCTTTTCAAGTAAGACTCATGCTCGCCTTTGCTTGACTTTAGCGAGATCGAATCGGTTTTTAGGTGTTGGTCCGAAGCCAAATTCTTCAAGGAATTTTTCCCTCAACACTTCCTACCGCCTATAGATCCACGGGAACCCTCCCAAGCCATGCCTCGAGCCCCTGTAGAGCTCCCTCGAATGCTCGCATTTTTAAAGCTTCATATTCGCACCATTCGAATTTGTGCCTCGAATGATCTCGAGCTACCACTTGCCCGCCTTCCCGAAATATTTCTCAAATTGTGGAATGTGATGCCTTGCGCAGGTGGCGCTGCTCGATTTCAAGAAGGAAAGGGCTTCCTTCGGCGGCTTGATTACACCATGACGGGCTTGGCCACACCAAAGTTAGCCATCTGCTTTTGCCATGTCACGCTCATGGCTTCCATGCGCCGCGCACAAGCGCCGGATCTAGGTTGATACCCGATGAGCGGGCATGATCCGATCTATGCTCGCGTGAGTCCGCGCGTAAGGTTGGCGCGTAAGAAGCCGCCATCTCCTTGTCTACTGGCCGCTACATTGCCTCGATATGCTTTTCTCGGCATGTTCACGAGCTCAAGTGACTATTATTTTCACCGCGGGCATAGTAATTTTGCCCGCTGCCACGTATGAGAAATTTGGGCGGCTATATCTACTTTCCGCCCGGTCATCTCCGCTTCGCTTTTACCTTCTTCAACCTTTTCTCGACGTGATACGGATAACCGATTGAAGGCGCTTTGCTTGGTGCGTTGCCAGGAGGCATGTCCATCATCAACTGGCCATGAACACTCAAAGTTGGCAATTCTAAATCGCCCATGACCCAAAGCCAATAGTTGTTGATTGAGCTTGTACATTCTCGCTATAGTAATCCGCTTGACTTGGAGAGCGTTAGCCTGCACGGGCTTGGCCGGTGGATTCGCATGGCTGCCATGGCCATTCTCCTTTGGCGATTCAATTTGTCCCGAGATCCCGCCTCCCGGCACTAAGTTGCTCATTGATGATCTCCCTTGCATCACGCTATCGGCACGATTCTCGCTAGCATGCCGGGATGACTGTTCTTCCACGTAGGCACGTCCTTCCCATGTGCCGCTTGCCATGCAAAGAATCTTCTTGCTTCGGTCCGAACCCCTGGGTGCTTTCTGGGAGATCACCCAACCGGCTTCCAAATTGGTTGTCGTCAAGTGCGGTGTTTGCTATTCTTACCATTCCATCGCAATCGGTGGTTATTTGAAATTTGCACGTGAGACTTGAAAAAGTGGGATGTTGATGTTTCCCTCAAGAACGAACCAAACCGATGTGGCAAAATCCCCGCCTTGGGCCGTCTGCTTTCGGGTAGGATATCTCGGGCTTGTAGTCGCTCTGAACTCCGGCCGAGACACGTAAAACCTCGAGTGGAAGTGCAAGGCAAGGCCTCGCGAAACCCTCCGCGTGAGAGTAAGTATCGTATGGGAACGTATACCGTAACTCAAGGAAGAGGCGAGTGTATGAAAGCATGTACCTGTGGTGTATGGCGGAGGAGTATTTATTGGCCTCGTGTGGTTGAACCGAGTAGGATCTCGGTTTCTTTAGTCATCTTGTTCCACCAGAGTGAAACTCTAGATATCATGGTGATATAACCGGCCGCTGCGGATATCAGAATGGATAAGGCAAGTGTCCCGCCTACATACGATAGCTTGTGGTGTCTTGGCGGGCAAGCCACTTGGTGTCGCTTGCTCGATATGACCGAACGGGCAAGGCCCTCGCCGCCGCATGATAGATGATGTATCGAGTTGATCACGCCTGCAAGGCCCTCGACGGAAGGGGCTCTATGTCCGACCAGCCGGGTCAGAACGCTACGCGTCATTGTATGAGTTGCTCTTCTTATGCTCGCTGGCCCGCGGGCCCTTCAGGCCCATGCCGTGATCGCACGTGATGGTAACTCGTGCTCGCCGTGACCGATTTAGCCGGTATATCGTAATATAGTCATTTTTGCTGCTCAACCAAATTATGACTTAAATCAAGTATTAATCTCCTTTATTGCAACTTGACCTATCAAATGAAAGACTGGATTGAGGTCAGTAACTAGGCTAGCTTTCAAACAAATGTAAAAGAAGATAGAAGAATGGGACGAGGACGATCTTTTGATCAAGATGAGACGAATCGGATCGAAGGATTTTCAAGCCTTTCTTAGGTGATTTTGATGTTACCGAAGATGGACTAAGCCTCTCACGGCTTTTCTTCTATATGATGCTCAGATCCGGCAGCCTCCTTTCTCCGTCTCAAATTGAGAATCAAAATTCACACCATGTGGATCCAAATCACATCAATCCTCATCCACTACCGCCATCTTCATCGTCCGCCATCTTCAACCGCCCTATTTCAACTTCACACTGGCCCCACTTCAAAAACCCCTATGAAATACCCCCCAAATCTCCATCTCCTCTCCCACCATATCAGAAACATCTCCGTTATTTATCTCCAGCCTTCATCCACGCTTACTCAACGCCAATTCCATGACCGACCGAGCTCCTTCGCTCTAAGTCTCTCTCCCGCCTCGCCCGACCTCCCTTCTGCGTCACCAACTCCAATCATGGCTCGGATCTATGCCGGCCAATCCATCCCACACTCTCTCCCATGAATTGCCGGCGGCCTCCAAGAATCTCCCTCCATCCATCTTCCTCGTTTCTTCTCCGACGCCATCTCCAGCCTCGAGGGTCTTCCTTCACTACCATTGCCCTAATTCCGACATCCCTCCTCTCTTCTTTGGCGACCCCCAACCGCTGGGCTTCACCACTTATCGTCATCTCGATCCATTGTCGAATCAAAGCCAACACTAAGTAAACCCTAATTGCGAACTTGATAGAGCCAATGAGTTCATCTGACATGAGACCCATAATGATTCTCGTGGGAGGTCCGTGAATTACCGGATCTTCGTGGGTCGAGGGGGAAGGTTGATTCATCTCCATCGCTGGTAGTATCACCGTGATTCTCAAGATCGGTATGCGGTGGCATGTATGAGAGAGAGAGAGAGAGAGAGTTGATGATGTTTTGCATTATTTTGTTTTTATATATTTTAATATTGGTCCTTATATTTTAAGAGACAATGACTATTTTACCCTTCAAAAAATACATGTGCGTGTCACGTGATCGTACTTAACGACCAAAAGTTGGCGGAAGGACTAATGGTGTAAAAGTTTTCAGTTTAGGGACTATTTGCGAGGTGTAGGGATGAATAGTCAAAAACCCCAAAAGTACAGGGACCAATTGTGTAGTTTGTCCTTTTCCCTTTAATCTTTCAATGGTTGAAAAATGATAATCAATTTTAATCAATAGATCAAAATTTCATTGTTTGTTAGTTTAACTGTCGTAAGTGATTCATTTATATGATAAAACATGTTATTTAATAAATTTGTTTATCATACATCAATTTTCTGTTTGTCAAGCGATAATATTTAATAAATTTGTTTACTTCTATATTTTTAATTTTACATGACAAACTTCATTGAACAAACTTTATTACAAATTATAGGAAGGATTACATTTTGGTCTACCGGCGGTGGAAAAATAATTCTACACAAGCGGCCTTGAGTGACTGACACATGACAAACCAAAATCTTTGTTTTTTACTTATGATTCTGGTTTGCCATGTTTCAGTTACTCTAAGGCCGCTTGTGTAGAATTATTTTTCTACCGTCGGTGGACCAAAATTTTACTCAGTAACTACCATTGCCTCGAGTTTCGTTTCAATCCTAAATATCTCAATAATTGTTGATTTAATAAATGATGAAGATTGTTTTAACCCTTCTATTTGTGTCATACAGAACAATAAAATGCTTTACATAAAGATCCATTTGTAATTCAATGTAAATTATTAATTCTTTTGTTATATTTTCAAATTTGAATTATTAAGTTATAGATTTTTAGACATGTTTTATTTTTTATTCATTATATTCTTTGCTAAGTAAATAATATTTGTTCAGAGTAACAAATCTTTAAGACCTTCAAATTTCAGTATGTGATATAAATAGTGATACTATATCGCACAGGTTTAAGGACCAATACCAATATTCTATATAAATAAGTATTCAAAAATATAAAACAATCTTTTTACATTAATTTAATACTCTATAATGAAATTTAGTTTTTTAAAAGTACATTTTAATTATTTGTTTTCTTTTCCATATATTGTAGTCACTAATTTATTTATTTTCTTTTTATAAAATCCGTGCATCGCACGGGTGAGATACTAGTTATAAAGTTCAAAAGGTAACTTTTCGTTATCTTTCTAAGGACTGTCACGGTTAGAGTGTAAATTGAGACAAATGATAACGTTAGATGACATTATGGGACAAAAATTAGGTTGGGGTGCATTTTTAGAATTGAGTGGATTATTTGGGGGTTAAATATATTTGGGCCCAATACTATTTACAAGAAAAAAAAATGCTGGAATTACACTGCAGAAATGTAAAACTTCATGAATGCATACATATCTATACTTCTTGTCAACATTGCATCCATCCTCAAGACTTGCACAGAAATATAAACGTAAAACACACACCAAGTAGAAGACGATCAGATACAATATATACCACGGCCCCCTTCTAACATTTACCGACCACTTCCTAAGGAAAACATAGTCTGTTGCATCATGCTATCATACCCAGCCATGCTCTGACTATTGCTGCCATGTCCATAATACCTTGAATTCTCATCGAGCAAATACTTACTCTCTTCTACATTTAGATCGATGTTTTCCCAGGGATGCTTCTCCATCATTGATCTCATTATTCCCTCCAGTTCCATTGCTACTTCCTTCATGCTAGGCCTTTCCTCCCCTTTTACCCTTAAGCACCTCATTGAAAGTTTAGCAACATCCACAAACTGATCTCGACTACTATCTTCAAGGACTAAGCGATCATCAGCAACTTCAAACAATCGGCTCTCTCTCATTGAAATAAGAAAACACATGGCTAGGTTCCTTTCCCTCTCTGGTCTTTCGAAACAAAGTGCCTTCTTACCCGTTAAGAGCTCCGCAAGGACGACTCCAAAGCTATAAACATCACTCTTCTCCGTCAATTGACTCGTGTGAAAATATTCAGGATCCATGTACCCTAGAGTTCCTTGTACCATTGTAGATAACTCTTTTTGATCCATCGGAACTAGCCTTGATGCTCCAAAATCAGACACTTTTGCTGTGTATTTGTCGTCTAGAAGTATATTAGTAGGTTTCATATCTCTATGGATGATTGGAGTTGATGCAGCAGAGTGCAAATATGAAAGGACTCCGGCAGTTTCTGCAGCTATTTTCACACGGACTTCCCAAGAAAGCAAGGTCGCTTTATTTTGGTTATGTATGTGATCATAGAGGGTACCATTGCTGATGAATTCGTAGACTAGTAAAGGGACTTGGGTCTCTAAACAACAACCCAAGAGCTTAACCACATTCCTATGATTGATTTGGGATAGAACAACCACCTCGTTGATGAACTGCTCCACCTGGTCGTGATCCACTACTTTGGACTTCTTGATTGCAACCACTTTGTCATCAGGCAAAATTCCTTTGTAAACTGTGCCAAAACCTCCTTTCCCGATAATCCTACTCTCATCGTAGTTGTTGGTGGCCTTCTTAAGCTCTTCTGCGCTAAAGACTCTGGCTGTATTGTCAGTTCCATGATGTCCGGAAAGCCTTTGCTGTAACATTATACCTCCATTTTGCTGAAAGAACTTTTCTTTGAGCCTAATCAGCTTTCTCTTCTTGACACCAAAGTACAGCCAAGAGATAGCAAGAAAAATAACAGTTATACCTGCTGCGGTACCTATTTGTCCAGAGGATTCCGTAATTATAAATAAATAAAAGAAAAATATAATTGTTGTGAGAAGATTATGTACTGTAACGGAATGTAAGAATTTCATCATCATTTGTTAGTATCCAAACCAATTAGGTTTTATAGCAGGTATGGGATGTTGCAAGGAGGTTAGGGAGATTAGTGGGGAACCACTATTGATCCTGTTAAAAGAAGATGCAAAAATGGGAGATTATTGTGATCATACATACATATGGCTATCAAATAAACTGGTGATTGATCTTGTGGATCTTGTGTGCAACCTTCTCCATCTTTTCTGCCATCCCCGTGGTAACCTTCTGGACACGAACACACATAACTCCCATTTGTATTAAGACAAAGGGTTTGTACTTCACACGGATGCAGATCTGGATCGTTACATTCATCAATGTCTGCAAATATATAACGAGTCAGCTAATGCGAAAATGGACTTACTATGATTACAGTTATGCTTTTGTTATAAGAAAATTCATAGCATGATAAGGAGGAGACTAGGGTAATTATATAATAGGTGATTATCAAATTAATTATTATGATTATGATTATGCTTTTTTATGTGGACTAAATTCCCAATAGCGCTAAGTGAAGACAATATATAAACCCAAAAAAGAAATGATCAGGAGAGAAGAAAAACTGTGTGAAAGTACCTTGGCAACCATTGGGGAGGTAAGGGTTCCCATGATACCCCTTAGAGCAAATACATCTGTAACCAGGGACATTTTCGACATCAACACAGTCGCTATGATCCATACATGCATAACTAGTATTGCTTGATCTTTTTGCCTGATAACATGTCAGGTTTCCAATCGCCCAATCAAGAACCAGCGGTAGCATTTGCACACTTAGCAAATCCGTGAAAGAGCTTAAAGAGAAGTTGAACTTGCCTTGTTGTACGACAAAAGCATAGCTACAAGGATTGAAATCAGTTATTCCTGTGTGGTTATTATAGCTATTCAGATACACCATAAAAAAGTGCACTCCTGTTGGGATGGATGTTTGACAACAACCGGTTCCGGAGCAAAATCCATCGGTAATGTAGTCTGGACCGTCACATCTAGAAACACACCCAGTCCTGAAAAAAAGATCGTCATCGCTTTGTGTACCAGAAATGGTAGCATAAGTGTCGCATCCAATAGCAGTGAACTTATTCTTGGTCGATAACCAGAACTTTGATAAGTAGATTTCACCTTCGAAATTGCTATACCGACCAGAGGTGTTGTAGCAGTCATAAGATATATACTGCATAGCCTCCAACTCACCTTCATCCAGTGATATGTTGGAGACACCAATATTGCTTTTCCTCAAAAAAGCTTGGTTTGCATCCGTACAGTTAATGAAGAAATCCTTGTTGTGGTAACATTCTGGACTGACTCCAAATGGATATGGGATACTTGTTAGATTTCCACAACGATCTCGGCAACCGGGCTTGGCAATAACAGTACTGATTGCTAATGCTCCTCTTGGTGCGCCAACAATCACTACTAGTAATACTCCAAAAACTAGCAGAACCATTTTTAACAATGTCATAGCTAAGCTACTTGCCTTTTTCTTTTTGAAAATAAGATGAAAACAGATGGGATGATTGGCTTATATACAGGCCTGCCTCCTGCACTCAGTCAAAGGCCTTAAATAATCTTTCTGGTCCCAAATGGATTGTTCCCCTTTCAAAAAAATTCAAAGTTTTTGGTTTTTTCTAAGTCATCCTTATTCCTACCAACTAATTAATTAAATGCATGCATATATTGTAAGACTAAACTACTCCACAATAGATCTATGCGTGAATTTTTTCCAAAGTCGAGGTAAATTGATTTGGACATGCATCAGGTTGTGTCATTACACATCTGACTTTCTGATAATTATCTGGCTGTTAATTAAGAAAAACAAAAAGGAGTTCCTTTCATAAGTTTTTTCCGCTTGTGTTCTCTATGCTTTTTTTAACCAGAAAAAAACACTTGGGGGCGAAAAGACGAATATGTCATTAATGAGTCAAATGCGCGCTAAGAATCATTTGTGCATCGCAATGCATCAATTTGTTCATCCATCAATTTGAATCGTGAGGCACAAATTGGATTTGCGATGCAGAAATGTATTCCTGACGCACAAATTGATTTCCCGATGCAGAAAATCCTGATGCACAAATTGGATTCGATTTGTGCATCACGATGCAAAATCGATGCATGGACCGATATTTTGTGCGCGCGAGTTCGGTTCATTAAGGGTATCGTAGTTTTTTTGTCGCCAAAAGTGTTTTTTTCGGTAAAAAAAATGATGGTGGACTGGAGTAGTTGAAAACGTTTAAAAAGGAACCAACCCGAATTTCACCAAAATATAAAATTGGGTCGCTACTCAGTAATTTTCGTTTAGAAAAATGATATCTATATAGGATGAACCAACCTACTTTTTAAAAAAAGTGATTGAAATTAATTTTGTTAAGAATGGATGACACTTATAGATAATGACAAATTGGAACCTTTTTAGAAACTACAATTGCAATTTCGCTAAAAAAAATACTTGTTAGTGACAATTTGAAAATGTTCAATTGAACTTATGCCTACAATTGCATAACCTTTTTCATTTACCATCTAGTACAAACATCTTGACTATGTTCAATTTCTTTTTCTTTTTTTTTGTAATTATAACCAATTCTAACGATACTTATACATTCCTTCATTATTCAATTTTTCAAACATGGAATTTTTTAGTGGAATGAACGCAATGTTGATGATTTAAGTAAAATCATTGGTCATTTGGTATAGTCGGGGTTTATGTTTTGAAGATGGGTGAGCTCAGGAATACTACATTGTGAATCTGGGGATGTGGATCGAGTGCACATTCACATAAGTTTTATGGGCTTACGAGTGTTAATAATCAAGTGTTCTGTTTCCTTTCGGTTGTGACAGTTTTCCCAGGGCCGGCCCTGAGGGTGGTCTGTAAGGGCGACCGCCCTGGACCCTCAATTTTGAGGGGCCCAAACTTAAAATACAGTCATTTATAGATATAAATATTATACTGTCACTTATATTTCTTATATGATTTAATGGCCCAATGGATGAGTTATTTTGATTTGTCGAGAGGGCATGGGTTCGACTCTTTAAAAGTCAGGTGAATTTTATTTACTTTTGAACTCTTTGAAAGTTATGTAAAATTTATTTTATTTTTGAGTTGTAAATTATCAAGTATTATATACTCCCTCCCTCTGTTTCGAGTAAAGAGTTCCCGTTTGAAAGTCTTTTTTTAAAAAAAAAATGACACACCTAATCAACAAAAAACCTAATTATCTTAGAATTTGGATTAATGAATTACAATAATAGAATAATCAACAAAAAAACCAAATGAACATGTAACAAATGAGCCAAAAAAATGAGAGAAGGTGATATAATTTGATGATATAGTTGAGAAAGATCTTAGAAAAGTGAATAAATCTGAAATATCTTATAGATATGTTTTATAAACATTTTGTATATTTTAATATATAAGAAAATTACCAAATCAAGATAGAAAATAACTAGTGTACCGGAATATGCAAACGAAGTAATTTTAAATAATTATTTCATATACTTATATATTAGTATGCTCGTAGATGTTATATCAATTGAATACTTTGAATGATGAAAAATTGAAAATTTATTTATTTAAAAATTTTATTTTTTATATCTATAGGGGTCCATTTTATCATTTTTGCCCTTGGCCCCTAAAAGTTTAGGAACGGCCCTGAGTTTTCCTTAGCAGTTATTCTGGTGACTGTTGGAATTCCAAGGGATACAACCATTTGAAAGAAAACTTGATTATCTGCAAGTGACACATATATACTATATAATAGTTCCATCATCTTCGTTTTTGGGTAACAAAATATATAATACTGGCAATTGTAGTCTTATTCCACAAAGATATTCGTGTAACCCAGGGCATTTGATAGGGTCAAATAATTCTTGTAGGAAAGTGCTCTGTGCATAATTCTACAATATATTCAGGTTTCTGTGTTCCACATTGCTGTATCTCAGATCTATCCAACACGCAATAGTTGCTAATGATACTTTGGACACCAGAAAACCATAACAAACAATTTGAAAACGAAATTAAGAAGAAACTGAGAGTGCAATGAGGATAAGATGCATTTATGGGGTTTGCTTCTTCTATATTCCTTTTGTATCGAGTAATTTCATAATTCATACAGTGCGATTTAAACAGATGAAACCTGACCACATGTCCGTCACATTATAACAGATTACAAGCTCATGCTAAAATGTCAGTCCACTTCATAAGAAACTCTGCTATTATGTGCTAAGACTTAAGACTACCAGAAACAATGTTAAACAGACACCATACTCTTCGATTAATTTACATCTCCACATGAACAACATCAGCCTACGGCCACCAAGAAGGTGAGACGTCGACTGCTCCCTCTCTCCGGCAGCATAATCAGCAAGTACACGACAACTTTCAAGACAAACCAAAATATTTTGCCTTTTACGTACCTTCAGGAGCTTTCTCACCAACCACATAATGATTTTTATCAGCACGCAAGCTTGATGAATGAAGCTGCTTTCGCTTCCTCACGTGATTCAATGCAGTTTTCCTATTATCCCGCTTCCACAGAATCAGGCTGCACACAGCGAAAAAACATATTAAGAGTTTCCAAGGAAATGTTTGAAACAAAAGAGTAGGATTATGGAGAATGATCAATTCCCTAAAGAAACCTAGCACCTAAGTAGGAGTAAATATCACTTGGAGAAGCTTGTTCTACTGGTACCTTACATTATATAAATTTACACGAGTGAGACATGATATCACTTATAGAATAATAAGACCATATAAATTATACATAAAGTCCAATTAGTCGTCTACCATGCTCGCTTCTCATTTCCCCTTTTTCAACTGGACTATCTCAGTATCTCTCCTTCCAGTAGAGTTCCAACGATGGCCTTTTGATTTTCAAGAGAAAAAAAATGATGAAGAAAAAAAAGCCGGCAACAAACAAGCAGAACCTTTACCTGGATAGCTAATGCTCTGTCATAACTTTTAATTGCACTGTCAGTCTCTCCAAAGTTCAACTGAGCCCGGCCCTACCAAGGGTGATCCAGGCCTGAGAAAAAAAAGAAAAACGATCCTGAATCAAACGTTGAGTCTCATGAAGTATGTATACTTGACATATAGAGTAAGAAGAATATCCAAGGTACAAGAAATTCACAAACCTCAGCCCATGTAGGCTCCAATTCAGTAGCACCTGCATAGTTAAGTACAAATAATGAATATAAGTGAAATGAAAATAATTAGCATTTTCTACTATAATGACTATTTTGCCACTGTATTCTTAACAATCTTTAAATTTTGTCACTGTACTATTTATTTTGTAAACAAAATTGTCATTGTACGTGATCTCAACAAAGGTTTCAATTCACCATTATAACAGAATTACTATTCACCCCCTCCTCCTTTTCTATATTTACTACTATTATCCAATTCCTAGAAATTTTTTGCCACTTTACTATTATTTGTAATTTCAAAGTCGGTCATTTTTGCACGCCACAGTTCCTCGGTGGGATGCCAGTAGTTCCTCTGCCGTTAGATGGGCAAGTGTGGTGTGCCTACCACGTGAGATTTTTTTAGGGCAAACAAGTCATTTTAACTAGTACCGCTTGAGTACTGCTTGGTGCAGATGCAGCAGCAACCATCACTATACTGCTAATATCATCACCACCAGTAGTCCAGTACATCCATGCTGCGACCTTCTTGGTGTACTCATTTTGCAGATTAAAAAAAAATAGATGAGATGTTTTGGGTTGAGATTATGCTATGCCTATATATAAAGATTTACTGTGACCCTGAATAGATAGATAGGGAAAGAAGGGCAAATGTAGGTTTCTTTATGAGACTGCATTTTTCTATTTGTCTTCGTTGGGTAAATGTTTTATATTTTTTGTACTTGTTGTTTCTTGACAAACGAACAAGTAGTTTTATTACTCCCATTGGCAAGCCATTCTATATAGCAAATTGATGTTACCAACTCTTAGTTGCATCATCTTGCGGGACCATCTATAGAATATAGAATTAATGTGACCAATCCCATTCAAGTCAACACGAGTGAAGAGGACTCTTTCCTCTCAGAAGAATGGGCAGATTCAACTCGTTGCACAGGAATCATACGAAGTTAATCAAAGACTTTATGGGGTGAGCTTTCATGGATGGTGATATTAATTTGAATATTCATCTATACGTTGAAAAGTAATGGAAAACAGTTCATCTGTTAACATCTTTCGAGTGAACCCGTCCACTGCCAAGTTTTCTTTAGTAATGGAAAACTGTTTCTCTATTTCATGAAGAAGTTAAATGGTTCTGAGCAGGAATCCAAGAATTCATACTTATGTGACCTAGTGATTGAAGGACATAATGTTTCTGGTATGGAGGTCTGGAAACGTAATCAAGTTGTATGCGACTCCTCTCAGAGTTTTTCATGAAGATTGAGCAATTCTGCTCAATTGCTCTTCAAATTTCCTCTTTCAACTATGAATTTCAACATGTTTGCAATGATTGTTGAGGGCCTTTGTTAGGAGTGCTTGTATGGGGATTAATTCAATATGGTATTTATTGGGGTTTCTAGGCTGTAAAACTTTCTTAATAATTTACAACACTATCCAATAATATTTACAAGAAAAAAATGCTTGAAATTACACTGCAGAAATGTAAAAACTTCATGAATGCATACATATCTATACTTCTCGTCTACATTGCATCCATCCTCAAGACTTGCACAGAAATATAAACGTAAAACACACACCAGGTAGACGACGATGAGATACAATATATACCACGGCCCCCTTGTTCTCAAATTTACCGACCACTTCCTAACGAAAAAATAGACTCTTGCATCATGCTATCATACCCGGCCATGTTGTGACTGTTGTTGCCATGTCCATATTCACTCAAATTCTCACCGAGCAAATACTTACTCTCTTCAACATTTAGATCGATGTTTTCCCAGGGATGCTTCTCCATCATAATTGATCTCATTATTCCCTCCAGTTCCATTGCTACTTTCTTCATGCTAGGCCTCTCCTCCCCTTTTACCCTTAAGCAGCTCATTGCAAGTTTAGCAACATCCACAAACTGATCTCGACTATTATCTTCAAGGACTAAGCGATCATCAGCAACTTGAAACAATCGGCTCTCTCTCATTGAAATAAGAAACCACAAGGCTAGGTTCCTCTCCCTCTCCGGTCTTTCGAAACAAAGTGCCTTCTTACCCGTTAAGAGCTCCACAAGGACGACTCCAAAGCTATAAACATCACTCTTCTCCGTCAATTGACTCGTGTGAAAATATTCAGGATCCATGTACCCTAGAGTTCCTTGTACCATTGTAGATAACTCTTTTTGATCCATCGGAACTAGCCTTGATGCTCCAAAATCAGACACTTTTGCTGTGTACTTGTCGTCTAGAAGTATATTCGTAGGTTTCATATCTCTATGGATGATTGGAGTTGATGCAGCAGAGTGCAAATATGAAAGGACTCCGGCAGTTTCTGCAGCTATTTTCACACGGACTTCCCAAGAAAGTAAGGTCGCTTTATTTTGGTTATGTATGTGATCATAGAGGGTACCATTGCTGATGAATTCGTAGACTAGTAAAGGGACTTGGGTCTCTAAACAACAACCCAAGAGCTTAACCACATTCCTATGATTGATTTGGGATAGAACAACCACCTCGTTGATGAACTGCTCCACCTGGTCGTGATCCACTACTTTGGACTTCTTGATTGCAACCACTTTGTCATCAGGCAAAATTCCTTTGTAAACTGTGCCAAAACCTCCTTTCCCGATAATCCTACTCTCATCGTAGTTGTTGGTGGCCTTCTTCAGCTCTTCTGCGCTAAAGACTCTGGCTGTATTGTCAGTTCCATGATGCCTGGAAAGCCTTTGCTGTAACATTATACCTCCATTTTGCTGAAAGAACTTTTCTTTGAGCCTAATCAGCTTTCTCTTCTTGACACCAAAGTACAGCCAAGAGATAGCAAGAAAAATAACAGTTATACCTGCTGCGGTACCTATTTTTCCAGAGGATTCCGTAATTATAAATTATAAATAAATAAATAAATAAAAGAAAAATATAATTGTTGTGAGAAGATTATGTACTGTAATGGAATGTAAAAATTGCATCATCATTTGTAAGTATCCAAACCAATTAGGTTTATAGCAGGTATGGGATGTTGCAAGGAGTTTAGGGAGATTAGTGGGGAACCACTAATTGATCCTGTTAAAAGAAGCAAAAAAGGGAGATTACTGCGAATCTGCGATCATACTTACATATGGCTATCAAAATAACTGGTATTTGATCTTGTGGATCTTGTGTGCAACCTTCTCCATCTTTTCTGCCATCCCCGTGGTAACCTTCTGGACACAAACATGTGTAATTCCCATTTGTATTAAGACAGCTGGTTTGTACTTCACACGGATAAAGATCTGGATCGTTACATTCATCAATGTCTGCAAATAGATAATGAGTCAGCTAATGCAAAAATGGACTTACTATGATTACGGTTATGCTTTTGTTATAAGCAAATTCATAGCATGATAAGGAGGAGACTAGGGTAATTATAAAATAGGTGATTATCAAATTAATTATTATGATTATGATTATGCTTTTTTAAGTGGAGTAAATTCCCAATAGCGCTAAGTGAAGACAATATACCGAAAAAAGAAATGATCTGGAGAGAAGAAAAACTGTGTGAAAGTACCTTGGCAACTATTGGGGAGGTAAGGGTTGCCTTCATACCCCTTAGAGCAAGTACATCTGTAACCAGGGACATTTTCGACATCAACACAGTCGCTATGATCCGTACATGCATAATTAGTATTGCTTGATCTTTTTGCCTGATAACATGTCAGGTTTCCAATTGCCCAATCAAGAACCAGCGGGAGCACTTGCACACTTTGCAAATCCGTAAAAGAGCTTAATGAGAAGTTGAACTTGCCTTCTTGTACGACAAAAGCGTAGCCACAAGGATTGAAATAAGTTATACCTGTGTGGTTTTTATAGCTATCCAAAATCACCTGAAAAGACCGGACTCCTGTTGGGATGGATGTTTGACAACACCCGGTTCCGGAGCAAGATCCATTGATGATGTAGTCCGGGCCATCGCATCTAGACGCACACCCACTCCTAAACCGAAGCCAGTCATCGCCTTGTGTACCTCTAATGATAGCAGAAGTGTCGCATCCAATAGCAGTGAACTTATTCTTTGTAGAGATCCAGTAGTTTGAAAAGGAGATTCTGTTTTGGAAAATGTCATACCGACCAGAGATATTGTAGCAGTCATAAGATATACCCTGCAAAGCCTCCAATTCACCTTCATCCAGTGATATGCTAGAGACACCAATACTGCCATTGCCATTCCCCAAAAAAGCTTCTCCTGAGTCGGTACAGTTAATGAAGAAATCCTGGTCGTGGTAACAGCTTGGATTGAGACCAAATGGATATGGGATACTAAGATTACCACATCTATCTGGGCAACCGGGCTTGGCAATAACACTGATTGCCAATGCTCCTCTAGGTGCGCCAATAATCACTACTAGTAATACTCCAAAAACTAGCGCAACCATTTTTAACAATGTCATAGCTAAGCTACTTGCCTTTTTTTTTTTTTTGTCCTTTGGAATATTAGAAGAAAACAGATGGGATGGTTGGATTTGGGAATTGGATACAATATTGGCTTGTATACAGGCCTCCGTGCTTCACTCAGTCTAATTAAAGGCCTTAAATTATCTTTATGGTTCCTATATTTATCTTTTTTTTTTCTTTCAAAAGTCAATTTTTTTAATCAGGGGACAAGACAGACTCTTTCTACTCTGTCTTTCCGCTCCAAATGGATTGTTCCCCTTCAAAAACTAAGAAAGTTTATTTTTAGATCATTTTAGTAGTACATACATATATATAAGGCAAAGACTTGTGTAGGACGGTACGAAGTCCCATTTAGAAATTCGCGGGTTAATAACTATACATGTTAATAAAAATCACAAAAATTGGCCAACTGAGTTGGTCAATGACTATCTTTAAAGGTTTAATCCAAGGATGTTAATGGTTTGACATGCTCCAGCTACAAAATTAAATTTTAATGCTCATTTCCTCTATTTGCTCCGGTGCCCCTCCACTTTCAATGCTTGCCTTCAAATTCCCACGCCTTGCAGTTTAATCTTTGTCAGCTCCGACTGACTTTGACAAAATGCTAAATGACACATTTAAAACCAAAAGTGACACATTAAAAGCACAAAAGTGACACATTTTAATGTTAAAAGTGACACTATAAATGAAAATTTATTTATTATTATAATTCTTATTAAAATACAAAGTAACACTCTTAATACTAAAAAGTGACACTCTTTATACTAAAAAGTGTTACTTTAAAACTAACGTTGACTGCCAAAAGTTACACATTTAATACTAAAACATGCTATTTTCAATGCTAAAAAGTGATACTTTCAATTCTAAAAAGTGACACTTTTAATGTTATAAAGTAACTCTTTAATGTCAAACGTAATGATTTTTATTTATAAAAAAAATGAGACACTTTTTAAAGTGAAAGTAACACATTTAAGATTAAAAGTAACACTTTTTTAGGGAAAATTTATAATTTTCATTAAAAATGTAAAGTGACACTTCTAAGGCCAAAAGTGATACATTTTATATTATAAAGTGACACTGTTAATAGTAAAAAGTGACACTCTACATATATAAACATAAGGGGTGGTGCTATAATTTTCAAAAACTAAGGGGTTGCATTGAGATTTCTAAATTTTACCCAATTTAATCTGGATAGATCTATCTTACGGATCGTCTTACAGGTGACCACCTCCATATATAAATGTTCGGATTATAGAGTTGCAACTTGCTTCGGCAGATTATAACTCGATTGATGAAAAAGGTAAAATTAGAAAATAGGATATTTAATGGTCTTAGAGCGGTACATCTTTAATTGAATCGATTATATCTCTAATTAATGACTAATGGAAGTGGTACAAGAGATCTGGACTCTGACTAATCAGAGTTGGTAGTACAATTAACTGATGACGTAATTAAATGTCTTCTTCTTTTAGTTCTTAAAATGAATAATGTTGCACTTTTTCTTCTTCTTAATTTTTTCCTAAGTTATCCTTATTCCTACCAACTAATTACGTACTCCGTATATTGTAAGACTAAAACAATAAACTAGAGAAGATCTATGCGTTGATTTTTTCCAAAGTCAAGGCAACTTGATTCGGCAATGTCATTACACATCTGATGATTATCTAGTTGTTAATTAAGACAAAACAAGACGGCAGCATTTATTTTTGTTTAGAAAATTGATATCCGTTTAGAATCAACCATCCTTTTTTTTTTTTAAAGGATAGGGGGCGATTGAATTCGATGACAATTATAGATAATAACAAATTGGAACCATTTTAGAGACTAGAATTGCAATTTTGCTATAAAAAAAAATAATTAGAGTAGGGTGGTAAATTTTATATCCCATTTTGAGATGTTTAAGGTATTTCACCTAAAGTGTTCAATTTCAAAACTTCTGCCTACAATCTGCATAACCCTTTTTATTTACCCTCCACATTCCTTAATTATTTAACTTTTCAAAAATGAACCCTTCGGGGGGACTGGTGGGAGTCGTTGCTATGATCCTTCTTTTAACATAACAAACAATATGAAAACGAGATAAAGAAGAAACTGAAAGGGCAATGAAGATAACAAGAATTTATGGGATTAAACTTGCTTCTTCTATATTCCTTTTGTATTGAGTAACTTCATACAGTGCGACTTAAAAAAGATGAAATCCATCTCCTTGCAACAGATTACAAGCTCATGCTAAAATCTCAGTCCACTTCATAACAACTCTGCTATTAACCTATTAGGTGTTAAGACTACCAGAAACAATGTTACACAGACACCATACTCTTCGATTGATCTACATATCGACATGAACAACTTAGCTATAACCAAACAACGTCAGCCTACGGCCACCAAGAAGGTAACACGTTGACTGCTCCCTCTCTCTGTCATCATAATCAGCATGCACACGACAACTTTCAAGACAAACCAAAATATTTTGCCTTCTACATACCTTCAGGAGCTTTCTCACCAACCACATAACGATTTTTATCATCACTCAAGCCTGATGAATGAAGCTGCTTTCGCTTCCTCACAAGATTCAATGCAGTTTTCCTATCATCCACTGCCTCCACGGAATCAGGCTGCACACAAAGAATAACATATTACGAGTTTCTAAGGAATTGTTTGAAACAAAAGAGGAGTGTCGAGAATGATCAATTCCCTTAAGAAACCAAGTACTTATGAGTAAATATCACATGGAGAAGCAGTTCTACTGGTTCACCTTACATCATGTCCAACAGTCCAAGTGTGAGACATGATCACATTTAGAATAATTAGACCATATAATTATATATAAGGTCCAATTTGTGGTCTACCATGCTTGCTTCTCATTTTTCCTTTTTTCAACTGGACTATCTCTCCTTCCCATAAATGTTCAGCGATGGCCTTTTGACTTTCAAAATAAATAAAAATGATGATGAAAAGAAAACCGGTAACAAACAAACAGAACCTTTACCTGTATAGCTAATGCTCTGTCAAAGCTTTCAATTGCACTGTCAGGCTCTCCAAAGTTCAACTGAGCCCTACCAAGGGTGATCCAGGCCTGAGCGAAAAAGAAAAACAATCACATATGAAATGTTGAGTCTCACGAAATAAGTATACTTGACATGTAACAAGAGTAAGAAAATATCCAAGGTGCACCAATTTCACAAACCTCAGCCCATGTAGGCTCCAATTCAGTAGCACCTGCATAGTTAAGTACAAATAATGAATACAAGTAAAATGCAAATAATTAGCATTTTCTACTGTAATGCCACCACAAAACTGTTTGTTTGCTTTTTGTTTTTTGAATACCCACAAAATGTTTAATGACTAAGCATCCAACCAAAACTAAATACACATGCTTTTATATACTGAATTGCAGATTTTCTGATGCAGAACATTACTTTTTTAACATGCCACCTCATGTATGATTCAATTAAGCCAAAAACATGGAGAAATTAACAGTATGCTTTACTTTTTACAAGTAGATACTTTCTCAACACGAAAACAAATTTATAATTATAATTGTAGAGGTAGGTATCCTAGAGGGGTCTCGGAGGTCCACCATGGAGGTGTCCCGAGAGGTACCTTAGTGAGGGGGTCCGTCAATGAAGTAGGTGGTGCGCATTACACACTATTAGCCAGTGGGACGAGTTAACGGAAGTGGGGTGCAGACCAAGAGAAAGCTGAGTGGGAGAGAGGGCAGCTGCTGGGAGACACTTTTCCGGCCATGTTAGAGCAAAACCTTGCAAATAAATGCCATTAGATAAATAGTTACTCATGATTTGATCCACCACTATATATAGTGATCGCATGTCATGAAGCGTGTCATGGGGTATGTTCCTTTCAGTTCTCTTCCTAGCCAACGCTAAGTTCACATGCGTCCCAATAGGGAGCCTAGTGACAAACTCTTGATCTCAGCCACCATTCCAAAACCTCAAAGGATCACACGTGTGGAGGTCTTCCCCAAGCATTGTTCTGATTCAAGACCACCTATAATCAGTGTCCCAGGGTGCCCTTCCCGGAATCCCGGGGCTGTCTTCTTTGATGGTGTCCCTAAAGTGGAAGAGGAGATCATTTCCTTATTCATAGGCCTCTCCAAAGGGGTGCGAGGGAGGGGTTGGAGTACAGAAGGCCACAGGGTCCCGGAATGAAGCCAAGGCTTGGGCTTACTAGTTGACGCGCCAAGGGAGTTTCACGATGGGTATACTACCAAGTACCAAGCATATGCCTAGTCACTCACATGATCCATTACATGGAGGTAACCCATTTCCAGATGGGGGAGGGTGGGTTGGCCATGTGATGTATACTGAGTGACGAGGCCAGGTAAAGGTCTCACTCCATAATAATGACAAACGAAGGATAAATTTGTAGAAGCATGGAAA
This sequence comes from Codonopsis lanceolata, assembly GCA_013146195.2. NCBI lineage: Eukaryota > Viridiplantae > Streptophyta > Magnoliopsida > Asterales > Campanulaceae > Codonopsis > Codonopsis lanceolata. The sequence goes on along the minus strand of CM028378.1, from coordinate 151,010,782 downwards.
AAACAAATTAGGAAGGGGTGAAAATGGATGTCATATGTATCTTAGAGTGACCTAAATGTTCTTGAGAATGTACAACTTAGACTATGAATATATAGCTAGAATGAGAGAAGAAAAAGGACGATGATAAGGAAACATGAAACGGCTACATACGACTTGCTGCCTTCACGGACTTCCATGTTTCTCCAATTTCAAGTAAGACTTGAGCCTTTTGCTCATGTAGAGCTGCTCTATCCGGCATTAAAGTAAGAGCAGCTTCCCACCTTCCAAGTGCCTCGCGATATTTCCCATCCTTCAAAGAACATAAATAAGTATAAATTAGAAAAGAGAAAGGGTCGTACAAGATTTTTTATTTTTTATTTTGTATTTTTTATTTTAATAAGTAACATACAAGAATAAGAGATAGACAGATGACTAAGCTATTGCGTGCGCCGGATGATCAAGGGAAACCAATATTGTCTCCAGTATTACATTAAATATTTTTAAATTGATAAATCAACTGCCATGCAGTCATTGTAAAGTATGGAGATACAATTGAGTAACTCTGTCAGTTTCAGGAAGATACAATTGAGTAACTCTGTCAGTTTCAGTAAGATACGGGTCCTGATTTCCTGTCAATTTGTCAAACTGAAAGACTCGCATTTCTTTTTTTTGATAAGTAAGTATTATATAAAAAGCATCAAAAGAGGTGATGCGTCCTTTGTACACTAGAGGTATACCAAACCAATCATTAATCAGTGTCTAATCTATTTACAAGATCTACAAAATCAGTGTTGGATCTAGGAAAAGATTGGTCAGTCTCGAAACACCAAACATAAAGAGTGCGTAACAGCAAATTCTTCAATTCCGGGACTGCCATTTCCACATTCTCGAAAGCCCTACGATTTCTTTCCTTCCACAGAATCCAACACACTCCCAAAAGAGCTGTCCCCCACATACGACTCCTACTCTTTTTATAACCCGCAAACCAGCTTCTAACGTGATCAATCATCGATCTCGACATGACCCAAGTCATCCTGAACATTCCCAACACAAAATTCCAAAGCTCTAAAGCCACTTGGCAATGCAGAAGCAAATGATTAACATTCTCCTCACTATCCTTACACAAATAACACCTGTTGACAAGAACCATATTACGTTTCTGCAAATTGTCCACAGTTAAGATAGCTTCAAGAGTCGCTTCCCACATGAAAAAAGCCACTCGCTTAGGGGCCTTGGACTTCCAGATCGCTCTCCATGGGAAAGAAGTTCTACCACAATTGAGAAGCTTGAGGTATCTGAGTTTACTGAAAAAAGAGGGCCCCCTTTTCCTTTCCAAACCACTTGGTCCTCCAGCCTATCCATCTTCTGCTCTTGAAGCCTCCCCAAAAACTGCACAACAGACTCAACTTCCCAATCCTGAAAATTCCTTCTGAAGGTGGGGTTCCAGGTATGTTTGCCTTCGACCAAAGAGTAAATAGAACTAACTCTACAACCCTTATCCATGGATAGCTCGTATAAGATCTGGAACTCTTCCTTCAAACAATTTTCCCCACACCACCTATCTTCCCATAATCTTACCGAGTTCCCATTACCAACCTCAAAAGCAATAAGTCTTTCAAAAGAGTTCCACCCTTTCCTTATGCCACGCCAGACTCCCACCCCATATGGAGAATTGACCTCGTTAGGGAACCAACAATGAGCCCCTTCTCCATACTTACAGACCACCACTTGTCTCCAAAAAGCTTCCTTATTTGTGAGGTACCTCCACAACCATTTTCCCAACAACGCCTCGTTAAATAATTTTAGTCTTCTAACATTCAAGCCCCCTTCTTGGACCCTAGCACACACCTTTTCCCACTTCACCAGATGAAACTTATGCCCCTCTGTCTGCCCTTCCCACAAGAAATCCCTTTCCAGCTTTTCTAATCTTTGCCTTATTGAGACCGGAATCACAAATAGCGATAAGAAATAAGTCGGTAAGTTAGCAAGAGTGTTCTTGATTAAGACTAGTCTCCCCCCCTTGGATAGAAGTTGACGCTTCCACCCTGCCAGTCTCTGCTCGAAACGCACGACCACTGGATTCCACAACGCCCTACTCTTTGACTGTGCACCTATGGGAAGACCAAGGTAATAGGCGGGAAGAAAAGCAGATTTACACCCAAAAAATGCAGCTAGGTCCCCAACATTTTCCACTGCCCCTACTGGAATGATTTCACTCTTTGAAATGTTAATGCGTAAACCTGAAACTGCTTGAAAGAATAATAATACCAAACGTAGATGCCCCAGCTGAGCCTTATCTGCATCGCAAAAAACTAAGGTATCATCTGCGAAGAGAAGGTGTGAAACCGTCTCCATCCTCTCTCCTCTCCTCCCCACCTGAAAACCTCTAATAAAACCTTCCAACACAGCTCGCTCTATCAACCTACTGAGGGCCTCCATAACTACGATAAACAGAAACGGGGACAATGGGTCACCTTGACGCAGACCTCTAGAGCTGGAAAAGAATCCCGATGGTTCCCCATTCACCAAAACAGAGAAGCGAACCGTAGAAATGCAGAATCTAATCCATTGAATCCACTTGCTACCAAAACCCATCCTTTCCAACAAATACAGCAAAAAGTCCCAGTTCACATTATCATATGCTTTCTCTATATCCAACTTACACAACAACCCTGGAACTCCGCTCTTCAACCTGTCATCCACCACTTCATTGGCAATAAAAGACGCATCCAATATCTGTCTATCCTTCACAAAGGCATGCTGCGACTCCGAAATAATACCACCCATCACCCTCTTCATGCGTTGGGCTAACACTTTAGAAATCAACTTATAGATACCACCAACTAGACTGATCGGCCGAAAATCTTTCAATTCATTGGCACCACTCTTTTTCGGAATCAAAGCTATGAAGGCGGCATTAAGGCTTTTCTCGAATCTCATCCTGGAGTGAAAAAACTGAAATACCTCCATAATATCCCCTTTGATCACTTCCCAGCAATGCTGGAAGAATGCCATAGAAAACCCATCAGGCCCTGGAGCTTTATCTCCCTCCATCTTGCGAAGAACATTTGCCACTTCCTCCATCGAAAAGGGACACTCCAAGGCTGCTGAATCCTCAGCGCTGATACTGTCAAAAGCCACCCCATCCAAATTAGGTCTCCAACCCCCACTCTCTTCAAACTGATGCCTAAAAAAGTTCATGATGCCAACTCTAATCTCTGCCTCATCCTCTAACTGCACACCTTCAATCTGGATAGACTTAATTTTTTTTGCAGCCCCACGCATCTTTGCCATTCTGTGAAAGAACTTGGTGTTGTTATCCCCCTCCTTTAACCACTGAATCCGCGACTTCTGACGCCAACAGATCTCTTCGCGAATAAGAAGGCTCCTCAACTCCTGATTAAGCTGCACCCTAAGGGATTCTTCATCCTCGGTCAATATACCAGCCCCTGCTTTCTCGTCCATTCTGCGCACCTTATCCGAAATAGATTTGATTTTAAACTCCACCACGCCGAAGATCTCTCTGTTCCAAACTTTTAAATTCCTCCTTGAGCAATTTCAGTTTTCTAGCTAATCGGAAACTTGGATCACCTTCCACTTCATAAGAGTCCCATCTAGCCTTCACCCAATCTAGAAACCCGGGTTCTTTTAGCCACATGTTTTCAAACCGAAAAGGAGTTCTCCCTTTTGAAACACCATCACACTCCAAAAGTAAAGGCACATGATCTGAAGAGAGCCTTGGAAGACAGGACTGAACAGAACTACCAAAACAACGCTCCCAGTCACCTGAAATTAAAAATCTATCAATTCTCGAAAACTGATGACGCTCCCCGTTTCTAAACCAAGTAAAGTCACCCCCTACCAAAGCAAGATCCACCAATTCCATTTCATTAACAAAATCATTAAACTTCATCATATCTCTAGAGTAAATACGTGAACCAGATCGTTCGTGAGGGAATCTAACCGCATTAAAATCACCCCCTACGCACCAAGGCACATTCCATCTAGCCTTTATATTCTGAAGTTCCGCCCAAAATCTCTCCCTCATGGCATTGCTGCAAGGCCCATAAACCCCCGTAAAGAGCCACTCTCTATTATCATCCAAATGCTTCAGAAGACAAGAGACTGAGAATTCTCCCAGCACAAAATCAACTTTCATTAACGCTCGTTTGTCCCACATAACAAGGACCCCCCCGGCTGCTCCAACGGAATCTAAATGAACCCAATCCACCCCTCTTGCACTCCAAATACTATCTATGATTCGAACATCTATTTTCTCCATCTTTGTTTCCTGAAGACAAACAATTGACGGTTTCCATCTCCTTATTAAACCTTTTATCAACATTCTTTTATTTACATCATTGAGGCCCCATACATTCCAAGACACAATTTTGATATGCATATTAAACTATTTTCTTCCTCCTTCTATCCCCCCCTTCCTGGCATAGAAACTTATCAGGATTAAGGCTACTACACAGCTGCTTTAGTTCCCTTTTGCCTTTCTCCCTAGTGTTGTTCTGCCTCATAACACTACCACTGCCTGACGTTCTCCACTTCTTTTCGATGTCCAGAAGAAGTGCCAAAATCTTATCCTCATATCCTGAACCAGCCACCCCCAAAGCCTTCCCGACTCCTACAGCTTTCTGTTTGACCCATGTCGATATGTCCTCCTCCACCTCTTTATCTGTGATGTATTCCACTTCACAGGGATCCTCAGGGCTAATCATGGTAATCGGCGTACAGGAAATAGGCTCCTCATCCTCCACTGTCTTCTGTTCTTTCATCATATCAACAGTTGCCAAAGACTCGGACCCGAACAGGCCGCCATTCAATGATTCTCCTTCCTGATACTCTACATGTCCGCTGTCTAACACAGGAGAATTCGAGTCTGACTCACCTGCCATAAATCCTTCACCTACAGCCCATTCCTCAAAGAGACAACGATCCTTATACTTACCCCAGTTCCCACTACTGTGTCGAAGATCTCGGCTGAAAACCCATTCCAAAAATTCCCCAGAATCCTCCCTTCCCGAATAATCCGAAGACGCTGAAACGTCGGTCCCAGACGATAGACTCTCTTTCCCGACCCTATCGCAAAGGTCTCTATTAAAATCAGTCCCGCTAAACTCAACTTGAGGAAGATGCGAACCTTTCTCCCTGAACTCGAAGTCGTCAGTCGAGCCGTTGACTCTGCCTCCCTGTTCTTCGCCATGAACCTTCGCACCGCCTTGTTCGTTCTTTGCGAGGCTGTCTGTAACAGAAAAAGACCGGTACTCCTGAGACTTAAAACAATGGCCTTGGGCTCCAGCCCCATCTCTCAAAGAAGATAGGCCCAACCCCTGCCCATTAAACCTCGATCCACCCACAACCAACTCTGTCACGTAACTCTTCTGGGCCTGTTGAATTTCAGGATGTAATAGAAACTCAATTGGGCTTTGAGAGGGAGAAAGCCCACCTACTCCTACACCCAACTCAGTTTGACCCACAGCCCAATTAACCCCCTTTTCCTTAAGCCCGACTTTTACAAAAGCCAAATCGTCTCCCACTTCTTTCACCCCACCACCGGCAACATCAACCACAGCCATTTTAAATTTTGAATTCGAAATTCTGTCTGCCCACGTGCCATCCTCAGGGCTGACACTGCCCCCTGCGTTGACGACCGTTCTCTGTCGCCACTCGTACTTTTTCTGCCTGTACGGATCTCCTCTCTTCTCTCCGCCTCTCTTCATCTTCTCCGCCTCTCCTCCACCACGGCTCCCTTCACCACACTGAATCCGGCCATCGACTAACTTCTCCACCCAGATCGGAATCTCGAAGATATTGACGCCTTCTTCTATAGTGATCGAAGCCGGGAATTTGGCCCTAGACTGCACCAAGATTCTGGCCCACCTCAAATCCCCCTTGTTCTTCGTCTCTGCCGCGACATCAACAAAACCTCCACACAAATCTCCAATTGCCCTAAAAACCTTGTTACCCCACAGATGAATGGGTAAGCCCACTGCACGAATCCAAACCGAAGCAGATTTGATCCCTTGACGCTGACAACAGATAAACGGGCTCCATCTCTCCAGAACAAGACGTCGCGAATCATATGTCCAGAAGTGTTTGAAAGAATCCTGCCCGCTTCTTCCTTCGATGGGAAAACGAAGAGAAAAAACTTCTCTGTCAAAGCCTTTACACCAACACCTCCAGCCGCCTTCCACCTTCGATCTACCCACCTCTTTAAATCGTCTTTGTTCAGAGACAAACCATCTTGTTCCTCTACCCAACCCACAAGACATCTTTCCATAAACAGATAAGCCCCTTCACACGAATTAGCCTCCACCTGAATGACGCCGCCATCACTAAAGGCAATATTCCGAGCACAAGAAACTAAGTCTGGCCAAGGCTGAATCTCTGCAGCTTCTCTATAAGACTTAGAAGGACTCTTGGAAGAGGGATAACTGATGCCGGCAAATCTACGAATCTTACCCACCACCCAGCTCCAACCAGAACCAGCAAATCTTTCGGGAATACAGATAGTCTTCTGTCTTCCTGGACCCTTAACGGCGACTCTGAAGAATTTCCCCGACCTGTTAAACTCGCTCGCCAACAGAACTTCTCTAGACTTCCCTAGCCTCTTCCTCCAAAAAGCTCCTTTGAAAAGAGATGCCTTCTCCAGTAACTCACAAACCCAACTCAACTCATGACTGGAAATCACTATCTCATGAAGAAAACCTCTAGATCGCTCCTGAATGCGAAACATGTCTCCATTTTTCTCTTTCCATCTATGAATCTCGAACAATTTCCTACCCGCATTGAAGAAAGATCTATTCATACTAAACAATCTCAACAACAATAACTATAAGAATTGTAGAACATAACCTGTGATCTATCCATCACCTAAGATTCTCATACACATTAGACAGCAAATATTGGGAGGTCTCATGCACCCAATCTTCTTAGGGGCATTTAGGATGCAAATACTAATGAGCACTTCAACAAAACCCACTTGAACAAGATGGATCCATGCATTAAGTTGTGCAAAGGAAGAAATATGGAAAGAGATGATAGAGATTGAAACTATCCTCGTACTCCAAACGAGAAAACAGCTCACTTATAGACACCAGCTACACATTGACTCTCTTAAAATACAATTGGTCATGGGGACCAACTTATAGACACCAGCTACAGCATATACTTACCCCTTGTCACCAAGCTTCACTTCTGTCCCTCCATACTCCCCTAGCAGCACTGTATGTCCTTCCTTCACACTAACAGGGACCAACTTTACTTCCTTATCGGGAAGCCCAGGACCGACAGCAACAACTTTTCCAGAGTTCAACTATATTTAAGCTATAGCTTTTTGTTTAAAAAACATGATGTCGATTTTATGTGTCAGGAAAAAGATGCAATAAGTGCAAATTAAAGAAAATAATCAAAATATATGAAAGTCTAACTGCATTATCTAAAACTTTGAGTTTCAAAATTTAACTCTTTTTTTGGGACAGATGGTGTATAATCTAGGGCATGCAACAAACACTGCAAATAGGATCACTGCATTGCCAAAGGGAGAAAAGAGGCCTTCCTATACAAGTAAGCTAAATAATATAAAAGGGAGAAAAGTGAAGTCTTTCCTATACAAATAAGTTAAATAACATAAATATGGTATCTTCAAAACCGGCTTTTTCCTGACCTCACTTGGTACAAGTGGAAGCAATAACAACAATGTTCATAGCTTTAGCCCCTAGACTTCCTTCAAATAGTGTCCCTTTCTCATTAAAATACAAAGACATGCAAGTACATTTCTCAACAATTTTAACAAATCCTGCATGTAACCCTGTTCAGCTTGAACTATTAGTGGAACTAGATCTTTTGGAATTACTATCATGGATTTTAAGAAACATTTCATAAAGAGTCTTTTCTTCGAGCCCTCCTTTCCACTTTCAAAGCCTTTTTCCCACAGGAAAACATTCTGATTTTTAATTTAAGGAAAGGCTATTGGCTGGTGCCATCCCCATCTCACTTCCTCCTATAGAACTGGGTGATTTAGAGCATGTTTGGTGCAGAGTTTTTAAAACGCAGCTTTTTGAAAATGCAGCGTTTTTAAAACGCAGTGTTTTCAAAACGCAACTTCTTCCTTATAAACGCGTTTGAGATATTATTTTCAAAACGCCATTTTTTAAACTGTGTAGTTGTCAAAATGACTGTTTGATCCTTTTATAAACAATAGGTCTTGCTTTTAATTTATATAGTATTAAATAATAATTGAAATACTTGATAACCATCTTTTTTAAAAATTGTTATTTTAAATTTTTAGAGGTCCAAAATTGACAAAACTAACTAGAACATTCTTTTTTTTCTCTTTGAGAAATAAAAATAAAAAATACAAAACGCGAAAGTTCTAGATAATTACAAACAATGACATGGACATCTAATTTAAAAAATCTCAGTTTCCTCTCCCTCCTTTCTCCTCTACCCATTTCCTCGCTTGAAATTGCAGAACACCAGCCACCTGTTTTCCACTCATCATGAGACCTGCCCAAGGTCTCTCCTTGCCTTCTATTGCCACCTTGGATTTTCTAATATCACACACCAATAACCCACAAACCATAATTTCTCCTTTACCTTGCAAAAATAGAAGGAAGCTGGAACTCATTTCCTTTTGCATGGGCTTTCTCACTGGTAAGGTAGCAATAGTGATGGGAGGTCTACCAATGAATCTTACAAGAAATATATATGCAAGTGGCGAAAACGACCTAAAGAATTGTTCATCTCGTTTTTTTGGGCTTGCCCACTGGGTATCAATTTCGGTTCTTCTCTTCAAATTCTGATTTCATCTCTCAAATTTCAATTGAGAGAATGCTAACAAAATTATATTCTTTTTGTTTACACATTTGAGATATTAAATTATACATCTAATATTGTTTCTATTTGTGATTTGGCTGAGGGAAAATCTTCAGTGAGGCGTCCGGAGGTGCGGAGTGATGGGAAGAAGGTAGAGGGAGGACATTGTAAGGGTAAAATAGGCAAGGCCTATTTTTCCTTGTTTTCACCTTTCTTGGTCAAAATAGGATTTTTGGGAAGTTTGTATTAACTTAGGAATTAGTTCTTTTTATTAGATTTAGTTTTGGTAGTTTTTGGTATCATAATCTTAACTAAGATTTCGAGTGCACATATTTGGTAACTAAATCTTGGCAAAAATCCTAGTCAAACCAAGTTTCTTGACTTCTTTCATTTTTGGTAACAAAATCTTACAAGATTGGTAGGTTGTAGATTTTTCCTTAATAACTAATCCTTTTCCTTGTAGTAGATGGTCTCTTTTGCGTGTTGTGTAGGGATCGGACAGCTATATATTCTGAGCAAGGAAACGGGCTGGACGTAGAGCTTTAGAGAGAGAATAAAGGCAATACATCTGTGAGCAGAAGCAAGAAGATATTGAAGCTGTTTTCCAGTCCTGAATCACACTTGTTCGCTGAAGGCTGTCAATGTTACAACATTGGCAGTAACATCAGAATTCTGGAAAACTGTTTGTGCTTCCTGTTTTGTTTAAAAGAAGCTGATTTTGTTTCTTCCCACGTTTTGTTTAACTTGTTTATGTGGGGTTTTTGGTCTCCAAGATTTATTGTCTTGTGAGAATTTTTTGTTAGTGATTTCACGAATATTTTTCGTGTAAAACAATTATTTTTTTAGTGAAATTTGTGTGGCCTTGAGGCTAGGTCTACAAGTATTATCTTGTAGATTGTTTTTGGTAAAAACTTGAGTTCAGTTTTCTGATTTGTGTTGTTTGAAAATCATTCTTCCGCTGCTACTATTATTTGCTGTTTCATTGTGATTCCCACTGTAGCTACAATCACAGCTACATTGGAAATCACTTTGACCTCTCTTGAGAATCCGAGCTATTGCGTTCTTTCAGACATAAATGAAGGAAAATAATGGAAATAGCAGGGGTACGCTGGTCCAGCAGTAGGAGGGGAGCGTTTTGTTTCAGCGTTTATGAAAAGGCTACCATGGATGAGTGTTGGAAAAATCGCTTCCGTTACGGAGCGTTTCCTAACGCACTAGTACACCAATTTTCTTAGTGTTTTATACCACGTTTTGGTGCATTTTGGTCCAAAACATGGTACCAAACAAGCTCTTATACTCCCTCCATCCCAAAATTGTTGTCTTGTTTGACCCGGCATTCAGATTAAGTAAAAATAATTGACTTGATTATTAATATTGGAATAATATGTGGTTTCCTTTAAAGCCCATGAATACGTAGCCCAAAATTAAAGTAAGAAGAAAAAGTAAGGGTAAAATGATAAAAGTGATGTCCTAAAAAGGAAACTTTCAAACAAGATAATTATTTTGGGATGGATGAAAAAGGAAAGTAGGACAATAATTTTGGGACGGAGGGAGTATTACTCTTCGCCTCCCCTACTCTATTCTAGAAGGAGAGCGGATAAGTTTAGACTGGATCCCCTTCCTTTCCTGGGGCTAAAGGCAGGCATACTAATTCGTTCGCATAGTCAGACTATCCAACCTAGATTGTCGACATTGAATAATGATTAAGAACTTTGTCTTATAGTCAACTATCTGACACTTTTGTTGCCATATTTCAAGTCTACGAATCTATGTGACCCTATCACTGGAGCAGTTGCGAGATCATTCAAAGCCAGGCCACTGTACACTAACAAACTCATGCCCTTTCTATTCTACTATTCCCTTGGTACCTTTACTACTGAAAATCATGAAAAGCTCCTCGATAACATATTCCCATCTGGGGAAGCAGTGGAAGCATGCTTACAGCTTGGGATCGTTTACCAGTATGTTGAACAGAAAATATATGTTTTGCCATTTGGCACCGGTGGCTGAAAGAAATGTTAATGAATTTGGGACAGAACTGGTACAAAGAGTTTTTCTCCATAAAATCAGGATATGCTAATGGATTGACTCAATTAATTAGATGTAGCAACTGACAAGGGCATTATGGACAAGCTAATCTGAATTGCAAGTTTACAAAGAAACAATCTACTTTCTTTATGCCTCTTGTGCATAATAACTTTCTCAAGCTTTGAACAGCCTTTTTCTCATTCAATTTCTAAGGTTTTGGAATACAGTCACACACATTAGATAACACTTATCCATCGCTCTAATATGGAAATAATATTCAAGGATACAAACATAAGTGCAATCCATCTACACATGAAAAATTCAGCCAAACAATATTGAGTAAAATGTAGTACTCAACCAGGCTTTCCCAATAACCTGGTTTTTTTTTTTTATTCTAAGAGGTGAGTGGGACCTCTTCTTGGTATGGGGATTGGAACCATGACCTCAAGGTCTTTGTCTGAGTACCCTTGCGATCTCTCCCACTCCTTAGGGTCAAATAACCTAATTTAGTATGTCAATTGTTAGTTTGCCACTCTTCCTGAACATGGAAATCCCCAGCAAACAACTAGTCAGAAACTCCTGCTTGTAAAACTAAACATTTGATTCAGAAGTTTCTCTTATTCCTATGCCTTCTAAAGGCATACAAGGCAAGGCATCTAACACCATAAACCAGTCAACTCGTATAACCATCCTTCCAGCAACAACACAAAAAATCCAATATACATTGTCACATCACCCAACACATTCTTGAAAAATTACAGCCCAATGCTCATGCACACATGTATAATGTGTTGTGTGGGAAGAGGTGATTAATCGCAACTCAGATGCAGCTTTAACATGCTACAGACATTCACATACATCTTCTCTCCCCTCAAGTCATCAGCAGTCAAGATGCCCCAGAAAGAGGCTCCCAAAAAAAAAGAACAAAAAAAAGAACAATGAGCTGCCACTTGCGTTGGCACCCTGTTTATTTGTATTCTTTGCAAGTAAAATATTCTACTTTAATGCAGACAAGCAATTTTTATCCTGCAGAAACTCGATGGCAAAAGAGACAATCTATGCAAATCTTTTCAATGACCAATAGAGGCCTCATACAGCATGATACCAAACAATTAGCCAACATATTCTATTTTCTGGTACAGAAAATTTTACGAAAGCAAGTAAGTCATCTCAAATATACCATAAGGATTAGGAGAAATAGAAAGACAGCAAACCACATTGTTCTTGCCTTCGACAGTTGTACAGGAAATCCAGAAAAACTTCCTGAATAAACCTAATCTCACACCAGGATCATACCAAAACAAGATTCTGCCCGAAACAGCCAGGACATGATCTTGTTCCAGCCTCTGCTAATAATCCTACAAAGAGGAACCGAGTAGCAGATTCCAGCCATATTCATTAGATATAACCTCCCTCTTACAAATAGATCCCTCTTTAATCTTTTCCCAAACTTAAATGGAAAGCCTAGGGAAAACAGAATAGAGGTCCATACAATTATGCAAAATTATGCAATACACTCAGATATCAAAATAATTTCACATCCTTGAACAAGTACTGGAATTCCACCCTTCAAGTCCTCTATCATATTATCCAGCATTCAGTTCATTGTTGCCTTTTTTCACATAGGTGCACCCAAAGGTATAACCAAACTGGTACAAGGAAAGAACCCCTCTTACACCACAAACCTCCAAAAACAAAGCATCAATCTCACCATCAGGAACTGAATAAGGTTGTTAAATTTGACCCCAAGGGGTGGGAGAGATGGCAAGGGCACTAAAGCAATGATCTTGAGGTCCTTGCTTCCAATCCTCGTACCAACACAAGGGGTCACACTTACTTATCAAAAGAAAAAAAATAAAGAGGTTGTTAAACAAATGGAGTTAAGAATACCAAAAGTTACAAGCGTATCTATTTGGGCAGCTTAGCGTAATCATATAGAAAATATTTCAAGCACTTCCTAAATAATGCGGATAAAATCCCATCACTTAGTTTCAGACATATCTCAAATTTCTAACTACCAGTTACTTCTAGAGAAGTACCTTTAATTACTTTCACACCCGGTAGTGCCATCTGCCAGATGTAGGGATAAATTTGGTTTAAGGGGACAAAAACCATCTTTAAATTATAAACCTAGATATAAACAACCAATCAATCTTTCATGTATTAATATCACGTACTCCAAGTCAGCTCCACTAAGCTCCTTAAGCAAGTTTGAAACTCTTTTGCTTGAACCCTACTTGGGGCCACAATGAGAACTCAAAATGACTTTTATCCACCAAGAAAATAACGGTCCATAAAACGACACCAAAAGTATGTAGCTGTCTATCTAATATAATGCCTTAGGTTCATTTTCACAACCCCAATGTCAATCTGGCAAAAAATCTACTCTCCTCATTCCAGGCATAGAGTCCCTTTTTGACTCTTTGATTAATCTTTGACAAAATATTTATACGAATTTACTCATAGGTACAAAAAAGAAAAGAAAAAGAGAAGAAGGAGCATTTTCCATTACAATTCAACTCAGACTTAGTCTTAATCACTTCGGATGAGCTAAACATTTGCAGTTAACAGGTTAAAATTGAAGTGCAGAAGCAATTAGGGAAAAACCCAAGTACAGCAAGAAAAAAAGATAGTAAAATTACCTCGGCAAGCTTGTTCCCTTGAGCTTGAAATGATTCGGCAAGCTGGGATATCTCAGAAACATCAGAAGCTGCATCCTTGCTCCGAACGTTGTCGTTCGAAGTGATCGTCTGGGCGGCACCAGCTGTAAATCGTTCTTCAATCGTGTTGCCGTTGATGTTTTGATCCTCATCTTGGTCGAAAGGAAGGTTCGGATTGTTCTGAGATATGGCGGCGAGGGGTCGCTTCTTGCTCTTGGTCTTGTTCTGGTTCTTCCATGTCAACTTCATCTCTTCTTTCCGGGTTTATTTTGAGCATTAATCGAAAATTAGAGGTTTGATTTTCACCCAACATGAGAATTTAGTGTGGCCGCTATTTCTTCAAGAGTGTACCCATTTTATTTTTTTAATTAATACAGTAACAAAAATACCCTCAATCAGTGCATAATTAACTTTCTTGTTTTTAAATTCTAAGACCATCTTCAAGGAAAGCTTCAAAACTCCAAATTTGAAGAAAAATTCGACTATTCCTATCTCCAACAAGCTTTTTAGGATTTGAAGTTTCGAAAATTTGAACTTCAAATCAAATCAGAACAAAATACTATCCATACTTCATCTTATCTCCTTTTTTTTTTTGGTTTAAGTAATTATTTTGTGTTTTATGTTTTCATTATTATTGTTAGTTTAGTTGTTTAGTTTAAATACCATTTTGAGTTGTTTTGGTTTAAATAATACAAAAAATTAATTCAATTATTTTATTTATATTGTTAGTTATTAGTTATATATAATATTAAAATTATTTTTTGGTTTATAATACAAAAAATTAATTCAATTATTTTATTTATATTGATAAGTTATATATATTATTAAAATTATTTATGTAAAGTTATATATATTAGACATTAATAAATAAATGAAAATTACATTACATTAAATTAAATCACACGACATACATATTAATAATATTAATACTAATACAAATTATGCAATAACTATCAATTAATAATCTGATAGATCATTTCCGAATGGTCCAATGTTTTGGAAGTACTGTCCAAAAGCATTTGGATTAGGTTAATTTTAATGAAACAACTCGATTTACCCGATTTCTCGAGCGGCATAAAAAAATAAAGGATAAAGCCACACATATTGCACTTCGGGATGCGTTAATCGATCATTTATGGGATGAATTTACGAATTCTGAAGATTAAATGTTTGATTTTAGTTGTATTTTCATATATCTATTTATGTTTGATTTTAATGTTTGTATTTTATTCTTTATTAATGTCTTGCATTTAATTATTAATTTTAATATGTTTGTATTTTAGTCTTAATTAAATTCATGCATTTAATTATTATTTTTAATGCATAATATTTAATTTAATTTAATATTAAATCAATAATATATTTGTTTTGCTAAAATACATTAATGCAAATTAAATAAAATAAAACATATACTTGGAATACAAATTAAATGAAATAATGAAGAATATACTTGGAATATTCCTTTTAGAGTAAACTTTAAAGTAGAACTGTTGGAGATAGTGTAAGAAATTTGGTGCAGAAATTGCACCAATTTTAAAATTTGGTGCAGTTTTAACTTCAAACTGTTAGAGATGGTCTAAGTAAACTCCCACTTATTTTTCATTAAATCCTAATTCTCTAAGTACACCCCCACCCCCTTCCCAACAAATACCCCAATCTTCTAAACTAACTTCAATGCCATTTAAGAACTCCAAACTTAAAAAACCCTATCATTTCTTCCCAAAACTTTCGGCATTGTCGTGAAATCAAATATAGAGTTTATAGAAGCCAATGTGACCAAAGTGATTAGTATCTCTTATCATTTTATGCTTAAAATTATGCAAACAATTGGGGTTTTTTTTCAAAAAATGGGGGGGGGGGTTTGTCGTAATATGTTCAGCCGTCATCAAATGAACTATGTACAAAATGTTCTGCCCTGGTCTACCGAACATTAAGCATTACTCAAGATGTCTGACTGACAATGACCGAATAGTACTAGTGGAGCATCACCGTTGTTAGTGGAACAATGTCTAAGAGCATCACCATTGTTCAAAAAAAACTCAATTCTTATCCAACTTCCTATTAAGAATGTGATATTAATAATGGTGGAGCACTTCTTAAAGTGCCAAGTAGGAGAGAGAGAAAAAACAACTTCCAAAATAAGAAGTCACTTTTGGCTGAAAAAGAAGTTGAAAGTGGGCGGCTGTCAGCCACCACAAGTGGTGTGGGGGGGAGGGGAAGGGTTTTTTATTTTATTTGGGATGGTGTTAAATTTAATATTTTTTGTGTAAGAAGATTATACAACGGGAAGATATATTCTTAAGTGGGTAAAAAATAAAAATGTATAGTGGCAGTGGGACCAAACTAAGAAGTTGTATAAGAATTTATCACATTGGAGATGCTCTAAGTGACTAATTTTTTTTGAAACCACTTTTGTTCAACTACAACTAAGCCTAAATGTTTAGATATTAAGTTACCACCGAATAACTAATGTCATATATTCAGTTTTGTGGTTTGTATGGATGTATTGATCAAGTTTAGGATGAAGTGGAAAGAAAATTAATTTCTTAGACACTATTCCATCAACTTTTGTGGAACATTTCCATGTCTAAATGACTTCTTTTTTTTTAAACCGAATTTATTCAACTTTGGTTTTATTCAACTTCAACCGTGCCTAAACGTTTAACTTTAACCTTACATTACTCACATAAGTAATGTCATACATTACTAATAAATAAATGTCATATATAAGTAATCACATAAATGTCGTAGCTGTCCCCCGAGGCATAGCCGAGTGGTAAAAGGAGGGGGACATAAGATTCTGGAGGCATGCAGCGTGGGTTCAATACTTGGTGGAAGCAATTTGCTTTCTTCTGAGGTTGGACCTTGTATGTGTTATTAGTTGACATGTTCTCAAACCCTGTATTATTTGGGCACATCCCACGATTTTCCTGGTAGTAGCAATGAGGGACCGAAACTACTACCTCATGATTCAACCTGGTTAAAATAAATAAATAAATGTCATACCTAATAAGTAATTAATGTCATACATTACCAAAAACTAAACTAATAATATCATACATCACTCACATAAATGTCATACATAAGTAATAATGTCTCACTCATAACTAAAATGGAAGTCATATCAACATGCTCTCTTACGACGAGATCGAACATGAGATGGTCCCACCTCTTATGGGACATCGTAGATGGTCCCATCTGATCCAAGCCTCTGAGTGTTGCATATGCTCTCCTCGTATCACTAACCCAAACTCTTCGTATGAGATATTTTGATATCGCGATATCAATGGTTAGTGTGTTAGTTCCAACAAAATGCATGCTAACCTAACTATCTCCCATGTGTCTGCTACACATGCATTCGCAGTTCCCCTAGCGTACCTGGACAGACGTTCCGGGTTTTGTACGATTGGATGTGATATGCACTCATACCATTCCAGATAGTCAAATGCACACTCCAAAGTTGGTTGGGCAAGCCTACCGAGACGTTTGGAAGATAAGATGTGACTATCACACTATAAGGGTAAAATAGAGACATCTTATTTTATTTAATTTGTTGTTGTTCACTTTCTTAATCCTAAAGTAATGATAAAGTGTTACCATAATTAAATACTTCAAAAAGCTCTCAAGAGTCCATATTTAAGTTTGACTAAATCTTTGGTAAGATCTTTGTCTTAAATAAGGAAACTAAATTTGGAAATTAAAACTTTTATTCCCTAATCTTGTGTTTTCTTGGAGTTCTTGGTTTCTTTATTATTTCAGGACTCTATCATCTCTAGTATATATACAAGTGTTACTCGTGCAAAGAAGACACACCTTCAGAGATTTAGAGATATATTCTGCAAGAGAAGGAAGCTGAGAGCGTTACTTGTAGCTAAGTATTTGTTACAGCTTTGTATGCGGCTACATCAACAGCGACATCGACATCTACCGTTTTGCTGTTTGTTTTCCTATTTGATAGGAAACTTATTTTTTTAATCCCAAGTTTACTTTACTCGGTGTTTTTTGGTATTTGGTTAGGTTTCATGATTTTTTGTAAAACTCATAATATGTTTGTAGATTGTTTGATAAACTTCTATGTTTATTACTGCTTTATTAGATTAAAGACTTCTGTTATTTACTTGTTTTATTATCTGGTCAATGCACCTTTGGATACAACTATATCAGAAACTGCATTGACAGTATTCTTGGAATCCTAACTACTATTGCACTTTTAATTGGTATCAGAGCTTCTCTTGACATCACTAAGAGAAGATTCTAGTTGTAGATATGATGGATTCTCAATATGAGAATGTTATTCGACCTCCTATCTTGACTAATATGAATTATTCAATTTGGAAAGTTATGATGCATATCTTCATCAAATCAATTGATGAGAGAGCATGGTTGGCTGTTCTGAATGGTTAGACTCCACCTTGGACCACTGATAATGATGGTGATGTTAAAATCACTAGTGAGGCGGATTGGTCCACTAAAGATAGAACCGCAACCTCTTTTAATTCCAAGGCTCTCTCTGCCATAAACAAGGCTTTAGATGCCAACACCTTTAGGGTTATTGCAAATTATGACATTGCTAAGGATGTTTGGGAGGCCTTTCAAACTCTATGTAAAGGTCCAGCTAGTGTTTGTGCTTCTAAACTTAGAATGCTTACCACACTATTTGAGAACACTAGAATGAATGAGAATGAGGATATTATGTCTTATTATGGTAGATTGCTTGATATGTCTAATATTGCTCTTACTTTAGGTGATCCTATCACAGATGAACATCTTGTTACAAGATGGTGCGCACTATTCCTGAAAAGATTTAATGCCAAAATTTGTGCTATTGAGGAACTTCATGACTCATAAAATGGTTTGATAAACTTGCTAGTATTCTCCAATACTTTGAATTAAACCTCAATGAACAAATTAAGCATAAAGGCAAAGGTGCATCATCCTCTATTCCTTCTGTGAAAAGCATTGCCTTACCTTCTATTGTTGATGTATCTTTTGATTTGCTTGAATTGCACAAAGAAATTGAAGAATCTAACTTTGGTGAAGACTCTATGACTCTTTTAACAACCAAGTTTAAAAATATTTTGAAAGCCAAAGGTCAAAATAGATATTCATCTTCAAACACCAAAGTTGTTTTTAAACCTAAGCCTAGTAAGTTTATTCCTAAGGAGAATTCTTTTCAAACCCCTGAAAAATATTTTACCAATCCTTTTGCTAAACGGACTACATCAAGTGGTAAAAATATTGATTATATCCAATGCAGGGCTTGTCAAGGATTTGATCATTATGCTAATCAATATGCTAATACCTTGCGTAAAAAGGGTTTGAATTTCTCTGCTACTTTGAGTGATAGTGATGATGAAGATTCAGATAATCATGTTACTTTCATAGCAGTGCAATTTACTAATGGTTCAGCAGGTGTACCTGCTGAATAAAAGTGTACCAGCAGGTGTTGGGGCAGGTGTTCCTGCTGATAGTGTTTCAGCCGATGATGCTCCTACTGGTGTGTTATGTGGTGAAGCTCACAATAGTGCTGCATTAGAAATTGCATCGGATGAAAGTTGTGATGATTCTCTCTACTTTAATTCTTCCATATCTAGAGATTCTACAGGTACTCCAGAATCAGAATGTCAAGAAGAATCTGAACTAATGGAAGCTTACAAGGAACTATACAATGATTGGGAGAAAAGAGCTTCCCAAGTCAAGGTTCTTGTAAGAACAAATGAAGCACTCAAGAAGGAGAATGAAAATCAAAAGGAATGCATTATAAGGTTAGAATGTTTTCTCACAAAGAAGGATGTTGAGATAGAATCTTTGAAAGGTGAACTTGACAAAGCCAATGAAATTGTGGCTAAGTGGAATTTTGGAAAACTCAAACTTGATGAGATGTTGAAGGTTGGACAGAATGACAAATCTGGACTAGGGTTCAAGCCAAAGACCTTTGTCAAGTAAGGTGAAGGAACCTCATCATCTTCCTTTGAACCAAAACAACCCTCATATACCTTCCAAAACACTAATTTCTTTGAAAAACCCAAACCTAGGAAGAGAAATTTTGTGTGTCACTATTGCCATAAACTTGGACACATTCAACCCTTCTGCTACCAAAAAAAGAGGCTAATTATGCTGAAGAAGTTAGACAAGCCTACTTGAACCGCTACCAGATGCAACAACCTCAAAAGCTGCATCAGCTAAAAATGTTCAGAAAATCTTGGGTTCCTAAAGGAAGTTTCAGATCTGCTCCTAAACAAGAACCTTTTGATATCTGTCCATGAGCCCCTCGTTCAGAATCAAAATATTGCAATGTAACCTTCACTTCTTTAAACTCTTACATTACTGGATCTTGGTACTTTGATAGTAGATGTTCAAGACAAATGATTGATTCTATTGAGAACTTGGAGGATTATGTAAACTTTAATGGATGATAAGTGACTTATGGAGGGGGTTCTAAAGGCAAGATAGTTGGAAAAGGCACCTTGAATGTGGATGGCTACCTAAGCTAAAAAATGTCTACCATATATGTTGAAGGGCTTAAGACCAATCTCATTAGCATAAGTCAAATTTGTGATGATGATCTTCAAGTATGTTTTGATAAGAATACTTGTGAAGTTTTTGATAAGGATAATAAATGTTTATCGACAGGTACAAGATCTTTAGATAATTGCTACACGTTCAACAATGTGCAAACTTGTCATAGTACTAGTATTGATATCACTAATTTATGACATCAAAAGTTGGGGCATATGAGTTTTTGAAAGCTTCATGAGCTTGTGAAGCATGAGGCTGTGAGAGGATTGCCAAGTTTGAACAAAAAATCCACAAAGGTATGTGGATCATGTCAAAAGGGTAAGCAAACCAAGGCATCCCATCTTGCCATCCAACATTGCTCCACATCTAGATGCTTTTGAGATGATTCACACTGATCTCATGGGTCCTATTAAGGTAGAAAGTATTGGTAAGAAAAGGTATACATTTGTGTGTGTTAATGACTTTTCTAGATACACTTGGGTTATTTTCTTGAAAGATAAACCTCACACTTTTGAGGCTTTTAAAGCTTGGTCTGCCTGTGTTATGAACTTGTATGATCTAAAGCTCATTAGAATTAAATCAGATCATGTCACAAAATATGAAATTTTTTCTTTTTCAAACTATTGTGATGCTAATGGAATAACACATAAATTTTCTGCTCCAAAAATTCCACAACAAAATGGAGTGGCTTAGAGAAAGAATCGAACATTGCAAGAGATGGCTAGGGTCATGTTAAGTTTAAAAAAATGTCAAAAAGTTTTTGGGCTGAAGCCTTAAATACAACTTACCACATTGGTAATAGGGTTTATTTGAGACCAGGTAGTACCATGACTTCCTATGAAATTTTGTTAGGAAAGAAACCCACCTTGAAATACTTCCATGTCTTTGGGTGTGTGTGTTACTTGCTTAATGATAGGGATCATCTTTCCAAATTTGATCCAAGGAGTGACAAGTGTGTGTTCATGGGGTACTCCACTAGTCGTGCTTATAAGGTGTTTAACCTTAGAACTAAAACTGTCATGGAGTCCATGGATGTTGTATTTGATGACCTAACAAATCTTGGGCACAAAACTGTTGAGGATGATGTTTCAGGTTTACTTGCTTTTGGTGATCTAGAAACAACTCCACAAGATTCAAACTCTGAAAAAGATGGACAATCTGACACTGTTCTAGATCTACAAATTCTAGAAGCTGAAGATTTAGGAAATTCAGAAAATACGGATGCAGCTACATTGGAAGATGCATTGGTCAAAAAATTCTGGAGAAGCTGAAACTGAAACTAAACAAACTGGAACAGATTCCAGTGTGACTGATCGAAACCATGACATTCCCAGTCGTATACAGAAAGTGCATCCTACTTCTTAAGTGATAGGTAATGTTCATGATGACATATCTATAAGGAAGAAAGGTAAGGTTGACTATCGAAAACTAGCATGTCTATCCTCTCTTGAATGTGAAGATTTCCATGCATCTTACTATGTGTCAGAAATTGAACCAAAAAATGCGAGTAAAGCTTTAAAAGATGAATGTTAGATCAATGCTATGCAAGAAGAGCTTAATCAATTTTCAAAAAATGATGTTTGGATTCTTGTTCATAGACCCACCTCCGTGAATGTTATTGGAACAAAATGGATTTTCAAAAACAAATCTAATGAGGTGGAAGAGATAATTAGAAACAAGGCAAGACTTGTGGCAAAAGGGTACACACAGGTTGAGGGGATGGATTTTGATGAAACTTTTGCACCTGTGACCCGTATTGAGTCCATACGTCTTTTACTTGTCATTGCATTCTTTCTAGATATTACTCTTCAACAAATGGATGTGAAAAGTGCTTTGTTAAATGACATTTTAGAAGAAGAAGTTTTTGTTGAACAACTCAAAGGATTTGAGGACCCTCATAAACCAAATCATGTTTTCAAATTGAAAAATGCTTTGTATGGTCTCAAACATGCCCCTAGAGCTTAGTATGGGAGACTTACAAAGCATCTTTTAAAAAGTAGTTTTAAGAGGGGTGAAGTGGACAAAACACTATTTATTCAAAGAAAAGACAAACACATTTTGATTGCACAAATCTATGTTGATGACATTATGTTTGGGTCCACTTCTATGTACTTGGAAAAAGAGTTTGTGCATTGCATGACATCATCATTTGAAAATGAACATGTTAGGAGAGTTGAGTTTTTTCCTTGGTATACAAGTTAAACAAATGCATGAAGGGATGTTCATTTCTCAAGCCAAGTATGCTATTAACTTGGTGAAGAAATTCAATCTTGAGAATGGAAAGAAGAAGAAAACCCCTATGAGTACATCCAACAAACTGTGCAAAGAAGAGGATTTTGAGAGTATTGATCACACTTTATATAGAAGCATGATAGGAGGCTTGTTGTATTTGACTGCCACACGTCCTGATATCATGTATAGTGTGTGTTTGTGTGCTAAATATCATGCTAACCCAAAGGTCTCTCATTTGAAAGTTGTCAAACATATCATTATGTATGTTAGAGACACATCTTCTATGGGTTTGTGGTACATAAAACAGACTAATACCAATTTAATTAGTTTTAGTGATGCTGATTGGGCAGGTAGTGTAGATGACATGAGAAGTACATTTGGAGGGTGTTTTAACTTGGGAAATAACTTGCTTTCTTGGTTTAGTAAAAAACAGAATTGTGTTACTCTCTCTACAGCTGAGTCTGAATACATTGCAGCTGGTAATGGATACACATAACTTTTATGGATGAATCAAATGATCAAGGATTATGGCTTACACAGTGATGTATTTACCATGTATTGTGATAACACTAGTGCAATCAGTATAGCAAAAAATCCAGTTCAACACTCTAGAAAAAAAACACATTGATATAAGACACCACTTTATTAAAGACTTGGTTGAACAAAGTGTTATTTGAATAGAACATGTTTGAACAGAAAATCAATTGACTGATATATTTAATAAGAGCCTTGATTTTGAGAGATTTTTCAATCTTAGGAAATCTCTTGGTATGTGTGTCATGTGATTTTACACTTAGTTATTAAAAAAATAATTAAAAAAAATTAGGCATCCTTGCATTTTGTATTTAGGGGGCACTCTAGATTTATTGATACACATGTTTGTGCCTCATGTTGTTGCTTGGAAATTGCATTCAAATAAAAGTTATGACTTTGCTTTATGATTCTCACTTTCTCTCCCAGTTCTTGAGCAAGTTTGAAGTCCACAAAGGAAAGAGCTACTTAAAGTACAAGGGTTGTAGCATCTTATCTTGGTACTATGGAACTTTGGTTCTTATGAGTTGATCTTGAGAAAAATGAATACCCTTGGAAGAGTGTGAAAGTTACATTAAGGAAAAGAGCTACCTATGAACAAGGTTTGTTGTCATTCGCTCTTGGAACTATGAATCTTTGGATTTCATGGGTTGATCTTGTGCAAAATGGCTACCCTTGGTAATAGTGTGAAAGCTTCCTAGTGGCATGTTTGTATAGCTTGAAATAAAGTAGAGCTATACTCCTAGGGAAATAAAGTATCTATGGAATTTGGTATGAGAAATTTTTTGGGAGAGGAGTTCATTTGAGAAAAGAAAAGATGCAAAATTGCACAAAATTTAACTGTTGCTGAATGTACCTACCAATGTAGTTGCATCAGGAACAACATCCGATTGATCTGGTCATTTCTCATGTGTGTGTGATTGCATTATCTCCCAGCCTGTTTGATTTTTCTACATCATATTTTAGGCATATTTTTAGGACATGCATTGTTGGTAAGGATATCAGTCGTTGAATTTTTGTTCTAAAATCAAATATGCAAATTAATTGTCAAAAATTTCCTTGTTGAAAATATTTAGTGGATGTCTAATCTTTGTGAGGATAAAGAGACTTTGAATTTTGGATATGGATTGCTAAAGTGTTGCTAAGGTTCGATCAATTTTAGGGTTACACTTTATTGTGTTTTCTAAAAATCTTGGATTATTTTGAGGAATCCTAAAATAATTTTTGAAAAACAGATCAAATATGCCCTAATTCTGTACTTATCATTTATCTACACCTGATTTCATGCCCCAAGTACATATTGTGTGGTCTTGTGGTTGTTTTTAGTTCATAAACCTCTTTTCAATTATCGAACTCAACCTTATCATATTTGGACTCTTCAAATTCCTTGATTTATCTCTTAACGGTTAATTCCTTGGTTAGTAGTTCTGTGAGTTCTATTTCATTAACAGGTTGAAGAAATCAAGGTTCACTCATTCTGATGTAGAATAGGTGACAGAGACTTATTTGAGCAAGGTTCTAGGGAAGAGTTTGAAGTTCAGGGGGTCCAACGACAATTTTTAAAACTTGGTTCTGCGGGTAGTTTTCACAGTTTTCCGTTAGTTTCCATTACGCACTAGTAGAAATCATTTAACGGTCGGCAGAACTTTAACAGATCATAACTTTTTGTCTGGATGAATTACGGGGCTTGCCACATATCAAATCGAAGCTTTCGATGAGATCTACAAGATTGATAGTGTAACTAAAGATGAGTTCGTTTTAAGCCCAAAAAACGTTGTTTAAGCACTGTTATGGGCCTTGGAAGTTTTTTGGGTTTTTCGTCTATTTTTGTTTATTTTTTCCTTTTAGGGTTTGGTTTGTTTAGGGGATATAAATACCCTCTTGGACGATTATTTCGACCATTTTGATAATAAATCGAGTTTTCTTATTTTCTTGTATTGTGCCTGAAAACCCTAAGCCGTCATAGGCTTGTTTGTTAGGAATTTCTTGTGGTAAGAGTTCCTTTGATTGTTTCGCTGCGTCACATTCCCTCTCAAATTCTTCTTGGCTATTCCTTCTCAAAATTGTTGAAATTTCGTGCACCTTCTTCTTTTCTTCTAAAACCTTAATTCATCTCCAATGGTGTCAATTCCTTCTAGTTCGTCAAACCCTAAAATATCGACCATTTAGACTGATGAAACTTCATCTAAAGCTACATCACAAGAAATCCCTATAGCTAAGTGTATTGGTGCTACCATAGACATTGTCGTAGCAGAATATCTGCCAGGTCCCTTGTCTAAAATTCTTTCTGGCGAACCAGAAAATGCCATTGATGTTGAGAATCATGGTGACTTGACGCTATTTCCCTAAATTGGAAACCATAAGTTACGAAGATCGAAAAGACTAAGGGGGGTTCCTACCAATTTTGAAAACCCTTCTGAAGCTGACATTGCTAGAGCAAAGAAGTTAAAAATCAACCTCGATCAAATGGAAGAAGATATGTTGTGTCTAAGAGACAGTGATGATGAGGATTTTGATCCAACAGGGACGCGTCCTCAAGTTATATTGGCTCGAAAATCTCCTTCCTCTCAGATAAAGAACACAACATCATCATTTATGGATGTTTCTATGGCTGCCATTGATGTAACTGAGGAAGAAGTTGATGTTGACTATGCAGCTGCTTTACTGATTTTGTAGCTGTCGATGCTCTAATGGTTAATGATGTAATAACTGATGAGGTAACTGCTGAAAAAGTTCCTACTGAAGGCTTACCAAGAAGCTGTTGAGAAAATAACTGTTGCAGCTGATATAGCTGCTGAAACAGTTCCTGCTGAAGGGGCATTTGCTGAAAGTTTTCCTGTTGGACAAACAGTTCTTTTGAATTTGATGATAGTTCGATGCAGATTTTGAAGCAAAGAATGCTTCTGATGAAAGTGAAAGCAAAGAAAATCCAGCTCCTCCATCTCCTGCAATTCCTGGCGCAAGAACCTTGAGAAACAAATCAATTTCGCTCCGAGTGCAGCTGTATCCTCAAGAAAAATGAAATCTTCTGGAAAAGGTACTATATCGTTTCCTTCTCATCCTCTTTCATTACAGAGGCTTCCTCTATTAAATATAGTCTGAATAGGAAAGTAATTGATGAAAAAACAATCCCTTTGGAGGATTTGAAAAATCAGAATTTAGTAGAGCTTTTCAAAGATAGACAACTGTTGTCTACTGTTGTTTTTCATTTATATTTAAGGTTTACATTTTCTCACACATTACATTAGGTTATATACCCAGTGACTAAATGAGTTGCGTACTAGTTAGCGTGACAACTGTGTATAAAACTTTGCCTTTAGAATAAGTTAGTTAGACTTCACAAGTTTCGACAATCCTCACCAGAAGACTTCAGCAAAGCTTCACCAGCAGACCTTGTCTACTTACGAACAGTTGTATGTCGCATCTGAAGAATAAAAAGAAATCAAGATTCCAACTCAGCATATATTCAAAGATATTATTAATTCAGATATTTTGGAATATCTGTTTGAATAAACTCTTCCAAAGTTGACTTCTTGCTTTGAAGAAAAGTCATCCCCGTTTTTCAGGGAGCGTTGAAAACTTTTCCCCTTTGATGATTACTGAAACAAGGGACAGAGCAGATACAGAGTCTGACACTACATTCTCTGAAGAAAGTACAGACTGTACCAACTCCTGCAGGTCAGCAACCACTGTCATCTTCCACCTGCTTGTTTAGTACTTGCTCCTCTCCATGCTTGATCAGTTCTTGATGAAGAAGAATTCAACCTAACTGCTCCTTGCATTTAATGCTTCAAACCTAATAGAGTTGTTACTCTCTTCATCTTCCCCAATGGTCTCAAGGATGCTCTCATTTATATACCGCCATTGAAGACTGAAGAAATCAATGCTTTGAAACTACTAAACAACTTACAAGCTATTATTCTCAGTACATTCAAGAGATCACAAACTGATCAACGAAGTCCTCAACAACAACAAGAAGACTGGACAATCATTGTTACTTATTATCTTCTTAATTGTTGTTTTCATTAATTGTTTTTAGCATATTGAATATTCCGTTTTCCAGATATTCACTACTAACCACCAAACACAAGTAAAATATTTTGTACACGATCCATTAGAGATTTCTGTAATAGAACTAGTGGAAAACATATTGCACTTTCAAATCCAAGGTTGACTGTTTTGGTGGTGGACGTACTACTCTTTATAGTATGAACCATCTCAAAATCACTGTATTCATTCTTCTCTTTTCATTACTGTTTGATATTATTATCTGTTCTTTAATCTACTTTCTTCAAGCATCAAACTTAGAAGAACAACCAAGTCTACTGTTAGTACTTACCAGCAGACTTAGTTTGTATTCCTTGTAACTCTTCCGCTGCTACAACCTTTTTCTATAAGCTATTAGCATTTGCAAAAGCAAACCTTCTCAAAAATTTTTTAAGTGTAACTAGGCTATTCAACCCCCCCTTCTAGCCTAATATTGTACCCTTTGGAACTAACATCTACCCTCGCCAGTGCTGCCCCTTACATTAAAGAGATGGTGACGAAATTTTATGCAAATCTAGAAAAGAGGATAACTGAAGTTGGTGATCCTATGTTTGAAAAAGTTTTTGTTAGAAAAAAAATGATAGATTTCTCCCCTGTTGTTATCAATAAACAGTATGGAACCACTGATGTTCATGTGCCTGAGTTATTGATAGATTTAGAAAAAATTACGGGCCGCTCCACTTTTTGAAACTTTTAATCGCTAAAGTACACAATTTTTATTTTCAACCGAAAAAATCAATTTTAGTGGCAAAATGACTACGATACCCTTAATGAACCGTTGGCACGCTATGAAAGTCATTATTTTTGCACCGCAATTTATCAATTTTATCGCATTATTTTTTACACCGCGGTTCAATGTGTAACTGCTAGTCTATTTTTGAACCGCGATTCATCAAATTTTATTGAATTAATTTTGCACTGTGGTTCAATAGTGTAACTACTAGTCTATTTTTGAACAGTGATTCATCAATTTTAGTGCATTAATTTTTACAATGTGGTTTAATAATGTAATTGCTAGTCTATTTTTGAACCGCGATTCATCAATTTTAGTGCATTAATATTTTCCCCTAATATTTATACATAAGTGACCCAAGTCATAACATACTCAAGAAATATTAAGGCTATAACTATTACTAATTGGACTGTTTAAGAATTGTCGAATTTGAATGTATGAAGTGAGTTAGGACCGTGTCTTAAGTTTGAGAATTGTCGAATTGAGCTGTTTTCTTTGGATTTTGAGTCTCTTCAGCTAGCTGCATAAAAAAAAATATCACTAACTCAATATAATATTATTACTAATACTCACAAAATTTTAAATCCCTAATTAGCTTGGATCCTGGACTGATGCCCAGCCTGCTCTTGCCCAGGCCGGCCTGGATCAAGGTTCTATTATGGAGTGTTATAAGTTGAAGCAATTAACAAGTGTGTCAATGATAACTGAACAAACTTGAAAGCAAAGATAAGTGGCAATGACATTGATCTTTGGATTGCCGAGGTAGAATTTGATAATTATTTGTTACTTATTAATTATTAGTCTAGATTATTTCATCTATCCTAATTAAAAAGGTTCGTTTTAACTGTTGAATAACCTTTAACTTCCTAAATTAATATGCATGATTATTCTCAAACACACACTCAAAATGTATTAAAGGCACTATGTTATAAATAATAATCTTAATATTTTTTCTTAATACAACCTGACTAACAAGTGTTAAACTTTTAAATATACTCTATAAGTGAATATTACCAAATAATCTAAAATATAATAATCATGTTACAAAATTAAAACCAACATTTCAATACGATTCTAAAGTACAAAAACAAATAAACCAATAGTTAATAACTCAATACACTATGTTCATTAACAAATTATAAATTTACGGCGCATATAATAAAATGTTATGGTCTCACCCTAAAGTCTCAAACATCACAAATCACAATATAATACTTAGGTAATAATAAGAACACCATTCAATTCAATATCATTTTAAATTGATTTCTTTTTTTTAGAAAAGGTCCAAAACGGCGTTGTTTTGGATCAAAGCTTTTAAAAAAATAAAAGGAAAAATTGCTGGACGGTCCAATTTCCTGAATTTTCAACTTATTTAGTACCTCTCTTTTTTAACCTCTAAACTCCATTTTCACAAAATTGTTACATAATTGCCCTCGTCCAACAATCTATTTTAAACACAACTTTCTTCCACTTTACACCAACTGAAACCCATTTTCAAAATCATCCCTAATTGGAATTATGGTAAGGCTAGATTAATTAGATCATGGATAATACAGTAAGTTAAAAAGGAAACTTCTTCCTTTCAGCAATCAGTAATATAAGTTTTCTTCGTATCGGTAGTAATCCAGGTCGGGAATAACTAATGAGTGCTCTTTTCTTTGTCCAGTCAGATGAGGGTGAATCTTTTAATCCAATAGCATTCACAATGGTTGTATACTAAAACATCTTTTATATAACCCCTAAACCTTTTTAGAGGTCCTTTAAAAACATTCAACTCCAATGAGCATCCTCTATTATTTGAATTAGTGGCATCTTAACTAACAAACCTAACTACCAATATATTTATATTTTTTTCCTACTGCAATTGAAATAAGATGTTTATACTTTTAAATTTTATATTTTATAAAAAATATATTATATGTTTTGAGTATATCAATTATTTTTATTTAAATAAAGTCTTGTCACGTTTTTTTTAATATTATCAATATACCCATAATTTTAAGTTATAAATAATAAAAAGGGAAATGATAGTGCAAAAAATACACTAAATTAATTGAAAAAGAAAATAGAAAAAATGGGAGGAAAGCATGCCATCATCAAAGTGTTGATGTGAGTTGAGTTGTTTATTTAATTCATAAGCTCTCCACTCTAGCACATCAAAATTTTGACCAAAAATTGAATGCTCTGATCAAATAAAAAAAAAATTCAGTTTTTGCCGCTTTCTTTAAATTTTGGAACAAAATTTTTGAAAGAGAATGAATACTAGGAAGAAAACCAACAGAGAAGGAGATAGGTGGGGAGAGAGAAGAAAGAGATGAATGGAAGTGGGCTAATACTTACCCAATAAGTTGGGGGAGAGTTAGCTTTTTAGATAGAGTATGCTTAAGTATGATGATTTTACCATATCCATTATAGCTTAAACTTCATGTGCTGCTAGAAATAAAAATCATAGCCAAATAAACAAGTCTTTAATAGGTTGTGTAAAATTAAAAAATAATAATGCCAATTTGGCTCAAAATTGGTTAATAAATTGTAGTCCACCACCATACATGTGCACTGGAAGAAAACGTGATATGTGAAATTAAATGAAATATTAAGCATAGCTGGCTAAGCTTTGCTCTCTAAGTGATTGAAATTAAATGAAATATCTAGTGGACTTTGCTCTAAGTTTCTCCTGTTTGGGCGAGAGTCTTTCGCTCTTTTAATTCCCAGGTGGGGCATAGTTTGGTGCCCTAGCACCTTATTTAGCGTAACAAGGTTAGGGGGACCCTTTTATCTTTGACATCTGATGGGCATTGAGTGTTGTCCTTCTACTAGTATTTCAGTTTTCCTCAAATTGTTGATTCTATATTATTCCTATACCATAGCGATTGTGAATGGACATGCCTCCCCCTTTCTCTGGAAAGTATATATATAGACGAGTGAGGAAGCTTTCTTTCTTGAAGTCAGGGGTACAATTTTATACATGGTCCAGTCAAGGCTCCTGGGTGAATTGTGCATTTGATGCCCAAATTGCGAGGCACAATTTAGAATTACTATAGAAAAGTAAATCCCGATGTATAATTTTTATTTTTCGATCCACAAATTGGATTATCCATGATCAAAATTTTGATACCCAATTTGGGATTTGTGATTCACGATTAATGCCGATAAACAATTTTTATTTTTTAATAAACAAATTTGATTACCCATAAAGAAAATTCCATACACAATTTTGATTTTGCGATCAAAATTAATCCCGATGCACAAAATAGATTCACTTGAAGAAAATTCTGATACACAATTTGATTTTGCGATGCAGAATTACTACTGATGCACAATTTTTTTTTTCCAATGCACTAAATGGATTACTGATGCACAAACTGCATTTCTGATGCATTGTGTCTAATCCAATTTCATTAAGGGTGTATTCGTCTTTTATCCCAAAAAGTTCTTTTTACCAGTTAAATAAAAAAATAAAAGACTTTTAAGGTTAAATATTATCTAAAAGGGACCAACCCGGTTGTGTCTCAAAATAAAAACCAGTAGGGCGCGGGATGGTCTTAGGCACCAATTCTTCACTTGGGCAATTTTTAACCGATTTACTTGATTAATATTTCTTGGTGACTAGACGACTATTTCTGATTTTTCAAATGCTGGCATTAACGAGTGGAATAATTGCCACTAACTACTTTATCTCTCCTCTCTCTAACAATTTTCATTTTCCGTGGAAGGTTGTGGACTGCAATTAGAAAGCTTTGATTCAATGAATTGAAATTTTGATTGTTGATAACTTGATATGGTATCCGATCCGACTCCGAGCATGTTAGATAAGTGTTTTAGCTTCTGCAGTTCATTTCGATTGGACAAATTTGTCAAAGTTTACATCTCTCTTCATCTCAATAGATTCTAAAGTAATTTTTCCATTGAAACAAGCTCTTCAATAAGTTCATGAATTCTTCCAATTTTCAAATGTTCCTGTGATCGGTGTGTACCAACGTATTTTGATCCAAATTCAGAGACAATACAAATTTCTGTTGATTCAAGCAGACATCTATTTATAGTCTTAGTCTCTGCAAAATAATGACCATTCAAATCTTATTTTGAGCAACAAAACTATTGCCGGTTCTGCAATATTTTATGTTCCAACAATAGAGATCTTGTTTTTTTTTTGTTGTTGTTGTAGATATTGACAAAGCTTCATTAATTACAGCCTTTATGGTCTAGGGCAAATGATATCATGATCATTTAATATGATATCCGAGAATATTATTCGTACATCCTCCCTACAATTTCTAAAAAAAGTCGATCGGTCCTTTTATAGACTGCCAAAAAATGTCAATTTTTTAATTTTTTAGGTTACTTTTATTATTGATTTCATTGTCTACTTTAGTGTAATTGATGAGCTACACTCTCACATAAAAAACAAAAACAAACTATTATAATAGTTATAATTGAAACAATTATTGTTTTTAATATGTGTGTTCTCGGTGTAACATGATACTTACAGACAAATGATCCACTATTTAATTTTTTGATATTTTACTTAAAAAGTCTAGTTTAAAAAATTACATTTTTAATCTTCATTACTTTTCAACTATACTCTTGTTGTAAACATATTGATTGTGATTAACTGACTAAGCTTTTATTACAAGTCAATTGATTGGTTGATGAACTATGTAGATTTGAAAAACACATGATATATTAGTTATTATAATATCTACTCCCACCGTTTCAAAATTATTGTCTGGGTTTACTTGGTGCACTATTTAATAAAACATAGTTGACTGAATTATTAATATTGAAATAGAGTGTGTTTTCCTTTAAAACTATGAATATGTGACCCAAAATTATAATAAAAAGAAAAAAAATAAGAATAAAGTGATAAAATTGATGTCGTAAAAAAGAAGCCTTCAAAGAAAACAATTATTTTAGGACAGATGAAAAAAGAAAATAAGATAATAATTTTGGGACGGAGAGAATAATATATATTGACAGACAGGGCCGTTTCTGACATTTCAAAGGCTCGGGGCAAAATAACGAATAAGGGCCCCAAGCTCGATTGCTTTGAGTTCTTTGGAATCTTAACATATAAGAAATAATTTGTAAATTTCTAATCTATTATCTACTTAAACAATTTTTAGATTATGTGATTTTAAAAAGAAATTGTGGATCAACAAAAAAAAAATTAATTTACGAGCCCTAAAAACCTTAAACCAAAAGAAATATGAGTTTGAGCCTTTGAGAGTTTAAATGTTTGATTAAGCGAAGAAGAGGAAATTTTTGAAAATTGAAATTGAAATAAGGAAAATTGACAAGTACCATCATCGGTCCTTCAAAGTTCGTGGATGAGGTGACTAAGTGAGTGAGATTGTGAGAGTTTTTCTTGCTTTGAGCCTTTGAAATCGAACAGAAGCAAAGCCTGAAGGTGGAGTGGAAATTAATCTAGCGGCCATAGATGCATAGGGAATATTGAAGAGTGAATCTCGAGGTCGAGGGCCGCCGTTGATCGTTCCATCTCGATCCTTCGTCCGATAATCAACCTTTCGTCTTCGATCACAAAGATCGCTTCTACTTAGTTTCTTATTTCCAAACAATTTTTCATATTCCCTATTTATATTTATTAATATTATATTTATATACTCCCTCCGTCCCTAAATTATCATCTCACTTTCCTTTTTCGTCCGTCCCAAAATAATTGTCCACTTTGAAACTTACCTTTTTAGAACATCACTTTTACCACTTTACCCTTACTTTTTCACTCTACTTTAATTATGGGCCACATATACATGGACATTAACGGAAACTAT
Source organism: Codonopsis lanceolata (assembly GCA_013146195.2). NCBI lineage: Eukaryota > Viridiplantae > Streptophyta > Magnoliopsida > Asterales > Campanulaceae > Codonopsis > Codonopsis lanceolata. Next base: position 150,977,438 of record CM028378.1, on the reverse strand, counting down.
ACATTAAACCAATATAAATAATCAAGTCAATTACTTTTTCTTAAATGGACAATTATTTAGGACGGAGGAGTATTATATATATATATATATATATACTATATATATAAATAAAATTTGGGTCCCTAATTTTTGGGAGGTCGACGAGGTTTTGAAATTATTTCACTTATTTTTAATGTATAATAATAATAATAATATTGGGGTGCTTTAATAAACGTTTTTTAACATTAAACGTTTACCATAAATATACTTTTAAAATATAAACATTCTCCTTAAATCTTGTCTTGTCGTAAACATACATAAATAGTAAGTACTTATAATAGAAAGAAAAAGTACAAGTGAAATTGTTAATGGCAACTTGCATAGTTGGATCCAGCCATCCAGGGGGTATCGGCTCTTTGCTGTCGGCTCGACTCTCGAGTGATAAAAGAAATCGAATATTTCTATTGGCGTGCTCAAATTTCCATCTGTTCCGGAGCAGGCAAATCTTTTTATTTTACTTTTATTTGAAAAAAGTAAACATTTGACTTATAACACCAAAACCTTAATATATCAACTAACGGCTATGCTTATGTTTGATTAATTGTCATATTTATCAAATTAAGGAAGCATGCATTTAACAATTTAAATCATTCAGGTAAATAACTATTCGTCCACACCAATATTAATAATATCGTTCTTTATTTATAATATTAGGAATTTTTTTTCAGGAATATAAATAAAAAGTTGTATACAAATTAACTCAATTTCAGCTGTTTTGAAACTCGGGTAGAGAACTAATCAAATTACAGCAGCTACATATATATAATTTCACGTAATATTTAACAACAAATCACACTGTATTACAATTTCACAATAATTAACACGAGTACAAATCTTTCAAACAATAAACTACGTATGTTTTACACAAAAAACAAACAAGAAACTTTTAATAAGGTAATTGTCAAGATAAAAAGTATTACAGTATAAATAAGTTATTAAAACATGCCTTAGGGCTAGCACATGAATATAGTACATCAGCCTGAGCTGCCGTCACCATGATCTTTGGTAGGATTGGTTTTGTTCTTGTTCTTGAACTTGCTAATGAAAGAAGTGGCAGGTTTTGTTATTTGCTCACCCATCATCGTCTTCACCAGCTTCTTCTTTGCTGGAATCACGCTGCTCGCGCTCTTTGTCTGAGTTGCTTTGGACCCTCCATACGTGGCTGAATTATCTCCCATCTCTCTCTCTATATATATCACTTAATTGGCTCTCGTTTATGAATGATTCGCTTTGTGAGTTTGATGAAATGAGTTATAACTAGTATTTATAAAAGTAGAGGTCTGCTTAATTTCCCCATCTTTTCCACTGCGATCCACCCCAATTCATGAAATGTTGTGTATGTATGAGAATGGCAGTTTCGGTGAAATTATTATTAAGTTTAAGTGCTGTATAGATCAACGGCTAAGGGTGCATATTTGTTTTTAATTTGTAATTTGTTTGGAAATATGTCAAGCCTTGTTTGAGTTTGTGTGGTTGTTTGTGTAGCCTCATGCATTTAATTTCCATCTATGCGTGTAGAAGTGGGGCTGCCATGGTGCCATTTGAACTTTTCACCGTTTAATGATAGATTTTACAATTTATTAGTATTTCGTTCTTGGAAATTAGTAAATTTCTACCAAAATCATTGTATCAAAAAATGATTGGTTCTTGACTCGTCACTGTTTGATTTGACTTATTGATATGCATGCTTCAATAGAGTTGTACTTTCCTTATGACTTATCGTAACAAAAATAAAATCAAACACTTCTAAATTGATTTATGGAAAGTCATAAGATATAAACATTTTATCATAAGCCAAATCAAACGTGTCTATTTCACTTACTTATTGATGTTGATGTGAAGTGCACAATTACTAATTTGTTGTATTTTCATTAGTTGGTAATATATACGAAGTTATTGCTAAATTTTCCATGTTCACACTCCACAGTAGTCCCACACCAACACCCACATCTATACCAAGGAGTATAAACTATTTCCTGTTCATCAATGGCCACGGCCACACCCACATCTACACCTCCATGGCCATACTAACTCACATACAAAACGCGTAATTAGAACGCAATACCTTGTTAACAGTAAATTATGGCCATAGAGAATTACATAAACCTCCAACACAGACGTAGACAAAATCCCGAAGAAAGCAAATTACTAACGAACCTTCAAAATTTAAAAAAAAAAAAAATACTAACGAACCTTCCGTTTGATATGCACACACACACACACACATCAACACCCACACCCGCAAAGCCTAAAAAGAAGAAGAACTTACATACAAATTAGGAAGTTGAGCTGAAATTGGAACCCAGGTGAAATGTAGAGTTTGAGAAAACACAGAGAAAAGAAAATGGGGTTATACGCGTGATTAATCTTCTATAAATAATTTGTCACCCACCCTACCAAAACATTATAACGATCCATTGTGAGAGAGCTGAGAGAGAGAGAGATGGGAGATAAAGGTGAGAAGAATGGGAGCAAGAAGAACATGGAAGAGGGGAGTGGTATGAGATTGAAAGGGAAGAACACAAGCTTGATCCCAGCCAAGAAGAAATCGGTGGGGAGCATGATGTTGGATCAAGCACTTGAAGCTGGTTCTTCTGCACTTAACAAGATTAAGAATAAGAAGAAGATCAACCCCGGTGGTGAAGATTGAAGAAGATGGGTCCTACTCCTAGGTCCTAGCTATAATTAATTATGCCACTTTTATGTCATTGGAATTTGGTTAGATACAGTTAATATTTTTGTACGACCATAAAGGACAACTAAAAAATAAATACTAATGCTTTTAATTATATGTATGTCGTCTACGGATTATAACTTTGTCAGTGCAGCCGGCCACCAGTGATCATGGTCATCTGGTCGTGCCCTTTTTAATTTGTGTATCCTATAATGATGTTTACATGATTAATTTCAATGGCAACTTTAGGAATTCTAAGATTAATGTTATGCTTGATTGTTGACAATTAAGCTTTATTTTCAGATAGATCACCTGTTAAATACTCTCAAATGATTTTGTGTTTAGTGATTTTAAATATGGACAATGCTAGAGTTACTTTTATTTTTCATCAAAATATGAGTATTCAATGATGTGGCACATTCTCATTGGTTGGATATTTTGTAGGTCCCACCACTCCAACCAATAAGAATGTGACATGTTATAGAGTATCCATATTTTAGTACAAAATAAGAGTGACCCAAATATTACCCTTTAAATATATGCTAAGTTTTTTATTTTTGTAAACACCAAATTTGACTCAAAAAGTCAAATCATAACAATAATATACGAATACAACAACAATTATATAAGTTAGTTTTGGAAGCAAGTAAGAAGTACAAAATTTGTTGATTTATTTGGAAAATAAAAATAAAGATTTTATAGTTACACGGACTTTAATTTTGAGAATTTTGGACAGAAGTAATATAGTCTTCTGCATGCTTCAAAAATGAAGGTATGTTTTTTGAGACTTCAAATCATCTATCTCACTCTTAATTACATTTCATGTTCCCTTGAATCACAGTCCTGCATGTTTCCCTATAAAAAAGCAACTGACTAAAATAACAAAAAATGTGTACGGTTGAGATTTAATGGACATAAAATGTGACAGAGAATTTAGAGCTGTTTTTCACGAGGTGAGTGAAATTAAATTAGGGAAAACTCTAACCAAACAATCAATAAAAATTTGCAACATGTATTATCATTTATCAATTGATAAAGGGTAAACAACAATTCTTTAAAGTTTACAATGAGCATGGTCAAGGCCTGAGAAGCATATTCAATGAAGAAGCAGCTGACGTAAAGATGTGAGTTTAGATCAGTCATAAGCTCTTCTTGTCACAAAGATAAAAAAAAACTATGAAATTAATGACCTTCCAAACTATTTGTAAAATTGTAAAGAGGTGATTGAATGTTGGTTCATATCTTACTCAGTAATCTAAGCCATGCCTTCTTATGTTTTCTGCCAATAATTAATGAATGGGTCAGTTGATTTTTATTCACAAGGAATTCATAACGACAAGACAAATTGACTGGTTGGTGGGGAAGATTGTCAACTTAAAAAAATATTTTGTTCCAACTGAATCTCCTCCATGCTTTTTTCTTTGTCGGAAGGAATTAAATTGAAAGTTTTTTTTATATTTGAAATCCTCCAAAGAATCTTTCGTTCAAAAAGCTTTTATACTTTAAATTCGTTTTCATAACACGGTTTGTGAGAATATTTTCAGTCAATAGGATCTTCGTCGAGTTTGAAACGCTGGAAAGGATCACTGAGCAAGGGGAGAATTAATATTTTGTAATATTTTCTTTTATTTTTCATGAATGTAATTATTCTCATTCTAATAAAAAACCAGTGTTCTTTTGTACTTGTGTGTGTTTGTCTGTTTTTTTGATGTCATGCCTTGTAAAAGAAAAAAAAATGTTGTCAGGTAGGGCCCCATCAGCTAATTTGGCAGGCATCCAAGTAATTGTCAGTTGCTTGATTAATTGGGCAGAATTGTTTGGCCGCTTTAACTGGACATGACCTTTGGTTTATCAAACCATTAATAACTTATTATTCAGGCAGGATATTAACTTGAATCGAGGCTTTTCTTCCTTTGTCCCCTAAGCGAACAAAGTCATCAAGCAATACCGGGTAGTGGGTTGTCCCCTTTCTCATGTCGAGACATTTAAACCTAAAATACAAACCGGGCAGGGCCCCACTTTGCCCGATTTATCGGGCAAAGTTGTGTTTATATTTTATCGGGCAGGTCATTACTGTGGTCTATACCCTTTTTTTGATGAGCATGTCATCAATGTACGCCTCCATGTTTCGGCCAATTTGTCGGCTAAAAACTTTGTTCACCATACACTGATAAGTATCCCAGCGTTCTTCAACCCGAAGGGCATCATTTTATAGCAATAAAGACCACCACCTGCCCGAAATGCGGTCAGAGCTTTGTCCTGCTCGTTCATTTTCACTTGATGGTACCACGAGTACGCATCCAAGAAACTGAGAATCTCAAAACCAGCGATAGCATCAACCAACACGCCAATGCGAGGAAGAGGGTAACTGTCTTTGGGGCAGGCTTTATTGAGATATGTGAAATCAACACACATCCTCCACTTGCCATTGCTTTTCTTCACCATTACCTCATTGGCCAGCCAAGATGGGTAATGAATTTCCTCGATGATATCTGCTTTTATCAGCTTCTCCACCTCCTCTTTAATTGCCTCATTTTTCTCTGAAGAGAATTGCCGAGGGCGTTGTTGAATTGGTTTATAGGTGTGATCCACGCTAAGCCGATGAAGGGCCACCTCCTCGCTTACAACCCTCATATCTTCCATAGTCCAAGCGAACACATCGAGATTCCTTTTTAACTGCTCGATCAATCGTGTCCGCTCCTCTGGGGATAACATCGTCCCAATTTTGATCTTCTGCTCTGGGTGAGTAGGATTAACGACGATTTCTTCGAGCTCATCTTCAGCGCAAAATTCTGGTTCCTCACGAACATGTAATGTTTCCATTTCGATTTTCTCATCACCAGCTGGCCTTTTTCGAGCAGGCCTTGGCACCTTCTCAACTGTCTTTTTTTGCTCGCCACCCAGCTCGTCAATCTCCATATCTCGTGGTTGCGAACACTCTCCCTATGTAATTACTACTATACTGACAGGGCCTTTGGTTTGACAGGACTTCTCTTTCTCCGAAATAATGATTTCTTTGTTGGGAGTAGATAAGGTAATTTTTTGTTTCTTTTTTTGCGTGTCTCGAACATACTCCCATATTGCTCAGGGTTGGCTATAAAGTATCCCAATGCCACTGTCAGAATAAAATTTTGCTTGCCGGTGAGGTACTGAGGCAACCATTTGAAAGTGAGCCATGGAAGGAATACCCATGATGGCATTATACGACGATTTTAGATTGATGATGAGGAAGTTTATGACTTCCAGCCTCATGTGTTCCCCATCGCCGATGTAAACTTCCAGGTCGACCGTGCCTTTAACTCCTACCTTGTGATTTGTGAGTCCTTCCAGAGTTCCCAAGTAAGGCTTTAAACGAGCATCGATCAGTGAGATTGACCTCCTTGAAATAATTATAGTACAACATGTCCCGATATGCTCATGTATCGACTAGCACTCGATGCACCTGCCAATTATTACTTAGGGCTGATACTACAAAAGGCTGCTTGGAGGCTAAAGCTGTGCTCGCCAATTCACTTCGAGTAAAGTGAATAGTCTGCTCACCGAACCGAGTCACTGGTGGCATACTCATCACCTTTGAGAGCGAGTTGTTGTGCTTTTCGAGTTGAGTCGAGCTAGGCTCCTCCTCGAGAATCACGTTGACAACTCCATGTATTTGAGGGGAATTTACCTTGTTTCCTCCGTTTCCTCATCGAGCAGGAAGGTCACGACGATTATTTCCCTGCTTGAATCTATCAAGACGTCCTTGATTGATCAAGCGTTGGATTTCCTTTTTAAGGATAAAACACTCTTCAGTAACATGCTCTACATCATTGTGATAGGCACAAAATTTTGTGTTATCCCGATATTGAGCTGTGTGTGGATTCATGGGGTAGGGAGCATGAAGATCATTCTGGATCTACATCATAATTTCCTCCCTTGAAGTATTGAGGGGAGTAAAATGCTGCTCTCTAAATCGTTGAGTCGAATCAGAAGTCCTGTTCCGATCTCTCTGAAAATTATTGTTATTTCCTGAGTTAGGAGTTGTAGTTGCTGTTGAGCTATTCTCTGCCTTGTCCTTCCCTTCTCGGTCTACCTCCGTCGAGCTGAATAACTGAGCCCGAGCAAACATCTTGCCTTGAGTTGCAGGCGGGTGCATTACCAACTCCTGTTTTAGTCCCCCATTTCGTATATTATTCAAAAAACAAAGTGTGACCTCTCCTTCAATCATGCCCGTGACCTGCTCGAGCACCTTTGTGAATCGTTCCACATAACTATGAGAAGATTCATCAACTCCCTGGACCACCTTGCATAGGTCAAAACGACTTTTTGGCAGGGCTCCAGCAGAGCCAAATTCAGCTAAATTTTTTTCCTTCAGATCCTTCCATGATGTTATAGATCCTCTTGGGAATCTTCCCAACCAACTCTGGGCTTTATCCTGAATAGCCCCTGCAAACGCTTTCATTTTTAAGGCCTCATTGCTAGTTACCAAACCAACTTGTGCCTCAAAAGAGTGTAACCAATTTCCTGCTCGGGTTTTTCCCGAGTATTTGTTGAAATTGGGAAAAACAGCCCCCTGGGCTGGAGGTGTGTTCTCAATCCAGTCTGCAAAAGGACTACCATCTGTTGATCGGACTGTCTCGTCAGGTCGGCGACCAGCCTCCCATCTATCCATCCTTGCCTACATGATTGCCAAGACCTCAGCCATTGTCTGAGGTTGTACTGATAGTGGTGCCGCGGGGACCGCCATGGGCTGAACTATAGCAGCCTGAGGTGCCGTAATTGGTTGTACTATCATCTATTGGGGAACCTTTGGTGGTCTAAGGGCCTCATGAATCATGATGGTCTGCTCATCTGTCATGTTCACGGCGAGATGATGTCTGACGAGACCGATAAGAGTAATGAGAACGAGAATGATAGGAGTGTTCATGCTCATCTCTTTGGCTTTGCCTGCTGGCAGGCTGTGACTCAGCGACCATACTGGGCTCTCTAGCATGGTGCCTTTCTCGCCCACGCTTTTCCTCGTGGATGTCAACCACACGAGTTCCTTGATTGTGGCTACCACCACTTTCTGCTCAGTTACGAGCTGATGCTTGATCGATGGCTAAGGTGGGTCTGTGTGGGGGCATGGTCGCCAACACTAGGCGCCCCTTCAACCATTTGTGGAGCACTTACTGTGGGCAGGACTGGGATTAACTGTTTCTCTATGGGAACTGGTGGTTGACTGAGCCTGGTTACAGAGAACTAGAGCCTGTGCTTGTTCATTCAGTGGGGCAGGCTCTACCACCTGATTAAGCCGAGCAGCTTCTCGACGCTGATTCAGTTGTTCACGTAATTCAACTGAATTAGCCCTTTATTGATGTATATGGTTTCTCAAATTGGGCTGAGGTGGATCGTTCACTGGGATGAAGCCAGCTTCACCAAGTGGTGCATGTTGAGCTGCTGCCTGTGACCTAGTCATTGCCCCTTCACCTATTGGGGGAAGCCCATTCCTCGGATGAACGGGTTGGGGGACCCTCTCAGGACGATTGTTAATTGGTGGAAAATCACCTTGGTGTACAGATACATCACCACCAACATTCCCACTTGCACCAACATGCCCCTTACCATTTTTAGCCATGTTAATAGAGCTAGTGATATGATGATATTAAAGTTTCGTTTCCCAGCAATGGAACCAAACTGATGCTACACAATTTGGTATTGGGTCGTTCCTTGCGGTGTTTAGAATATCTGGGCTTATGTGAAGGTATGATCTTGTGAGAACCCTGTCAAAAGAAGAAAACCTTAGAAGGAATGCAAGGTAGGACCTCGCGAAACCCTTCAGGCGTGAGAGTAAGTCTTTAGCTTTTGTAGAAAGCAAAATGACAGAGTTTTGGTGTGTAAAGTGAGCGTACCTTTGAAACGAAGCATTGTAAGGTATATATAACCCTTTTGGGAGTGAAATCCAGCTGAGTCATTACTATGGAGAGATCATAGGCCTTTATGACTATAAATGCGGGTTGACCGCGTAACTGACAAAGTCCTGGCTTAAGTCTCGGGCTCGAGAGTTATTAGACAGTTAAGCTTGGAATTAATATCTGGTTTATTCGAGCAGCCTTGCTCCCTGCTCCATCAGATCGGTAGGAAGATTCCTGCTCGGGATGTATGTAGAATGTTTACCCTAGGTTATCCTGCTCGGGTAACCTCTTTCTTGGTCCCTGTCCTCCATGTGCATATCATGTGAAGGCACATGTGCTCAGCTCGTGACCAGGATTTGGGCTGAGCTCATCAATTTCTTTCTGCCTTTTCTCATTCACATAGCCACTATATATACAAAGATAAAAAGCCAAGACTTGTTGGAGTTAGGGGTTACAATAATGTCGAAAATAGTACTTGGATATATTAATGTAGAATCATGCACGAAACACTTTCCTGCAAGAATTATTCGACCCTTATCACATGCCCCGGGTTACACGAATATTCTTGTGGGATAAGACTACAACTGCCCTCCTCTTATGGCACTGAAAAGGAGATTACTTATGGAGTATTAGTGTATATTGGCGAGATCAAAGATGATAGAAATCTGATGGAGTTTTCATCATATTCTCTTACAAACAAAACCAAGTTTTTCTATGTGTTTCCTTTTATATATTGTATATCCTTTGAATTCGAAAGGAAACAATAGATACTTGATTATTTACATCCGCAAGCCCGTAAATTATACTTATGCGAATGTGCACTCCGCACCCCCAGATCCACAATATAGTATTCCCGAGCTCACTCATCTTTGAAACAAAACCCCGATAACACCAAATGGCCAATGATTCTACTTAAATCATCAACAAGACTTTGGTTCCAAGCAAAATCCTAAACTTAGGATACAGTTCCTACTATACAGCCAAAAATATCTAATGCCTAAAATAAGCTATATCAAAATATGAGATACAATATGTATGCTAATTAACATTACACTAACACCCCCCTCAAGTTGGAGCATGGAGATCCGTAGTGCCCAACTTGCCGAGTAAGAAATCAAATTGATGCTTTCCTAGGGCCTTAGTTAGGATGTCAGCGAGTTGGTGGGAAGTCAGAACGTGGGTAGTCGCAATGGTCTTGCGACAAAGCTCATAACGAACAAAATGGCAGTCGACCTCAATGTGTTTGGTGCGCTCGTAAAACACTGGATTTTGAGCAATGTGTAGTGCCGATTAACTATCGCACAATATCCATATTGGAGCACAATGAGAAACACCAAGGGTAAACAATAATCCCTTGAGCCATTTCAGCTCACAAGTAGTCACGACTAAAGAACGATATTCTGCTTCGGCCGAAGAATGAAAAACGATAGGTTACTTATTGGTCTTCCAAGATATCAGAGAATCACTAAGGAACACAAAATAAACTGTCAAAGAGCGGCGAGTTATAGGACAACTCGCTCAATCAGCATCACAATAAGACGTCAACTACAAAGCAGAGTCGGATTTGAGCAAAATACCTTGACTTGGATTAGCTTTCAAGTAATGAACCACCTGCAAAGCAGCCTCCCAATGGTCATCACATGGGTTTTGCATGAATTGAGTAAGGATATGCATAGAATAAGAAAGCTCCGGAGGAGTGATGGTCAAATAAATAAGACGACCAATGAGTCGACGATATTTCCCTAGAGAATCCATTGTTTTACCTTTGGCAAGAGCCAAATGATGATTTTTCTCAATAGGCATGCCAGTTGGCTTGGCACCCAATAAACCTGTCTCTGATAGAATGTCTAATGCATATTTTCGTTGGCATAAGAAAATACCACTGGAGTTCCATGCAACTTCAATACCTAAAAAAAACATTAAGGTGCCAAGTTCTTTCATGCGGAAACAGGATTACAAGTATGATTTAAAACGGTTGATAGCAACAAAATCATTGCCACCAAGGACCAAGTCGTCAACATAAATCAATATGACAAGTTGAACGTCACCTTGCATAAGAGTAAACAAGGAATAATCAGACGTAGCTTGTTGAAACCCATAACTAGTAAGTGTCGTAACCAACTTTGCGAACCAATAGCGAGAAGCTTGACACAAACCATAAAGAGATTTGCGTAAGCGACAAACAGTACCAACCTCGCGTCCTTTGAAACCAGGAGGAAAATTCGTATAAACCTCTTCATCAAGGTCCACATGAAGAAAGGCATTGTGAACGTCAATTTGAAGCATTTCCCATCGCTTCACCACTGCCATAGCTAGAAAAGTCCGAACCGTGATAAGTTTGGCTGTAAGAGCAAAGGTCTCATTGAAATCTAGACCCTCGACCTGATGATTGCTAAAAAGTAAAAACCACTAATCACACTTTATAGTGCTCAATGGAACCATTTGCATTGTACTTGAACTTATAGTCCCACTTGCTCCCAAGAGCCTTCTTCCCCGGAGGCAATGTCGTAATAGACCAAGTTTCATTATCTTCTAAGGCTTGAATCTCTTTGGCCATTACATCACGCCAATGAGTAAACCGCATAGCCCCAACAAAATAAGATGGTTCGCAACCGACAGTTACTGCAGCCAAAAAATTTCAATGGGAAGTGGAAAAGTTATCACAATTCACGTAATGTGCTATAGGATAGGGCGTACCTGAGGGTGCCGGAGGAGATGGGTGAATAAGTGAGGGACGATGACGGATTGTATGTATAATGTGGTCTTGTAGCCAAACTGAAGGAAACTTCTGGCGATGTCCACGACCAAGAGCTGCTGTCGTGGTTGTAGTATCTCCAGTAAGAACATAATTCATTAGAACCTCAGCAAGTAATTCCACTTCGGGCTCAGGAGCGGAAGCGGAAGGAGTACGAATGAAACCTTCCTCTTCTTCATCATGAATAGGAGGAAGTCATGTGGCATCATCCAACTCATCTAAAACTGAACTAAGAACACGAGGAGATGATGGTGCAATGTCTGTAGTGGGAGCCAAACTAGCAAAAGGAAAATCATGTTCAACAAAAACCACATCTCATGAAGCGAAGAAATCTCCTGTTTCAAAGTCATATAATCGCCAACCTTTTTTTCCAAAGGGATAGCTTACAAAAAACGCATTTCCTACTCCGACTAGCAAATTTATCATTGTCACGATTGAGACTTTTAGCATAGCAAAGGCAACCAAAAACCTGGAGATGATGCTTCGATGGAGATTGACCAAACAACATCTCATAGGGTGTTTTCCCTTTCAAAACCGTACTATGGGTGCGATTGATAAGATATCCGGTGGAAAGAGTGCATTCTCCCCAAAATTGAATGGGTAATTTAGCTTGAAAACGAAGTGCCCGATCTATGTTTAAAATATGCCTAAGCTTTTCCTCTGCACATCCATTTTTCTGTGGTGTTCCAACCATTGAAATTTCATGCAGAATACCTCGTTCGGTAAAATAAGACGTTAAAAAAGTAAACTCTGTGCCATTATCACTTAGAGTGATTTTTACTTGTTTATTAAATTGTCGTGCAGTTAGAGCCAAAAAATTCTTAAAATTTTGAGGCACTTCATCTTTCCCTTTAAATAGGTACACCCAAACGGCACGAGAAAAATCATCAACAATTGTCAAGAAAAATTTTGCTCCATAAAAAGTTGTCTTTCGATATCCACCCCACAAGTCACAAAGTATCAATTCAAAAATACTAGTTGCTTTATTCATACTAGAAACAAAAGGAATCGTGTTTGTTTAGCTCGTAAACAAATGTCACAATAATCATGTTCTTTACTGTCAATATTAGCTTGTAAAATTTATTTTAGAAAATTGCTCTACAACCCGCATGGAAGGGTGCCCTAACCTTCTGTGCCACAAATCCGCATTTTGTAACCCAGTTAACTTGTTGACTCGAACCGGTATCTCGTCTGTGGCCACGTACAGTCATTCACATTCTTTATCCATTTCAATCAGCATCCTCGAAGTGCGGTCCTATATAACACACAAACGATCAGTGAACTTTAACATAAACTTCTTATCACCAACCGGTTGTGAAACATAAATTAAATTTCAATTTAACTAAGGCACAAATAGAACGACGTTAAGAAATAATTTTCCTAAGGCTACCATGCCCTCCTTTGTAGCCATAACTTGCTCCTCATTTGGTAGCCAAACCGGACACGGAGAAATGTCTTTCAAGACAAAGAAAGAGTCAATTACACCAGTCATGTGATGCATAGCACCCGTGTCATAAATCCATTGTAAATTTGCCTTACTGGACAATCTTGTATTTGCAGTGGATTTATGGGAATTCCAAAGGGACTATAGAGTTGTCAAGTCTTCAGAGGTTTTCTAGGCCCATCTTATCTGCCTCTCCAAGCCTAGCTCTTGTCGCATTGTTTCCTGCCGCAGCATGTGCTGTACGTATTAGCACGCACAACCCCTCCCTTGCCACGTCCTTGTTGTCCGCCACGACCTCTACCATGATTCTGTTGACCAGTACCCCACCACTCTGGATACCCATGCAATAGATAACAAAATTCAATACTATGGTTGGGTTTGTGATAATGAGAGCATGCGGTAGCCTCCTCTTTTCGTTCGACAGAAAATCGAGGCCCTGGAGTTTTGACGGAAAAACTAATTAGAGCAACAAACTCGTTGTGGTCAGTAGCTGCTTTAGGATTGGTCATGCTGTTCACTTGCTCTTGCTCCATCACCTGCGAGTAAACACAATTCATGTTGAAGAGGGTCTCGTGCGATAATGCTTGAACAAACCATGCTATAATTAAATCGTGTCATCGAGTCCCATCAAAAATTGATGTACTTGTTCCTCCTCGCCTCTCTTCACAAGTTTCACGTTAAAGTTGCACTTACACCCGTTACAAGAACATATGGGCATCTAATCATAATCGATTTGATCATCCCATATCTTCTTGATCTAGGCATAGTAGTTCATAATGATTTCATTATTCTGTCTACAATTGGATACCTCCGTCTTCAATTGATGCCACGAGCACCGTTGCGAACAAAGAACCACTGTTGTATGTCATCCCATAGTTCCTTTGTTGTGTCCATGTAGGAGATATTAGAACGTAGAGTGGGCTCAATCGTGTTGAGAGTCCATGAAATAATCATGGAGTTCACGGTTCCCCAATCTTCAATCTCCTTTGAGTCCTCTGCGGGTTCACTGATCGTTCCGTCGATAAATCCCTTCTTCTTCTTTGCCCTTAACGAAGTCCTTATCGCCTTGGCCCATTCTTCGTAGTTTGATCCCTTCAACTGGGTATGTTTGATTAAAATACCAGGGTGGTCGTTCACCGAGAGTGCATACGATGAAATGGCGTTCTTCCCATCTTTGCCGCTGCCAGCAGGAGGCGTTGCCATGTACCCTTTAGGAATAAAGTATCATATTAAGCTCTGATACCATGTTAAAGTTGGAACACAGTTTGTGAGAATATTTCTTTCTGCCTTTTCTCATTCACATAGCCAACATTTATACAAAGATAAAAAGCCAAGACTTTGGCTCCAAGCAAAATCCTAAACTTACGCTACAATTCCTACTATACAACAGAAAATATCTGATGCCTAAAATAAGCTATATCAAAATAGGAGATACAATATGTATGTTAATTAACATTATGCTAACAGAAACACTCATCAAATGTTCGAACTATACCTGGAGAACAATTTCTAGCGGGTTTGCTCAACATAGTCGTCCCAAGGCTATTATTAGTACTATTATTATTAGGAAGTGTCTATTTTTACTATAATTCTAGCCTATCCGCTACATTATAAATTATTACATCAAATAAACACATGTTTAGACAAAATTATCTGTTGATTACTTGTCCATATTTAGTTGTCTAACAATTTTTTTAAATTACCTCTTACATAATTTTCTAATTAAAAAATTAACAAAGATATTTGGTAACCCGTACCCCCCCACATGAACAACATAATTGTTTTCTTATTTTTTAAAATGTTTAATCAATAAAATTCATTTCTAGAGTCATGATACATAATAAAAAGCAAATATTATAAAACATGTTTTCGGTCAACCAAATTTTGAGATAAAATATGCGATTATTTTTATTTGAAATAAAAAATCTACAATTAGATTTAATTAAAATTTATAATTATAAAATCCAATCCAATAGTAAAATCATATTTTTATATCATATTGTAAATTCTTAATTCCTTTTACCTACCAATACCAATTTATTCTAAATAATAAGCTGATTATCAATTCAATACTACCGTCTTGTATTATTGAATTAATTTTTATAAAACAAAGTGTTTAACTTAAACTTATATTTTATTATAATAATGAAATATCATATATTATCTAAAATTTTGGTAGATAAATATTTTCATGAATTATTTTTTAAATAATGATATATGAAACGATTCATAAGCATGATTAATAAATATATCTATTACGAAAAATTAAAAATAGAAATAAAAAACTAATAGAAAAAAACTATTATTATTAATCAAAGGTAGTATAATTAATCAAGGCAAGTTTTATCCAAACATATATTAGTTTAACGTAATTACTAATATTATTATTATTATAGTCGTGCGATTTCACATTTTAATTTTATGTGAGCATAATTAATTAAATATAATTCCTAAAACAAGTACAATGATAAAATAAAAATATGATGGTCAGTGGATGTAATGAAAAGAAAATTAAAAAGAGCTAGAAGAAGTAAAAGATAGTAAGATAGGCTTAAAAGGTAAATTGATAAAAGTCGATAGCATTTAAGCGCTAAAACAAAAAAAATGTTTTTTAACAAAAAATAATTGTACCTACACACAAATATATCTGATTACTTTATTAAACAAAGAAAAAAAACTATTCAGAAAAGATAAAGTACAACTCCACATACAAAAATGAAAAGAAGAAAGTAATTTTCTTCTAATTGAAAGAAAGTGTGGTAAAAGTAATTCAAAATAAATTGTATGACTAAATAAGGGGATATAGTAGATAAATATTTATTGTAATTAACAATAATAGCCTCTACCTATATATTAATGTCCTTATCTTTCCTTAATCATAATTTTATTACCATTATTAATTGAGGACATGACAATGAAAGCATCCCCAAACTATCAAATGAGACACAAATAGTACACTTTAAATAATCTTCTTCAGCTCTCCTCATGTCCGTCCAGAGTGGATTTAAGATTTTGGTACGACATGAGTTAGATATTTAAAAAATATTGTAAGTAATAATAATTGTATAAATAAGTTTATTAATTTAAAAAATTACATATATATAGTCGGTGATTTAATGAGACTTATCTATTACATAATTAATTATAAATAGTTTAAGATTAATAATAACGTTTAATATATAAATTTATTATTATTTTAAGCAAAATTTACTAAATTTTTTATGTGAGCTTGAAGTCCCGCTCCCCCCCAACAACATGGCTTTAGAATTTAGATCCACCCTTGTGTCCGTCTATGAATTTATGTAAATAATTGAGAAAAGAGGATGTAGCCGCTGAATTTTCTATCTTTCAACGTAAACACTCCCATCCAAACCCCACAGCGAATTTACACGGCCACAGCCACGGCTGCGACCACGACCGTGGTCCACACCAACAGCCACAAATAAAAGACTATATATCGATCGGGTAGGTAGGCAAGAGCTTTTGTTGTTTTTAATTGAAAATGAACATGCATAAGTACACATCAAATCCCCATGGATCAAGCAACTCCAAACACCTTGTTATCTTCGCATTCTTTCATTCCGTACCAAAAGGCAATACTATATATATATATATATATTTCTAAAAGATTGTTCTTTGTGAATATTTTAATCATAATGGCCGGTTATGTCAAATTTCTTCTTAATGTTACGTTGTCAGTAATGCTTAATAAACCAGATTACCGCATTTGTAATTAAAATATTCACTCTTAATAAGTCTTATCAATCTTATATACAGTGCAGGGAAACTTCATTAAAAAAAAAAATGCAATAATTGACCTAGAGTAATATTGTACATTACTTGTGCAACACCCCATTCATTTGGATTTTTTTGGGGAGAAAATCCCGGCTGGTGCCTTCGGACATTTTTCAAAAGCTAAAGAACATGATATTTTTATTAGCCGAAAAAAGTATTTTTATGTCAAAATGATGAATATACGCTTAATGAACCAAGCACACGAGTGCAAAAACTTCATCACATGCATCGTGCTACAAAAAATTATGCATCGCGATGCATAATTTATATATTGCGATGTATGATTCTAAATTGTGTAACAAATCAATGCATCGTGGTTTCAAATTGGAGCATCACGGTTCCAAATACGATGACTCAACAAGAAGTCGTAATTCCAAAGATGATAATGGACAAGAGCAGTTCATATCCAGACTACATGTCTTCTTCCTACTCTGGCAAATTTGGTTTCAAAGATCGATCCAAGGCTTTCACATTCAATGGCCCAAGCAACATGGGACAAGGGTTTGCTATGGCTACTAATTCCAAGCTAAAGAGGAAGAAGATCAATGTTGGAATATGCCTGCTAAAACATAACCTATTCATTTGCATATTCCGAACACCTTGATTTGTTTGTTCCCATTACTGCATGTTCTAATAACTGACTAAAAGGACTACGTACCGGTTAGTGTGACAACTTGTTGAACATATTGCATAGGTCTTAGACTAGGTGAGTCCGAGTCTTAGTCCTACTCTTATGTGATGACTTCAGCAGACCAAGTTATTCAGTACACCAGCACCAACAGACTTGCTACAGGATGATAGCTTCTACAAAGATATCATACCAACGAGACTTGCTACGGATTGATAGTTCATTCCTCAAGTATGTCACCCAGTAGACCTCTCTACTGCAAGATAATATCATTAAAGGAACATCAAACCAGTAGACCTTCGACCCTCTTAGGCTGCATGTGAAAACTATAGTGGAATCATTGCAGACGTTCAGAAACGACAAAAGACTCAAGCTTCTCCAAAAGTCAACTTGCGGAAGTCTTGACACTTCTTAGACTTGCAAGATCTAGTTGGATTTTATTCAACATATATTCCTTTCCAAATTTGTTATTCAAGTTCAAATATATCTACTTTATTGGAAAACCAAATGTCAGTGCACTATTCCGTCAAACCTACACAACAGTGGCACATCAACCCAGTCTGACTTTTGTACAACCTTTTCAGAGAGATATCTTCCAGATCAATATCTTTATCCTACAGTTTATAAGATTCACTCTTATCCAATGAATCACTCTAACGGCTAAAGATCATTTAAAGACAGTCTCAACAGATATATATATTGATCTTCGTCCATAAAAAAACCTCTTATTCTTTCATTAAAAAAAAAGAGATACAGTGATCAACAACAAGACAAAGCTATATCAACATTCAAGCAATCTATGAGATCATTGTAGAAAACTCAGACCTTTGCAAAACATATTCTATGGATTGCAAGGAAGAAAAGATAGAAGCAAGGAAGAGTCATCTGAAAAGCTACAAAGACAGAGAAAAGTGTCTTGATCAAGAAACCCCTCTCTTGATTTGAGCTCTTTGATCTCCTTCAAACGACCTAGTCTCTACAACACTTCAGAAATCCAATCATTTGGTAGAGACCAAGCACTCCAGATTCCATTGAAGATAAATCTTCAAAGATGTCCAAGGAAGATGAAGAACTGGCTATTTGCATTGCATTCATACCAACAGACTTATATTTCATTACAAGGGCTGTTGGTTATGCAATAATAGGTCATCATAGGGAGCCGAGTGCTTTGCACTCAGTTGCTCAAATATTCATTATTTGAGCAACCCATAAAATTGTCTTCTCATGTCGCATCTCCTTGACTCCACCTATTCCTAACTTGTTCATGAAACTCTGAGATATGAGTTCTTGAGTAGGGATGTAATATGAGGGAAGAAAGTAGATGGCTATGTTAGAGAGTCTAAGTTGATGTATGAAACATGTTTGCTTTTGAATAAACCTCTACTGGATTTACAAAATTAGATATTCTTCAAAATTAGCTTTGATCTCTCTTTCCAGTCCTTAAAAGGTTTTGATTTACTAAAGCTATCTATTATGAAACCCATATGTCATGCATCTGAAGAAGAGTTAAATAAGTATGCTGTTGTTCTTAACATATATTCGTGTACAGCTTCTTAAACCTTCTAAAGATAAATATGTTTAGCCAGAACCTTTCCGCTGCCAAAACCTCTTTTCAGCTAACATTTTATCTACAATCTGTCAGCAGAGTTCATTATTTGGCTATGAACAAGTCTGCTGCTCAGTACTACCAGCAGATCTGTCTCATCTCCAGATTGTCTTATCACTTAAAAGTGTTTGACCCATATTCTTAAATGAACGATAAGATAATTTTAAAGTGGTAACATATTCTATTCACCCCTCTAGCCTATTTGAGCACATTCATAGTACCAACAAAGAGAATAATCACCTATAATATGTTCACTACGGAAGGCAAGCTTAAGTACTTTGCGTACTGTGAAGGAAAACTTCCAGTGGATCAAGAACAAATTCACTGGCGATGTTTGGTACAACATGTGTCTAACAACCAGAGCCCGAAAGCCCGATCCGCTACAAGTAGCCCACGCACTAGACCATTAAGCATGCATAACCTTGGGTCATAAGGCCCACACCAAGCCAACCTAAAAGTCCATGGATGATGTTCGTGCTTAGTAGTAGTGTATGACCAACTTATAAAGCACATTCAAATCCCACATCTACACGATGGGATTGATGGGTATTACAATCTGCCCCACTTAAATCCTTGACGTCCTCATCAAGGTCAAACCGTATCCCGGGTAACGCAGGATTCAAGAGTTGACTCGAACAAGGATCAAGAGATGGCTCCCACCTCATGCGGTGTAGCACTTTAGCCCACACAACGCTTTGTTCCCATATTTCTGGCCAGGACTCGCTCTGATACCATTTGTAATGACTTGAGCCCGAAAGCTCGATCCGCTACGTCTAGCCCACTCACTTGCCCATTAAGCACGCAGGACCTTGGGTCATCAGGCCCACCACAAGCTGACCCAAAAGTCCATGTATGATTTTGGTACTTAGAAGTAGTGTATGACCAACTTATAAAGCACATTCAAATCACACATCTACCCAATGTGGGATTGGGGGTATTATAATGTTATTATTGCCACGTAAATTTGAAATCTCTTTCTATTTCGTTAGAATTTTTCTTCTTCATGTATAATATGTTTTTCTAGAGGAGAGAGGAAAGAAAGAGAGTAATTGAGAATGGTAGAATTTGTTGAATTGAATTACGTTTCGATTTAGTCTGGAAGGGGGGAGAGAGAGGTGCCGGGGACTTGGAGTGGTGAGGTACGCAGTCGACATTTTAGGAAGAAGTTAACCAAAGTGACATTATGAGGTTTAAAAAAACGAAGAAATACTCTCTTCACTGCTGAATTATCGTGTTTTTTGACCTGACACACTATTGAAGAAGAAAAAAAGAATTGACTGGTGAGCTGCCAGGCCCTAACGACTCAGGTAGCGATCACGTGACATAAGCATGAGTTGAATGACATGTGTAGACACATGAGCAAAGCACGTGCCTAGCACAAGACCTCACTGCTAGTCTTAGACAAGCAACAACACAGGGGTTGCACGCAGAGATACCCCCTCGCGATGGTATGCGAGCAGGACCATCAGACTGTCCCACCAGTCTTAACTGGGGGACAAGTATATAGCGAGCAGGATGCCTTCCTCTAGCGAGCACGTTGAATCTGCTCCGTAAGACTTGTAACGGTTTTCTGGACGTGGGGGGTTAATGGCGTGAAAACCGCCCCCATGACCCAAATGTGGCCTAGCTAATGTCCATGATTTATGGCTGGGAAGTTAACGCCCTTCACTCAGAAGTTAAGGCCGAAGGGCTATATAAACCCATTTCCAGCTTGGGGTAAAGGTATGTTCTATATTGCCTAGCTAAAACTCTGTCAAATTACTTATTCTCAGTGTGTTGTACTAATTCTCACACCAGAGTGTCTTTGCAGGGAAAACCCCTGCCTTAACCCATAGTATTTCAGATTGTCTTGACATGTTGAAGCTTGGATCTTACAAAGTCGAGATATCCTATTATACTAAAAGCCCAGCAACCCTAGTTTAACCATTTTTGGATACATCAACTCGATTATTAATATTTGTATAATGTGTGGTTTCCTTTAATACCCTTATGTATGTGGTCATAATTAAAGTAAGTACAAAAAGTAAGGATGAAGTAGTAAAAATATTTTCCTAAAAAGAAAAGTTTTTAAGGAAAACAATTATTTTGGGATGAAAAAAAAGGTAACAATTATTTGGGAGTGGAGTGAGTACCAATTAAACATGTTGAAAATTTAGTAAAATGGACTAATCTATGTTTCTTATCTCTTTTCTTACCGTTTGTCTAATGTAGGACGAATGACTTATAAGAATAATTTAGTAATTTAACAACCAAATCCTATCTAATTTTTCAAAGAGAAACATAAACGAGATCAGTCGGTTTTCATAACACCTTTCATTTCTCACGATTTCCTGGAAGAAACTTAGAAGATGCCTGCAACTCAATTTTTTATTTTTTGGAGTGGTCGTCATGGATAGGGAGTATAGGTTTTTGAAATTGCATTATATAGATTTTAATTTTACATCTTCTGTTCCGGACAAAAAATCTACTATTCTCATTTTGGAATGATTCACTTAAAAATCCATTTTTAAAAATTAAGATATAAAATTAAGTGTCATTTTATTTATAATGAGCTACAAAAAATGTCATTGTTTTAAAAAAAATTGACTTTGAAACAGAGACTCTTTTCCCGGGAGGGAGTATTAAATAATTTATATAGTTGCAAATTTTACAACCACGTCTTGTTGTCTTTGGGTTTCCAATGGTTCCTTGTAACTCTGATGATTATGTTGGGGAAAAGATGGAAGAGAAACCTCAAGTCACAAAGAAATTTGCACCTGCATAAATAAAGCTCTGGCACAATAATAAGAAAACCTCCTAAATACACAAATGTTGGATTTCTATGAACGCAACATCCAAACGCATACCAAAAAATACATGTAAACAACATACGAAGTTGAGTTGAAATTGAAACGAAAGGGCTTGAAAAACCCACACAAGGAAATAAAGAGATCTAGAGAGAGAGATAAGTCCTCATTTCTACTATAAATATCCATCATTCCCTCTCTATGATGAAGCACAACAAGTTTCTTTGAGAAAGAGGAGAAACACAAAGAGAGAGATGTCAGGCGAGGGAGATGGTAAGCAAAAATATAAGAGCAAGGGAGAGGGAAGTGGGATGGAATCAAAAGACAAGAGCAAGAAGACTGTGAAATCCATGATGTTTGATCAAGCCGTTGAAGTTGTTGGTTCAGCAATTAAAAAGCAGAAGAACAAGAAGAAGATTAACCCCGGTGAAGATGAAGGTGGCTCTGATTAATAAGAAATATTTTCGTTTTTCAAAAAAATCAGATTTTTTTCGGATAAACATGACACCCTTTATCACACGTCTGAAACACATCAGGGTATAATAGTACTGTTAGTAATGTATTTTCGGAAAATCATTATTTGGAATTGAATGATAAACGATGATTTTCTGTAAATATATCTTATTAACTTATTATCTTGATGTGTATAGAAAAACTGTCTAAAGTATGTGTCATGTTTATTGAACAAAGTCTGAACACTTTTTGAAGAACGCAAGAACTACGATATGACTATCTTGTGGAAGGGATCGTGGAAGGAAATGTGATGATCAATGTTTAGTTTCAACTAAAATAAAAGTTGAATTAAAGATGATGATTCCATTTCCTTCTATATCACATATATATATTTGTTTTTGTTTCTGTTGTATCTGGTGGTTGCTGTACTTTGGTTTTGTTTTTGGAGTCGATCACGATCAATCAAGTCTATTGTGTTTATAGGTGTGATGTCATTTCCTCGTATTGTATTGAAGCTATAACATTGTAACATGATATAGCACTCGAATGAGATGTTTATCAGTTGTGATATATACATATATACCCCTTCCCGTGCGTGAATATGGACAATATTATTATCAGTATTCTCTTCACAAAAATCATCTTTCTTTGCATAAGTGTCTCAAAATTTAGCCAAATTAAGATCACCTACAACGATATAGTGTTGCGTGCAAAAAAAAAAAAAATAGCTAGGTGGTGAGAAATGTAAAACTTTTTCTACCAATTAGCGCTATGATTTGATTCCGATTCCAAGGATATACAAATTGGATCATACAAAATGATTAATTTCATACTTTTGTTTATTAGTAACTTGTTACAACAAAGGCTAGCGTGCTATATTGGCGGCGGCACATGACAAAGCAATGGCTCGGGGTAAAATGCAGCGCCGCCTCTTTAGTTTGTCTAAGTTTCAGTTTTCACCCAAATATGTTTGACCTCTCACTGCCACCCCTTCTGTTAGAATTCATTAGGGGTTTCGTTAAGAGGGGATTTAGTAATTTAACCATGCAACTCACTTCAAAGTTCAAAGGGTTTAAACAGTAACACAAACTGCCTCTTCCTACCCTTCGGCGACCTCTAAACTCAATGTAAATTACGAGTGCCCACGCAAACTTCTACTTAACAAAAGGGGTGATATTGAGAAATGTCAAACGTACAAGGGGTATCAATGAAATTCTGTTAAACTATGCGGGGGTAGCGCTCCATTTTACTCTGATGGCCCCATTCAATGTATAATAGGGTCATAAGTACGTCGATTCCAAATGGTCCTTTGCCCACTTGTTTCAATAATGGAACCTAACTTGTCTCTTCCAACACATAAATGTATGTGATCTCCGAACAAAATGGTTAATCAAAGATAGTGTTGAGAAAATGAGCGACGGTGCTAATAATAGCGGGACTCCAAACAACTTGCAAACAACTGCCGGTGGTGGTGGCAGATCCGACACTCAAACAAGCAGCACAACCGGCAATAATGGTAGAAGATCATTTGCAGAGTCGCAACCAACGAGAGGAAGAGTATTTAAGGGCATCATTTCGGACTTTTCGAAGCCTTTCTCGTCCAAGTCCAATCCTAACACTTAAAAACTTGGGTAATTTAATTACTTGTTAGTATAATATGTAAACTAGCTAATGTATGTATGAGTGATTGACTGTACATGTTTCATCCTTGTATTTTCTTGTAAACTAGCTAGCGTATGACTGTCTGATCCTCAAATAAAAGCTCCAATTTAGAAAGTCAAAGAGAAATAGCGAAAGGAAACAAAGTTGAACTAAAGCGTATGCCGGCCGCGGCCCTTCCATGGTGGGTTAATTTGGCCTGTTTAGTTGTACGATTCATATAAATTAATATATTTTTTATAAGTTAAATGAGTTGGTAGTTACTTCACCTGATCTGCATACACTTTGGCTAGTTTCATTACTCAGCATTAGGTGTATAATTTCTACGATAATACCATTGTTTACATTTTTGCGCATGTTACCTCCTAACTGCATAAATCCATTCAAACGCGTTTAATTTATATCTTCTTGGGTCGCTTCAACTAAAGGCAAGTGTATATAAATAATCATTCAATCCATTTAACGGTTGGATTTTTGTTGTCAATTTTCGTTGAATTTTCACTGGGGTTTGGCTGCATTCATCTCGAAACACATTCGAGGAAGTTGTGTGAAGTTGTAAGGGGGTGAAAAAGTATATACTTGTCTCTTGAACTACTTGGTTGGAATTTTCGCTAGGTTTGGTTGGATTCTGTAATGTTGGTAGCTTGGATGGGTGGCTGCACACGGTTGAGGAGGTTCTGAGAATTTGTATAGCAAAAGGCAAAAACTAATTTGGCATGGATTTGAATAATTGGTTCAAATAATTTGGTGCCTTCCTCTTAAATCTTAAAGATATTGAGCTTAAAAGAAGCTAGAACTTTAGGGTTGTTGTACGAAATTTGACAATTCAAATCCCAGGTTACATTTGCATGCAATTAATAATCATCATAATAGTAATGTTAGGGGGCACAAAATACTATCAACAAAATCATAATTTGCAGCTAATAGGTGGTTGGTGAATGGTGATTCAGTTTGATGCAGGTTCCTGTCACTGAGACTGAGTAATAGTATGAAACAATCAATTAATAACTCACAATATAAATAATTCTAAGACCTTTTGTATAATTTCTTACCTCCTATATAATCTGTTGATGTATGCAACTTAAACAAATAATTTTAACAACTAATCAAGCCAAAAGCCTACATGAGCTTTTTAAGGCCAGAATCCATCCGAAATCCGCAACAATGATATATCTGTTCTTGATGGGACCGGTTTGGGTTTACCCTACCTATCCCTTCTCCAAAAGGACCAACCTGATGAGTTCATATTTTTATATATTTTTCCCCATGTTTTATTCCCAATTTATATAATTTTCGTATTTATTTTGCCCAAAGAATTGTATTTATTGTGATTTTATTGTGTTTAAGGTACTTGGACATGGATTCAAGCTTTAAAGGATTAATTCATAGCAAATTGGGAAGATTCAATTCAATTCTTGAAGTTTGAAGTCAATTAATCAAGGTCCGTTAGCTTTCCGTCGAGCATTTGTAAAGCAAAGGATTGAATTGATAGAAGAAAAGGGCTAACGGACGTTAAAAGAAGAGCTAGAAGAACTAACGGAGGCTGAAAATATTAACTGAGGACCAAAATGCAAGCCTGGAAGAATTCTGGAAGGCGACGCCAACATTCTGAAGTCCAGGGGCACCGGAGTAAGATCTTATTTTCCAGGGGAGGCCGGCGCTAATTCTTGGAACTTGGTAATCTTCGCGTTGTCGATCAGAGAAGCAGCCACGTCGCCCATCCGCTAACCAGCGACCCGCGTGCAGCCTAAGCGGATCCAAGTCGCCCGGCCCAAAACCGCGTCCATTCTGTTCCTCTAACCCGCGTTCTGGCCCAGTTTCCTGTCACTATCTAGCCCATTTCAGCCTTTGGGCGACCCGCGAAATCTTCTTGGTTGACCCTTCAGCCAGCCGCGACCCAGCTTCCTTATTTCTCTCCATTTTACTCTTATAACTCCATTGTTCTTCCAGTTTTACCCCTAACAGCCCAGCCTCCTTACTTCCTTCCATTTTGATCAGGCAATCCATATTATTCACCAAGTTTTGGAGAAACATTCCCGGCAACGGCGCCAAAAACTTGAACGAGCGAAAATCGCAACGGGCAAGAATACTCGGTCGTTCACAAGTAATATAGTGCGTAAGCACAAGTATCGATCTCACAGAGACAATTATGGCGTATATTTTCCTAATTACTAAAATTATGGATTTAATGACTTTATCTAAACAATCGATTTTTTTTTTAGCGATGCAATTAAAACTAAAGCAATTAAAATAATTTTGAACTCAAGCCCGCTCTTATCCAAATGGTGATGGCAAAACAATTCATGGGTTTGCCGAATGAAAATGCAAGTTCACATCTCAAGAATTTTCTCCAAATTTGTGACACATTCAAGTTTAATGGGGTCTCCTCCGACGCAATCCGTCTTCGACTATTTCCATTTAGTTTGGGGGAGGTTGCTAGTGATTGGTTAGCATCTTTGCCGGCTCAATCTATCACTACTTGGGATGCGGTCGCACAAAAATTTCTTGAGAAATATTTTCCTCATGGCAAGACAAATAAAATGAGGAATGACATCACTGGTTTCACACAATGGAGTGGTGAATCTCTTTATGAAGCTTGGATGAGGTATAAGGATTTACTCCGACAATGCCCTCACCATGGACTTCCAAAGTGGATGATCGTGCAAACATTTTACAATGGGGTTGAGCCTACTATCCGTTGCACAATTGATGCGGTGGCGGGTGGAGCTTTGATGAGTAAACCAGTTGATGCGGCATATGATTTGTTGGAAGAGATGGCAAGCAACAATTATCAATGGGGTGGTGAAAGACTCACACTGAAGAAAGTTGAATCGGAGTCGGATAGAGTTCAAAAGTTAGAAGCTCAAGTTGCAATGTTAACAAAAAGACTTGAAGCATCCATGATCCAACCCGTGCAAGTGTGTGAGCTTTGTCGAGGTAACCATGTTACGGATGTTTGTGCTTTAAATTCTGAATCAATTCAATTTATTTCGAATTTTAATAAGAATAATAATCCGTATTCTAGCACTTATAATCCCGGTTGGAGAAACCACCCAAATTTTTCTTAGAGTAACAATGCAGGCACATCTCAACAACAAAGCTTCCCGAATCAAAACCGAGTGAATGCACCACCACCGGGCTTCCAAAATTCACAAGCCTAAGTGAACAAGAATCATTCTCCCGATGACTTAATGACTCTCTTCAAGCAACAACAAGCTCACATGGAATCTGTAATGGCAAAGAATTTTGAGCAGTTGGGCAAGACCATTGCATCGGCACTTTCTTCTCGACCTCAAGGGACTTTACCTAGTGACACCGAGCCAAATCCAAAGGGTAAAGAGCATTGTATGGTAGTCACTACTCGAAGTGGAAAAAGTTCCGGGGTTGAAACAGAAAATGATGAAGCGGAAATTCAGAAAAGTAGTGAAGATGAAAAAGTTGAGGATGAGCAACATGTCACACCAACTCCTCCCGTTGCTCAGAAAATATTTCCACCTCCACCTTTCCCTCAAAGGCTCCAAAAGAAATCCGATGATCAACAGTTTACAAAGTTTCTTGAGATTTTTAAGTCTCAACGGATTAATCTCCCTCTTCTTGATGCTATCCAAGAAATGCCCAAGTATGCAAAATTTTTGAAAGATCTTGTCACAAAAAAAAGGAGATTAGAGGATCATGAAACAATTGCTTTGACGGAGGAGTGTAGTTTCATGCTTAGTCACAAGCTTCCTCCAAAATTGAAGGATCCGGGGAAATTCACTATTCCTTCCACTATTGGTGAGCTTCATGTGGGTAAGGCTCTTTGTGACCTTGGTGCTAGTATCAATCTCATGCTGTGGTCCATCTTTCAAAAATTGGGGCTCGGTGAGCCTATGCCTACATCGGTAATACTTCAACTTGCGGATCGCTCGGTAGTTCGACCAAGGGGTGTCGTGGAAAATGTTTTGGTGAAAGTGGATAAATTCATACTTACGGCGGATTTCATTGTGCTAGACATGGAGGAAGATAGAGATGTTCCAATAATTCTTGGGCGACCTTTTCTTGCTACCGGCAAAACCAACATTGATGTGGCAAAGGGAGAATTGACAATGAAAGTTCATGACCAAACAATCACCTTTAACATGTATGAAGCAATGAAGCATCCGGCCAATGAGGAAGAATGTGCTAGGATGGATATCATTCATGATTGTGTGGAAGAGGTATTTCGTGCTAGCCATCCAAGAGATCCGGTAGAAAAAGTTCTTGTGAATGAAAATCTTGGGGAAAGTGAGGAAATCATGCAAGTGAAAGCTCAATTTGATTGTCAATGGGGTGAGGTGACTCCGAGAGCAAAATGGGAACCGTTAGAGTTGCAAAGAGATTTTTCAAAATCCATGAAGCCGTCAAGCATTGATCCACCAACTCTAGAACTCAAGCCACTTCCTAAACATCTCAAGTATGTATTTTTAGGAGATTCTAACACATTACCTGTTATTATTTCCTCTTCTCTTACTGATGTGCAGGAACAAAAATTAATACGGGTTCTTAAGGAGCACAAGGAAGCTATTGGGTGGACTTTGGCGGATATCAAAGGCATTAATCCTTCTCTATGCACTCATAAAATATATCTTGAGGAGGAATGCAAGCCATCGGTAGAAGCACAAAGGAGACTTCACCCACCAATGAAAGAAGTTGTTAAAAAGGAGATTATAAAGTGGCTCGATGCGGGCATCATTTATCCTATCTCTGATAGCAAGTGGGTGAGCCCGATTCAATGCGTACCGAAAAAAGGAGGCATGACTGTGGTGACTAATGATGATAATGAGCTCATTCCAACAAGAATAGTGGTGGGTTGGCGAGTTTGTATTGACTACCGGAAGCTTAACAAGGCCACTCGCAAGGATCATTTTCCTCTTCCTTTCATCGACCAAATGATTGATCGGTTGGCATGCCATGAGTTCTATTGTTTTCTTGATGGATTCTCCGGGTATCATCAAATTGAAATTGCTCCTGAAGATCAAGAGAAGACTACATTCACATGTCCATACGGTACTTTTGCTTTTAGACGGATGCCTTTCGGGTTGTGTAATGCACCCGCCACTTTTCAAAGGTGTATGATGTCTATTTTTTCGGATATGGTGGAGCAACAAATTGAGGTCTTCATGGATGATTTTTCGGTGTTTGGAGATAGTTTTGACTCATGCTTGCATAATCTCT
The DNA here is from genome assembly GCA_013146195.2 of Codonopsis lanceolata. NCBI lineage: Eukaryota > Viridiplantae > Streptophyta > Magnoliopsida > Asterales > Campanulaceae > Codonopsis > Codonopsis lanceolata. Next base: position 150,948,533 of record CM028378.1, on the reverse strand, counting down.
CCCGAGTTCTTAAAAGGTGCAAGAGCACAAATCTTGTGTTGAATTGGGAAAAGTGTCATTTCATGGTGACCGAGGGTGTGGTTCTAGGCCACAAAATTTCTTCGAAAGGGATTGAGGTTGATCGAGCAAAAATAGAAGTGATTGAGAAATTGCCTCCACCAACAAATGTCAAAGGAATTCGAAGTTTCTTGGGCCATGCGGGTTTCTATCGTCGATTTATAAAAGATTTTTCCAAGATTACTAAGCCTCTATGTAATCTTTTGGAAAAAGATGCGCAATTTATTTTTGATAGTGATTGTTTGGTGGCCTTTGAAAAATTGAAAAAGGCTCTTGTTACCGCTCCGATCATTGTCACGCCGGATTGGGAGAAACCGTTTGAGCTCATGTGTGATGCTAGTGATTATGCCATTGGGGCCGTGCTTGGTCAAAGAAGAAATAAGATTTTTCATGCAATCTACTATGCAAGTAAGACCTTGAATGAAGCTCAAGTTAATTATGCTACTACAGAAAAGGAATTTCTTGCTATAGTGTTTGCCTTTGATAAGTTCCGTTCTTATCTTCTTGGGACCAAGACGGTTGTCTACACCGATCATAGTGCCATCAAATTTATCTTTGCCAAGAAGGATGCCAAACCGAGGTTGATTAGATGGGTTCTTCTTCTTCAAGAATTTGATGTGGAGATAAGGGATCGAAAAGGGGTGGAAAATCAAGTGGCCGATCATTTGTCAAGGTTGGAGCAAGATGAAGCTACTATGGAGCATGGTATTATCAAAGAATCTTTTCGGATGAGTATCTCTTCTCTATCTCTTTCAAGGAAGTTCCTTGGTATGCCGACTTTGTGAATTATATTGTGAGCAATGTGTTGCCACCGGACTTGTCATATTCTCAAAGAAAAAAATTTCTTCATGATGTCAAGCATTATTATTGGGATGAGCCATTTTTATTCAAGCAAGGGAAGGATAGAGTTTTGCGAAGATGTGTGCCTAAGGAGGAGCAAGAGTCTATTTTACTCCATTGTCATTCTTCTTCATATGGAGGGCATTTTGGGGGTTTCAAGACCGCTACAAAAGTGCTTCAAAGTGGATTCTTTTGGCCTTCTCTTTTTAAGGATGCTCATGAGTTTGTGGTTCGTTGTGATCGTTGCCAAAGGACGGAAATATTTCAAGCTTCATGAGATGCCCCTTCATGGTATTCTTGAGGTAGAAATTTTTGATGTGTGGGGTATTGACTTCATGGGTCCATTTGTCTCTTCTTATGGCAATCTCTATATTCTTCTTGCGGTGGATTATGTTTCAAAGTGGGTTGAAGCCGTCGCTTTACCTACTAATGATGCTCGGGTTGTTACCAAATTTCTTCAACGAAACATTTTCACTCGTTTTGGTACACCTAGAGTTATTATTAGTGATGGTGGATCTCATTTTTGTAACAAATTGCTTGATGGAATTTTGGCTAAATATGGTGTGAAGCACAAGGTTGCAACAGCTTATCATCCCCAAACAAGTGGGCAAGTGGAAGTTTCAAATCGGCAAGTGAAGCAAATTCTTGAGAAGGTGGTGAATCCTTCACGGAAAGATTGGTCTCAAAAGTTAGATGATGCATTATGGGCTTATAGGACGGCTTTCAAAACACCTCTTGGTATGTCTCCATATCAACTAGTGTTTGGTAAAGCTTGTCATCTTCCGGTAGAGATTGAGCACAAGGCATATTGGGCTATTCGAAAGCTCAATTTTGATATGCAAGCCGCCGGTGAAAGAAGGTTACTTCAATTGGAGGAATTGGATGAATTCCGTCTTGATGCGTTTGAAAATGCGAGAATTTATAAGGAGAAGACAAAGAAATGGCATGACAAGAAAATTAAGGTTCGAATTTTTGAGCCGGGGCAAAGTGTACTCCTTTTTAATTCTCGTTTGAAGCTTTTTCCGGGAAAATTGAAGTCAAGATGGTCGGGTCCTTTTTCGGTGGTTAATGTTTATCCTCACGGGGCGGTGGAAATTGAAAATATGGCGGACCACACTACTTTCACGGTTAATGGGCAACGTCTCAAGCATTATTTTGGAGGACCCATTGCTCGTGAAAAAGTCTTCACCACTCTCACCGATCCTCCCTAGATCTAGGGGAGGCCCAAAGTCAAGCTAACGACTCTAACTTAGAACTACAAAAATATCCTTTCTTCTCCCTTATCTTTGTATTTATATGTTTCAATTTTTTTTAGAGTCGCTTTTTAAAGCCCTCCCAAGTTTGTGGGTTTGTAGGGAGGTGTACATAGAGTCCCCACACAAAAAAATATTTTTCTTTCTTTTCTTTTCTTTTGTTTTTTTTATTCAATGAGAGATGATGCTTAATTGTTTTCCCTACTTTCTTGAGCTTGAATTTTGATGCAGGAGAAAATCTCTAAGTTTGGGGGTAGCTCGATTGATCTATGGAGATGATTATTCACGGCTCAAACTTCAAGTGAATCGGCATTTCGGGAGTTTTCTTCCTCCTCCTTTATTTACATGTTTATGCTTATAAACATTGGGGACAATGTTCGTCTTTAAGTTTGGGGGTGTGGTTAGAAATTTCCTTGAATTTTTTTCAAAAATTTAGACTTTTGGTCCATGCTTGTTGCTTTGTAGTTGCAATTCTAGGGGTTGATTATATGATAGCCTAGAATATTGTTGGGATTCTCATGTTAATTTATCTCAAGCATGCTTCTCATATTCATGGTGCATATAAGTCTTGATTTTCTTTGAGTGCTATCTAGCGAAGGATTATGTTATTCATAAAGAGCTTGGTAGAGTGAATGTTGAGAGTGAAGAAAAAGAAAAAAAAATTGATGCCATGTTTGTCCATCTTCAAAGCGAAGCATGATCATAGTAGCAATTTTGATGTGATTTAGGCCATTTTTGGACCGTTAGTGCCATATCGACCTACCCATTTATGAATGATTTCCTAGTGTCCCTTTTGAGCCTTATGCAATGAATGGTGTGTGCAAAGCACACAAGACCCCATTCGACTTCATTTTCTATCACCCACATCATCCTAACCCATGAACCTAAACACTTTTATCCAACCCTTTAAGAGAGCATGAATTGGAATGAATTGTTGTATTATTTCTTGGAGGGTATGTGTTGTTCATGGAAGTGCTTAATCTTCTAAATGCAAAAGTTGTGGAAATTGTTGTTGAATTGATGGTTGTAAATTTGTGAAAAGCCTTTATTAAAAAAAGAAGAAAAAAAAAAGTGAGAAAGAAAGAAGGGCTATTTGAAAAGGGTCAAAACGACCATTTGTTCTTCATCATTTGAAAGAAAATGGATAAATCAAAGGGTGTTTGTTTCTAATGGTCTTGGGGTAGTTGAAAGACTCCTTCATCTTTTATTGAAAATTTGATTGTGGAAGTAACTTGAGTGGCTCCAAAGATTGAACTTTAATCTATGAAGCAAGTTTGATTTGAAGACTCCAATTTTATGCTCTCTTACCTTGTTTCATCCTATCTCTTCTTTGGTAGCCCCACCTTGGCTAGCATTACAAGCTTGAAAAGTCCTAATGATCTTGTTGCTACTTGTGGTTGTGTTAGCATTATTCCTCTTGAAAGCATGGTATTAAGTTTCCTTGTGTGAGATTCAGATATATATATTAATTGCCTTGCCGCCTTGATTGTATAATCTTAGCTAGACTATGTGTTTGGGATTTGTTAGCTTTGCATTCGTGGCTTTGCATTTGTAAGAGATTTATTACCTTGAGAATCTTGGTGGGTTCTTGCTATCATGTTTTCAACCCAAAGAGTTCTATAAAGTGATAAGCATGATGAATTCTAAGCAAGTGTTCAATCTTTCATAATCCTGAGCGTATATTTCGTGTTATATCGCTTCTTTTGCTCGAGGA
>CM028378.1:150802535-150944569 GCA_013146195.2 Codonopsis lanceolata | reverse complement strand
TTGCTCAATAAAGTGAGGTGACTCCGAGAGCAAATGGGAACCGTTAGAGTTGCAAAGAGATTTTCAAAATCCATGAAGTCACAAGCATTGATCCACCAACTCTAGAACTCAAGCCACTTCCTAAACATCTCAAGTATGTATTTTAGGAGATTCTAACACATTACCTATTATTTCTTCTCTTACCGATGTGCAGAACAAAAATTGATACGGGTTCTATGAGCACAAGGAAGCTATTGGACTTTCATGGATATCAAAGGCATTAATCCTTCTCTATGCACTCATAAAATATATCTTGAGGAGGAATGCAAGCCATCGGTAGAAGCACAAAGGAGACTTCACCCACCAATGAAAGAAGTTGTTAAAAGGAGATTATAAAGTGGCTCTACGGCATCATTTATCCTATTCTCCGATAGCAAGTGGGTGAGCCCGATTCAATGTGTAACACCAAAAAAGGAGGCATGACTAGGTGACTAATGATGATAATGAGCTCATTCCAACAAGAATAGTGGTGGGTTGGCGAAGTTTGTATTGACTACCTAAGCTTAACAAGGCCACTGCAAAGATCATTTTCCTCTTCCTTCATCGACCAAATGATTGATCGGGTTGGCATGCCATGAGTTCTATTGTTTTCTTTGATGGATTCCTGTATCATCAAATTGAAATTGCTACCCGAAGATCAAGAGAAGACTACATTCACATGTCCATACTTGTATTTCTTTTGCTTTTAGACGCTTGCCTTTCTAAGGTCAGTGTAATGCACCCGCCACTTTTCAAAGGTGTATGATGTCTATTTTTTCTGATATGGTGGAGCAACAAATTGAGGTCTTCATGGATGATTTTTCGGTGTTTGGAGATAGTTTTGACTCATGCTTGCATAATCTCTCCCGAAGTTCTTAAAAGGTGCAAGAGCACAAATCTTGTGTTGAATTGGGAAAAGTTGTCATTTCATGGTGACCGAGGGTGTGGTTCTAGGCCACAAAATTTCTTCGAAAGTGGATTGAGGTTGATCGAGCAAAATAGAAGTGATTGAGAAATTGCCTCCACCAACAAATGTCAAAGGAATTCAAGTTTCTTGGGCCATGGTTTCTATCGTCGATTTATAAAAGATTTTTCCAAGATTACTAAGCCTCTATGTAATCTTTTGGAAAAAGATGTGCAATTTATTTTTGATAGTGATTGTTTGGTGGCCTTTGAAAAATTGAAAAAGGCTCTTGTTACCGCTCCGATCATTGTCACGCCGGATTGGGAGAAACCGTTTGAGCTCATGTGTGATGCTAGTGATTATGCCATTGGGGCCGTGCTTGGTCAAAGAAGAAATAAGATTTTTCATGCAATCTACTATGCAAGTAAGACCTTGAATGAAGCTCAAGTTAATTATGCTACTACGTAAAAGGAATTTCTTGCTATAGTGTTTGCCTTTGATAAGTTCCGTTCCTATATTCTTGGGACCAAGACGGTTGTCTACACCGAGGTTGATTAGATGGGTTCTTCTTCTTCAAGAATTTGATGTGGAGATAAGAGATCGAAAAGGGGTGGAAAATCAAGTGGCCGATCATTTGTCAAGGTTGGAGCAAGATGAAGCTACTATGGAGCATGGTATTATCAAAGAATCTTTTCCGGATGAGTATCTCTTCTCTATCTCTTTCAAGGAAGTTCCTTGGTATGCCGACTTTGTGAATTATATTGTGAGCAATGTGTTGCCACCGGACTTGTCATATTCTCAAAGAAAAAAATTTCTTCATGATGTCAAGCATTATTATTGGGATGAGCCATTTTTATTCAAGCAAGGGAAGGATAGAGTTTTGCGAAGATGTGTGCCTAAGGAGGAGCAAGAGTCTATTTTACTCCATTGTCATTCTTCTTCATATGGAGGGCATTTTGGGGTTTCAAGACCGCTACAAAAGTGCTTCAAAGTGGATTCTTTTGGCCTTCTCTTTTAAGGATGCTCATGAGTTTGTGGTTCGTTGATCGTTGCCAAAGGATGGGAAATATTTCAAGCTTCATGAGATGCCCCTTCATGGTATTCTTGAGGTAGAAATTTTTGATGTGTGGGTATTGACTTCATGGGTCCATTTGTCTCTTCTTATGGCAATCTCTATATTCTTCTTGGTGGATTATGTTTCAAAGTGGGTTGAAGCCGCCGCTTTACCTACTAATGATGCTCGGGTTGTTACCAAATTTCTTCAACGAAACATTTTCACTGCTTTGGTACACCTAGAGTTATTATTAGTGATGGTGGATCTCATTTTTGTAACAAATTGCTTGATGGAATTTTGGCTAAATATGGTGTGAGGCACAAGGTTGCAACAACTTATCATCCCCAAACAAGTGGGCAAGTGGAAGTTTCAAATCGGCAAGTGAAGCAAATTCTTGAGAAGGTGGTGAATCCTTCACGGAAAGATTGGTCTCAAAAGTTAGATGATGCATTATGGGCTTATAGGATTCGGCTTTCAAAACACCTCTTGGTATGTCTCCATATCAACTAGTGTTTGGTAAAGCTTGTCATCTTCGGTAGAGATTGAGCACAAGGCATATTGGGCTATTCGAAAGCTCAATTTTGATATGCAAGCCGCCGGTGAAAGAAGGTTACTTCAATTGGAGGAATTGGATGAATTCCGTCTTGATGCATTTGAAAATGCGAGAATTTATAAGAGAAGACAAAGAAATGGCATGACAAGAAAATTAAGGTTCGAATTTTTGAGCCGGGGCAAAGTGTACTCCTTTTTAATTCTCGTTTGAAGCTTTTTTCGGGAAAATTGAAGTCAAGATGGTCGGGTCCTTTTTCGGTGGTTAATGTTTATCCTCACGGGGCGGTGGAAATTGAAAATATGGCGGACCACACTACTTTCACGGTTAATGGGCAACGTCTCAAGCATTATTTTGGAGGACCCATTGCTCGTGAAAAAGTCTTCACCACTCTCACCGATCCTCCCTAGATCTAGGGGAGGCCCAAAGTCAAGCTAACGACTCTAACTTAGAACTACAAAAATATCCTTTCTTCTCCCTTATCTTTGTATTTATATGTTTCAATTTTTTTTAGAGTCGCTTTTTAAAGCCCTCCCAAGTTTGTGGGTTTGTAGGGAGGTGTACATAGAGTCCCCACACAAAAAAATATTTTTCTTTCTTTTGTTTTGTTTTGTTTTTTTAATTCAATGAGAGATGATGCTTAATTGTTTTCCCTACTTTCTTGAGCTTGAATTTTGATGCAGGAGAAAATCTCTAAGTTTGGGGGTAGCTCGATTGATCTATGGAGATGATTATTCACGGCTCAAACTTCAAGTGAATCGGCATTTCGGGAGTTTTCTCTTCCCTCCTCCTTTATTTACATGTTTATGCTTATAAACATTGGGGACAATGTTCATCTTTAAGTTTGGGGGTGTGGTTAGAAATTTCCTTGAAATTTTTTTTCAAAAATTTAGACTTTTGGTCCATGCTTGTTGCTTTGTAGTTGCAATTCTAGGGGTTGATTATATGATAGCCTAGAATATTGTTGGGATTCTCATGTTAATTTATCTCAAGCATGCTTCTCATATTCATGGTGCATATAAGTCTTGATTTTCTTTGAGTGCTATCTAGCGAAGGATTATGCTATTCATAAAGAGCTTGGTAGAGTGAATGTTGAGAGTGAAGAAAAAAAAAAAATTGATGCCATGTTTGTCCATCTTCAAAGCGAAGCATGATCATAGTAGCAATTTTGATGTGATTTAGGCCATTTTTGGACCGTTAGTGCCATATCGACCTACCCATTTATGCATGATTCCCTAGTGTCCCTTTTGAGCCTTATGCAATGAATGGTGTGTGCAAAGCACACAAAGACCCCCATTCGACTTCATTTTCTATCACCCACATCATCCTAACCCATGAACCTAAACACTTTTATCCAACCCTTTAAGAGAGCATGAATTGGAATGAATTGTTGTATTATGTCTTGGAGGGTATGTGTTGTTCATGGAAGTGCTTAATCTTCTAAATGCAAAAGTTGTGGAAATTGTTGTTGAATTGATGGTTGTAAATTTGTGAAAAGCCTTTATTGAAAAAAAAAGAAAAGAAAAAAAAAGTGAGAAAGAAAGAAGGGCTATTTGAAAAGGGTCAAAACGACCATTTGTTCTTCATCATTTGAAAGAAAATGGATAAATCAAAGGGTGTTTGTTTCTAATGGTCTTGGGGTAGTTGAAAGACTCCTTCATCTTTTATTGAAAATTTGATTGTGGAAGTAACTTGAGTGGCTCCAAAAAGATTGATCTTAATCTATGAAGCAAGTTTGATTTGAAGACTCCAATTTTATGCTCTCTTACCTTGTTTCATCCTATCTCTTCTTTGGTAGCCCCAACCTTGGCCTAGCATTACAAGCTTGAAAAAGTCCTAATGATCTTGTTGCTACTTGTGGTTGTGTCAGCATTATTCCTCTTGAAGGCATGGTATTAAGTTTCCTTGTGTGAGATTCAGATATATATATTAATTGCCTTGCTCGCCTTGATTGTATAATCTTAGCTAGACTATGTGCTTGGGGATTTGTTAGCTTTGCATTCGTGCCGAGTTGCATTTGTAAGAGATTTATTACCTTGAGAATCTTGGTGGGTTCTTGCTATCATGTTTTCAACCCAAAGAGTTCTATAAAGTGATAAGCATGATGAATTCTAAGCAAGTGTTCAATCTTTCATAATCCTTGAGCGTATATTTCGTGTTATATCAGTTCTTTGCTCGAGGACGACCAAAGTTTAAGTTTGGGGGTGTTGATGAGTTCATATTTTTATATATTTTTCCCCATGTTTTATTCCCAATTTATATGATTTTCGTATTTATTTTGCCCAAAGAATTGTATTTATTGTGATTTTATTGTGTTTAAGGTACTTGGGCATGGATTCAAGCTTTAAAGGATTAATTCATAGCAAATTGGGAAGATTCAATTCAATTCTTGAAGTTTGAAGTCAATTAATCAAGGTCCGTTAGCTTTCCGTTGAGCATTTGTAAAGCAAAGGATTGAATTGATAGAAGAAAAGGGCTAACGGACGTTAAAAGAAGAGCTAGAAGAACTAACGGAGGCTGAAAATATTAACTGAGGACCAAAATGCAAGCCTGGAAGAATTCTGGAAGGCGGCGCCAACATTCTGAAGTCCAGGGGCACCGGAGTAAGATCTTATTTTCCAGGGGAGGCCGGCGCTAATTCTTGGAACTTGGTAATCTTCGCGTTGTCGATCAGAGAAGCAGCCACGTCGCCCATCCGCTAACCAGCGACCCGCGTGCAGCCTAAGCGGATCCAAGTCGCCCGGCCCAAACCCGCGTCCATTCTGTTCCTCTAACCCGCGTTCTGGCCCAGTTTCCTGTCACTATCTAGCCCATTTCAGCCTTTGGGCGACCCGCGAAATCTTCTTGGTTGACCCTTCAGCCAGCCGCGACCCAGCTTCCTTATTTCTCTCCATTTTACCCTTATAACTCCATTGTTCTTCCAGTTTTACCCCTAACAGCCCAGCCTCCTTACTTCCTTCCATTTTGATCAGGCAATCCATATTATTCACCAAGTTTTGGAGAAACATACACGGCTGGAGCAAAAACAAGGAAGAAGGAAGAAGGATTTTTTTTCTCTTCTTAGTTTTGTTCATCATCTTCAAAGGCTAGATTTTGTCAAGGAATGTAAAGGAATTATCCTTCCAATCTCCATTAAAGTATTGTATCACTCACTCTTTATTTTTAATATCATCATGAATTATTTTCTTGGAGTATTGATGTGTAATTCCTTTTTCATTATGAGCTAAATATTTATTGTTAGGATTGTGATGAATCTCTAATTTTAAAGCATGCTCTAATATTTTTTTCTCTCTCAATAGCACTTTAATTTATTTTACGGTTATTAATTTGTTGTGTTTAATGCTTCTAATTATTTGATCAATAGTTAGATGATTTTAGAATTGTTTTGGATCCGCGAGAGCTACCACTACTTTTCGGACTAGCAATTTAATTGTTGGTATTTTGTAGCATAGAGATATAGCACAAAATCCGATAGTCATGTTAGAGAACTTATTCTTATTGCAATTTACACATTTATCTATAAGATGCGAGAGCCCGTAGGTAGATGTGTAACTTAGGGTTGCTATAAGATGCGAGAGTCTGTAGCGACTAAATTTGTGTTCTCGACTACCCTAGATGAATTATAGAAAATTGAGAGAGTAGATAAATTGAGCATGTGGATAATTGGAGTGAAATTACAATCCTAACATTTTCATCCTTGAGAAAACTCGTCATCAATCGCGCGTAGTTGATAATTTTTATTTCCTGCTTATTTTAATTGCTTTAGTTTTAATTGCATCGCTAAAAAAAAATCGATTGTTTAGATAAAGTCATTAAATCCATAATTTTAGTAATTAGGAAAATATACGTCATAATTGTCTCTGTGGGATCGATACTTGTGCTTACGCACTATATTACTTGTGAACGACCGGGTATTCTTGCCCGTTTCGATTTTCGCTCGTTCACAACCCCTCACAATTTTATATGTACATTGACAAAAATAGCCCTACATGTGGTAACAAAGCTTCCTAATTTATGAAACATTTATTGGAGATATAATATTTAGGATAGGCCACCGTCGGACAAAGTCCCACTCTCTCATAGTCTAACCCACCAATACATGGAGTGTCAGATAAAAATGATCCATTTTAAAAAAAATATCCGTAAAATCGTCTTACCCAAAATTTTACCTAATATTTGAGCCCGTTAAAATTTGATTATTTGTAGTCCAACTGTTAAATTGACTATTCTAATTAGTTGTTTCCTTCTACTAAACTTATGTTTGAATTGTAATATATGTATATATATATATATATATTTTTTTTTTTGATTATTGTTTTTATTTTTTATTTTTTTATTATTAGAGAAAAAAAGTTGAGCATGCTAATGGCTTGGTTGGGTTAGGCATGGGAAAGACTAGAAGGGTCTTTGACTTGGCTTGAGCTGGATTTGACAGGCTCGTTCAGCTGGGCGAGATTGGAAATTGGGGGTTCAAAATATAGGAGTGGATTTGGGATTAGGCAAGAGATAATCGCGGGTCGGTCCTTTTTTTTGGGATTTACAACCACTCTAGTGTCCATTTTTTTTCCATAAGTCTACTTTCCTAAAACTATTCCTTAAATGCCCCGTTCTTTGAAACACAATCTCTTCCCCATTTCTCCCCCATTTGTGCTCTGTTTCTTGGGATTGATAGCTCGCTTTTTTCTTGGTTTTATGGTCTGGCCACCAACACTGTTTGGGATAATTTGCCTGCGTAATAAAAGCCATAATTTGACTACTTTGGTTGATGAAAGTCTATTTTCCAATCGCTTTGTCGATATCGAGTTTCCCGCATCGGTGGCTGCCTCAGACGAGATCCTTTGCCTTTTCTTTCAGAAGTATCCGCCAACCTCAATGCAGGGCCGGTCCAAGGGGGAGATTGAGTAAACTAGCGCTTTAGGTCTCATCCAATAGGAGGTCTCAATTTTTTTAAACCATTAGTATTAGTACTTAGGTTTCCACTTTTCAAATTCCAAGTTTTCTAATTAAACTTAATTTACTAAATAAAATAGATTATTATTTTTCTCCTTAATTATCTGCTTCTCTAAGAGATGACCATTACGACACTAACGCAGTTAGCAGACTCCCACCAAGGCACCAATGGTTTCCACTAGCTTTATTATCTATTGAAAAAAAATTGTTAAGTGAAATCGATTACAATAATTTAATAAATGATTTTGTATCTCAAAAAGCACGAAAGATAAACTTCAAATAAAAATATAATAATTTTAATAATAAATTATTATTTATTTTTAAAAGGCATCATTCTATAGTTCGCTTTAGGCCTCCATAATGGTTGGGCCGACCCTGTCTCGATGTCCTTTCTTAGGTTTTACATTTATGAGATTAGAGTGGGGGGGCAAGTGAGGTAGGGAAGAAAGGCTGCAAGGAAGTCAAGAAGAAGCTTTCATATGGATTTGTTCCTAGGGAAGGGACAAACCCACATGATTCAGTTGAGTTGGCATTGTTTCTACAAAAATCAAATACTAATGTTATGATGAGAAGGTAGAAAAAGCACTATCTATAGGGCATTTTCTTTGGATTGATGCCCAAATTTGAGCTGCGATTTTTGTATTACGATCCCTAAATTTTGACAGACTTTAATTGTGTATTGTGATGCCCAATTTTTGAATTACGATTTCCATTGCTGTGCCCAATTTTTGAATTACGATGCCAAAATTTGAAAAGACTTTAATTTTGTATTACGATGCCTACTTTTTCAATTACGATGCTCAAATTTGGACAGACTTCAATTGTGCATTGCGAGACCCAAATTTAGGCAGGGACTTTGTCTGCGCGTTTTTCCTTCATTAAGGATAATTTTGACGTTTTACCCCCAAAAGTGTACTTAACCGGTCGAATAAAAAAAAAGTGGACTGAAGAGGTTATAATTTCATCACAGGGGACCGACCCGATTATCACCCATTAGGCAAACCGCAAACCCATCTTGTTGCCATCACTATTTATAAGTCATATATATGTTCGGGCTTTACTTTGGGCGAGAGTTGCTACGTGCTAATTGATTATATGTAAAGTAGATAATTCTGTTATGAGTGATAATAGGTCTGGTACCTTTTCAATAATATTCAAACTCTGAGGTATTTTATTTGTTTTTAAAACGAAAAAATAAACTTTTTGGACAAAAAGACGATTATGCCATTAATGGAAGGAAATAAGCGTACCATCTCCTTTGTCTTTCTATCTCTTATGTACCTCTCTCTCTCTTTCTCTTTCACTTTAATAGAAGTAAAGACAAAAATGGTAGGGAAAATAAAGCAATTATATACAAGTTTTAAAAAGTATTCATTACTGTATCCATTTTTGTGGATGGGATCGGACTCCAAAAATGAGAATGAGAGAGAAACCCTTAGAACACACCCTCTTCATCTGGCTTTCCTCTCCGTTCTCTTATGGGATCTTCGTTGTATGGCACTCTCGTCTGTATCAGAAAGGATTGGAAACCAGTCTCGTGTAAATGAATCTAACTTACGATATCCAACTCGCGTGGAATGAATGATTGGCTTGATGCTTTCATAAGGAAGCCATCGAAGGCTTTCCACAAATTCTGCCTTAAAAGAGAAGCAACTCCTCTCATTAAGTAAATATAGATCCTTTGCAGTTCCCTGTATAACTTCTCGATGTACATTTATTATGGAAAAGATAAGGCTACGGTCACTTGCGATGCTTGCATCAGAATTTACGATGTTTGCATCGCAACCATCGACTCTTGAGTCGCAAGCTCCAACGTTTACAACGCAACCAGCGACGCTTAAATCATGAACTCCAACGTTTGCATCGTCACCTCCGACAATTGAATCACAACTGGGTTTGTTGGGTCTATCATCTTCTTCATTGGAAGCAATATCATTAAATTCCCCTGCAATTCACCATGATTGACTATGCCAAGAAGAATATGGGCAAGAAGACTTGTAATATGTTAAAATACGTAGCTTTGTAATGGAAACTAAAGGTGATTTAACTTACCCTATAATTAGTTTGTTAGTATGCAACCAAATTCCCTTGCAAACACAAAAGGAATAATTACTTGGGGAAAAGCTGCCTGAAACAAGGAGCATATAATATACCAACAATTGTAATCATCATCCATGACAGGGCCGGCCCTGAATTTTCAAGGGCCCTTGGGCAAAAATGAAAAGTGAGGCCCCCCTTTAGAAAAATAAAAATAAAATCTTACTTTTTTTTTTTTTTTCACTTTTCAACATTAAAAGTAATGAAAAAAGTATAAAATCAACAAACGCACACGAGTAAATAAGTATCAAATAATTATTGAAAAATGCTAGATCTTCTTGCATTTTGAGAAGCAAAATCATCAATAAGGTCGTCAAAATTAACTTTTTTCGCCATCTTATTTTCAATGCATAAAATTGCTAAGCCATTTAATCTTTGTTGAGACATAGTTGAACGTAAGTATGATTTTATTAATTTTAGTTTTGAAAAGCTTCTTTCTGGCGATGCGACGATGTATAGTTAATAAAATTCTATAAGCAATAGAAATATTAGGAAAACAATCTAAAGTTTTAACAAACTCAAGAATTTCGATGGCTGACTTTATATCTTTTGGTAGACACGTTTGCAACACTTGCAATTCAGAAAATAAATTATTGGCATCAATGTCAAATTTCTCATTATGTTTTAGGGCAACTTGAAGATTAACACAACATTCATGCAATCTATTATCATCTAATGAATTCAACTTCTTGGGATTAAACAAAAAACCAAAAATGTTTTCAAAAATATTCAATTGTTCAAGTCTATTCTTTAAAGATGTAATAGCAATATCCACAACAACAAAAAAATAATTAATCTTAAAAGACTCCTCAGGAGATTGTGATATGTCTTCATGACAATTTTCATCAAATTGTTTTTTTCTATGAATTTTACGTTTTTGAGCAAAGATAGGATCAATTTCCATTTTAGATGCAAGTTCTTTGGCTAATACTAGGGCTTCTTGATAACCATCCTCCCTATATCTTTCAAAATACGAAATCAAACCTTTCAAAATAGTTATTGCACTATTAATTTGCATATCTTCAGATTGTAATTTCTTACTAATCAAGTTAATTTTCTTCAAAATATTATGCCATATAGTCATGCCCAATAAAAATTCAAAACTTTCAAGTTGAGTTGCTAATGTCTCGGCCTCACTTTTAGTTTTGGCATCTTCACTTACTCTCGACAATTCAAATAAGGCTTCTCTTATCTCTTCAGGCTGAGTGATTATGGCTGTAATACTATTAACATGACTTTCCCACCTTGTTGTTGATAATGGTTTTAAAGTTAATTGATGAACGTGATCTAGTAAAATTTTCCATCTTTTTGTAGAACTAGCAAATAAGGTATACATGCGTTGCACAGTTCCAAAAAAAGAGATAGTTTTAACACAAGAATTTGTCATATCACATATTGTTAAATTAAGAGAATGGCAAGCACATGACATATAAAATGCTCTTGGATTGATTTCGAGAAATCTCTTTTGTACACCTTGATGTTTTCCTTTCATATTGGAACCATTATCATAACCTTGTCCCCTTACATTATCAATATCAAGTTTGAGTAATTCTAAAACAGATTGTAATTCATTGAAAAGCCATAATCCAGATGTATCATCAACTATTAAAAATTCTATGAAATATTCCTCTATCTTTATTGGACAACTTAACATATCAACACATCGAATTATTAAAGTCATTTGTTCATTGTGGCTTACATCCGAAGTACAATCAAGTATCACCGAAAAATACTTAGCCTCTTTTATTTTTTCAATTATAGTGTTTTTTACTTTAGAGCTTAATATTGAAATCAACTCATTTTGAATCTTATGACTAAGGTAATGATAATGAATTTCCTTTTTTGAATACGTCTAAAATGCTCTTGCATTACTAAATCAAATTCGCAATTAATTCAAGTAACCCTAAAAATTTCCATTATTATTTTGGTAAATCTTTTCATTTTCTCCACGAAAAGCCAAATTTCGAGTACAAAGACATTTTACAACGAAATAATTCTTACCAAAACTAGTTTCCAATGTTCTTTATCTTTCTTAATTTGGGTTTGTAACTCTTTATCAATTGTTTCATTTTTTTTCAATCTAATTTGCAAATCTAACTAAATTCTCATATTGTTGATATGCTCAATACCGTTCTCATGTTTTTTTCAATCTCTCACTTAAACGTTTCCAATCATCAAGGCCTTCATTTGCTAGCAAACTAATATTTTGCACCGATTTAAATAATTTACAACAAAAACAGTACACTTTGTTCGCATCTTTTGAGTAAACAAGCCATTTTCTATCTTGATTCTCTCCATTTTGTAATTTTCTTGTATAATAAGAATATGCAAAATGTCTAGAAAGCCCATCTATAGGAAATTTCAAATTACTCTCTCTTATAGGACCTTTCTCCACTAAAATATCTCTTGTTTTATTATCAATGTTATCTCAAGTTCTTGGATCATATATATTCAAAGCTTGACTAGTTTGTTCAATTTTATTTTCATTCTCAATTAAATTATCATCTTCTTCATTCAAATCATCACTATCATCTTCTTTCATTTCTTCTTCATTCAAATCATTAGTATCATCATCTTTCATTTCTTCTTCCCCACTCATTATACGTTCGTTTTCTTCTTCTTTATTACTCGGTTGTGATTCATCAATTGGATCTTTAACGGAAAAACTATTTTTAAAAAACTTATCAAGTGCTCCTCTTTGAGTTTTCTTCATCTCATCATCTGTTTTTCTTTTATTTCTTTTTTGACTTCCGGATAAATATTTTCTTGGTAACATGTTTGCACTATAAATTCAATTCTAAAATAAAATACTCAAAGATAAATCTAACACAAATAACGATAATAAATAAAAATGATAGTCAAAGAGCAATAAAACCTGATTTTTGCTTCCAATGTTTATGTTGAATTGTTGATATAAATATAAAACATCCAAGGATCCACCCAAAAATTATTGTAAATAAGACTTTTTGTATTTCTAATTTTCAAGCAAACCTGCAAGGAAATTTGGGAAAACAAACAAAATTTCATAAATCATAAACAAATCAAAAATAAAATCATCACAAATTCACAATGATGATCTGTGATCATGATTCATGACTAATTTATATTGTCTAATGTATATTAACAATGAGTCAATGACTCATCCTAATTACAGTGATTAAAAAAATCCAAAGAGTCAAAGACTAATCAAGAATCAAGACATTTCCCAATTAAAAAAACAATTAACCAAATAAAAAAACAATTAACCAAATTTGTTTTTCACTTTCTCTCCACTATTTGTTTTTCCCTTTTTCTCAAAGTCACTGTCTCACGTAAGAGACAGCCTCACAGGCAGCTCATTGCTCACAGTCACTCACATTAGTCACATAGTCACATTTCACAAAGTCAAAACTCAATTTTCCTTATTTTCGGTTTCTCTCTAGTCTCTCACTCTCTCTATCCATAAAAATCAAACTAGCAAAGCTACAGAGTAGCCAGTCGGCCCAGTCTACTGTCTACAGAGGTAACAGAGCTGCCGGAGAGTCGGAGGGAGAGAGAGCATACCTTTGGCTTTTAGAGTTTGAGCCGTGCTGGTGCTGCCGCCTGCCAGAATAGAAGCGCCAAGCGGCGAAGTGCCTTGCCGGCTGCCGTCGTCCGTCGTCTCGTCATGCGGCTACCAAGTAGCGATTTCGGCCAACGATTCAGATTCTGTGTCGGCCGTCGGCGATTCCAAAGAATCAAAGATTTAGCCGCTCAAAGTGATTACGTGAAAGAGAATTAGAGATTTAGAGGCAAAGCGAAGAATTCAAGAAAATCCCCAAATTTGATTTCTATAATTGTATTCCAATGTAAATTGATAATGATGTAAGATGTTTTTTTCAAATTTCAATTTGGGAAACTATGTTTATAATAGATGAGAAGAGAAGGAGACCGTTGTCCGTTGTCCATTGGTTCATGCCTCCTCGTTCCATCTCGTTCAGTCGTTCTTCTGTGTGAGCCGTCAGCGGTCAACGTATTGCCTTGCCGTTTTGGTGTAAAAGAACGGTAAATTTTTTTTACATATACCCCCCTTATAGAAGTACATATGAACTCGGGGCCCCCCAAAATTTGGGGCCCATGGCGGTTGCCCCCCTGGACATACCCCAGGGCCGGCCCTGCATCGAAGACTCTGATGCATGCATCAGATGTTGTACAGATAGAGTTTGAGAAGTCTCATAAATGTTTGAGTTTCCTGTATGGGGTCATTTTTGTTTAAATGAATGAAGCATTTGTTGGAATGAGGTATAGCCATTGTTGCAAGTGAGACACAAACGTTCATCTTCTGAACATCTGGGATAGTTTATTTAAAACATTGTTATTATTGGTTCGTCGTGTTTTTTCAACCATTGCCAGTAACTTTTGAAAAATAATCAATACGAAGGCCAAATGTGGTTAATCATGTTTGAAAGAATCACAGCAGGGGGATGGTAAAAAAGGCCCAGTGAATGAGGTTGAATGGGTTTCCACCCACCCTGGTAGCGTAGCTCTCTTTACCTTGCTCATCGGTACCGTTCACTGAAGAAGAAGAATGTCAGAGAAGAATTATTTGGGATTCTTTGAAGAGGAATATGGTCGTTAATATATCATATTCTCATTGACCAAGCCCAAATCTTCGCAAAAGGGAGAAATATTTATGGCTGATAGCTACCGAGAAATGGTTCGTGTTAAAGACGAGGCAGGTGGCGGTAAAGAGGGGCATTTTAGGAAGAAACAAGCAGGAAATTTGTGGTTTAAAAATAAAATAGGGTACTTCGGCGGTTATAATATCACAAAAGGGGACCGCCCCGCAATAAACTCTTATGTTTGTCATTTAGAGTATCTCGTGAATCCTAATTGGGAGAAATTCGGGCTGTTCCTTTGTAATGAAATTATAACAGGAAAAGTCTTTTATATTTGTGTTTAAACCGCTAAAGTACAATTTTGGAGGGAAAATGATGAAAATACCCTTAATGAAGAAAAGACGCGCGGACAAAGCCACTCCCCAAATTTGGGCATCACAATGAAAATATTGGGCATCACTATGCACAATTGAAATATGTCAAACTTTTGGGCATCACAATGCAAAAAGCCACTGCCTAAACTTGGGCATCGCTATGCACAATTGAAATTGTCAAAATTTTGGGCATCACAATGCTAAAAGTCATTGGTCAAATTTGGGCATCACAATGCAAAAAGCCACTGCCCAAATTTGGGCATCGCAATGAAAACATTGAGCATCGTCATGCACAATTGAAAACTATCAAAATTTTAGGGATTGTAATGCTTAAATCCCAGCTCAAATATGGGCATCACAATGCAAAAATTGGACATCGCAATACACAAATTGGGCATCGAAAAACTTCTGAAGCCAAAAATAGTCCTTAAACAACGTTTTGTGGCCTTAAAATGAAGACATCACAAAGTAAACCCAATGTGCTTTATAGATCTCATAGAAGTTTCGATTTGATATGCGGTGGGTCCCGTGGTTCATCCGGGATCGAAAGTTATTCCATGCTGATGGAAGAGTCCTCAATTTTTTTTATTTCTACCAGTGCATTAGTTTCAAAACTGCCGTAGAAGATGAATGGTCGGCAATGGAGAAAAAGAGAGATGGAGACAAAATTGGATGACGAGCAGATCTGAGTAAAAGAGGAGAAAGACAAAGCGAAAGAAGAAGACGGAAGATGAAGAACGAAGTATTAGCGCACGGGGAGTTTTGGAACAAATTTATAAAAATATACTTTTGCGGTTTTTTTAAAAAGGTACTGGAGCACTTACAATTCCAGCAGATGGTACCGGCCCACAGTTATTCCATCCTAATTTGTTCGACATAACACTATTTTTTCACAGTTTAGCCCAACAATATACGGTGGGTTGGATCAACGAGATTCGTCTTACCTAAAATACATGTAAGACAATATTTCCTAAGTTTTTACCTTACATTTATATGCACATTTTACATTTTTACGGATACTACTTTCCCAACTATAGCTATATGTTGATTATAGATCCAGGATTTTAGGGGTGAGGTTTGTGAATGTCCTGTATTCCATGGTTACGATTTGATTAATACCCCAAAAATTGCTAATTCAATGATTGAGATCAACATCGAAACTCTGTGTTTGTTTGGTGGTTCCATGAAAAATTCTCTGTACAAAAGCTCAACTTTTAAGAACTTGACAATAATTTTTTTTACAAAAATTGGCATATAAAGGGTGTTACGTTTAATTTTGAAGAAGAATGTTTAAGTAAATATCACATCTCATACATTGAAAACCACCTCTCTTTTTTGAGAAAATTACATTAAGACAAGCACTTATAATTGAGGTCAAAGGTAAAGCCATGAAATTTGGGATTAGGAGTTGGCTTAGTTTTTAATTGTGCTCGGCTGATTACTATAGTAAAAATGGCGGCTAGCCGGCTACCTTTTCTATAGACCGTAAGGATAACCCAACAATTAAAGAGCAATCTCTTGTAAAATTGTATTATGTATCTTTTTGTGAGATCGAGTCCCACTATTTTATAGTTTAATTCATTAATACATGGTTGGTCAGGTAAATATGATCCGTTTTAGAAAAAATACTCGTAAAACCGTTTTATTTAAGTTTTTGCCACAATTAATACGAAATCAAATCTCCTGTACCACAAAATGTGTCACTTTCATCTTAACCATTGTACATGTGAAAGTGGTACACACTTCATGGCACAGGAGATTAGATTCCAATTACTACTGGGTTCACTCAAAAGAATTAATGCTTAAAAATCTAATAATTAAAGGATATATAAATAACATTTAAGTGATCATAATTATAATAATGCTTGAGGATAAGTAATACTTCTGGGCAAAAAGTAATTATTCAATTTTATGATGTTTCACTTAAAAATTAAATTTTAAAAATTAATACATCAAAAAGTCATTTTATTATTAATAAGGTACTAAAAATGTTATTTTTTAAAAAAGTTTAACTTTTTAACAGAGACTCTTTGCCAGAAATAAAGGGAGTACGTTAATAAAAAATTAAGGAAAAAGTTGAAATTTCATAAGATTGTAAACATAGTATTTGAAAGTGGAATCCTTAAGTAGCAAAATAATATAGTAAATTCTTCAAACGAAAGGAATAGAGTAATTATAAGGAATAATTACGGGCCGGTATACTTTTGTAAAATTTTAACAGCTCCACTCCCCTATTCTTTTTATTCAACCCGTAAAGTGCTTTCTCAAAATTTGTTTCAAAAATATCCTCTTCTCTTTCATTCTCTCTCTCACCCTCTTCTCTTCTCTGCCATTTTCTTGGGCACCAACCTAACATGACTTCCCAAATCTGAACAGAACACCTAAACGTAACACCAAAATCCATAAACGTAGCACCATTTAAAAGGTAAAATTACTTCACTATCCTTCTTCACATTTAAACTATACTACCCCCTCCCTCCCTCCCCTTCACGTAATTTTGATTACGTGTCATTGTTAATTCAATTATTCATTGTTAATTCACATGATATCGCATGTGAATTAGATTGATTTTGATTCGGTTTATTTTTTCTTTTCAATTACGAACAAAAAACCGTTGATTTGCATTTTTTTCCGATTTCGGACAAAACAATCGCTACACACTAGCGGATGTTTTGTCAAACATCCGCTAGGGCGTAGCGGATGTTTTATAAAACATCCGCAAGTGTGTAGCGAATGTTTTAGTGTGTAGCAGATGTTTTATAAAACAACCGCTAGTTTGTACCAAAAGTGAGTATTTATTAAATGTTAAAAGAGGTATTTAGATCATTTTATGCATTAAATGGTGTTACGTTTAGGGTCACTCAATCTGAATTGCATTGCACTTCCCTCAAATCCAAATCATAAACATCAAACTTGAGATAATTAGCCATGGCAGCAACCAAACTTGACTTTCTATACCAGGTGGCCCATAGAACAAATATCCACACTTCGAAGTCTTCCCCACCCTCCTACAATAATCCTTCTTCCTAATAAACCTATCAAGATCCTCTTTAAGCTCTTCCTTCTTATCAACCTTATGTTGGAAATTGGTTTCATAATTGGTACAAGTTTCTAATTATGTTTCATTTATTAAAACTGGAAATAAGTAGTAAAAATGAAATCTACATTTCAAGTAGATTAAGTTGATGTATTTATTATCTCAAAATCAATTTCGTGTGAATGAGATATTAATGCTCAAAGTAAGCAACTTAACTTTGTTAATTGAAGAGTAAAGTGGGTATGAAAAGCCATATCTCACATTAACAAAATAAAGAGCTTTAAGACACTTTATTAATAGGCTCACATTGGGAAGGAGCATCAAGTGTTACATAAGGTGTAACCAAGTGGTGTCACATGTGTGAGTTAACTTTGGCTAACCCAAGTCGATGTAGCCGCACACGTTGCAAAGTACACATTGGGCGTTTTAGAAGCGCCACTTTAAGAAGCCTTTCATTTTGTCAAGCTCACGAAGCTTGGTTGGTTCAGCTCAGGTCTAGCTCGGTGTATGGGTTAGCTGGACGCTCCTGAATAGGTGTGTTGTAGTCCTTGGTTCGAACCAGTGCGACGCAGCCTTGAGGCGGGCGATTACGCCCGAAAGGGTGTAGGCGGGCGGCAGTTATGAGCAGTTGAAATCCAAAAGGTGCAGGATGGGGCTGGTTCGTTGAATCAGTTCATCAAACCACCGGATACAACTATTGAACAAAAAACCACCATAACTCTTCAGTATATATATATATACCCCCCTCGGTTTGACAGTCAGTCACACATTCCATCCAACTTCGTTAGACTACTAGATTCAGAGAGCATATTGTTGCATATTACTCCCCTTTAGTAGTAATATCAAGTAGTTCGCCGAATCCAAGTTTTACGGGTGCTGTTTCTAAGGATTGAAGAAATTGTTGCATCTTAGGGACAATTGCCAACAACCGTGAGCACTAATACGGGGCAAATTTGTCTTACGGAGATTGTGTTTAACACAAGCCTCTATTTCGACTCAAGTGATAACATCTGCTGATCCCTTCTTCTGTCCATTTTGTAAGTTGCAGAAAACTGACTACACATTTCCAACAATCATAAGACAAATTCAACTTCAGTTTTCTTTAAAATAAATGGCATCGAAGGAACAAACTGTTACTACTACTCCCTCCGTTTCTGCTACCATTGCCGCTCCTGCATTTGTTCTCACTCATCCTGCTCATGGTGAGAAACCCACAAAGTTCACAGGTATCGACTTTAAACGTTGGCAACAAAAAAAAAAAATACTTTTCTACCTCACTACTCTCAGCCTTTTAAGTTTCTTGAAAGAAGATCCACCTACCATTGCGGAAGGTGAAGCTGATGCTCAAAGGTTGAATGCCTTGGAAACTTGGAACCATAGCGATTTCCTTTGCAGGAATTATGCGCTAAATGGCTTGGAAGATTCTCTTTACATTATATATAGTAAAGTGAAGACCACTAAGGAGTTGTGGAATTCCTTGGAAAATAAGTACAAGATAGAAGATGTCGACTCTAAGAAGTTCGTCATCAGTAAATTTCTTTTAAAATGATTGATACCAAGACAATGGCTAGCCAAGTGTCCGAAATTCAAATCATACTCCATGACCTCGAAGCGGAAGGAATGGTATTTAGTGAATCATTCCAAGTGGCTGTCGTGATTGAGAAGCTGCCGCCAATGTGGAAAGACTTCAAGAATTACCTCAAGCATAAGCGAAAGAAAATGAAATTTGAAGATTTGATCATTCGGCTTGAGATCAAAGAAGGCAATCGGAAATCTGAGGCCAAAGCTAACAATGTCGGGATGGAGGACAAAGTCCATCTTGTTGAATCAAGTACCCGCAACAAAAGGAAGCAACCTGGAAATTCCAAGTTGGGAAATGCTAAGAAATTCAAAGGAAGTTGCTACAACTGCAGCAAGGCAAATCACATGGCTAAGGATTGTCGTCATCCTAGGAGAGACAATCAAAGGGGCAACCGACACCAAGCCAATGTGACAGAAGACATGCTCGATTTGTCTACAGTCGTGTTTGAAGCCAACATAGAAAAGTTGGAAGATAACCCGAGAGAGTGGTGGATAGACACCGGAGCTACTCGTCACATTTGTGCCAATAAAGAAGCTTTCTTATCCTACACTCCTATTAATGGAAGGAAATTGTTCATGGGAAACTCCTCGACTTCCAACATCGCAAGAGTTGGGAAAGTCATGCTAAAGATGACTTCGGGAAAAGAAGTCACGCTCGTGGATGTGCTGCATGTCCCAGACATCCATAAGAACTTGGTTTCCGGCCCTCTTATGAGTAAGGTCGATTTAGACTAGTATTTGAATCCGATAAATTTGTATTGACCAAAATTGGTATGTTTATTGGGAAAGGTTACATTGATAAATGACTCTTCAAAATGAATGTAATGAATGTTTACCGCCCAGAGGTGAAGAATAAAGATGTTTCTTCTCTTTACTTGCTAGATAGTTCTAACTTATAGCATGATAGATTAGGACACTGTAGACACCCCAATTTCGTACCCCTGGTATGTGGCATGACATGTGATATCAAGACCTGTTAAAACTTAACAAATGTCAAGTTATGCAAAAGAAAAAGCAGGATGCACAAAACAGTGAAATGCAGGGGGTCGAAGTGTCAAAAAGGACCCCAAAAAGAGGCCCAGGCGCCACCCACATGCAAAGTGGGCGCGACGTCCAAAACCCCCATGTGTGGCGCCCAATAATGCCTTGTGCACTGTAGCATTTTGCCTCCGGTACACTCTCTCAAGCACGCAGTACAAGCCGATGAAGTACCGAAAGAAAAATCAAAATGCCAACGGAATCCCTACTCCCAGCTATAAATAAGAGTGCCCAGCTTTAGTGAATTCATTCACGAAAGACTCCGCACACAAGTCACTTCATCGCACACAGTTAAATATCGCTGAAAGTTTACGCAGTGAGCGAGAGAGAGAGTATGTACCCCTCCTCCCAAAAGCCTCAAAGCTCCGTCAAATCTCCTCCAAAGTTAAAACCAACCGGTTAAAGTGAGCCTTAGCCCCTCAGCTAGGATTCGATCCTATTTCCCCGGTCTAAAAATCCTAAAAAAAGCAGTTACTCTGTCCGAATCCAAAGGTCAAATCCGCCAGAAGCAAGCAGTTGCTTTGCCCGATTTCCGCCAGACGCAAGCAAACAACAGCAAAAACGCAAGCAGTTGCTCTGCCCGTTTTATGGTGCCAGAAAGCAGCTTTCGAATGCAGTTACGCTACCCGAATCTCCACAACAACAAAAGACTCCCTCTCCCGGAAGGATAGAGCAAGCACAACCTACGCTCTTAAAGGTAAGCCTTTAAGAGTTTTTATAAAAAAAGTGCTATTTTCAGTCGGCCCGATATAAAAAATATAAGCATTATGCTGCCCGGATTTCTATAGAAAATATAACTAAAAAGAGCCATTATTATGGCCAAATATTTATAAATGTAGTTGTAATTACTGGAAGGAAGCGACTGCAAGTCTGTAATAATGTAGATACATATATATTTGTTTAAATGCCTTATTTCATCTGCTAAATAAATATAATAAAAACATATTTTAGCCAAAAACTATTTTTGAGACCGAAAGGGCGAGTTGGGTGTCTAACACCTTCCCACCTCGTAACTTAGCCTCCGAACCCCTTTTTTACAAACTCTGGTTATTTTTTGTTTTTCTTTATTTCTCCTTAAAATAAAGATGGCGACTCTGTTACAGCATTTTGGATCACGCAAGGCCCGCAACATCCTTTTTTTACACTTTTCCGTCTTCCCCTAAACAAGGGAAGATGGAATGAAAAGGGTGATGCACTTTATGTATCTTGTTTTCCCCTAACTAAGGGAGGATGAGACATGAAAAATCCAAAGCACTCATAGTGACCCAAAATGGACCCAAGTCCACAGTGAGGCAGGGCGTGTTCTCACGCGCCCTCACAACATCTTTTTTTTTGCACTTTACCATTTTCCCCTGAACAAGGGAAGATGGGAATGAAAAGGGTGATGCGTTTTCTGTATCCTATTTTCCCCTAAATAAGGGAAGATGAGATACATAAAAATCCAAAGCTCTCATAATGGACTTAAGCACACTCAAGTGACCGAGGCGTATTCAACGCGCTTTTCGACAATAATCTTTTTACACTTTTAATTTCGATTTCCCCTAAATAAGGCAGGACGGAATGAAAAGAGTGATGTCTTCACCGAATCTCGTGTTCCCCTAAAAAAGGGAGCGTGAGATACATAGAAATTTCTCGGGGCACTCACAGTGGCGACTCTGCTGGGGACATCGTTTTTATTTTAAAGAAAATAAAAATGGAGGGCTAGACTCAGTTTACACAAAAAAAAAAAATCAGTTTTCTTTAGTTTCGGGCTAAAATATGCTTATTATATTTCTTTGGCATTTTAAATATCGCATTTTTATATATCTGTGTATATATTTGTGGATATGATATTTCTGTTGCAGCAGTTTCGTTCCAGTTACCGTTACATGTATATTTATTTAAAAATATATATAACAAAAAAAGGGGACAATAAAACAGATTTCCAGGCAGTATAACAAAAGTGTTGAGGCTTCATTTTATTATTGCCTTATTTTTGCTTTATATTACTATTCTGCTTACTTTATTTTTATCGTGCAAAATATGTAAATATTCTTTTATTATGTCATTTTATTTTGGGGAGTAGGACTAATATGTAATTAATAAAAATAGATAGATTCCCCACTTTTCTTTCTATTTCTTGATCTAAATGGTTGCTGGCTCGCGCTCAAACTAAAAAAGCCGTGAAAATCCACAAAGAACAGCAAGACATGTCATATCTGCTTTATTTATTGCTTTATATTTGAAAAAAAAACATTTTACTGTTTTTTAGATACCGCACACACGCGCACGCACGTAGAAATATTCCGAATTGTTGCCCTATACCATGACCAGTCTACCCCCTGCATCAGCCAACGTTAAATTATATATAGTTTCTCAGGACACTTCATGGACCGATTGGTTTTTATATCTCTGAATTATTGACCAGTCCCTTTGCAAAAAAAAAAAAGAGAAAAAAAAAAAGAGTAGCAAAGAAGCAAAAAAATGATATAAACACATGCACATGAGCTGACCAATAATTTTATGATATTCGACCTTGACCATTTTGAATGGTGGATCCCGGAAAGAGTATAGGCCTTTCGCCTAAGATCAGTCCGATCTTGGGGAGTCGAAAGGCAGGTGGAATATGAGGGTCCTATACTCTGGAGAAAGAATCCACTATTCCAAGAATAGTCCTGAGACTGTCAAAACAAAGCGGGTGCTTGTCCGATCATTGTAGGGAAAATGAATAATAATAAAAAAATATATTAATAAAAGCACGCTGTACTCCAAGCCCAGAAAGCCTTCAGCCAACCTTTGCTGATGCCTTCAATCCCTTTTCCTCGGAAACCTGGCTCGAATTTGGAAAGGCAGAGATAGTATTGGCCGGTTGATACGGGATACAGGCACAGAAATCAGGTCAGAAAATATCGGGTGCAGATCAGAAAAGGGCAGAATCAATGCAGAGGGTACAAATCTGAGCAAAATGGCAGCTGAAAATGAGCAGTCCAGATGGGTGCAGATCTGGGGGCTCAGTGCGCTCAGACTCGGCTATGCAACAGTGGCTAGATCAAAATTTGGGTGCACAGACTGATCGCATAATGAGCCAGATGGCAAATCTCGTACAAAGTTTAAAACTCAGTGGTGAGGGAATCTCTTTCCCTGCGGCCCCTCAAGAAACATCAACTTCCCATGTTCCTCTAAATCCAAATCCTCAGCCAACCACCAACCCACCAAATACTGCCAATACCCCAAATCCAAATCCCCCACCTAACCCTTATTACCCAAATGTTAACCCTTTCTCACCATACCCTCCATATCCTGTCCCAAGCACCAATATCCCAGAATCCAAATGACCTTCCTTTTCCCATTACCAATCTTCTTCAAAATAGCCCACATATGGACCCCAAAAGTTATAACCAGCCAGGCCAATTGATGAGCTATTTACCTTTTAATGATACTGGTCGCCAAACAGAAACCACCAATAACCCACCTCTTCAGAATCCTTACCAAAACCCTTACCAAATGCCTTCCCAAAATCCCTACCAAATGCCTTCCCAAAACCTCTACCAAATACCACAGCCAGAAATAAGCCCAGCCTTTCCGAATCCTGCCAGCATATACCAAAACCCAACTCCCCCTCCCACCAAAATGGAGGTGACATGGAGAATTTGAAAAGTATGATGCTTAAAGTTCTGAACAAAGGAGAGTTTTCTACGCGGACACTAGCATTGCAACCTTCAGCAATACTACCTTCAAAGTTCAAAATGCTCGACATAGAAAAATTCGATGGGACTGGATGCCCTATCTCTCACTTAAAATCCTATTCTACCGACATGCAGTCAAGAGGGGCTAGCTTTGAAGCTATGACCTCCAATTTCCATCTTACCTAAATAGGGGCTGCCAAACAATGGTTAATGCTAGCAGACAATAACACCATGCATACTTGGGACCAAATAGCTGAAGGGTTTCTAGAGAGGTAAAAAGGCAATACCACCTCCGAAAACAAACGAGATCTTGAATCGTGCACCCAAAGGGAAAAAGAAACCTATCTTGAGTTCGTAGCCAGGTGGAAAATAAAAATAGCTCAAACACTCGACAGACCTAATTCGATTGAATCATGTAGAATGTTCATCAAAAACCTCCATCCTATTTACCTGGAATACATGTGGTACCTCCCCTATAGAAATTTCAAAGAAGTAATGGAGATAGGAGTCCGTATTGATGAAGATATACGGACCGGGACATTTAAAAGTCAATATGCCCTCTAACAACTGTTTCCCCTACTCAAAAGGAAAGGCAGCCGCATCAGGATCAGCTGTTAATATGATAGGGAATATGCCTGTCATGCAATCATCCAACTTTCCCACCCAAAGCTATAACACTTTTCCATGGTCCTACGGAGCAGATAGGTCTGTCAATACAATGGGAGGAAACAGTGGCCCGAACAAGAACTTCAGGGGTCAGAACAAAGGAAATCCGTATTATGATGAATTGCAAGCTCCCCAGTCTGTGATACTAGAAGGGCTAATGGCACAGGGGGTACTAAAGCCTTTGGAAAACTATATGCCGCCAAATCCTCTACCCAACTCATAGAATCATGCCCAATATTGTGATACCCATCGCTGCAGTGGTCACCTCACCAACAAATGTTATGTGCTAAAAAAATGCTATCCAGGACCTAATAGATGATAAGGTTATTGAAAAACCTCCTCCTGGACCAAATATAGTCAATAACCCGCTACCTCAAATCAATGTGATTGAGGTTGAATGAAGAAATTTGTGTGCCCAAGTTTGAAAGAAATAAACACCCACTTCCATATATCCTTGTTCCTTTCTTTCCACCCACAAAAGAGCCTAGTTGTAATATGCTCTCTTGGGACACCATCCTGGGTAGCCAAAATACCTGTAGCGTTGAAAAAGCCACTTGGGTCGGTGGGAATGTTAGCCACCTTACTAGATCTGGTCGAGCCTACCAACCAAACCAAGAAAGAGGTGACCACTCTGGCAAAGATCAAGAAACAAATACTGGGGCTAAGAATTTGGAAGAAACTCTACTAGCTCAGATGAAGAAAACCCAAGCCAACATATCTATCTGGGGCTTGTTGTGTGCTTCCAAAACCCACCGTGATACACTGGCCAAATCTCTGAGTCAGACAGTTATTCCTATTGAAACCTCCCCAAATGATCAGCAATATACACTTTGGAAATGTGATTATGTTTACTGATCTAGATCTGCCAAGGGAAGGAACCAACCACATTGATGCTCTCCATATCACTGTAGGGGTCATGGAAAAAAAGATCCCCCGAGTTCTAATAGATAATGGCTCCTCTTTGAATGTATGTCCTACAAGCATGCTAGCTAAATTGGGGACAAAAATATCAGAGCTGGTTCCTTCATCACACACAGTGAGGGCATACGACAACACTAGTCGATGTGTCCTAAGGGTGGTCACTTTGATAATGACTATTGGGCTGTTAACCATGCCAGTAGAGTTCCAAGTCTTGGACATACCAGCCACTTTCAGACTGTTGCTGGGACACCCTTGGATCCATGGGGTAAAAGGGGTAGCCTCCTCATTACATCAGCGTGTTAAATTCATCCACGATGACCATATAGTGATCATCCTTGTCGATAAGATCATGGAAAATAAATAAAACGGGGACATCCCAACCTCGAAATACAGTACGATGACACATGGTATCTTCCTTAGTGGCTTCAAGGTTATCCCCCAAGCTAGAGTCAACGCCATTGAATATGGGCGAGAAACTGACATCACCAGAAAGAAAACCACATCTTTAGGAAACATGGTCCCTTTAAACATGTTTTGAAAAATGAATTATATGCCTGGTTTGGGTCTCGGCAGAAATCAATAGGGACTTGTCAATCTGGTCCAAGATGAACTTAAGGAATGTATCCCTCCTTTTGGTCTAGGATACAAACCTACTCCAGCTGAAGTAGCCGCAGTCATGAAACAGAAACATGAGAAAAGCAAGGCTCAACGAGAAAAGCGTCCTTACATATATCCCCATCTCCAGCCATATAGAAAAACCTTAAATGGTTACTTTGTAAGGAAAGGAGAGACAGATGCCTATCTCATGTTTCCTGAGCCCTGGTTAGACCAGAATGGGAAAAGACACCCCGGTTGGGAAATCTTCGAAGATGTCAGTCTCGCCACTAGTGATATGGAACAGAATACCTTGGAGCCCCGTAGCCTTGCATATAAGACTATTACAATTGAAAACAATTGGTCTATAGACCAAAACGACTATGCTCTGGCCCTATTAGATAATGACTATCTAGGAGATAGTTTTCTGGGTATGATAGACGGAAGCGCTAGCTATGAAAGTCTCCCTGCTGAGTTTGAGTCTATAGGTGATAAGCCTCTGCAGAATTGGTATACTACGACCGACCCACTTTTGAGGCCTACAGATCTGGTGGACCGTTTTGAATATACTATTCCTCATCCTTCTTTTAGCCTTACGGATTGGTCATCTATCGATCCGCTCCCTAAAATTGAGGACCTCAAATCCCAGGGCCTCAATAATGTATCCAACCATGTATAATTTTCTAATAATGATAATCTAGATGTCTTCGCGTATTCCTTAGTTGCACCTTCATTAAAAGACACATTAATTAATTTTGATAATAAGTCATTTAATGAAATGGACTCAAAACATAAAAGTTACTTGCTTGAGCTCACCAAGTCAGTTAGGCACCAGGAAAAGCATCAATTAGCAGCAGCAGATGAAGACTTGACCGCTATCAATCTAGGGCTGAACAATAAAATTATAAAGAGTCAGAATTGGCAGGTACCTGCAAGGTTCTGAAAGGGCAACACTGATAAATCTCTTCAAAGAATTCGTGGACATCTTTGCATGGTCCTACGAAGATATGCCCAGGCTGGATCTAGCCATTGTTGACCACCGGATCCCCATTTATCTTGATGCACGGCCAATCAAGCAGAAACTCCGCAGAATCAAACCAGAATGGTCACTGCAAGTAAAAGAAGAAATCATGAAGTAGCTCCGCGTCAAATTCATCCGGGTAGTTGAATACCCAATCTGGCTGTCAAATATATTGATCGGTCCAAAGCCCAACGAAAAGGTTCGAACATGCGTAGATTTCCACAACCTCAACAAAACGTCACCCAAAGATGACTTCCCTTTACCCAACATTGATATTGTGGTAGACGCTGTGGCCGCTCACAAAATAAGATCCTTTGTAGACGGCATGTTGGGTTACAATCAAATCAAAATGGCAGCAGATGACCAGGAAAAAACATCATTCACCACCCCCTGGGGAACTTACTGCTACACTGTCATGCCGTTCGGGCTAAAAAATGATGGGGCTACATATCAAAGAGCTGCCACTGCCCTCTTCCATGATATGATCCATATAGAGGTCGAAGTGTACGTAGATGACATGATCATACACTCCAGCGACGCCAACGGTGCCCATATCAAAGACTTTCAAAAATTCTTCAAAAGGTTAAGAAAGCACCAGATGAAGCTTAACCCCACCAAATGTACATTTGGGGTTACCAAAGGCAAGGTCCTAAGATTCATGGTGACTGAGCAAGGCATCGATATCGAGCCAGCCAAAATCAAGGCCATCATAAATATGTCGCAGCCAAAAACTCTGACAGAAGTCAAAGGCTTCCTGGGTCGAGTACAATATATCAGCCGTTTCATCAGATAGTTGACCTCCACATGTGAGCCCCTATTCAAACTCCTAAAGAAAAATACTGACCAAATCTGGGACGGAAAATGCCAGCTAGCCTTTGAAAAAACAAAAGCCTATCTTGCCAATCCACCGGTGCTAGCTCTTCCCCATACACATAAACCTCTCCTCCTATATTTAACCGTCACAGATACAGCAATAGGGGCTATGCTCGCCCAAGAAAAAGAAAATTCCTACATCGAAAATGTCATTTACTTCATCAGTAGGAAGTTACAAGGAAGCGAGCTCAATTACTCAGCATTGGAGAAAAGCTGCACTGGTCTAGTCTTGGCAACCCAAAGGCTCAAAACTTATCTGCAAGCCCGATCCATTAGGCTCATCTCCAGAATGGATATTGTAAAATACATCTTCAGCAAGCCCTCAATGTCCAGCCGACTAGCCAAATGGTCATTCCTCCTCAACGAGTTTGACATTACCTATGTCACGCTCAAATCTATCAAAGGTAGCGTGATCTCAGACCATTTAGCTGATTTGCCTCTAGAATCAGAAGATGCATCAGAGCCTAGTATCCCAGACGAAGGTGTCCTAGAAATTTCTGATCATGACACCAAGTGGAAAATGTTCTTCGACGGAGCCACCAACAAAAGGGGCTTTGGCATAGGAATCTTGCTAATCGACCCAGCAGATTCTCATACTCTGCTGGCCATAAGGTTGGAGTTTGAATGCTCAAACAACACAGCTGAATACGAGGTCTGTATTGCCGATCTAGAAGAGGCTCTCCAAAAAGGAGCTAGGGATCTGGAAGTCTATGGTGATTCTGCCCTAATCATAAATCAAGTTGAAGGGAGATGGAAAACCCAGGATCCCCGGCTACATCTCTATCATGCCAAGCTAACAGCACTAGCCAGCGAATTTGATAATATCTCGTTCCACTACTTGCTACGAGATAGAAATCAATTAGTCGATGCCCTGGCCACTCTAGCATCATTGGTCCAGCTTCCCACAGAAATCAATGTCCAACCATTCATAGTTGGGAAAAAGGTCACTCCGGCCTACTGCTTCAGAATCGATGCTACTCCTGAAAAAGACAACGAGCCCTGGTATTCAGACATCATAAATCTGCTTCAGAAAGGATTCTATCCTCCCAGCCTAGACGAAAGAGGGAAAGTCTCCTACGGAGATGGGCTTCACAATTCGTAATCAGTGGAGGTAGCCTATACAAGAGGCACTGCTAGGGTCTAAACCTATTATGCATCGATCAGGTCAAAGTTGAACGAGTCATGGGCTAGCTTCATGATGGTACCTGTGGACCACACATGAACAGACATATGTTGTCAAAGAAAGTCATCCGGCAAGGGTACTATTAGAGTACACTGGAAACTGATTGTATCCGATGGGTACGTCATTGCGACAAATTCCAGCCCTTCGCAAATCTACAGCACGTGGCCCCGCATATACTATACAACTCCACAG
Organism: Codonopsis lanceolata; assembly: GCA_013146195.2. Classification (NCBI taxonomy): domain Eukaryota; kingdom Viridiplantae; phylum Streptophyta; class Magnoliopsida; order Asterales; family Campanulaceae; genus Codonopsis; species Codonopsis lanceolata. The sequence goes on along the minus strand of CM028378.1, from coordinate 150,915,274 downwards.
CTCCCTAGCCTTTCTCAACATGGGGGATTGACGTCATCGGTCAAATCCACCCAAAAGGATCTAATGGCCACGAATATGTTCTAGTAACCGTCGACTACTTCACAAAGTGGGTGGAAGTCTCTTCCTAAAAAGTACTAAATACTTGAAAGGTATCGGAATTCATCAGGACCAACATCATATACCGCTATGGGGTACCTTTTGAAATCATCTCCGACAACGGCACACACATCAAAGGAGTACGTGAACCGTCTGCTCGACGAGTTCAAAATCCAAAGGCATAAATCATTCCCATATTGACCACAAGCAAATGGTGCCATTGAAGCCGCCAACAAAACGCTAGAAAATATCATTAGAAAAATGGTTGATACGGGAAGAGACTGCACACCCACTGGGGCTATGATGGAGACATACATATCTAAAGTCGACTGGGTCAAACAGCGCTATGAAGAGTTAGCCCTGATAGACGAGCGACAGTTATTAGCCCTGGAACATACTCGAGTGTATCAAAAGCGAATAGCCTGAGCATTCAACTAAAAGGTCAAAGGTCGTGACATCCAAGTCAGAGATTTGGTACTCCGCGAGAAACCCCCCAGTTATGTTGATATTAGGGGAAAATGGAAGTCTCCCTGGATGGGACCGTACATAGTCAAACAGATCCGGTCAGGAGGTGCGGTGCTCCTCACAAATCAAGATGGTGAAGATCTTGTTCAGCCCTTCAACCTCGACAAGCTTAAGAGGAACTATGCATGAGCCGAATAATTATCTTGCAACTGCTTTCCTCTCCAGCTCGCTAGGTTGAAAACTCGAAAGGGTGGCCTAGGCAAAAGTTAGAGCACAAAAAAAAACATCAACGACAAAAGGAGGAATAAGTGCTCGCTAGGTTAAAAACCCGAAAGGGCGGCCTAGGCAAAAGTTAGAGCATATAAAAAAAACAACATGAGGAAAAGAAAGGGAATGCAGTTTCCAAATCGCATCTGACTTCCGGCCTACCAGAGACTTCAGCACGTTCAGAAAAATGGTCTCGACTGGCCTAATAGAAAAACCACAACAGAGCTCATAATTTAAAAACATCAAAATATAACATAATGCGGTCCATAAAGTGCATCATAGGAATAAGTGTCTAAGACATTTAAGATTAACATTCATTCATGTACATTTGTCTATATACATGCTACATGCTACCTATATCCCTTATTCCCCCAACCATCCTTTTATTGCAGCATCAGCCACGGAACGGTCCATCAGCGTCTGCAACGTCCCAGTCGTGGCCATATGCTTCTGCGAGGCACAAAAGAGGCCCTAGTCTCACCAGCATGGGAACCACCAGAGGTATCCTCATCCTCTTCATCATCAGTGTTGCCGTTGTCTTGAACATCAGGACGACTTAGGCCAGCGCCATCACCTCTATGGGCAGTACTCCGTCTGCCAGCCTGAGGGGGAATAGCTTCATCTGCCTGTCAGGGGTTGCTCTGTCGACTCGCATTGCTCAGTCGATGAAGAGCATTACTGGGACCTGTCTAATTTGGATCAGGGGCCATCCGGGCACCAAGGCCATGTACTCGCCGAAAGTCCTCCAGCAGAGCTTGAGGAACTACCAGCCCCGAGCTTTCTAAGTCCTCGCCTATCTCCATTATTCGAACATCTATGCCGCTGCTCACTCGCCGGCCGAGCATCCGCCTCAGTACATGCCTGATGGCACGGGAATGCCCCTCAGCAGCCACTAGCACCCATGATAGATACTCTTGGGACAGAAGCATATACTCAAAGAAAGCATAAGCTGCCTCCCGCAAATCAAAGTTGAGCTGCCACGTGTCCTGAATAAGCTCGCCCACCTCTCTATTCATCTACAGATCCTCAGTCAGAGGACGGCTCATATATGGTATAATCTGCTCCCTGCCAAACTGGCGAAGGACTCGGTATGTCAGATAAAAGGTGGTGTTCTCAAGGCCTGGCGAGATGACCTGGGCACAGACCCTGGTAAACATAAAAAAGTGGCGGATCGGCCAATGGCTGACAACCCATATAATCTCCATGGAGCCGATACGCAGAAAGAACTCAAACCAATCATGCTCCGAATAGTTGGTCTGCTCATAATGACCACGAGAGCCATAACTCCCTGGATCATACAGTCCTCCCACCAGCACTGGGCCCATCATCCAATTAAAATGCTCCTCCAACCACATATGAATCAAGAAAGGGCTACCACAGAGGGAAATACCTCATCACCAGAGGCAAAAGCTTCCCGGCCAAACAAGGTTTCAGCCAGAATGACCGGGATAATGTTTACCCGGTGGTCTCGAGCTTGCAGCACCAGGTCCACGACCCGCACATCTATAAATCCAGTCGGCCCACCAGAAGGCACCTTCCCATAAGGCAAAGAAAAAGGGCAGCCAACCAACGTCGCAAATAAACCGGGTCATCTTCCCTATACTTAGTATAAGCATCGGGAAGAACAATCAAATTGAAATTAACTCCATTATAAAAACCCAGAGTAGCCACGCGGGTCGAGCCGAACGACTCTTGTATTGTCGTGAAAGGGCGCCTTCGCGCAGAAGGCACGACAATAGGTCCAGTGGCCGGCATCCTCACCATACTGCAAAATTCCTCAAAGGTGGGACACATCTCGTTCAGGCAAAAATTAAACTGGTGGCTCTGTACCGAACAGAACCTGGAAGCTCCCCTCAGCATATCCCAACTAATATACAGGGTCCGCCATGATAGCAGGCATCGGTACCCATAGATATGCTCAAAACACTCTCGCTCTTTTGCCCGCAAAGAAAGTACCCATAAGTCCAGAGCATTTTCGTTAATTTGCATCTCCAAAGCCGTATGGGTAGATGTGGCCATCTCTGGGACAAAAAATATATCTGATAAAAGGAAAGGGAGATTGAGCAAAGAGAGAACTCAAGAAGAGCAGAGGAAGAAAGCAGGTGAATGATGGAAATGTACGCTGCCTCGGCTCTCTTTTTATACTGAACACCGAAGAAACTAGCAAATTCTGCGCATAGTGCATGAACAGTGGCTGAAACAGGAGATCACAGTGAAAGCCATGGGCGCCACCCATAGCCCTACCTGGCGCGGCGCCCACTCACTCCATGGGTGGCGCGAGAAGCCCCTCTACTGTTCCCCCATACTGCCTGGTATCCTGGTTTTGGGCTTCGACCGTCCCACTGCCAATGCTATTTGATCACGAGAAACGGAAGAAAATGTTGAAGCTATGCCGTAGCTTCGTTTGCCACGTTGAAATATCAAACACAAGAAGAGGCGGCTGCCTTTTCCTCCCCGCAGAGTGCCAAAAAAGCCCGTTTTTTAAATTTGAAGGTGTATCCCTCTAAATCTCCATCCATAAACTACAGTGTGTCGTTACCCATAGATAATGGTCTAGCTTTCTTTTATGCATGAAATAATTGAGTCTTTGTATTTAAATCATACATCATAAAATAATATTGCATTTCATGAGTCTGGTACAGAAAAAAAGAAGAAAAGAGAAAAAGTAAGCTAATAAATGCAAGTAAATTGAGCTAATGACCGCGAGAAGATCTGCTCCTGCCAAGGTTGCCACCCATGACTCGAGGGCCGGACCCACCGATCATGTACTCTCGTCCCCTCGCCCGAGAGCGACTTTATCCGCTGGCATCATCATTATCGCCTCGACGCCTAGTCTGCCTCGCAGCATCATTCCTTCGGTAGGAAAACTCGTCCACAAGCCGTTAGAACAGTTTATTGATGCTGAAAAGGTCCCGCAACAGCCTCTTGTACGATGACAAATTTACCTGGGAAAAGGTGTTGAGACAGCAAAAGAAAGTGCGTCAGTCTCCAAAAAAAAAAAAGATAGAAAAAAATGAATGATGATGCAAGAAAAAGAAGAGAGGGAAAAATGCTTACCACGCAGGTCTGGTCTGGAACGTGATACTCCTCTGGGATCTCAACATCGGGTAAAACTTCCTCCACAAGTCTTCTGTCACGACGATACCGGAAGGTGGAGAAAGCCTCGGCAGGCGCAGAAAATTTTGACTGCATGTCAGGAGCAGGACAAGAAGGCCTCGGCCTATCAAAGACGTCAGAAGCACACCTGGCCGCAGTAGGGGTAGGATGGAGCACTGTCCCCAGAAACTCCTCATATGCCATCACAGGATAATCACTCGGAGGCATAAGATATCTCGACAGGTACAGATACCTGTTTGGCAAGAAATCCTGGACTACCACCGAGGGAGGAGGTGCAGGAGGTGTCACTGGGAACGTCGGAAGCATAGAATGCTGACGGTTGACCCGTTCTCCCATATATAACGAATCAACCATAATGGACACCATCAGTATTCGGCAACGGCTCATCTCCAGTGAAATCATATATGGCCCTACCAAACCCCTCAGGGAAATAAATGTTCAATGCCCGAGCTCGAGCTGGCTATCCTATCTCGCATCATTATGGCATCCAAATAATGGCCATCCCGATCCCGCTCCACTCGGTTGGCATTCAAAAATTCAGTCAAAAATGGTGGCTCGTGAATGCAATTACGCAATGGGCCCGGAGTGAGATAGAATATTGAATAGGCCCAGACCTGCAAAAGAAAAAAAAAGGAGGATAATCAGCAAAAAAAAATAAAAATAAAATAAAATGCTGAAAAAAAAAAGAAAAAAATTCAAAAGCAGGGAAAAGAGAGAAAGGATACCTCCCAAGATGGAGCAAAGCCGTTAAGAGTCGGTGAATCATTGCGACTTGCCCTATCCATAGAAGCGGAAAGCTCAACCATTGGTAATCAATAACATGGCCAAGTCCCGAGACATCCCGAGGGAAACCCCAAATTGGATGCCCTCGTCGCTACGCCCTCGCTATTATTCTCGCTCGCCAACTTACCCTTGCTTGCTAAAAGCCAACTCTTGACGCTGCCAATATGGATCTCATCTGCAGTCTTATATTCGGGTATAAAGCCCAAGAGATCCTCCACCACATCGTGATGATGCTGAAGGGTGTAATCAGGCTCTAAAGCCCGGCCAATACTGGTAGAGATACCCGTGATAGCAGCAAAATCACACGGGGTCAAAGTGGCCTCCCCCCCAGCTAAAATGAAAAGTGTGGGTGGTGTCTCACCAATAGTCCCGCAACACCTCAAAAATAGGAATGTAGTTGCGGAAGGGAAGAAAGGCCCGCAAGAACTCACTAAAGCCAGAAGATTCCACTAAAAGGTGTGTCGACATGGGCATTGAGTTATAAATAGTGGAAACTTTGTCACAGCTTGCCCGGATCCTGGTCAAGGCCCTGCATGCCTGAGAGAGAAAAAAAGGAGAGAAAAGAAAAGAAAAGAAAACAGAGCATCTCAGCATCCAAAAAAAAAAGGGAAGGTAAAATCCTATCATTTATATCATTAAAATTATGTCATGTCAAAAGAAAATAATACATTGCATTCTTGCATGTTCACAAATATATATATATATATATACAAAAAATGTATATATTGCATTCCTGCATTTAAATAATTTTTTTTGCATTTTGCACGTATAAAATAAAATATTGCATCCTTGCATTGAAAAATATGTACTACATTAATCTTGTATTCAAAGAAAATAATATTGCATTTTTTAATATAAAACAAAAAAAGAAAAAAAAAAGGATGTATATTGCATTCATAAATCAAAAAGAACAAATGTTGCATTCTTGCATGTCAAAAAAGAAAAAAATAATAATCATCAAATGTCATACTTTTTGCATAAAAAAGAAAACGCATGTTGCATTTTTGCACACATTTAAAAAAGGAAATATCCATGCAGCATCCTAGCAGGCATCTAAATTTTCCCATGTTGCATTTGCATTTCCATGCATAGAAATATATATATATATATATATAAAGTTGGTGAGGAGCACTATGATTGTGCCACCTCACCACCTTTAGATAAATCTTCATTCTAAATCATCTATGTGGAAGTTTTAAAACCTTTGGTTTTCTAGCCATTAGCTAATAATAATACCTAATAACAATCAATATGATAAGGGGTATTAGTATTAGTATATATAACTTCTTCTATTGTCAATAGTAGAAGACGTATATTTAAAAACTTTTACAGCTAACATTACTTCTAACCAATGTGGGATAAAACTCTTCAAGATTAGATATTACTTCTAATGGCTCACTTTTAACATCATACTTTAAGCTTTGATATCTTATTCATCCAAAACTTGATTTGGACAAATAAATATATAATTTCGATGTTCTTGCCGAGTAGAACACGTAAAGAAATTTGTTCCTCAAGTTGCACAATTTCTTTTACTAAAAACACTAATTTTTTTTAAATAAGTATTATACTTTAACTCTTGATATCTTATTCATCCAAAACTCAATTTGGACAAATAAATATATCATTTCGATGCTCTCGCCAAGTAGAACACATTTGCACAATTACATTTACCAACAAACAAATGACACGTAAGAAATTCGTGCCTCAAGTTGCACAATTTCTCTCACTAAAAACACTAATTTTTTTTAACAAGTATTATACTTTAAGTATTGATATCTTATTATCAAAAACTCAATTTGGACAAATAAATATATCATTTTGATGCTCTAACCGGGTAGAATATATTTGCACAATTACCTTCATTAACAAACAAACGATACGTAAAGAAATTTGTGCCTCAAGTTACACAATTTCTTTCACAAAAAACACTAATTTTTCAACAATAGAAGAGATGTATCCCACATTGGTTAGAAATTGATGTTGGTTTTAAAAATTTTATTATTAAGTACCAATAGAAGAAATGCATCATGCATCATACATTGGTTGGAAAGTGATGTTGATTTTCAAAGTCACTAGAAAACCAAAAGGTTTTAAAGCTTCCACATGGATGCTTTAGAATGAAGATTTATCAAAGGTGGTGAGGTGGCACAACCATAGTGCTCCTCACCAATTATATATATATATATATATATATATATATATATATATATATATATATATATATATATATATATATGATAAAATATTTTTACAATTATTACCAATAGAAGGTGTATATCTCACATTGGCTAGAAAATGATGTTGAGTTTAAATTATTTTATATTATAACACATTGCTTAAAAAGAAAATGTTAGATTTTAAAGTCTTTAAAAGATAGACTTTCACTTTTACAAGAGATGTATCTCACATGGTTACAAAATATTCTACTATTATTACCAATAGAAGAGATGTATCACACATTGGTTAGAAATTGATGTTTGTATTAAAAATATTATTATTAATTACTAATTGAAAAGATGTATCATACATTTGTTATAAAGTGATGTTGATTTTTAAAGTTTTTGTTAAAAAACTTCTACCATTATTACCAATAGAAAATGTATATCTCACATTGGTTAAAAAATGATGTTGATTTTTAATTATTTTAGATTATATAAAAGACTTACTATTATTAGCAATATAAGATATATATATATATATATATATATATATATATATATATATATATATACTTTTGGTTTTCTAACCATTAACTAATAATAATACATAATAATAATCATAATGATAATGAGTATTAGTATTAGTATATATAACTTCTTTTATTGTCAATAGTAGAAGACTTATATTTAAAAAAATTTACAACTAACATTACTTCTAACAAATGTGGGATAAAACTCTTCAAGGTTAGATATTCCTTCTAATGACTCACTTTTAACATCATACTTTAAGCTTTGATATTTTATTCATCCAAAACTTGATTTGGACAAATAAATATATCATTTCTATGTTCTTGACGAGTAGAACACATTTGCACAATTACTTTTGTCAACAAACAAATGACACGTAAAGAAATTTGTGCCTCAAGTTGCATAATTTCTTTCACTAAAAACACTAATTTTTAATCAATATTATACTTTAACTCTTGATATCTTATTCATCCAAAACTCGATTTGGACAAATAAATATATGATTTCGATGCTCTCACCGAGTAGAATACATTTGCGCAATTACATTCGCCAACAAACAAATGACACGTAAAGAAATCCGTGCCTCAAGTTGCATAATTTCTCTCACTAAAAACACTAATTATTTTAACAAGTATTATACTTTAAGTCTTGATATCTTATTACCCAAAACTCGATTTGGACAAATAAATATATCATTTTGATTCTCTCACCGAGTAGAAAAAATTTGCGCAATTACCTTCGTCAACAAACAAATGACACGTAAAGAATTTCGTGCCTCAAGTTGCACAATTTTTTAACTAAAAACACTATTTTTTTCAACAATAGAAGAGATATATCCCACATTGGTTAGAAATTGATGTTGGTTTTAAAAATTCTATTATTAAGTATCAATAGAAGAAATGCATCATACATTGGTTGGAAAGTGATGTTGATTTTCAAAGTCACTTGAAAACCAAAAGTTTTTAAAGCTTCCATATGGATGCAAGTATTTCATATTAGCTACAAAGTATTCTACTATTATTATCAATAGAAAAGATGTATCACACATAGAGGTGGTAAATGGGCGGACATGGGCGGGCCTAAATGGGCGGCGGGCTCAAATGGGCGGGCAAGTAAGTGCTCATTTAATAGTATGGGCGGGAACTAAATGGGCATGGGCGCCCATTTACTCATTAATATGCACTTATCAAATAAATATAAAAATTACAAAACAAAAATTTTTTTACAAAAAATTATCAAAAGTTACAACTAACCATATATATACAACCACAATAATTGGAAAAGACCGACATATTGCTTGTGCTAAAGTATATTTTTGTAATTAAGACTAACACCAATGATATTAACATATCTTCTTATTAATTAAACTTTTCAAACGTGGATGTTTATGTGGAACAGATGGAGTAATTAGTATTAGAGTTATATGTTCTCTTCTCTTGAACACATATGACACTAATAAAAGGAAAATGATAGGGATCTAATAAAATGTGACAAATGAACTAAGAACGGAAGTAATAGTTTGTGAAGAAAATAACTTTTCTTCGAAATTGCATTTTAATTTTTACTAATAGTTTTATGTATTAGTATGTAAAAATGTATTTTTGTTGTTGTAATCCTCAATTCAATCTTTTATTTTGTGGTTATATTTTTAATTTCGCTGAAGCCCAATAGACAAACACACGAGTGGAAACCTGACCAAAAACTGAACAAGCTAATTAAGTCACATGTACAAATCTATATGAGAAGGTTCGAGCAAATAAGAATGTCGCATGTTGCACACTGCTCACAAAACCGATATAAATCCATTTATAGTGTAAGTGGACGATATTTACGAAGTTATAAAAAATTGAACAATCTGGGAGTGATGTTGTGTTTCATTTAAGGGTACAGAGTCATAGAATAATATTTCATGCTTTGCTTTGCAATTTTGGGGTGGGGGTGGCGGTTGGAAGGGCGGGTGTACTATATATATATATATATATATATATATATATATATATATATATATATATATATATATATATTACTATGTTTTTAAAATATTGTCTACTCTGATTCGATATATCGTTTAAAAAAAGTAATTGACTGTATTATAAATATTGATGAAATGTGTAATTTTCTTTATTGCCCTTGAGTATGTGGTCATAATTAAAATAGGTTGAACAAGTAAGGATAAAGTAATAAAATGTTTTCTTAAAAGGAAAGTTTTAAAAAGGGACAATTATTTAACAACGAACGAAAAAGAAAAGGTAAACGATACTTTGAAAACAAAGGAAGTAATATTTATGCTTCCCAGACTAACGACACTAATGGTGTACCAGAACAACAAATATGAGATGCACAACCCCATAATATGCATATATATATATATATATATATATATATATATATATATATATATATATATGTGTGTGTGTGTGTGAGGGGGGGTGATTGGAAGAGTGGGTGTACAATATAAATATATTACACGCACACACACACACGCACACACACACACACACACACATATATATATATATATATATATATATATATATATATATATATATATATATATATATATATATGTGTGTGTGTGTGTGTGTGTGTGTGTGTGTGAGGGAGGTGGTTGGAAGAGTGCCTGTACAATATAAATATATTAATTATGTTAAACGTCATTATTAATCTTAAGTATTTTATAATTATGTATGTAATTGATAAAACAAAATTAGAAGAGAAAGTGAATGAGTTTTAGTATGGGTGCAAGTGGGCTACCATTTAAATTTCATCATAATTAATGTGCCCAAGTGGGCATGCCTATTTGTGCCCACTTAAAATTTTGGGTGTGCACATACCCATTATTTATCATCAGGCGACAATAAAAATTGCCACCTCTAATCACACATTGGCTATAAATTAATGTTGGTTTTAAAAAGACTATTATTACCAATAGAATAGATGTATCATACATTTGGTAGAGGGTAATGTTTGTTTTTAAAGTCTTTAAATAGAAGACTTCTACCATTATTATCAATAGAATATGTATATCTCACATTGATTAGAAAGTGATGTTGATTTTAATTTTAGATAAAAAAAAACTTTTACTATTATTAATAATAGAAGAGATATCTTACATTTGCTAAAAAATGATGTTAGTTTTAAAAGTCTTTAGATAAAAGACTTTTACTTTTATCGTCAATGTAATAGAAGAGATGTATCCCACATTATTTAGGAAGAGATGTTGGTTATAAAAATTTTAAAATAAAAGACTTCTTCTATTATTACCAAATGAGGATATGTATTACACATTGGTTAGAGAGTGATGTTGATTTTAAAAGTCTACAATTATTAGCAATAGAAGAGAAATATTTCACATTGGTTATAAAGTGATATTGGTTTAAAAAGTTTTTAGATGATTTATCTCACATTGGTTACAAAGAAATGTATCTCATATTATTTAGAAATGAGTATTGGTTATAAAAATCATTAGATAAAGACATTTTTTTTGTTATTACTAATAGAAAATATGTATCCATATTGTTTAGAAATGAATATTGTTTAAAAAGTCTTTTATCCATTACTATTATTACTAATAGAAAATATGTATACCACATGGTTAGAATGTGATGTTGGTTTTAAAGTCTTTAGATAAAAGACTTAAACTTTCATTACCAATAAAAATATAAAATATGTATCTCACATTGTTTAAAAATGAATTATGATTTTAAAAGTTTTTAACAAAATGACTTCTAATATTATTATCAAGTTAAATGTTAATTTTAAAAGTCTTTAGATAAAAAAAACTATTATTATTAATACAAAATATGTATCTCACGTTAGCTAGAAACTTATATTAATTTTAAAAGTATTTAGGTAAAAAAATCGTTTAATATTAGTAACAATATAAAAAAAATTATAACAATAGAAGAGATTAACAATCTAATTATAATGTCTAAAAGTTATGTTATTATTACAAAAATATATATATCCCACATTATACCCGTGCATAGCACCGGCTAAATAACTAGTGATAAATGATATATGCATACATTAGCAATACATCATATTCATTCATTGTCAAAATAATTGCATGTTGCATTCGTTCAAATAAAAATGTTGCAAGCATTTAATGAAAAAATATTTCTATTACATTTTGCATACAGTAAATCTCTACAGTGTATGCATGCATAAAAAAAATGTGTCCGAAAATATATTCGAAAAAAAAAATGCATCATGTATCCAAAAAAGTCTATTACATAAGCACGCATCATGAAAAATATTTTGAAGCTCAAGCATGCATCATATAGTCAAATTATATCAGATACATGGAATATGCATCACAGAGTCAAATAGTATCAATTGTTCAAGTATGCATCGCAAAATTTAATAGTATGAATTTCATATTTTTGCTATAAATATTTGCCAAATTACATCATTTTATCACATAAATTGCATGCATAAGCATCAAAATCTCATGTATACTTCAAAAGTCCAAAACAGCAAAGAAATTCGACAGATCTGAAGAATCATCCAAATGAGTTTGTGAAAAAAGAAACTTACAGCAAGAATCAGAAGATTTGATACGTACGTACGCCGATCACGAAGGATGTTGCCCCAGTCATCCTTCTAAAAAAGATATCTGACGTGATTTCAAACTAAGGGAGGAAGTTCCTTTCTTTCCTTGCCCGAATCCGGATACATCGGCGCCTTTCCCATCCGAGATCTTGAGGAAGAAGCCATCTATTAAGTAAAACAAACAATTTAGCGGAAGAAAATCGAGAAAATGAGGAGAAATGAAAGAAAAATGAGCAACAACAATGGCAGAAAGAGAAGAAAAAGGAAAGAATGAAAGAAATTGGTGAAGTGAGCTACTGCTCACTCTCAGCAAAATTGCAAAATAACCCTGAAAGTTTAACGAAAAGTTAAAAAAGTTAGCTTTGTTAACAAAAAGGTGACGACCATCCATCAAAGATCAAAAGAAAGCTCATATCCTCAGTAGGTCAGCTACAAGAAGGTCACAAAAACAGAAATTATAATCAGCAGCAAGAGAAAATGCAACAGCAAAGGCATCAGCAAAAGAGAAAGAGCAGCGGCAAAGGTAAAATCCCCAGCAATGCAAGAAATAAGAAATGCAACAAAAAGAAGAAATGCAAAAAGAAAAAAAAATGCCAAGAAAGAAAAAATGCAATGCAAGAAAAAAAATGTCAAGAAAAAAATGCAATGCAAGAAAAGAAATACAACAGAAAGAAGAAAAATGCAATGCAAAGAAAAAGAGAAAGTGCAACAGAGAGAGAAAAGATGCAAAGGAAGAAATGCAGCAATAAGAGTCAAAAATGCAGCGGCAAGAGAAAATCTCCAGCAAGAGTCAGAAATGCAACAAGAAGAGAAAACTTAGCAGCAAGAAATCAAAAGCAAAGAAATCGAGAGCATCAAAAGCAAAATCAGCAAAATCAGCAAATGCGGCAGCAAAACAGAAGCAAGGAAAGGTAAGGAAAGGTAAAGTATTCATATTTTACATGCATGCATATCATCTCCTGGTTGTTGGATCTTTTCCGCAAGGGGTGCATATCCCGGGTCACTTAAGGAAAAGATTGGTCCCACCATTGCATTCGACGAAGGGTGCCTCTCCCTGAGGATGCATGTCTTATGATATGTTCCACCTGGTTTGTTGGATCTTTTCCGCAAGGGGTGCTTACCCCGGGTCACTTAGGGAAAATATTGGTCCCACCATTGCATTCGACGAAGGGTGCCTCTCCCTGAGGATGCAATTGTCTTATGATGTGTTCAACCTGGTTTGTTGAATCTTTTCCACAAGGGGTGCATACCCCGGGTCACTTAAGGAAAAGATTATTGTATTCGATGAAGGGTATCTCTCCCTAAGGATACGATGTTTGATGCAATATAACTGTTGTTTGTTTGCATCGGGCCGAACTACGTTTGGTCTGATTCCTTTTATTAAGGGATACTTAGGCAGCTTATTTCGGTAGGTCCGACTATCAGAGCACTTAATTTGCATATCTGCTTAAAAACTACGATAACCTGCTACAACCGACTAAATATGTCTAGGATATGTGAGATTTGACATGCATTATAAACTGCTGCAGTATAACTGCTACCTGTTGCATTACTCCCCATTATAATTTTCACGAAATTTGGGAGTCTATTTTTTATCAACGATGTTCGTCTACTCGGTAAGCTTCGGGTTACCCGTAAACTCCATCGTTGAGGGGCTCTGTAGACACCCCAATTTCGTACCACTGGTATGTGACATGACATGTGATATCAAGACCTGTTAAAACTTAACAAATGTCAAGTTACATGGTTTAAAAATGTAAAATGAAAAGCAGGATGCACAAAATAGTGAAATGCAGGGGGCCGAAGTGTCAAAAAGGACCCCAAAAGAGGCCCAGGCGCCACCCACATGCAAAGTGGGCGCAGCGCCTAGAACCCCCATGGGTGGCGCCCAATAGTGCCTTGTGCAATGTAGCATTTTGCCTCCAGGACACTCTCTCAAGCGCGCGGTACAAGCCGATGAAACATAGAAAGAAAAATCAAAATGCCAACGGAGTCCCCACTCCTAGCTATAAATACGAGAGCCCGGCTTCAGTGAATTCATTCACGAAAGACTTTGCACACAGTTCACTTCATCGCACACAGTTAAATATCGCTGAAACTTTACGCAGTGAGCGAGAGAGAGAATACCCCTCCTCCCAAAAGCCTCAAAGCTCTGTCAAATCTCCTCCAAACTTAAAACCAATCAGTCAAAGTGAGCCTTAGCCCCCCAGCTAGGATTCCACCCTATTTTCCCGATCCAAAAATCCCAAAAAGAGCATTTACTCTGCCCGAATCCAGAGGCTAAATCCGCTAGAAGCAAACAGTTGCTCGGCCCGATTTCCGCCAGACGCAAGCAAACAACAGCAAAAACGCAAGCAATTGCTCCGCCCATTTTTCAGTGCTAGAATGCAGCTTTCGGAAGTAGTTACGCTGCCCGAATCTCCACAACATCAAAAGACTCCCTCTCTCGAAAGGACAGAGTGAGCACAACTTACGCTCTTAAAGGTAATCCTTTAAGAGTTTTTATTAAAAAAAGTGCTATTTTCAGCCGGCCCGATGTAAAAAATATAAACAGTTATGCTGCCTGGATTTCTATAGAAAACAATACTAAAAAGTGCCATTATTATGGTCAAATATTTGTAAATGTAGTTGTAATTACTGGAAGGAAGCGGCTGCAAGTCTGTAATAATGTATATACAAATATATTTGTTTAAATGCCTTATTTCATCTGCTAAATGAATATAATAAAAACATATTTTAGCCAAAAACTATTTTTGAGACCGAAATGGCGAGTTTGGTGTCTAACACCTTCCCACCTCGTAACTTAGCCTCCGAACCCCTTTTTTACAAACTCTGGTTATTTTTTGTTTTTCTTTATTTCTCCTTAAAATAAAGATGGCAACTCTGTTACAGCATTTTTGGATCACAGTGAGGCTCGCAACATCCTTTGTTTACACTTTTCCGTCTTCCCCTAAACAATGGAAGATGAAAATGAAAAGGGTGATGCACTTTCTGTATCTTGTTTTCCCCTAAACAAGGGAGGATGAGACACGGAAAATCCAAAGCACTCATAGTGACCCAAAATGGACCCAAGTCCACAGTGAGGCGTGTTCCCACGCGCCCTCGCAACATCCTTTTTTGCACTTTTATGTTTTCCCCTAAACAAGGGAAGATGGGAATGAAAAAGGTGATGCGTTTTCTGTATCCTATTTTCCCCTAAACAAGGGAGGATGAGATATGGAAAAATCCAAAGCTCTCATAATGGACTTAAGCACACTCAAGTGACCGAGGTGTATTCAACGCGCTTTTCGACAACACTCTTTTTGCACTTTTAATTTCGACTTCCCCTAAACAAGGGAGGATGGAATGAGAAGAGTGATGTCTTCGCCGAATCTCGTGTTCCCCTAAAAAAGGGAGCGCAAGATACGGAGAAATTCCCGGGGCACTCATAGACACGTAAATTTTAACTCGTTTAAAAGGTTGGTGAATCAAAAATTAATACATATATCAAAAATAGATTCATACAACAAATGTGAAATTTGCGTTGAAGCGAAAATGACTAAGTCGTTGTTTCCTTCAGTAATAAGAAACACAAAACCACTTGAGTTAATTCACACCGATATTTGTGATTTAAAATTTGTGCCAACTCGAGGTTGGAAAAAGTACTTCATTACTTTCATTGACGATTGCACAAAGGTATTGTTATGTATACCTTTTGAAAAGCAAAGACGAAGCTTTAGAAGCTTTTGAAACTTATAAGAAAGAAGTTGAGAATCAACTTAATTTGACAATTAAAAAGATTCGAAGTGATAGAGGTGGAGAATTTGTTGCTCCGTTTGAAGACTTATGTTGGGAATCTGTTATAATTCATCAAACGACGACTCCATACTCACCTCAATCAAATGGAGTTGTTAAATGCAAAAATCGTACTCTTAAAGAAATGATGAATGCAATGTTGATAAGTTCAAGCTCACCCCAAAACTTGTGGGGGAAGCCATTCTTTCAGTAACTTATATTCTTAACAAGTTATACATAAAGGTAAAGATAAAACTCCATAAGAGTTATGGAAAGGGCGATAGCCATCTTTTAAATACCTTAAAGTGTGGGGGTGTTTGGCTAAGGTTGAAGTACCTAAATCCAAACAAGTTAAAATCGGTCCTAAGACGATTGATTGCATTTTTATAGGATATGCCAGCAATAGACTTAGTTCCTATCGATTTATAGTGCACAAATTGGAAATTCCTGACATAAATGAAGGAACGACCATAGAATCAAGGAATGATGTATTCTTTGAGAATATATTTCCTTAGGGTGAAAGGAAAGAAGCAAGTTCTAATAAGAGAACTTATGAAGCTGTTAACGATTCTCCTCAAGAAGAAAGAACCAATGCGCAGTAAAAGGGCAAAGGTACATTCATCTTTTGGTCCTGATTTTCTAACTAATTTCATGTTAGAAGACGAACCGAGAACTGTTAAAGAAGCTTTATCTAGTATGGATTCTCCGTTCTAGAAAGAAGCTATTAAGAGTGAAATAGAGTCCATCATGCACAATAATACTTGGGAGTTGGTTGATCTTCCACTAGGTTGCAAATGGATCCTTAAAAGGAAGTATAAAGCAAATGGATCTATTGACAAGTATAAAGCTTGTTTGGTGGCAAAGGGTTTTAAATAGAAAGAAGGTTATGACTTCTTCGACACATATTCCCCTGTCACGAGAATTACATCCATTCGATTCTCATTACTATTACAGCTTTGCATAACCTTGAGATACATTAAATGGGCATAAAACAGCCTTCTTAAATAGAGAGCTAGACGAGGAGATTTACATGGAACAACCCAAAAGGTTTGTTTCTTCGGGAAGAGAGAAAATGGTGTGCAAACTTGTAAAATCCTTATATGGACTAAAACAAGCACCTAAACAGTGGCATGAAAAGTTTGACAGAAAAATGTTGTCAAACGGTTTCAAAATTAATGAATGTGACAAATGTGTCTACATTAAAAACACAATCAATGTTTGCGTCATAGTTTGTCTTTATGTAGATGACATGTTGATAATGGGAAGTACTCGTGATATAATCATGAATACTAAAAACATGTTAAAGAAACATTTTGACATGAAAGACATGGGACTAGCTGATGTTATATTATTGATGAAGATCTCTAAAACGCCAGATGGAATAGTCCTGTCATAGTCCCATTACGTTGAGAATGTTCTTCGGAAATTCAATGCGTTTGATAGCCCTCTAGCTAAGATACATGTGGCCTTAAGTCTACACTTAGCCAAAAATAGGGAAGAACCAGTTTCTCAACACAAATATGCAAGGGAAATTGGATGTTTGATGTACTTAACCAATTGTACACATCCAGACATTGTATATTCAGTGAGTAAACTAAGTAGGTTCACAAGTAATCCTAATCAGGATCATTGGAAAGCCCTAACTAGGGTTCTCAGATATTTAAAGTATACATTAAATCATGAGATACTTTATAATAGATATCCAGCAGTGTTAGAAGGATATTGCCATGCAAATTGGATATCTGACACAAAAGACTCCAAGTCCACAAGTAGCTATGTGTTCACCATATGTGGAGGAGCGGTGTCATGGAACTCATCTAAGCAAACATGTATAGCTCGATCCACCATGGAATCAAAATTCATTGCTTTAGACAAAGCTGGTGAAGAAGCTTAATGGATTAGAAATTTCTTAGAAGATATTCCTTGTTGGAATAAACATGTGCCTGCAGTGCTGATTCACAGTGATAGTCAATCAGCAATAGGCAGGGCATAGAGTAGCATGTATAATGGTAAGTCTAGACACATTCGTCGTAGGCACAACACCATTAGGAAATTGATCTCAAATAGGGTTATTTCTATTGAATATATAAAGTCAAAAGAAAACCTAGCTAATCCTTTCACGAAACGAATCAATCGAGATCAAATGTATACATTGTTGAGGGGAATGGGTTTAAAATCCACAACAAAAGAACAATCATAGCAGAAACTCAACCTTTAGAATTGGAGATCCCAAAACCTTGGTTTAATGAGACAACTAAGTTATGAAAGTTCAGTTGAAACACTTGGAAATCGTTTCAACTCATTCCTAGAACATCTAAGTGAAAGAAACCTGCAACATTAATGAAGTTAGGTTAAGCCTTTAATGATTCCTATACCGGAGAAGTGGAGTATGGCAGGATACTCTTTATAGGAGATCACCTATATAAGTGAGAAGTAAAATGACCTCTTATCGTATAACACTTATGAATTTAAGATGTGGTCCAGGGCCGAAATGGACACAACATGAGAACGAAAAATGTTAGAGTCGTTATTGTGTACCTACAATTGTCTCGGTTTACACTAGACAGTCGATTAGTTCAAAACTTCAACTTACTAAGCGACTAGTAAATCCGATAGTAATTTACTAAGGAAAGTTCAAAGCCTAAAACTACCTATCCCGTTGCAATAACGATTCGCCGGAACTTCCAAGAATCTCTACATACATAGCATGCATTAAATGTCATTCATATGGGGGATTGTTGGAAATTAGTTTCATAATTGGTGTTTGACCAATGTTTGATCAAGTTTCTAACTAGGTTTCATTTATTAAAAATGGAAATAATTTGCAAAAATGAAATCTACATTTCAAGTAGATTAAGTTGATGTATTTATTATCTCAAAACCAATTTCGGGTGAATGAGATATTAATTCTAAAAGTAGGCAACTTAACTTTGTTAATTGAAAAGTAAAGTGGGTATGGAAAGTCATATCTCACATTGGCAAAATAAAGAGCTTTAAGGCTATTTATTAATAGGCCCACTTTGGGAAGGAGCATCAAGCGTTCCACAAGGTGCAACCAAGTGGTGTCACACGCGTGAGTTAGCTCCAGCTAACCCAAGTCGCCGCTCGAGGATGGTGCGAAGCACCATCTGAGCCGCAGCTGCGCACATCGCAAAGTATGCATTGGGCGCTTTAGAGGTACACTTTGAGGAACCTTTCGTTTTGTCGAGCTCACGAAGCTTTGTGGGCGGCAGTTATGAGCTGTTGAAATCCAAAAGGTGCAGGAAGGGGTTGGTTCGTTGAACCAGTTCATCAAACCACCGGATACAACCATTGAACAAAGAGCCACCATATATATATATATATATATATATATATATATATATATATATACCCCCCTCGGTTTGACAGTCAGTCACACATTTCATCCAACTTCGTTAGACTGCTAGATTCAGAGAGCATATTGTTTCATATTACTCCCCTTCAGTTCCTAGAAGTTCTGAAACATCAAGTAGTTCGTCGAATCCAAGTATTACGGGTGTTGTTTACAAGGATTAAATAAATCGTTGCATCTTAGGGATAATTGCCAGCAACCGTGAGCACTAATACAAGGCAAATTTGTCTTACGAGATTGTGTTGAACACAAGCCTCGATTTCGACTCAAGTGATAACATTCTGCTTCATTTCCCTTCTTTTGTCCATTTTGTAAGTTGAAAAAAAACTGACTACACATTTCGAAAACGTCCATTGCCATCGTTTCGAGAGTTACAGGGTGATTCAAAACCACTGAGCTCCAGTAATCCGTTTCACTGTAATCAACCGTGTGTAGCTTCACTTTTTTCTTTTCCTCTTTGATTTCCTTGGTTTTCTTAATGATGCATGGCAAGTATTTCCTCAACACCGTCTCCTTGTGTTTTCTGTGAAAGCTCAACTCAAAGTATCAGAGTTTACATGGGTTTTGAACTTACGACACGGGATTTTGAAGCTACGACGTAGGGTTTAAAGTTACGACGCGAGATTGCGAAGCCCAATTATTGCACTGCGACACCCAATTTTTTATTAGCAACTCCCAATTTTTTTACCGATGCACAAATTGGGACAGAAAATTTTGAACGACAACCAATTTTTTTAACTGACGCCAAAAATTTATGAACGACACTTTTTGAATGACTCCCAAAATTTAGTAACGACGCCCAATTTTTTTTTACCGCGCACCATTTTCTTAACTGATTATGAACGACGCCTTTTGAATGACGCCCAATTTTTTTTACCGACATACAATTTTTTTAACCGACATAAAAAATTTATGAATGACGCTTTTTGAATAACACCCAATTTTTTACGGACGTACAAATTGTGACAGTGGCTTTTTGTGTGTATTTTTCCTTTATTAAGGGTATCTTCATCATTTTCTCCTAAAAAATGTACTTTAGCGATTAAATAACATTATGTTGGATTTTTTGGGTTATATTATCTCCACAGTGTACTGGCCAGTTATCACCTAATTAAAAGTGTTAGTTTGTCCAACGTTGGGATGTTGGTTTGTATTTTGATAGTATTTATTAGGCCCAATTCTCTTTATAAACATTTAAGAGAGATAATTTGAAGACACATAACTACATAAGTTGACGCCATCATGAACTTGTTGAGAAAGTTAGAATAAGTTGAAGTAGGAAGAATTTGAGGGAACACCAACCAAACTTAAGAAAGAAAAAAAGAAAACGGAAACAAAGGTGTCATGTGGAACCAAAAGCTTAAAAAAGGGCAAAACATGATCATTGTTTTTCCTATTTAACCGTTACACAACGGACTCACGAATGCCCGGCAACTCAATTCAAATATCTGAAAAAAGAGCTTACAACAAAAGCAAAAGCCCTCACACCTTTCCCTTTCCCTTTTCAATTTTATATATACATTATCATCATCAATTTCTACAGCCTTAATTAGCCTTCTACATTTCTCCATTGTTCTCACTTCATTTAATTTTCTACTCCCAAAATCAATGGGTTCTTGCATTAGCAAATGCAAACCCAAGAGTAAGACCAAAACAAAGCCCCACCAAGAGTTCAGCAGCCATGTCCAAGACAAGCTTGTCATCTCACTCTCACAAGCTCCCTTATCACCTATTCCTCTGAAATCTCCTCGAAAATTACCTCTCTGTCCTTCCCCCTCCCCTACGTATTCTTCTTCTTCCTTTTCCTCATTCTCTTGTGCCGGTAAAACCAACAGTGGTGAGCTCACATCATCATTGTCATCGTCTTCCTCCTGCTCATCTTCCATTTTATGCTCCAAGGATCGATCTTTTTCAAACGAGTTCTTATGGTCTTGTGTTAAGGAAAACCCACAAATTATTGGCTTAGACCAAATTAAAGATAAAGTTCACCACCCACAAAAATTGGAAATGCGGACCAAACCAAATGCTGCCTCTGTGAAGCAGTCCATTCCCGAAAGCATAGTCAGGTCTACAACACAGAAACGACCACGGGAAAATTCACCTACTCTAACACGTCAAAAGAGCTTTAGAATAGAACCCAAGGGGACACATTCTATGTATAGTAGAAATTTGAGATCGCCTTCTCCAAGTCGAAGATTCAACGGAAATAACTGTAACCACAAGGGCGCTTTCTCGACCTACACTGCTAAAGAGAGCAGCAGCAGCAGCAGCAACAAGCATTCAGTTATTTCTGGGAGGAAGGAATATGTTACCCCAGCAAGTCCAAGTAATAGCCTGAGTGGAGATCGCGGATATTTGAGGAGTAGAGAAACATGTACTCACCAAATTGGGTCCAAAGCAAATGAAGTTGGGATTAAAGACGTGCGATTGGACGTGCTTATGGATATTCCCATGGAGGACATTGATAATCCTCTGATTGCCTTAGATTGTTTCATTTTTCTGTGATTAACTTTGTGTGTGCATGCATATATATATATTTTTTATTGTGATTTTCATATAGCTAGCTAAGTGGAGTCATTTTGTTTTCACCTTTTATTTAGTGTATTTGTGATTTAACATTTATATACAGACACTCATAAGCATGTTTGAAAAAGATCATTTATACAAATTGTATTGCATCTGTTTGCTCTTCATGAAATTACCAGTAAATATACCCAGCTAGTTTCTATTTATGGTTCTGTTTTTTCAAGCGAGTCTAAGTGCAACCCAGTTTGGCGTCGTTGGGCCTAATTTCATATTCCCTCGAGCCATGGTCTCAAATTTAGTCCATTTCATTTAGGCCTTGATGTGGGCTAACTCTGAATTTCCCTTTAACGAAATCCTTAATTTGACTTTGTCGCATATTCAGGTGGGATCCATCCAATTAGCCAAATGGAAAAAAGATTCAGCCAGATGTCATGATAAACGGGTGCACCTAAGTTATTTTTATGGAAGAAATTCATGCCGCTGCGATGCGATAAAATGTTAATCACAAAAGCTTACGATAATTTTTTAAACCGTTAAAGTACACTTATTGAGAAAAAATGACGAAGATACTCTTAATGAAGAAAAGGCGCCCGAACAAAGCTCCTGCCCAAATTTGGGCATCACTATTAAAAATTGGGCATCGCAATTCAAAAATCATCGCCCAAATTTGGGCATCGCAATTCAAAAATTGGGCATCGTCATGCACAATTGAAGTCTATTCAAATTTGAACATCACAATACAAAAATCATCGCCCAAATTTGGGCATCGCAATGCACAATTCTGTCCAAATTTGGGCATCGCAATGCAAAAATCATCACCTAAATTTGGGCATCACAATGCACAAATTAACATCAAAAAAGGAGAAGGAAGATTAGGGCTTACTTTATTGAAAAGACTCTCTTGCTTTGTTGGTTATCAATTTTCCCTGTTCACAAGCTTCCTGCTTCCTCTTAGTAAGACCTTTCAGCAAGACTTTCATGCCTCTAAAAACCATTCTCCAAGAGAGCAGTTGTAAGTGGGTTTGAGTTTCCCAGTCTTCTTTGCTAGTGAATCCTTCGATCGCTTACTGTATTCTCTCTTTTGTATCGCCTTGAGCTTGTTGGAGACTCCAACGTCAGCATCGTAGCCTAATTGTAGGGAAGAAGATCTACAACAATCCTTCATCTGTCGGTGAAGAAGGCAAAAAGAATTGGATCCGAAGCTTATGACATGGGAAACGTATAAGCCAAAACCAACCTCCTCGTTGATGATTGAGCTTCTGTTGTAAATCGAGGCTGCAGGAAGGAAAAAACTAGGTTGCAAGGATTCTTTTTGTTTCTGAAATCGTAATCCATTTTCCGATTGAAATTGAATGAAGGAGGAAGAAAGAAACTTGGTTGCAAGGCTGTTTCTTTGGAATTGGAGGTAAAAACCTTGGTTATTGTTGTTGTTGTTGTTATTGTTGATGCTCCTTTTTAAGAATGGTGCTAAATTATCAGTCAATCAATGGCTAATCCCGACGTATTTACTCGAAAGCTTCTCGAGCTTCTTATCTCATTGAAGACGATGGTGGGTATTTTATGAACAATTTTATTAAAATGGACTTTAGCGGTTGAATAAAAAAAATAAGAGAGTGGAGCGGTTACAATTTCACAAAATGGGACCGATCCGTAATTATTCCTTATTTTTTTAATAAAAAATGTTTGTTGTGGCAAAGAAACAATTTATATATTTTTGGGGGGGAAAGTAATTTAAATTTATGAAAGAAAATGCAAATGTTTGTTAAACATGACATGTTTTTGTTTTTTGGAAAAATAAAATAAAATCTTTGGTTAGATGGTCATAGGGATATTTTTTGTAAAATAGATTATTTTTATTCGATCCATCGTGTGTTGGTGGATTGAGTTGTAAAAAAGTGAAGCTTCATATCACAAATTAATATCCGCAAGACCATGTTAATGGAGACTTAGTCTTGTTTCTTTTTTATTACACAAATAGTAACATAAATAGTCATCACAAGTGTTTGTGTTTCTACTTCAATATTAGAAGTGAAACAGAAGGGAGTGAATAGAAACATGTAAATTAGAATGAAGATACAGAAATGATTACCTAAACATGCAAGACAAACACACCCATTTATATCTTTCTTATTTACTCCCAACGTTCCTAAACACTTATGCACCTTTCTTTTTTTATCTATTTCAAAACAATTGTCCATTTCAATAACAATTGTCCTCATTTGAAACACTTTTACTATTTTATCTTATTTTTTCTATTTATTTTAATCATGTTCAAATACACAATAACATCAAAAGAAACCATACATTACCTCTATATTTATAATACATACAATTATTTTTTCTTAAGCAGTATGTCGTGTTAAAGAGTAATAGTATGCTGGATCCTAAACCAAGTCCAATAAGATAAATGATTTATTTATGTATTAGTTTTTAACCTAGCACAAATCCGATTAGATAAATGATTTATTTATTTACTATAAATATGTGTGTTATTAAGGATTTCCAATAAGAGAGTGATAATAATTTTTAGCCCTAAAATAGTTGTTGCCGCCCCCCTCTTTCTCCTCATCAGCCCGTGCCCTTTTTTTTAGCCCTAAAATAAGTAATTGCTACCTCACAAACAATTCTTAATTGAGACCTTTAACCGTGATTTAGTTGTCCTTTGTTCGGGTTTGTTCCGCATAATACTAATTATCTATTAGTATTGTCATTATTGTTTTCTCTACATTTGGTATTAGAGCTAGTTCGTGGTCAAGATGGTTTGTAGCAAGGTTTATATGAGTCTCAAGTTTGATGGAAAAATTAATTTTCCTGATTGGAGATGTCATATGTACAATTTTTTGGTGGTCTGTGATTTAGAAAAATACGTTGATAAGAAACTTCCGGAAAATGCGGCTAAAGGGGAGAAAATCAAGTTTGCTGAAGCACTTGATTATATTTTTAATGGAGTTGAAGATGGTATTCGGAAGAAGATTATTGGTTCTAAATCAGCACATGAAGTGTTCGATATTTTGACAAAGACGTATGAAGGTGATGATAAAGTTAAGAGAAATTATTTTCAAGTTTTGACAAAGAAATTTGAAAATATAAATATGGAGAAATCAGAGAAAGTTTCAGAGCATATCTCTCGTGTCAGCGATCTGGCTTCAGATATGAAGGCAAACGGAGATGATGTTTCGGATGAAAGAATTTGTTCGAAAATTCTTCGTTCGATGACGAAAGCTTTTCAAGGTACTGCATAAATAAATATGGCGACTAAAGATTTGAAGACGTTAACGGTAGCAGAATTATTAATCCGCTCTTGTTAGTCATGAGCTACTATTTGGTGAAAGATCGGAGAAAACAGAAGAAGTTGCATTGCAAAGTCAAGTGAAATTGAAAAACGTGAATGATGGATCAAAGGATAATAATGGATCAACTCAGGAAACCCAAAACCATGGTGGTAAAGGTCATGGACACAACAACAAAGGTCGTAGTTACAACAATAGAGGTGGCCGCGGTAACAATAATAGAGGTGGTCGTGGGTACAATAATGGCGGTGGACGAAGTTACAACAATAATGGTAATCGTGGTTACAACAATGGTGGTGGTCGTGGTTACAACAATCGAGGCAGAGGTAATTACAATTCTGGTGACAGACAAGGAGGAAATAATTATTGGCATGACAAATCAGGTGGAGGTAATAATTATGGAGGTAACAATACTAATTGTTGTTATAACTGTGGAAAATCGGGTCATAAAATCGCTGATTGCAGTTATAGAAGGGAAAATAATGGAAATTATTATGTCAATAATTATGCTGAAAATAATGTTGAAAATTTAGAAACTTTGTTGTTGGTTAGTAGTAGTGAGAACTCAAGTGATAAAAATACATGGTATTTAGATTCGGGGTGTAGCAATCATATGTGTGGGAACAAAGAATTATTTTCAGATTTGGATGAGTCTGTTAGATCTGGGGTAAAATTTGGTAATAATGCGAAAGTACCGGTGATGGGAAAAGGAAGGATCTCAATTTCATTGAAAGATGGTTCTAAAAATTTTATCTCCGACATTTACTATGTTCCAAGACTTCAGAAAAAATTATTGAGTATGGGGCAACTTTCATAAAAGGGTTATAATATGAGAATTTTTAATGGAGTTTGTAGTATTAGTGATGGGCATAGAGAACTAATAACAAAGGTAAATATGTCTCCTAATCGCTTATTCATTTTGACATTTGGTTGTGGAAATTTATCATGATTTAGTTCTGTGATTCGTGATGATAATTGGTTGTGGCACATGCGGTTTGGGCACGTTAATTTTGGAAGTCTTAATTATCTTTCTCGTAAACGAATGATTAATGGATTGCGTGCGATTAATGTTCCTAATGGAGTTTGTAAAACATGTGTTTTGGGCAAGAAACATAGAGATGTTTTTCCTACAGGCAAATCTTGGAGGGCAAAGAGAATGTTGGAGTTGATTCATTAAGATTTATGCTCGGTTGAAGTTGCTTCTAATGGAGGTTGCATGTATTTTGTCACGTTTATTGATGATTTTAGTAGAAAAGCTTGGGTGTATTTTTTGAAAGAAAAATCTGATACTTGTGATATGTTTAAAAAGTTTAAGTATTTTGTGGAGAAACAAAGTGAGAATAAAATTAAAGCCTTGAGAACTGATAGGAGCACCGAGTATCTTGTTTGTGATGATTTTCTGGAGAAGCATGGTATTGAACATCAGTTGATTGCTAGATATACTCCGCAACAAAATGGTGTATCATAAAGAAAAAATAGAACAATTATGGATATGATTAGGTGCATGTTGAGTTTCAAGAAATTGCCCAAGAGTTTTTGGGCCGAAGCAATTGCGTGTGTAATTTATGTTTTTAATAGGTGCTCAACAAGAAGTGTGCGTGATAGAACTCCAGAGGAGGCCTGGAGTGGTCGAAGACCGTTTATTGGACATCTTAAGGTGTTTGGTTATATTGCTTATTCTCATGTGCCTGATCATTTGAGAAATAAACTTGATAACAAAAGTGAAAAGTGTATTCTTATTGGGTATAGTGATGTGTCAAAAACTTATAAATTGTTCAACCCAGTGAAAAATAAGGTTATTATTAGTAGAGATGTGACTTTTCGATGAGGTTGCTATTTGGGATTGGTCTTCTAAAGAAAATAAAAATTCAAGTTTTAATTCTCTAAATGTTAATGTTCAAGGTGATGTTCCTACTCCTACAGTTGCCCAGGAAGAAAGTTATGGGCGTCCGCAGAGATAGCGTAACTTTTTTTTTAATAGAAACAGGGACGGCATCCTGCGAGAATTTATTAATACAGAAAAAAAGGAACAACGAGGGGGACAACCAGCCACACCAAAAAGACAGGAGGGCAAAGGAGCCTTACCTCTACCAAGAAACAAAATAACAAGCTCATTTGCGAAAATTAAACAAACCCAAGCAGTCATGTCTAAAAGCTTGACGCACATTTGCCGGAAGTTGATGCATAGCATCATACGTTGTATGTTGTGGGTAATGATAATGAGATATCTGATGAAGATATGGTGAATTTCGCTTTATTTGTAGATTGTGATCCTGTTAATTTTAATGAGGCATCTTGTGAAGATCATTGGATTCAAGCAATTGATGATGAGATTCATGCAATTGAGAAGAATAATACATGGGAGCTTACTACTTTACCAAGTAGTAAGAAGACGATTGGTGTAAAGTGGCTTTACAAGACTAAGTACAAACCAAGTGGTGAAGTTGATCGTTACAAGGCAAGGTTAGTTGCAAAAGGTTACAAGCAAAAGCCAGGTATTGATTATTTTGAAGTATTTGCACCAGTTGCTAGACTTGATACTGTCCGTATGATTATTTCTCTAGCTGCACAAAATAGTTGAAAAATTTATCAAATGGATGTTAAATCGGCTTTCTTGAATAGCGTCCTTTTTTTTTTTTTTTGAGAAACAGGGGCGGCACCCTGCGAGATTTTATTAATAATGAAAAAACATACAGAACTGAGGGGGATAACCAGCCTTGCCCTTATAACTGGGAGGACAGAGAAGTCTTACCTCGAAAAAGCCTAACTTCTAAACAAAGAAGCAAAGCCAAGCTATTTCCTATAGGAATACATACCCATCTCATCATGACACAATGCCTGCCGAACATTAGGAGGAATATGACTTTTACACCAAGAGACGTACGGTGGCTATAAGCATGATTCGCTAAACGATCAGCAACATGGTTTACTTCTCTAAAAACATGAGTTAAACGATAATCACCCAATAAATCTTTGCACGGCCGAAGATCGTATGTATATTTCCAAGGAAAACTAGAATTAGCAAGGATACCCATAGCTGCCACAAAGGAATCTGTTTCAACTTCAACGGACACCAAATCTAGTTGACGACAAAGATGCAACCCATCATGAAGAGCAAATAATTCAGCCATCATATTTGTGCCAGACCCATAAAAATTAGAGAATGCCTGAACAAACGTTCCATCAGAATCCCAAATGATCCCATCACCAGAACAATTACCATCAACAGCAGAACCTTCCGTATTGAGTTTAAAATTAGCAGTCATAGGCGGAGACCAACGCAGCCACTGACCACGCTTCAAAGGAGTAGGGGAGATCGAGAGACCAAGCTGCTGAATCTAAAGAGAACCCACAAGCCCATGCTAGATTTTGGCCGATAAACAAAAAACATATCCTTCAAGCTTTGAACCACATATGAAAAAATTCTATTTGCTGACATATGGGTATTATCAAAAACCGCATTACACCTGGACTTCCATAATTCCCAACAGGTGAAGGCCAAAATACCAATCTGACAGGCCCCAAACTGATTATGAGGAGAACTGTGCTTCATCCAAGTATCAAACAAATGAGGGAGAGAAGTATACATATAGACTTTATGAAAAGCCAAACCAAATTTCTTCCAGACTTGGGCAGCCACTTTGGACCATAGAAATAGGTGGGATGGGATAAAGATTCACAGTCCGGATTTGAAAGGCAGCAAACACATTTAGAAGTAATACAAATGTGCCATCTACGAAGAGCCATGTCCACCGGAAGAATCCCATGAAAAAGCTTCCACAAGAAACCACTAACTTTCAGAGGAAGCCACGATTGCCAGATTTTTGAAGCCCAAACCACTCGCTGAGAGGCCCTACGAGAATGACAAAAATAAGCAGAAGTGGAGAACTCTCCTATGCGCGTCAAAGTGCAAACTAATTTATCTTCTATCCCAGGAGCAATAAAGACTTTTTGACAACTGACTTAAGTCTATCCGGCACAAAATGAATAATATCTTCTAGATGCAATAAAGCATCAGACACCAGCAGGTTACAATCAATTGGACGAGGGCCGCCTAGAGATTCACCACACCAATTTGCCTCCCAAAACGAAAGCTTTCCTTGCCCAATAACCCATTGAGAACATTGATGAAGAGAAGGAATATGAGCCATTATGGCTTTCCAGATGTGAGAAGCTGAAGCCGGATTGATAAAACCATGCAAACTTCCATATTTGGAACGAACGAAGGCAGCCCATAGACTCTTACCTTGAAGTACATTCCAAGCCAACTTTGCTTAGCGTCCTTGAAGAGGAGGTATATGTTGAACAACTTGCAGTGTATATTCAAAGAGGTAATGAAGATAAGGTTTATAGGTTGAAAAGGACTTTGTATGGTTTGAACGAAGCTCCTAGAGCTTGGTACACTCGCATTGATTCTTATTTTGTGGAGAATGGTTTTCAAAGATGTATGTATGAGCATACTTTATATGTTAAATCGTTGCATTGTGATATTCTTATTGTTTGTTTGTACGTTGATAATTTGATTTTCACTGGCAATAATTTGAGATTGGTGGCACAATTCAGGGAGGCTATGATAAATCAATTTGAGATGACAGATTTAGGGCTTATGTCTTACTTTCTTGGAATTGAAGTTGCTCAAGTAGATGGGAAAATTTTTATTTCGCAAAAAAGTATGCTAATGATATTTTAAAGAAGTTTAAGATGGATAAGGTTAAACCAATTTTGACTCCATTTGAGGCGAAGTTGAAGTTAGTGAGTGATGGTAATGGTGGTTTCGTTGATACTACTTATTTTAGAAGATTGGTTGGGAGTTTGAGATATTTAACTTCAACAAAGCCAGATATTGTTTATGGTGTTGGATTGATTAATAGGTTTATGGAATCTCCACGTCAATCTCATTTGCAAGCTGTAAAGTGAATTTTGTGCTATATCTGAGGTATGTGTAGTGATGACATTTTTTATTCAAGTTCTAGTGATGGGAAGCTAGTCGGTTATACAGATAGCGACTTGGCTGGTGATAATGAGAATATGAAAAGTACTTCGGGTTATACATTTTATCTTGGTTCGGGCGTGTTTTCGTGGTCTTCAAAGAAATAACAGGTTGTCGCTCTCTCTACAGTTGAAGCAGAATACATGGCAATGACAGGTAGTGCTACTCAAGCGGTGTGGTTGCGTAGATTGCTCAATGTTTTACAATTTAAGCAAGATGGTCCAACGAAGATTTTATGTGATAACAAGTCGGCAATTGCATTATCGAAGAATCCAGTTTTTCATTGTCGAAGCAAACATATCGACATCAAGTTTCACTTCATTCGTGATTTGGTTCGTGATAAAGAAATCGTGGTTGAGTATTGTCCGATTGAATATCAAGTTGCAGATATTTTTACGAAGTCATTGAAGACCGAGCTATTTGGAAGTTGAAGACTATGTTGGGCATGATCAAGTTTGAAGACTTGGTTTAAGAGAGGCAATGTTGGATCTTAAACCAAATCCAATAAGATAAAGAATTTATTTATGTATTAGTTTTTAACATATTCCAAATCTGATTAGATAAATGATTTATTTATGTACTATAAATATATATATATATTATCGAAGATTTCCAATAAGAGAGTGATAATAATTTTTAGCCCTAAAATAATTGTTATTGCCCCGTCTTTCTCCTCATCAACCCATGCCCTTTTTTTTTTTTCAGCCATCCCATTTTCTTCCCTTTCTCACTTCATAATCCAAAGTGATAAAATACATAACTCTTGGTTCATGTGCATGTGTTAGTGGTAGAGTAATTACTGCCTCACAAACAATTTTTAATTGACTCCATCAACCATGATTCAGTCGTCCTTTGTTCGGGTTAAGGAGATTTGATGAAATCATAAAAAGTTATAAGATAAATTTAGGTTTTGTTTTCCATTTGATTTTAGACACTTCTTTTTCTTTGTTCTCACTAGTTATCTCTATATCTCTCTTATTTCAACTTTAATCATTTTTAAAAAGGAATATCAAAGTCACTAAAATCGTGAAACCAAACACATCATTCAGGACTTGCATATGATTTTATTTTTTTTAAAATCCTACTCCTAAATTTAGTTCTAATGTCTCATCAAATGATTCAATTATGAACATCATTTTAGCATTTAACAAAACTAAGACATTGAAAATAATACTCCATTTGTCCCAAAAATTATTGTTATGTTTGACAAGAAACACATATTAAGGAAAAAATAATTGACTTAATTATTAATATTGGTATAAAATATAGTTTTCTTTAAAGGTCATTTGTATGTGGCCTATTAAAAATATGAAGAAAAAAAAGTAACGGTAAAATAGTTGAAGCGTACAAACGAGACAATTTTTTTGCAAAAGAGTAACTTTCTTTTCTAACACGTTGCAATTTTGTATTTTTAAAAGATGCTAAGACCATATTTTAGGCAAAAGATGATATATATATATATATATATATATATATATATTTATCTTCAAAAAAAGATTAATATATGCTCCATTATTCAATAAATCCAACTAAGTTTGACAAAAAAAAAAAGGTCGCCAACAAGAAACAATATCAGGTGAGATGAAGCTAACGAAATGTTATTGAGGCCTTGAAATGACGGCTAGACCCCAACGCTCAAACATTTCTGGGCTCACTCTTTCTTCCCCAAAACTCTTTGTCCCACGCCCTAAACAGATTTTCCTCTACTTTTATTTTTCAGTTTTTAAAACTTCAATTATTATTTTGTTTTACCCTTTTAATTACTTCCTTTTCTTTTTACGGTGTTCAATTGTAAATTTTCACTAAAATTTAGAAAGAAGGGTAACCTTGTAGACCATTCCCATGGGGTAGTGAAGGAAGGGTCCCAATTAGTAAAAAAAGACCCACACCCCATAAGGATTAAGTAAAGACAACTGAACCTACTTACACCCAATGTTAGATAGTTGCTAAAAAAGCACAAGCCAGAAAGCACAATATGTGCTCCAGTCACACCTTCGTAACTCTAAATACCTGCATATGTTATAATCCCTCCCGTGATACCACAACCACCCCAGGAGGGTTAGGTAGGGCGTCATCCATAGGATAGTCAGATTGTTAGAGAATAATATCTTTTAATTATTCTTATTGATTTGTAATGAGTAATTAGTGGTAATTACCTTGTAGAGTTCTTTCCTAATTGTGTTACCTTCTTTCCTAATTGTGTTACCTTCCTTGTATAGGTTTCTTGTATCATACTCCTAGTGTAACCCTAATTGTAAATCCCCCTATAAATATGTGATTTATTCAATGGAAAGGCTATGTCATTATTCCTAAACTTTATCAGTTTCTACATAGTATCAGAGCTCTTCTCCTAAAACCTTCTTCCTCTTCCTCTAGCCGCCGCCCTAAACATCCCTTACAATGGCTAACGGAAATCACTCTCTCACCGTCAAAAACCCTCTTGATCCCACCCAAACCTTCGACCTCATCAATATCTCCCATCACAACATCACCAAACTCACCTTTACCAATTACATAGCTTGGAAACTCCAAGTTGAGGCCACCCTCATTGGCTATGACCTCTACAAGTTTGTAGACGGTTCACACCCATGCCCGCCTCCCACTGTCCTCACCAAGGATGCCCAAACATCCAAGGACGTTCCCACCCCAAACCCTCACTACCAGCCTTGGATTCGCCAAGACAAACTCCTCTCTGGGGCTCTTGTTGGCTTCCTGTCTGCCCCCCTGGTTCCTCTGATCCAACAGGCCGCCACTGCTCGTGAAGCCTGGGACATCCTGGCTCATACATATGCTCGCCCAACTCGCGGTCACATTAAATGATCAAAGATTACCTCAAGCGAGCAACCAAGGGAACTCGGCCGATCACCGACTACATGCGATGTCAAAAGTCGGGCCGATGAACTCGCCGCCTGGCAAACCTCTTGACCACGAGGATCTCATTGAGACCATCCTCGGTGGTTTGGATGATGACTACCGCCACATCGTGGATGTGGTTGAAGGACGGATACTCCCATATCGCTTGATGAGCTTCATGAAAAACTCATCAATCGCGAGCTTCTTTTTGAAGCAGCCTCGCCTTCGTCCTTCTCGCACTTACTGCCAACCCTGTTGCACCAAGGAGCAATAGCTCGACAGCTCGGCAATCCTCCTCGCAGCTTGGTATCGCCCGCCTCGCAACCTCGCCACCTTCCCAACCCCAAGATCCGCCTCCCCACCCACAACCGATCCGGGCAAGTGTCAAGCATGTCGCCAACAGGCCACTGCTACTCGCCGCCCAAACTTTCAACCGATCGCCACCACCTCTATGCCCGCTACTCCCAACTCGGCAAGTGGCTCCAAGTGGCAACCACGAGCTCACCTTGCAACCACGGCAAACACGGGACACAGCCGGTTACTTGATATGGTGCCTCTCATCATGTCACTAGCGACCTCGGCAATCTCGCTACACTCCAACTACACCTGCATGGATGACATGGTCATTGGTGATGGTACTGGGTTAACTATCTCCAAACCGGTTTCTCCTCCCTTCATACACCCTCACACACTTTTTCCCTTCATAATGTTCTATTTGTTCCCGACATGAAAAAGAATCTTATATCCATATCTCAATTTTGCATCTCTAATAAAACCTCTATTGAGTTCTTACCAACTTCTTTTCATGTGAAGGATCTCGACAGGGAGAATACGACCTGACAGCCTAAGGATCTGTGTATGAATGGCCGACCACGCCTCCCCGCCCCACCCCTCTCGCTTGTGTCGCCTCCAAAGTCTCTCATCAGATCGGCATCATCGTCTTGGCCATCCGTCTGCCCCATCCAAAGTCGATATTATCTAGCCTAGGTTTAGCATTAGACACCGCCGCACTCCTATTCATTGTAATGATTGCCTTTCTAATAAATGTCATAAAATTCATTTTCATCAAAATACTATTGTGTCTACTCTCCCTCTTCAAACTATTTATACTGATGTTTGGACCTCCCCCCTTCCCTCTATTGATGGGTTCAAATACTATGTGATCTTTGTTGATCACTATACCCATTACATCCGGCTCTACCCGCCGACTCAAACTGAGGTTGCCACCATCTTTCCCAAATTCAAAGCCTTAGTGTTAATTATTTTAAAACAACCATAGTCACCCTTTACTCTGACAATGGTGGCGAGTATACGGGCTTGCCCTGACTCGCTTGGCCGCCACTGCCGCCTCATGGCATCTCTCACCTTACTTCGCCCCCTCACACCCCAGAACACAATGGGTTCTCAGAACGTCGCCATCGCCAAATTGTTGAGATTAGTCTCTCCCTTCTCTCTCGTGCTTCTTCCGCCGCCTCTTCCGGTAGTTTGCTTTCCAAACCGCGACCTATCTCATAAATCGACTACCTACACCCACCTTTGCTCGCCAGCCTCCCTACCATAAACTTTTTGGCTCGCCGAACTACGCCAAGCTTCATGCTTTTGGTTGTCTTTGTTATCCTTGGTCTGCTCGCCCCTTACTCCGCCCACAAACTCGATGCTCGCTCCACTGTGTCTTCCTTGGTTACTCGCTCACTCGTAGTGCCTATCTCTACTATGATCCGAGCACCACCAAGCAGTACATATCGCGCCATGTTCGCTTTGTCGAGTCCACTTTTCCCATGTCCACCGGCCACCTGCCGCACGCACACCCATGATAGTGAGTCTTGGCTACCCCTCATGAACCGCTGGTCCTCATACACACCGCTTGCGCTCCAAGATTCTCTATCCGTGGCTCCCGCCACTAATCGAATTTGTTGATCTCGCCGCCCACGCCCAACCTCCTCCCACATCGGCCATCGCGAGGATACCACCGCACTGCTCCTTGTCCCTGCCTGCTCCATCCTCCCTGCCACCGCCTCCCCGCTCGCGGATTGCACTTTATCCGTTGCCACCCCACCTCAAGAACCAAGCAGGTGCTCCGAGGATCACCCAGAACTCCTCCCTCACTGGCACATCCTCCATAGTCACTGCTCCAAAAACAACATCTTCAAACCGAAGATCAAATGAGTCTCTGGCCACCTAGCCGTGACTGAACCCACATGTGTTACTCAGCTCTCAAGGATGTGAAGTGGCCAGCCATGTCCGAAGATTTTGATGCCCTTGCCTCGCAATGGGACTTGGGATCTAGTCCCTTCCGAAGATGCTCGCAATATAGTTGGCTGTAAGTGGATCTACCGTATCAAGAGACATGCCGATGGTATGTTGATCGCTACAAAGCTCGCCTAGTAGCCAAGAGATTTCACCAATGACCGTGGGTTGACTACCACGAGACTTTCAAATGGTTAAACCGACCATCGCTCGCCTTGTTCTCTCACCGGCTGTTTGTCAAGGATGGGCTCTTCGTCAACTGGATGTGAACAATGCCTTTCTTCAAGGCAACCTGTCCGAGGAGGTATTCATGGCTCAACCGCCTGGGTTTACCGATAAGGACAAACCTCAACATGTGTGCCGACTTCGCAAGGCTATTTATGGTCTCAAGCAGGCTCCCCGAGCATGGTATAATGAGCTGCCGCTTCTTCTTACCTCGCTTCCAAAACTCTGGTCGACACATCGTTCATCCTTCGTATGCGAGCACCATCATCTATCTCCTCAGTATATGTGGATGACATCATTGTCACCGAAACCACTGGGTTCGACTTTCATCTCTATGCTCGCTACTCGCTTTTCTCTCAAGGACCTTGGTGATCTTCACTACTTTGGGTTGAAGTTGTTAAGCGCCCAAGTGGTCTTCTGCTCTCCCAACGAGGGTATATAGTTGATCTCCTTGCTCGCATGCATGACTGATGCTCGCCCAGTAGCTATGCCTCTTGCTACCTCGCCTACCTTGACTCTTCACACAGGCACTGCTCTCTCCGATCCGACCGAATTTCGAGCAATGGTCGGTAGTCTTCAGTATCTGTCTCTCACTCGGCCTGATGTTGCCTTCGCTGTCAACAAACTCTCCTAGTTCATGCATAGGCCGACCACCGAGCACCGGATTACGGCCAAACGAAGTTCTTCTGTATCTCGTGGCACAATTGATGCGGCATCCTCCTTCATCGCCAGCCTCCTCCCGCTCTCCATGCCTTTATCGATGCCGACTGGGGCGGCAACAAGGATGACTACACATCCATCGCCTACATTGTCTATCTTGGCAAAGAACCCGATCTCCTGAGTTCCAAGAAATAACGCATCGTAGCTCGCTTCTCGACCGAAGTCGAATCGTGGTCGCCATCGTCAAGTCGTGGATTGTCTCTTCTTAGCGAACTCCTCTTGCCTGCCTCCTCGACTCAACCACCATTTATCAGGACAATGTGGACGCGCTACGAGTCTTTGCTTTAACCCGGTTTTTCATACTCGCATGAAGCATGTGGCTCGACTTTCATTTCATTCTAAGCAACAAGTTCAGATGGGCTTATGCGAGTTTGCCATGTCTCCTGGCCGATCAACTAGCCGATGTTTCACACCAAGCCTCTTGCTCGCCAACGGTTTCATCACTTACTTCACAAGATTGGTCTCCTCCTCTGACGTCCATCTTATGGGGCATGTTAGAGAATAATATCTTTTAATTATTCTTGTTGATTTGTAATGAGTAATTAGTGGTAATTACCTTGTAGAGTTCTTTCCTAATTGTGTTACATTCTTTCCTAATTGTGTTACCTTCCTTGTATAGGTTTCTTGTATCCTACTCCTAGTGTAACCCTAATTGTAAATCCCCCTATAAATATGTGATTTATTCAATGGAAAGGCTATGCCATTATTCCTAAACTTTATCAGTTTCTATACAGATACTCTCCAGAAAACCCTTAGAAAACCAGTCTCAGGATTTTCCA
Source organism: Codonopsis lanceolata (assembly GCA_013146195.2). NCBI lineage: Eukaryota > Viridiplantae > Streptophyta > Magnoliopsida > Asterales > Campanulaceae > Codonopsis > Codonopsis lanceolata. Next base: position 150,878,525 of record CM028378.1, on the reverse strand, counting down.
TATTTCTATCATCCTCTGTATGAAAAGGTTGCAAATAAAAAAGAGATGTAATTTTTCAACTCAATTCTCCGAAAACCATCTGTGGTATAGTATCACCGTCGTAGACGCATACAACATGACTCTCTTTATGCCAGTCCGTCAAATCCTTAGACGACTTGTTCTGTTAGTAGAATTTGAAGAGTGTACAATAGGAATTTGAAGTGTGTGTGTGTGTGTGTGTGTGTGTGTTAATGTTCTTAATGTCCATACTTCAGCATTTGCAACTGAATACTAGGACATAATAGTCAACAAAAAGTGAATTTAGTAAATTTGTACAAAAATAAACACTTAATTTGGAACATTTTTCTTATAGATTAAAAAAAATTCAAAATATTTAGCTAGTTATTATTAGTTTAGCCCTCCTAACAAAAACTCATCCGACTCTAAAGGCAATATAGCTCGCCTAACAAAAATCGTGGTTCCCATTTGATATTAGTACTTGTTTGGTGGAGCGTTTTGACCAAAATATTGGTAAAAAACGCAGCGTTTTCTCTTTAAAAGTAATTCAATGCAGCATTTTAAAACGCTTCAATTTGGAGCATTTTAAAAATGTATTGCGTTTACAACTATTTTGTTTATAAAAATAGCGTTTTGAAATAGTTTTTCAAACATGCATGTTTACAAGAAAAAAATTATGTTTTGAAAATGCTACGTTTTAAAAACATTGTGTTTAGAAAAAACTGCATTTTTAAAACATTGCATCAGACAAGGCCTTAAACAGGCTGAACAACAAAGAGTTATTCTAGTTGAACATATATTTGATTCAATAAAAAAAAACTCATTCGAGATAATCAAACTAATATCTCAAACACAATTCCGATAAGTTCAATTAGGGATGAGCTTAGTCCAATTCGATCCATTTTTTTGGAAAAAAAAAAGAGTAAATCGGAACCAGATCAATAGTCTGGTTCTCAAAACATTTAGAACCGGAACCAACTCAATATGTATGAGAACCAAAACATTGGTCCGATCGAGAACCAATCAAAGATGTATGAGAACTAGGACCGACCAAAATTATGATTTTTTTTACTTTTTCACTGTGGAGTACAAATACATAATGAAAATTTTAAGACTGAAACTTCATAAAAAAATTTAAAAAACTTTCGATAAAATTACATTCTACAATTAAAAATGTCGAACTCATAAACGCATGCATAACAAACCGGTGGAAACAAAATAATAAAAGAGTACCAATTAAAAAGTAGAACAAAAATGTATGAGGAATTAATATATATATATATAAAATAAATAAACAACATATTAAGTCGGTTCGATCCGATTCCGTGTTTTTTTAGTTCGGGAACCGGGAACATGGATACATGATCAAATGATTCGATGACCAAATCAAAGTATTGGTTCCGGTTCAAAAAATTCTGCACACCCCTAAGTTCAATACGATATTGAGACTACCAACAGCTCGATTAATAGATCATTAATAATTGATTCAACAATAAACTTAGTCAAACTTAAACACCTTACATGTTTGCTAAGATTATAAAACAGAGTTAGATATTCGAATGTCAAGCTAGCAAACTAAGCTCGTTTTTACCGACTACGGGGCAAGACATCTCAAGCATGAGGTCTAAGTACACCCCTGGCCCTGGCTTAGCTACCCAACTTGAGGTCTAAATCTAATACTATTAGTTGGACCATAATATTGATTCATTTGTTGTGGACGACCATCGACCAGTACCAGTAAGACCCAACTCCTTGTTTAATTTGTGTGTACAGCAGAAGCTGTCAATTTACCAGCCCTAACATCAAAGCCAAAGTGGTGAATTGAAATCCTAGTCTTTTGCTTTTCGCCTATAATTGGCAGTAAATGATCTGATCTACTGGTTTTCGGCAGTCCATAGCCATTAGCCAGGCGTGGTGGCTGGGAATAGGTAATAGCTTCAATTCCATTCCACTGGAACAAGGGCCTAACTGCTAAGCATCCTCCTCTAATCCAAACCACTTAAGTTCATCCTAATTAGTTTATTAATCCTTCCGTTTTGGGCAAAGAATCAACTATTTTATTTTGGGATGTTTCATTTAAAAATTCATTTTCAAAAATTAAGGTATAAAAATGTCATCTTTTTACTAATAAACTACTAAAACTGTCATTTAAAAAAAATTGAATTTCAAACGGGAACTTTTTTTACCCAAAACAAAAGAAGTATTTTATTTATTATTAATTGATTAACCCTCCTCCAATCTCCATATCCCTAAATGAATAGGGTTAATGACACTACATGCCCTTCACTTTAGGTGATTCTAGCAATAGTCCTTAAGAATTTTTCATAATGATTGGATTCTTTTCACATCCTTTAGTTGATGGATGGCCCATAGTCTTTTTCCCCAAAATAATAAAACACAAAATAAATCAAAATTTAAGGAGCAAAAGTGAAACATAGGAAAAAAGATTCATTTTCATTTTTTCCGTCTAAAACAACTTTCTAAAAATAAGACATCATAAACTAGATATAATTTAATATAATATTAAATTAAAGATTAAATATATCAACAAATTAACTTGGAATATATCAACATGTCAACATTAACTTAGTCAAATTAAATAAGGATGAATTCTTTAATTTTCTTTTTTTCACAAAGAAAACCCTTCTATTTCCTACCCTTAATCATTGTATCTTTGATATTAATGACATTCAATTGTCATGTATTTTTTTTTATATAATAAATTTGTAAGCAATTGATGTAATTCTAATGGTTGGAATTAGACTATTTAATTTTAATCAAATCATATTCGACTATTCATTGAAGTCATATGTTATTCTTTTAATGTTTTTTTGTCTTTATTTTTCTTGATTATAATTCAATTCAAAAAGAAATATATTCGTACGTTTAACGCATATGTGTAAAATTAGTTGAAATTAACATGAGTGTCACTAAAATAGCATGACTTATTGTCAATTATGCTCAAAACAATCTAATGTAACTTTACCCAACATGAAAAACGGGCACCTACATGAATATTAAACGGTTCCATCTAGCTACTCACCAAAAGATATAGAAACCCGACAATTACTCATGATTACAGCCAACGAAGCTATAATAGCTATTTTATCCCTTGAATAGCTATAATAGCTATTTGTAAAGACGTTTTATCGGATGTTAATTCTTAAAATAGTTTTACAGATCTAAATTTGTAATATAAAATTTTACTTTTTCATAAATCAACTAACGAATACGTGATAAATTAGATAAAGAGGATCCATCTTAAAAAAAATGACCGTAAAATTGTCTTCTATAAGATTTTGACGTTATTCTTTCTGTGATGATCATCATGCAAATCTAACTCAATACTCTGTACTAGTTGTCAAACTACTTAATGATTGTTTTCAACTCACTTGATAAAGAAAAAACACCTACCCAGTAATAGGTAACTTGATTCCATCCAGTAAATGACGAGACGAAACAACAGCACTCCATTAATTCCGATATTAATGTTACGGCAAATAATTGGGTAAGAATATCTTATGAGTATTTTTTTGTAAAATAAATTATGCTTATTTGACTCATTGTGTGTTGATGAGTTGAGATGTGAAAGTAAAGTTTCATTTTACTAATTAAAATCCATAAGACGGTCTTACAAGAGACCTTGTCTAATGTTTTTGATTCAAGTCACACTTCAAAACTCATAAAAAAAAAGCTCTTTGATCGATCTTGGAATCCGCCAAAAAAACTCTATGATTTCAATGCTCTCCGTTTTTTTTTTGTTTATCTAATTTCAAGAAGCAGAGAATCAAAATTAAAACAATCGAAAAAGAATTACCAAGCAAACTCAAGAAAATATATATAATTATATATAGGCAAAACACATAAATGAGCCACCAAACTTTACCCATTTTTGCAATTCGATCACCGAAAGTTTGAAATATCTATTTTGGCCACCCAACTTTTGTTTTGTTGCAAACGTGCCCATTTTTTTGGATGACGTTAGCCCAGGACGTTAAATTTAAGTAAAATTCCTTTTTTGCCCTTGTAAATACTTAATTCGTAAGATTTTGGAAACCCAAAGGGGTCCAATAGAAAAAAGAAATTTGGGAGTACAGATCTGGGTTCATCTTCAAACCCGGCCAGACTCTCTATAGCAAACCTGGTCAGACTCACTGTGACAGCAAATACTCCCCAAACCCACCATCACCAAACCTTTCGTTCTCTCTCTCACGCTCAGTTTGACCTCACTCATCTCCTCCCTCAGTTCTGGTCGAATCTTCTCCAGCCACCGGCCCAACAACAAGCTCTAGCAAAGTCGCCGTCCTCCTTCTCTGATCTCCTTCAGATCCGGCCAAACCTAGCAGCGTCCCTCTCCATTAAGGAAGACCTCCCTTCCCTGCCGTCATCTACATCCTTGTTTTTCATCTCCTAGTTTCCAACAAGGCAGCATCCAAGCCATGCCATCTTCATCGTCATCGTCGGGCTTCACCAAGAGAGCTCACTCCGGATCTTCATCGTCATCGCCCTTCATGTCTTGCTGAGTTCTTCCACCTCCAGATCTCGATTGCTCTTTCTCATCTCCTAGTTTGCTCCCCCTCAAATCAAAGTCCCAAATTCGGCCACGCCTCTTCCATTACACATGCATCGGTTACCTTGGCGGCGCCGTCGTTGGTATTGGTAAGGGTTTGATAGAGGTTGTCAAGGCGTCCGAGGGGTGGCAATTAAGGATACGGATGATGTGATGAATAGCGTGGTCGCTGGGTTGGGTACCAGTGCATTTTTCAAGGCGGTGTCCGGTCCTAGGTTGGCAGTGGCGGTCGGAGCTATTGGTGGGGTCTTGGTTGGTTTGGACGTGACTAGAAAGCAAGTTTTGAAGAGATATGTGCCAATCTAAAGCGGTGTGTGGTTTTTTAATTTTAATCCAATTGTCTGCAATTTTGATATGTGTTGGAGAGGCTAAGTATGAGATGTTGATCTGATTAGCCCTTGAATGGAGTCTTAGGCAGCAATGTAGAGAATGGATGGGTCCTTTAATGGGGATCGATTCATCTAAGGCTTTGTTGACAGAGTTAGTCTTGTCAAACATGTAAGCTTTGAATCGAAAGTGGGTTAAAGTTTCTGTTAGATGAACCCAAATGGTTATGGTGTCTGTATATATATATATATATATTTTTTTATTTTTTTTATTTTTTTTTGAATATAAATTTCTCACCAACAATGATTTTGTACTCTATGCTAAATGATTTTGTTCCTCTGAATTTGGTTTTCATGGAATTGACAACTTCAAGGTGGAATTTTCTGGGTTTTATTTTGTTTCCCATTTTCTCGAATCAACGGATCTGTTAGATGATTTTTTTTGTTGGTATTTTAGAATCTTTTTTACAAAGATCTAAGTGGGACTGAGCAAATGGGTGCTTTAATGGATGGTGTTCATGGCAAATGTTGTGGGAAGATGAAGATGAACTCAGGTCTGTAACTAAAGTTCAATTTTTTTACATTTGGACCCTTTTTATTATAATTATTCATCCATTTTATTTGTGTTTTCTATTTGGACCCCTTTGGGTTTCCAAAACCACATAAAGTTTTAGTATTTACAAGGGTAAAATAGGAAATTGACAAAAAATAACGTCCTAGGCTAACGTCATCCAAAAAAATGGGCACACTTGCAACGGAACAAAAGTTGGGTGGTCAAAATAGATATTTCAAACTTTCGGTGACCGAATTGAAAAAAAGGGTAAAGTTGGATGACCCATTTGTGTGTTTTGCTTTATATATACCCGGTAGAGTTTTGGATTTTTGAGAAGGGAGATGCTTAATACAGCACATGTTAAATATTTAATATAACATTTTTTTGTTATAAAAATATTATATTACCCTTAACAAAAAAAATGTTTTAATTAATTTTTTCAGCATAGGGACCGGTTTGGGACCAGTCCTAAAGAGAATTAGACATTGGGACTGGTTTGAGACCAATCAAAAAAAAAAAATTAGGCATTGGGACTGGTTTGGGACCAGTCATAAAATTTTTTTTGGCATTGGGATTGCTTTGAGATCAGCCATAAAAAAAATAAAAAATTAAGCATTGGGACTGGTTTGGGACCAATCCTAAAAAATAAAAAATAAAAAAATTAGGCATTGAGATTGGTTTGGGACCAATCCAAAAAATTTAGGCATTGGGACTGCTTTGGGACCAGTCCAAAAAAAAAATTTCATTTACCTAAAAAAAATGGCAAAAGGTAATTTGGTTCACTTTTTTAAAAAGTATTGTATTAAATATTTCATAAATGTATCAATGTCTGAGAAGGGAGCTAGGCGTAGTGGATCAAGGCGGAAAAGATGGAGAACCGAAATGGAAGTTGGTTCTTGGGCGAAACTGAAGCTGGTTTAGTGGGTTTGCTTTTCCTTATTTCTTTGTTTGGTTCCATGTTTTTAAAAGTCTCTGTAATTTCTCTCTGTTTCAAATTCAAGTAACGGTGGTGCTTTTTCAAAGCATGGATCTCGTGAATAAAGTTACGATATTGTTCTGTTTGAAATGAGTTTTGGGAAGAAGGGCTTGTTGTCTTTTTCCAAACTCTAGGAATGCAAATTGTCAAATAGTTTAGGTGTGAATTTTTTTATATTAGCCCTCATCGGAATGCACATAGGAGGCTGAGCGCTTAACGGAATCTCTCTAATGATATTCATCAAAATGATTGATTGCATGAAAATTAAAAAATTTTAGGACCCAAAATCAAAGTACTTATAGTGTCATCAACTAGGGGTCGCAATCACTGACATGACACGATATCACGAACTAGTACGACACGATTATAAAATACGATTATAGAGACAAATGACACGATAGGACCAGCATGACACGAAACACGACACGAAAGACACGAAATTATTAATATATTTAAAATAATAGTTATTGTTATACTTATGATCAAATTAGATATATAACATGAAAACACGATAGTGAGGCACAAATAAGACACGATAACACGAATTGTCACCCCTATCATCAACCCAAATAAATAGGTAGTACTATTAGACCCGTCAAGCTTTTAAAGATTGTAGGTTTACTTATTTTTATATTTTTAGAATGATTACTGTAATACTCCAATCACACATCTGGTATATGTAGGACTTGTGTGTGATTTATAAAGTGATCATACACTATTTCTAAACACCAACTGTTGGGTTTTAATCGAATTTAACAAGGCGGAGTAACAAAACTTTAATTTCAAAACTATCCAAAGATCCATGCTAATTAATATTTATTAGATTTATAATACATACTTGAATATTGGAACGATCAATCTTCAATAGAATCACGATCACTGCAACAAATGATTTGCACGGCTTCTCTATGGTATCCACACGAATGAATTGGACATGATTATTCCAACAATTATATGCTAGAGAATTGTTGAATCAAAGTAGGAAACCCTTCGTCTAACGAAGATCTACTCCTTAATTTTTCTCCCTACGAATTTAGTGTTTCACCAAACCCTAAAATCATTTTGTGTGTCTAACACTTCTTCTTCTTCTTTTTTTCATCAAGAAGACTTCCGATATATATATTGTAGTCTCCATTTTATTTTACCTTGAGCCCATTAATCTGATTAATAGCTCAAATAAATTTCAATTCAACTCATTCTAAGTGTGTGACACAATATGTTCTTAAATTACGTTGGTAATAATTAATTACTATATCAAATATATAATTAATTATAAACAATGAGTGACATCTAGCAATACATCATTGCTACCCAAGTAATAGAAATTATCAGTGATTACAAATAACTGATTGTGACCAAAATAGTTCTTTTCCCTTTGTCCAAATATTAATTTGATTAAACACATGGCATGAAACGTGTCATCCTTGTTATAGTTTAATCTTGGTTTCTTAATCTCCAAGTAGACTTATATAATAAACAAATTAAATCAATATCTCATATTGATTTATTTGAGCACAACCATTTATTTACTTAAGTCTCATTCATCAAAGGACCCCTATATATTATACTCATGTTATGTAGGAGAGACAAATTATATCTACATCGTTCATATCCCTGAGCATGATTCGTGGCATATCCAATATCCGACTTTATAATCACCTTGTTACAGAATGACGTTTATTGGTATCAAAATATACAACTCTTCATCTATGGTATATAACGACTACAACTCAAAGGACAACAAACATATTTGTCACTATAAGAATCGCATATGACACTCACGCAACGATCCACGTAGCATTCTCTTGCGGGTCAATACAATATGTCGTTAAACCTAGCACGCACTCATGTGTAGACTGCTATCAACTATATGAGTCTCAACACATACTAGTCTATGTGTATTATTATTACCCTTATTAATAATAATATTCGGCCAGGGATATTTGAGAATAACATATTTATTTTAAGGGCTTTATGATGCATTACAATGAATAAACAAACAATACATAATAAATAAATGACACAATAAATAATGATGCATGGAGAAATAGATTTGTTGGATAACTGGATGCGCAGAGATACAGACATACACACGCAGAACAAAGAGAGAAATTGTTGCTTTGCTGGATAACTGGATGCAACTTCATCCCAAGCTACATCGCTGTTTTTACTGTTTACTTTCCTAAGTTGTTAGGAATCTTATTTTTTAATATCACGTTTTCTATACCTTGTTTTTATGGGTTTTCCTCTTCAGACTTATTGTCTTGTGAGAAGTTTGGTATTTTGGTGATTTCACAATTTGTTTTATTACTCATAATCTTTTTAGTGAAATCTTTTTGGTCATAAGGCTGGATCTACAAGCATAGCTTATAGATCGTTTGATAAACATCTGTTTTATTACTGCTTTAATTAACTTAAAGACTTTCGTTGTTTACAAGATGATTTTCTGGTCGATGCACCTTCGGATGCAGCTGAATCACAAGTTGCATCGCAGATTCTTTGACTCCTAACTACTGTTGATCTTTCAAATATATATTACTAACTTATTCCGCCGTGTCTCATCTAAGATAAATCAATGTACCCATGCTTTAGCACACCTACCATTGAATGATCTTGACCATGACGAGTGTCACATATTTGGAAGATATAAACTTAATATTTTATAGAGAGATTTTAAAGTTATTTGATCTCATCATATATTATTATTTGATCTCATCAAATAATACTACACAATTATATCATGCATCACATATATACATCATATAACAATTACGTGACATGGATATAACCTCTAGTCTAACGATTTTGTCAAGCAAGTGAGAAGTTGAACAAAAGCATCGAATCGTAAAAAACGAAGAACTTCTCCAAGTACGTCCGTTATCTCCAAGCTCCCATTTGCTTTATATGGTTTCCGTCTTCTCAAAATGAATTACAAAATTCAGAAACCTCGTTTTAACATACGAGAGAATTTAGATGAGAAGATAATTTACATTTAAAATATATCTGTAAAGACAAGCATGTCGTATTTTAAATAAATAAAATAAACAAATCACCAACCATCGTATAAAGAAAACTTGGGTCATATCCACGCACCATTCAATTATATATATCGTATAATTAAAAGTGTAATCAAATGCAATAGAATAAAACAAGTAAATACAAATATATATGATGCGTCCAAGATATTCTGGATGCACTGATGAAGCCCAATCTGGATACCTGGCTTTCAACGTATCCTCAGATCCTCAGAATCCAACTCTGCAATAAGAACAAACAATCGTGAACTAGGCAGGGGCACTCCTTGCAAAGGCCCTTCGGCGTAAGAATCAGTAATAGATTCAGCAAATGAGTAATTAATTTGGCAGAGTTTTGGCTAGAGAATATGATTGCACCTACCTTTCCCCTTTATTTTCTGAGGTTTATATAGTTGCCGGAGAGCATAACTGTTCATAACCGCTCATAACTGCCCATCATAGATCATGGCCTTAATGGCGGGCACATTAACTGCCCCATTAACTTCCCCATTAATTACAACGGTTTAAATGGAGAATTTCCTGGACATAACCGTTAACTGGAACTCTTGCTCGGACACAATCATCCTCAACTAATAATTGATCTTGTCCGGACATAACTGTCCTCAACTGATGGCAGCTCATATTGACGAGCATAGCTAATCATGCTCGCATCTCGGTTTTGCTCGCTGGTCAAGCCCCCAGCTCGCTGACCACTCACTTGATTAAAGTTGACACCGTGCTCGCCTGTTCGGATGACCTATGCATGCCTGGCATGTGACTCCTGACTTGGGCCTATTGGGCCGGGCAGTTCAGTAGCCCCTTACTCCTTGTTCACCAAGTATTCATGCTCGTGACGAGGAGGAGCTCAAAAAATTCAAAGAACACTTTCCAGAATAATCGAATCTTTCAAATACATGATTCAAATTATCTTGGAGCCAAAATCTGAATGGACGGTTACCCAAAAGGCATTTTGAGGAAGCGTTCCCTAAAAGTTAAGCCGTCAGCCGCCAGCTCTGAAAAGACAGGCCCAATTTTCCACACAGCATTAAATGCTGCCTCGTTCACTGGACCCCGTTATCCGAGCCCAATGATGGCACCCCCCAAACGCCGGCTTTGTGGAGTATAAAAGACATAATCCCCTTCTTTCAAAACTTTTCCATCCTCAAATTCTTCTAAGATCTTGAGAGAACTGCTGGTGCGTCTGTAAATCTCAACCAAAGGCGAAGATCAAGCTTCAATCTTCAACAACGCTTTCAAGCACGAAATCAATACGCTAATACCAGGTACTTTCACATTTTCACTTTCATTCTCCCCATCACATTTTCTTCTTTTTCGTTTTTCTTGTCACGAATTAGGGTTCTTGCTGTATCCGTCCACTTTCAATCTTTAGTGAACTATTCCAATACGTAGATATTTTGGCCCCTTCTTCGACTCATTTTGCCCCTTCTATCTGTTAAACCAAGGGAATCGAGAAATTTTTGATTGGTGCCCTGTTCACTGATCTCACAACCTGCTGGCCATAAATTTTTCAATTTCACTTATCATTATGTCTATCCCAGTCAGTGATTAACACAAACTTCTCGATTCCTCTTCCTGTAGGATGTCTAGTGAAGATATTGTATCTGAAATCGAAGGCCAAAGTTACGATCACGGAGCACCACCAGAAGCTCCTTCATCCTCAAGTTCGAGCTTTGAGGGCCGAGCAAGAGCGCATTGATTCCTCGCCGGCCGAACAATGCCCAAGTCGAGCAAAGCTTGTGGCCCACTTAGAAATAGCGAAATAATGTTCTTCCTATCCGATCAATCGATTGCCAGGACCCAGTCAAACCTCCTCCATTCCTATTGCTCCATACTATCCCCCTTCAATCAGATGGGAAGATTTAAATTCCGAAGAAGAGGTTAGCACTTGGTTCTATTCCTTAGAATTGACGGCATTACCGAGTCCATGCCTTCGACTCTCGATATTGACACCAAAGGCACAACTGTGGGAATAACATGGTATTTTATTTCGATTTCTTCCCGTCGAACCGCCTTCCTCTCGACCCGTTTATTGTAGAATTCCTAAACGCCTCCACACTCTTCTTCGTGATTTGACCCTAACCACCGTTAGATTCTAATATCCTTCCACAGTTGCACGTAGGTTGCTCTGGTTGAGCCCGACGACTTGTTTCTTTCTCCCTCTCCCCGACAAAAGAATGCGGTCGTATCGTCGATCAAACCACAACTACTTCAAACTTACCGCGAAGGACCCAACAAAGTCGATGGTCAGGGATTCAAAGGCTTTACTCGTTGAATCGAGTATCGCCGGCCTTTTGCCCCTTACCTCTCCGACTATGGACTCCCGAGCATGATAAAAACGCCACCGATCCGCGAACCCTGATAGCTAAAGCCTCTGAGCTTTACTTGGGCTTGGCTGGGTAAGCCTGGCAAGATTTCTAATTTGCTTACCCCCCGACCTACTCTTTCTCCGACTAGCCGAAATCTCTTACCTGCCCATGGAAAGAATCGAACCGCGGGTTGTCATCGATCCCGAAACTCCTCATCCCATCGGGGTCCATGCCACAGAAGAAATTCCTCGATGAATCACGAGGAATGTACTCGCACCTTTGGAACTCGCACCTTCCTTCTCTCTCACCTAACTAACATCCTGCCACCGCACTCCTTTTGATAATCTTGTAGACCTTTGTTTTCTTCATCTTAATGCCCGTTTTCTCTTATGCAGATATGAAGCAATTGTCTGACGTCAACAAATTTTTGCAAGCGGCCAAGAAGAGTTCGAACAAGCGAGCTAAACATCTCTCGACTCAACCTGCTACCAGCCTTCCAACTGTCCTAGCATTAACACCCAGCCGGGTCAACTTTCACAATCACCTGAACCCAGCCAACCTGCAACATCTACCATCCCTACTTCCAATACACAAAGGGTTGACACAGCCCCTTCTCCTGTTATTATCATCGAACCGAGCGAAAGCCCAAGGAGAACGAGACGCCGAGCAAAAAAAGATGTGGTCGAAGAAGATACTCCTTACATCCCCTCTTGGCAAAAGGAGAATTTCCTCATGCCCGACGACCAGCCGAAAGCTGCTGCCCTTATTAGAGAGCTCGCCAACGTGCCCGACCTCAACAATGTCAACATAAACAAGCGGAGTGGTTTTCAAGCCACTACAGGCCTCGGGTTAATGAAGCGGCTTCATCATAGCGGAGTCCAAAAGAAGAGTGGCGATCAAGCGAGCTCTGTCTTGATCGACGAAATGGGAATGTGTATGGCCGAGGTATAGTTTTCTTCCTACATCCTCATTTTCCTTGCATTCTCCCTCTCTTAATCAACATCTTTTCTTACAGATTGCAAACAAATCAATATTGATGTACGAGCGCCTGGTAACCAACCTCACCACCAATGCCACTCTTACTACTGAAAAGAATCAACTGGAAGAGAAAATCAATTCCATCCGAGCCGAACTCAAGAGTACTGAGGAATCCCTCACAAGCAAGGTGACTGAACTCTCCTAACTCGAGGCCGAGAAGAAAACTCTGGAGTCCCAGCTAAAACTCTCCAAAAAGTCTGAGGAAACAGCCCTGAACAATATATCCTCAGGAGTACGCAAAAGAGCTTCGCCTCGCTGTGGTGACAGGCGCAGCGCCATGGTTGCCGATCTCGAGAAGAAATTGATGGGAGACCTTCTTTGACTTGGCGAAGAACAAAGGCAAAAAATCATCGAGGACTACAAGAATTCTGACAACTTCGCTAGTTGCGTGGAAAACGAAGCATATCCGTTCTTCCTGCAAGGTATGAACCATATCTTAAGACAGATTTCTTGCAGTGGACTGGAGATCCGACCTGAGCAGCTCGCGGAGTGGGGTGCCAATCCACTATTCCATTCGTCTGCCCCGCCGGGCCACGCCCTCGTACCATTCACTGAGGACGAGCTAGAATCTTTGGCCGAAGCTGATACAGAGAAGGGCCTATCACCTTGGAATCCTCCCCCCGTCTCCGAATCCAATGTAACCGAGCTGATGACACAAATCTGGAAGTCCCAAGCTCCGCCATCAACAAGTGAGAATGCTCCCGACCAAGCTGATGACGAAGTGACCATCCTCGAAGCCACTACCGAAGAGACAAACGAACCAACCCCAACAACCGAGAACAATCACGCTGCTCCCAGTGCTTGAGACGCTGTTTTGGCCTGCGTGCCTTGATCCCACAAACAATTTATTTTTCAGTTGTTTTGGCATGCGTGCCTTGATCCCACAAACAATTTATTTTTCAGTTTGTAGTATTCTGTCACTTGCTTCACTTGTTGATTGAATACTTCCATTTCCTTGTTTTAGCTTTGACCTGTTTAACTCTTCTTTCAAGCAAAACCACTTCTGCTAAAAAATTACTACGCCACCCCTATTCGAACACCAACTCTTTTCATGTGCATAAAGCCCTTTATGCTCAAAAAAGAGAATAATCGAATACACAGGGAAAACCATTATCTCGGACACCAACCCTTTGGACGAGCAAGATCAATCCCATGCTCTCCAAAGAGAAGAATCGAGAAAACAAAAACAAACTCGAACACCAACCCTTTGGACGAGCAAGATCAATCCCATGCTCACCAAAGAGAATAATCGAGAAAACAAACAACTCGAACACCAACTTCCAAATTAAAATTGAAAGCATAACCGAGTTTTGCCATTATCATTTGCCATGAGAAAAGATCAAAAATTACACATTGCTAAAGTCAATTACCAATAGTACTTCTTCAAATGATCTGCATGCCATGGATGTTTCAGCTCGTCACCATCCTCTGTTCGCAACATGTAAGTGCCTTCCTTAATGATCCTAGAAATCTGAAAGGGCCCTTCCCAATTTGGTGAAAGTTTTCCCCACTCAGCTCGATGACCTGTTGCCTCAATCTTACGGAGGACCCAATCCCCCGCAGCAAACGACCTACCACGAACCCTTTTATCGTGGTGGGCCTTTGCTCGCTACTTATTATTTGTCATTCTCATCTTAGCTTCCAACCGTTTTTACTCCAACAAATCCAGATCGGCTACCCGAGCTTAGGGGTGGCAATTCGTGTTATCGTGTCGTGTTCGTGCCTCATTATCGTGTTTTAATATTATCTATCTTATTTGATCATAAATACAACAATAAATATTAATTTGAATATATTAACAATTTCGTGTCTTTTCGTATTAGTGTTTAGGTAGGTCGTGTCGTGTCGTGCTGGGCTTATCGTGTCATTTGTCTCTGTAATCGTGTTTTATAATCGTGTATTATTGGTTCGTGCTAACGTGTCGTGCCATGCATTGCCACCCCTACCCGAGCTGCGTTATTGGACCCAGCGTCGTAATTTAAAACCCTATGAGTAGGCAGATACATCTCCACCGGAGCCATAGCATTAGACCCATAGCATTAGACCCATAAGCCAAGGAAAAAGCTGTTTCTCCTGTTGGACCCCTGACTGTCGTTCTAACCGCCCACAAGGCTGAAGGCAGCTCGTCTACCCATCTGCCTGCCTTATCCTCCAGATTTCGCTTCAAAACATGCAGAATTTGTTTATTTGCAGCCTCAGCCTGCCCATTGCCTTGCGGGTATGCCACCGATGATTGCCAATGCTTCACCCGCATCTGTTCGCATGCTTTAGTGAATTTTTCAGAAAATTGAGTCCCATGATTGGACACAATTGCCCGGGGCACGCCAAACCGACACCATATATGCTCATGAACAAAATCGATGACATTTACCTCGCCAATGGTCGCCAAAGGCTTTGCTTCTACCCATTTAGTAAAGTAATCAACAGCGACCACTGCGTATTTAAACTTCGACCGAGCCACAGGAAATGGGCCAATTAGATCTATCCCCCACATATCAAATGGCCACGAAGCTACGACAGGAGTTTGCTCAGTAGATGGCAAACGTGGTATATCTGCATAACGCTGACACTTGTCACACCGACGAACATACATCTCGGCATCTCACCTCAGAGTTATCCAATAGAATCCGGCTGCCAAAACCTTTTCGGCCAATGACCTCTGACCAGGGTGACCTCCACATTTGCCTTCGTGTACCTCTCCCAAAATTCCTTCCGTCATTTCTGGTCGCACGCATCTCAACAAAGGTCGGGTGTAAGATCTTCGATAGAGAATGTTATCCAAAATAACATAACGACATGATCGCTTCTGAATAGTTCTAGCCTCCTTCTTGTCATCGGGCAATGTCCCTCGCTCGATGTAAGACTTGAGATCATCTATCCAACACTTTGCAGCCGGCTCAATGTCCATAATCACTTCTTTTTCAATAACAGGCACCTCCAAATGCTCGATCATGACTCCCGGATGCAAAGACTGAATTTCATCCCCAGCCATCTTCGACAAATAGTCAGCTCGCATGTTATCTTCCCGAGCAATTCTCACCAGTTCCCAATAATCGAAATCTTTCAAAATTTCTTTCACCATCGCACAATATCGAGCTAAGACCGGATGGTGAACTGCATAGTCGCCCCTGACTTGATTCACCACCAGTTGGGAATCACAATACACGATCAATGCACGCACTCCTATATCCTGCGCGAGTTCAAGCCCAGCGATCAACGCTTCATACTCAGCCTGATTGTTAGAAGCTGGAAATTTGAAGAGTAACGCTTTTTCAAATTCCACATCCTGCTCAAGCGGGACCAAAACCAATCCGGCACCACTTCCAAATCTGCTAGCCGAACCATCAACATGAAGCTCCCAACAGTACTCTAGTCGTGGTTTTGGGCTTGGAACACTTGCTAGCGTCTCTTTGAGTGGTACTTCTTCCTCGCCATGATCCTTAAAACTTGTTTCAGCCACAAAATCTGCTAAGGCATGTGCCTTGATTGCTCGTCGAGGTTGATAATCAATATCAAACTTGGTTAACTCGATCGACCAAGTGAGTAGACGACCAGAAGTGTCCGGCTTATGCAAAATCTTTCTCAAAGGCATATCAGTATACATAACAATCGAATGCGCAGAAAAATAAGCTCGAAGTTTCCGAGCAGCAACAACAAGCGAATAAGCTAACTTTTCTGCATTAAAATACCTTCCCTCTACATCAGTAAGGGCCTTAAAATAAGCAGGTTTCTGGACATTACACTCTTCTCTAATCAATACAGCGGCTACCGCTTGCTCGGTAGCTGCTAAGTACACAAACAGTTTCTCCTCGAAAACCGGGCTGCTTAACAGAGGAGGACTCCCTAAGTATTTCACCAATTCTTCGAAAGCCTTCTGACACTCAGGCGTCCATTCAAACCCCTTATTCCCGCGAAGAACTTTAAAGAACGGCAAACACCTTTCTGCCGATCTGGAGATAAAACGACCAAGGGCTATCACCCTTCCATTGAGCCTCTGCACATCCTTTATGCAGCGAGGAAGCTTCATGGTAACCAATGCCTTAATTTTCTCAGGATTGGCCTCAATGCCCCTCTCAGTCACCATAAACTCGAGGAACTTGCCGGCCTTCACCCCGAACACACACTTGCTCGGGTTCAACTTCATGTTATTCTTCCTAAGATTGGCAAATGTCTCGCCCAAGTCTACTGTGTGCTCACGCCCTTTAGTCTTGACCACCATATCATCGATATAAGCTTCAACATTCCTACCGTGTATTATTATTGCTCTTATTAATAACAATACTCGACCAGGGATATTTAAGAATAATATATTTATTCTAAGGGCTTTATGATGCATTATTATGAATAAACAAACAATACATAATAAATAAATGACTCAATAAATAATGATACATGGTGAAATAGATTAGCTTTTAGGGCATTAACCAACAAAGACATCATCCATGGACTTTTGGGTCGGCTTGTGGTAGGCCCGATGACCCAAGGTGCTGCGTGCTCAGTGAGCCAATGTATGGGTTACACGTAGCGAACTGGGCTTTACGACTCGGGTCGTTGCAATTACTATTTTAAAAAACAAGACTATTTTTACAAATAAACCAAAGAAAATTAAAGAATTACGTGATTTTTTTTCTTGGACACAAGGTATTGATGTTGAACTGTTGGGCTTCGATTTACAGGATACCAGGGCTTTTTGTGAGGCGTGATAATTTGTCGATCAAAGAGAGAACACTAGGTGAATGCAGGGTTACGACCTGTGAAGACACTCTAACATGAGAGTAGGTTCTCAAGTCTTGATAGCAAGGACAAGTGACAAACTTTTGGTAAGGTTAAGATTATCTCCCTTGGAATGCTTTTAAGTGAGGCTTATATAGCCTTGTTGTGTAACCCTCGGAGTAAAGGTGACAATGAAATGTTAATGGATAGCTTTGAGTTAGACTATTATCTATTAGATAATAGCCTAACCCAAAGCTATTCATTAACACACAATTGCCACCCTACGTTGGAGTGAAGGCCATTAACTATTGAGTTAACGGGAGAATTAAGAGCATAACCGTTGAGCACGTCTGGCCAATAAGAGGAACACACGTGTTCCAAGCCCTAAAGACAAGGAACATTAATTGAGATGAGGTTCTTACTTGGATTGTTCCCTGCCTTAGAGCATCCACATTGTTACTTATTCTTACACCTCTTCTTAGTTGGGTTTTACTGCCACTTACACACTTTTCTCATCTTACCCATTTAAGATTTTCTCATCTTTACCAATTTAAGAATATATCTTCCTATTTTATAATCTTCTTAACATTTTCTTAGCTGGGTCCCACTACCATATCATTAACTTTACACTTCAATCTTATTTTATACTTCTCAACAAATAAATTTATTTAACGTTATTTAATATATTTCATATTTAAATATTCCATATAAATAAATTAATTTATAAATTAAGACAAATTAATTTTAAAATAATAATTAATTTATAATTTATAAATTTTATAATTTAATTAATAAACTATCTATAAAACACATATTATACATAACTCGTAAAATAACACAAATAGAAAATTACATAAAAATGTTAAAATTGAAAAAAATTACATAAAATGATATAATTACAAGAAGAAGAAGAAGAAAAAGACATATTTAGTGGTAAAATGCATGACAATGACAAGGGTTTATATATTGAACGTTTGTAGCTATTGATAGAAAAATAAGACACCTTCTTATCTATATATATTAGCTTACAACAGCTAGTTTACAACGACTAGTTTATAACGGCTAGTTTACAACGGCTAGTTACGTTAAAAACATTAATATTGAAAGTTATATAAAAAATTAATAATTAAACTTACATAAAAACATTCTAATATTGAAAGTTATATAAAAACATTAATAATGAAAGTTACATAAAAACATTCTAATGTCTTAAGTTACATCAAAACATTAATAATGAAAGTTACATAAAAAATATTCTAATATTAAAAGTAGAGTTACATTAAACAACGAACACTTAAATTCACACCGTTTCTTCTTCAACTGCACATTTACTTGCAAATATCCGTGTTGATACATGATAAATTGTGTCGGACTCATGTGAGAGGTATTTTGAATAAGAAAAGCAATGTCTTTCATGAGCCTTTCGCGCTCCTTTCTTTTTTTTCTCTTGATCGTTTAGCTTCCGCTTCAATTTTTTTTATTTCAAGATTTTTATTTTTCATTTCAAATTTTTGTTTTTTTATTTCCAAGTATTTATCTAACGACAACGCAATCCCAGAAGAAAACATATACAACCTACATCCGAAAATGTTTCAACTTTTCCTTTAGCTTTAACATTCCTCTTTGTCGCCTTTTGTTGAATCAAATGAGTTCATAAATTGATTTATTCCACATCTTTAACATCCATACTAGTATTAGAATGATCGCCATTAGATTCAGACGTCTTAGACTTTTTATTGGTGTGAAACACATCTGTTTGTGGAGAAAATGATACAGAAGAATTTTTTAACACATCTCAAACATGATAAAAAACAAAGTGCTGACATTTTTTTGATGGTATAGCTCTCTTTCATTTTTCATTAGAATATCATCGCTCCAACTGTTGTGTTTAGCATTAAGAAGCTTATTGTAAATTTCGTTGAATCTTCTCACTAATGGAGCAATTCTAGTTGATCAACGTGATGTCAACTTCACTTTATCTCTCGGCATCAATTTACTTGGGTAATGTTCGTTGTAATAATCAACTACACGCTTCCAATATTACACACTCTTTAGATTATTACCAACTAGTGGACATTGGTCAATAGTTTGCACAACTTTCATAAGTGCAAGATCTTCATCCGTGGTTCATTTTGCATATTTGGTCTTGTCTTTTCTCGGCACCGGTTTCGCTTCGTCGTCCAAATCAATTGTTTCTAAATTGATTTGCATCTCCGGAATCGATAATTGCATTGCCGACAAACTACCAGACAAAACTACATCTACACTTGTTTGACGTGAGTCATTCGAAGATATGTAAAATTGAGAAAATGCACGAGGCGGACCTTGCGGCATGAAAAATTGGTTTTCCGTAGGATATCAATAATTCGGAGGAAAAGAACGTTACTAGATGAATTTCATATAGTTTGAGAAACTTGAAAATTTTGGAAATGTTCAAAATTTGGAGGAATGTAGAAATTCGAAAAATTGAGAACATTTGAGTTGGAAAAATTAGGCGGGTATTGGGGAGTAGATGAAATTTGAGAATTTTGAACAATCTTCGGAACTCGAAAGTTTTGAGTATTTGATTTTCTTCAAAATCAGAAGAATTCAATAAATTTTGAAAAAAATAATAATTATCTCTTTGATCCATTTGGAAGATAAGTATATAAAGAAATTATTTTTTTAGAAGAGATGATGGTGAAATAAAAAAGAGAATGAAGAAGTTGTGGAGAAAACAAAGAAAGTTGAGGTGATATATTTATAAGGAAGCAAGAAAAAATAATAAAAAAAAAGTTTAAAAAATAAAAACCCAACCGTTGAAACCCCCACCCCACCCCTCCCCACCAAACGGCTACAAATTCGTTAGAATGGTTGGATTTAAAAAGAAAAAGAAAAAGAAACTGTTGAATCACATTTTTGGCAAGAATTCAGACAGGGGACTCATTAGAAATAGCCTCTCACTCTCCTCCTCAATGCGTGTGGTGTATGCGCCATATCTGAGGCAGCGATGCATCACACTACCCCCTCCTACGTGTGTTATTCTTCGTGGTCGGATTTATTCCTAATTAAGAATTTTTTTCTCTCTCTCCCAGGTGGATGCTTTAAGAAAGAGGTCTCTTATTATTGAGATTCATTTTCTTAATAAGAATAACACTAAGAATGGAAAAAACCCAACAATGGGAATGCTATTAGAAATGATTTGTTATGTTTTGCCAAATTTGTCGTGCTCATTGTGCAAAGCTTTTGTAGTCGGTCATATTCTCATGCCCACTAAACACTTGGCAACTTCCTGTTAACTTCGTGTGGGGTTGTCTTCGCTCGTGCTCAACACGTGACACTTGGCACGTCAGGAATAATTATAAATCCCACTAATTCACTTAATGAATGATGATGCAGCCAAAGGGATCCTGCCAAAAGTATTTGGCCAATAATTAAATTTATATATCTAATAATTTTAGATATTTGTGGTGTCTAGGGGAATTCACAGATATTTCATATTTACATGTTCCCTAACAACCTGGAACCCAAAGCATGTGTTCACGTGAAGTGGTCATATTAGTTTTCTTAATTTTTTGTGCTTAATGTTGATGTCGTGTCTATTCCCTTCATTCACTGTTAATTAGTGGGGTTCCTTTTCCTTCGATCTTGTGTACGGAAGAGGCATTGCCATTATTTGAACGACTTAGAAAATACTAATATATTAAAAGGACTTCATTTTATAGATTAAAAAAACGTATAATATATTAAATATATTATTCTTACTACAAAAATTACAACATATTAAAAGAAGAAACGTTTTTATCCAAAAAAATATGAAAAATAATAACTTTGTTATAAGAACATTAATATTATACTTCATATTAATTAATTTTGTTAATTTACTAATTGACAAGTTAACGATAGATATGATATTGGAATAGAAGATGGAATATACTTTTGGAATAGAGGATCCGGACTCATGTTTAAATAATCTAATTATTAACTAATTAATATTAGAGTTGATCATAATTACAATAATGTTTGAATTAGCTAATTAATTGGTTTTTTAAAAAAAAATTAGTAAGTCTTTTTTTTCAATTTTCTTTATTATTATATAATTTTATTATATCATGGTACAATAAGACAAAATGCATAGAGTAATTATTTCAAATAATATTCGCTTAATTTCCTATTTAGAAGATTTAAATTTTCCTTCTTGCTTTTATATTTACATATAAAACTTTATTTTCTTTTTCTATTGTTCATGATTTTTTAAATCCTCAAACGAAACAAAAAAGACTCCTTATTAGTTTAAGAACCAAAAAATTACCTACTAAGGTTCCGTTGTTTCACATAAAATGATTTTCAGAAAATGAAAAAATTTCATTTTCAAGTATTTCGTAAATCTTTTGAAAATATAGCGAAAAATATTTTTAGGTGTTTGGCAAACACACAAAAATTTTACGGAAAACAATATGATGTATCCGGCCCAAATTTGGTCACGAGGAAAGCATGTGCGGACATCACGTGCCAGTCACGTGCTCAAGAACAAGGGTCCCACATAAACACTGAGCATAGCGGGCAGAATGTCAGAGCATGGACCACCATCTATCCCCGTCCAAACCTGGCCGGACCAAGACCTTGCTTCTTCAACTAGAGGTCATGCCTGGGAAATATCTACACCACCGTAGAAAAATGTATCACTATCCAGGAAGAGTCATGCCTATGCCTACCTGGGCAAGCTGCCAACCGGCGACCACCTGAGTCGTGGTCTCCAAAACATGTCAAAAGTTTCCTAATCCGAGAAGAACTATTTCTTTATCTAATCCGGAAATCATGCGGCTATCCCCCATTACGCCTACAATTTAGGGATTTACTCCTAATCCTAATAGCCAACATGGATCTCAATCCTAGACGATTCTACTCCTAACCCTAATAGCCAACATGGATCTCAATCATAGACGGATTCTATCACCATGAGGGCATATATATACCCCTTCATAAACCCTAAACAAGGTACATAGTTTACGTGTCTCTTGACAGATTTCAGGTTGTTCAAGCCATACACTTAGCCAAGATATCCATCAAATCGCATTCGGACGGCTCAACACTTATTTTTGTTAGATCACAATATATAATTATATTCTAATATTAATGTTCATATTGAATATAAGATAGTGTTGAAATTTAAGTAATTTTCCTTTAGTAACCCTCAATATATCATTAGTGGTATCAAATCAATAAGATCCATCTTTTTAAAATCTCACAAATACAAATAAAAAAATTATACTCCTTCTGTCCCTATATTATCGCCCTAGTTGACCCGGCGCACGAATTAAGTAAAAACAATTCACTTGATTATTTATATTGGTTTAATGTATAGTTTTCTTTAAAGCACATGTGTATATTGCTCATAATTAAAGTAGGGTGAAAAAGTAAAAGTAAAGTGGTAAAAGTGATGTTCTAAAAAGGTAAGTTTCAAACTAGACAATTATTTTGAGACGGACAAAAAAAGAAAAGAGGACGATAATTTAGGGACGGAGGGAGTAATTGGTATAAAAAAAAGTTTTAGGAAAGAAAATAGACAATGTTTGGAGCGTCCCTAAATAAAATAGTTGATACTAATTTTAGGACGTAGTGATTATTTATTAAAATTATAATTTATAAATAGTGTGTACAAACTCCATTTATATTTCTAAACAATTTATTTGTTGAGTGAAATATTGTGCATGTATATAAATATGTGTAATTGTGGAAGGGATAAAGGGGTTCTCGACTATTTAAAAAACGACTTACGTAAAATGAATCTATAAGTCATTTTCTCGTTAACTCATAAAAGCTTTTATATTGATTATATTTTCCTAATGTTACCAAAGATATGAAAAATGAGGAAAACATTTTCCGAAAGTTATTTTTCATAAAACAAACAAAGCCTAACATTTTGAATAATTTTAGGGAGGTGATTGAAATTAATTATATTAAAAATTAAATTATACTCCCTCCGTCCCTAATTTATTGTCCAGTTTGACCCGGCACACCGTTTAAGAAAATCTATTTGACTGGATTATTTATATTGGTTTAATGTGTAGTTTCCATTAATGTCCATACATATGTGGCCTATAATTAAAGTAGATTGAAAAAGTAAGGGTAAAGTGGTAAAAGTGATGTTCTAAAAAGGTAAGTTTCAAAGTGGACAATTATTTTAGGACGGACAAAAAAGGAAAATGAGACGATAATTTTGGGACGGAGGGAGTAATTAGTAATAATAGCAAAATTGCATCTACATTTTAAACTTCAATATCAATTTCGTTCAACAAAATATACCATGGCAAATGTAAACAATTAGTTAAATTGACTATTTATTACATAATTTTTCAATACTTATTAAATGAAACATTTCAAAATATAATACTTTTTCGTTTCGGATAAATGTTTGAAAACTAATTTTTTTATATAAAAAACACTTTTATTAGCTTATTAATAATAAAATAATATTTTTAAGATTTAATTTTTAAAAATAAACCTTTTATGTGTATCATCAAAAATAGAATAGGGTGGGTTGCTATAAAGGTGCGTCCCTGCGAAAAGGTGGTAGGGACTTTGAAATGATCGGGCTCATATATTAAGGATACCTTCACGTGAAGTGGTTTTTGTTTCTTTTGATTAGTCAATAAGTCGACTCTGATAAGACTGATATCCATGTTGGCCAGACAAATCTTTTCTAATATTAATGGGTTTGCGACTAATTATTTGTTTAGATTTGATTAATTATTTCTTAATTAAATAAATGGCACCTCGTTATTAAACGGCTGATTTTTCGTTAGAATTCCTATTCATTTTTTTTTTTCCTGAATCAAATTGAAATGTATATACGTTTGTTCATCGTGAGGACATATATTTATTCAGGATAAGGATTTTTTACTCCCGAACAAAAAGTCGACCATTTTATTTTGGAATGTTTTATTTAAAAAGTTCACTTTTAAAATTTAAGGCATAAAAATATAATTTTATTACTAATGAGCTACTAAAAGTATCATTTAAAAAAAATTTGAATTTCAAATGGAGAATTTTTATCCGAAACGACGAGAGTAGAACATATATACACAATATTTGAAAAAAAAAGATCTAAACAACTTGTCCTAACAATTCTTTCTCCGACGCTTGAGCTTGACTGTGTTTAGGGTAATGCTATTTATGATTTAACGTTTTAATTTTCAATCAAGATACTCTACATTACAATACAAGAAGTATCGCTTACACATAAATTAAAATAGTAACATTTCCTATTATATATATTTTTTAAATTACATTTAAGTTATATATTTTTCGTATGAGACATTAAATAGAAAACATATTTAAAAAGAAAAACAAAGAAAAAAAAAAAAACTAACTAACGAGAGAAGGCTTGGATGGAATGGAATATGCTCTTGTCACTTAAGCAAGTAATCACGATTCGAGCCCTTTGTGTGTAAGATAAATTAAATTGTTCTGGAAAAGGATCTCTATTTTAGTGCTTACAGTAATTCGGAGATTAGTTATGAGGTTTTGTGTCTGAAAATATCTTCAAAAACTAAATAATAGAATCTATTTACTTCTTTTGTTCTTCCGTTCTTTCCAAAAAGTCAGTGTTTGAAAAGTTAAATTGTTAAGAGATATATAACTAAACTTGGTCATAATTACACAAATGTTAATCAATATGTTAATATGAATTGTGAAAAGTGATGTTGAAACATCCCAAAAGTGTTAAAGCATAGTCAATATCTTAATATCAAATAAAAATGATAAACATATTATTTAAAATAAAACTTTTTTAATTAAAAATCTTAAAATAATATGATGACTCTCTACGTAAACAATGGAGTTGAAAGTATCTTTTGTTTTAGGGAGTGGGGAGCCAGGAGGGGGATGAAGTCCGTAATGTATAACAATTATACTCCCTCCGTCCCTAAATTATCGTCCTCCTTTTCTTTTTTGTCCGTCCCAAAATAATTGTCTACTTTGAAACTTACCTTTTTAAAACATCACTTTTACCACTTTACCCTTATTTTTTTTACTCTACTTTAATTATGGGCCACATATACATGGACATTAAAGGAAACTACACATTAAACCAATATAAATAATCAAGTCAATTACTTTTTCTTAAACTGTGCGCCGGGTCAACCCAGACGATTATTTAGGGACGGAGGGAGTAACATATACAAAACACGATCATCAATATATACTACTCCCACCTTTCCATTAAAATTGTGTATATTTGAAAATTTTAATAATGAAGAGATATATGATTTGTATTAGAGTTGATCGTAATCACAAAAATATTTGAGCATAATCAATATGCTAATTTCAATTATAAAAAATAAAATTAAAGAATTATAAAGATTGTTAAATATTATATTTAAAATGAACTATTTATCTAAAATCTCTCAAAATAATCTAGTGAACTTTTTTCTTCATCAAACGGAGAGTGCATTATTTTTTTAATACAAATAATTTATTGAGTGACCCTAAACGCAACACCTAATTCACTAAACGCAACACCATTTAAATAGTAAAATGACGTAAATACCCTTATGGATAATTAATAGGAAATGTTACAATTTAATCCACTTCTTGCCAAAACTGCTAGTGTGATCCTTCCTACAAAACAAAACAGGTTGTGCGAGTAGTTTCAACTCTACAGACTACAATTGCTTCGAACAGGTTGTGCGCAAGAAAGCAATTGTGTGATCCTTCTTACAGGGATTTCTTCGAACAGGTTGTGCGCAAGAAAAATCCAAGGATTCAGACAATTTATCAAAGGATTCAGACAATTTATATATAAAACATTCTATATATCTACACAATATTTAAATTAAAAAACATAATTTTATCAAAAAAAATCAGAACATCCGCTACACAGCGGCGAATGTCTTGTAATACATCCGCTACACAGCGGCGGATGTCTTGTAATACATCCGCTACAAACAAACGGATGTATTATAACACATCCATCACAAACAAGCGGATGTATTATAATACATCCGCTACAAAGTAGCGAACCTTTTGCCAAAATCCCGCTGCCTTGTTGCGTATTGGGGGGGAGGGATCCGCCGAGCGTATTGGGGGAGGGAGGGATCTGCCGTTCGATTTCTGAGAGAGAAAAGAGGTTGCTGCCGTGCATATGGGGGAGGGAGGGATTTGCCGTGCACAGAGAGAGATGGAGGGAGACGATTTGCAGAAGGGTTGAGGGAGACGGCGGCGAGACGACGACGGCTCCTTGTTCGAATCTGGGGGCAGAGAGAGAGAGAGAAGGAGACGATTTGCAGAAGGGTTGAGGGAGACGATTTGCAGAAGGGTTGAAGGAGACGGCGGCGGCTCCTTGTTCAAATCTGGGGGCATAGAGAGAGAGAGAGGGAGACGAGTGTGGGGGGAGGGGTGGGGGTGGGTGTTGGTTTAGGTGGGGGTGGGTGTTGGTTTAGAGAATTAAATTAGGGGTGTTAATTGTAAGGGTAGTTAGGTCATTTTATTATTTAAATGATGTTGCGTTTAAGATTTTAGGTGTTACGTTTAGGTGTTCTGTAATTTATTTACTTCGAGTGTCATAATACCACTTTGTCATTCAAGTAAACACAAGAAACTTTTTAGTAGGAAACATCATCATGTCTAAAGACTTAAATGGATCTTATGATAATTACTTGTCTTGACTGTACTCCCATCGTCCCAAAATTATGTTTTGGTTGATTTGGCATTTGATTTAATATTTGATTGTATTATTAATATTAGTTAGATATATAATTTACTTTAATACTTATATGTATATGATTCATAATTAAAGTAGAATGAAAAGGTAAAGATAAAATGGTAAAAATATTATCTTAAAAAGGTAAGTATCATATAAAACAATTATTTTTTGACGGACGAAAAAAAAAAAACATGACAATAATTTAGGAACGAAGAAAATAATTTTATAATTTTCATTTTTAACTTTTTATTTTTCTCTCTCATTACTCTTATTAGGTTCTCTCAATCTTTCTTATTTCTACTTCAATTATTATAAAACGAAATCTAAATTTTCAAATATCAACTTCAAAACTCCCATGCTAAACGCACCCATCGAAATCATTACTGCTTTAGCAACCATTTATAAAATGATGACAATGTACAACAAGGGAGCTTAAATTGGGCAGATGACAATGTACAACAAAGGAGTTTAAATTGTGTAGTTTAAGCTCTTATATATATATATTTTCATTTTATTACAAAAATGTTATTAAGCTCTCCCACTTAAGTTACTCAACAAAAACATTCTTCCAACAATGCACAAAGTCCAATATTTTTTAAATAGCCCACCATCTTTATTTCTAAACAAATTCAGATATCCAAATTAAACAAATTATTAGGCTTGACAAATGGGTGAGTTGAGTTGAGTTGGGTTTGAGTTGGATTGGAATGAGTAATGAGTTAAAATAGATCGAAACTCATTAGAATCCAAATGTCAAATTGATTGAAATGAGTTGGGTCGGAACGAGTCGGGTTGAAACATGTAACATGTTAAAGCGGGTCAGCCCATCTCAACACAACTTTGGCCCCAAAAACATAAATTCATAGAATAAAAAGTTACTGGTCGAAATAGGTAACGGGCCCGATCCACTTTAACCCGATCTAACCCAATCTGTTAATATTATTAGGTTAAAACATGTTACCCGTTTCAATCCAAAAATATTAATAAATTGAGTTAAATTGTGTTGGATGGAATGGGTAATGGAGTATAATTGACAAGACTAAAATTTATGTTTATTAAGCATCAAATAGTCTCCTTGTTAAAAGAAAGAATCCCGTTGACATTAACTATTAAGCTTCTAAGATCCTTTGTTGTTTGTGAGTGTTAGAATGCTAAGAATCTAGTGGGAGCATGATATAGTTCATAATTAATTCCTGATCCAAAGTATATCAAATATGTTAAGAATCAATGATTTTACTTTTTTAGCCTACTATTATTCAATGTGTGGACGTTCTGCCGAGTGCATTTTAATTATGCAAATCTATGACTATATATAACTAAAAGAAAATGATTAAGTACATGTGGCAATTTTTCATTAAAAAAATTCCGTATAAGTTGTATTCACTCCGTCCCTAAATTATCGTTCTTCTTTCCTTTTTCGTCCGTTCTAAAATAATTGTCCAGTTTAAAACTTACCTTTTTAAAACATCACGTTTACCATTTTACCCTTACTTTTTTACTCTACTTTAATTATGAGTCACATACATATGAGCTTTAAAGGAAACTACTCATTAAACCAATATAAATAATCAAGTCAATTGTTTTTTCTTAAACTGTGCGTCGAATCAACTAGGACGATTATTTAGGGACGGAGAGAGTATTTCATTTTAACTCTATATTGGAAAAAATCTTTCGACTAGACTTTTTCCTAAAAAATTATTATAACAATCGTTTTCCCATTAATTAAAAGTTGTCTAACATAATTATGTATATGCTCTTTCAATTACTCTTCTATACATCACGGTGGCACCACCTTTGACCGCCACCGTCGGTCCATCACCACCACCCACCACCATTATTACTTGCTATTTATTTTTTTTATAAAAAAACAAAAAAAGAAAACTTGTTAGGGAGTTTTGAACTTGAGCCAAGTTGTTTAGATTTGGAATAGTCACCACTATGCGAGACTAATTATGTAATATAATTTAATTATAAGCATAAAGTAATGATATAATTTGATTCGTTAATTAAAAGGAAAATTTTGGGTCAGTCACCTTTTAATAATTTTTAACCTCTACAGTACCTTCTTTTTTTAAACCAGAAAAATGTATTTTTTGGACAAAAGACGATTATGTTATTAATGAAAGAAAAACACGCATGCATTAGGCTTGCAGTGCATCGCATGCATATCCAAAGTCGGTGCATCACAATTTCAGGCACGCAATTCAGGCACACATTGCATCAGGAAAGTGCATCACAAAACCAAACTGGTGCATCGCAATTCAAGCATGCGGTGTATGACAAATCCAAAGTCGGTGCATCGTAATTCAGGCATGCAGTGCTCCCTTATTATTATTATTTTGCATCGGGATTTATTTTGCTGCATCAATTGTGCATCGGGATGCAACAGTTGTGCATTGGAAGGCTTGGAATTCAGATAAGCAAAGACATGTACGAATTAGAGCCTCACATTGCATCATAATTGTGCACTTTCCCACATTTATTCAAATCACACCTTATTTTTCCCTCCTAAATTCCTAGTGATCGAATTCAATAAAATGTCAGACATTAATTAAAGAAAGATCTATCTTTCTTTTTCAAGCTCATAAAAAAGAAAAATTTTCGAGCATAGACAGCTACAAAGCAAGAGAGCATGAGGAAAGAAGCTTGAATCTTTATCACAAAACTTGCCACCAATATGTCGTCGTGAAAAAATCGTGCAGACTAAGGATAACCTTCAAAGGAAAATATCTAGAAGGCTTTAAAGAAATGCTCATAAGATGAATTGACGATTCTGAGGAGACTATTAAAAGAAATGTGTTTTTCTCAACGATGCAAACAACTATGGTAGACGAAGAGGGAGAGGGAGTGGTCAATCTCAAAGAAGAGGAAGACGAAATATTGGGCATTATTGGAACAATTTTATGAAAATAGACTTATATGGTTAAAAAAATTACTTAAGATATTAGATATTTAGTAAATTGACCGACCTACAATTTATCCTTAATTAAATGGGTTAAAACGAATTATGTCTCTATAACTCGTTACCTATTTCAACCAACGAACTCATTTGAGATGTTTGGGGGCAGTCTATGTTCTCAGATTTACAACATTGCAACCGGTTCATAAAGGCAATTTTTCCCATTAAACTATGATTTACGATAATATTAGTTAACGTTAGAAACTTGTTTCAATAAAGGTTTAGATGAGGAAGTTGTGTAAGTAGCTAGTGGAGAATCCCATATTGAGAATAAAAGGGAAAGAACTTTATTTTATAACAAAGAGCTTTTAGACTTGACAATTGGTCCTTGGGTTACTACATTTTTGTGTAGGAGAGAAAACCTAGTTGAGTGCAGGTCCAAACACACACGCGTGCCGCCCAACTCGACTTGGACCCTTTTTTTTTGCTACCAGTTCATTCAAAGTCCAAACTCTGAATTTATTATACACAACATTTGTTGTGTTATTTTGTTGGTTTTCCTTATTTATCTCATATCAATCCATATTTTTAAACCAAAACGATTTGTTAACCTAAAAATCATGATTTGCTTTGAACCACACTTCAGGAAGCGTCATTAACTATTTTTAATCGTTATTGCATATGATAGTACCAAAGATTGACTTTAACTTTTGTTTTACCTACATGTTTGCTCTGGTTGAAATTATAAATAATGGTTTGTTACTTTTTTTTTTACTTCATATTTCTAGTATTTTAATAAATACACTTTTGTAGGGACTATCTTGGTTTTACATAACAATAAAAATATATATTTTTTAAAAATACACGATGACTGAAACCGATTGTTTAAGTTAATTATATTATTTTGATATTAATTAAATTTTCGTGATCAAGTTTTTTTTATCGTTTTGTGATTTTCCTGTCATCTAGATGTGATATTTTTGTTTTTACTGATAGAGACAATGACATTCTTGTGATACTTTGTCTCCAACATTACTTGCATTCATATTTTAGCTTCTACAATGTGATATCCAAGCCTTTTAATGGTTAGTTGGTAAAAAAAAAATTACAATAAAACATTAGTTGATTTTTTAAATACAATCATAATTAGATTTGAGGGATTGAGCATTAAAAACCGAACAAACATCAATATTTTTACAAAAAAATCTAGTTCGGATTTGATGGAATTTGGTTCGTTGGTTAATATTCAAGGTTTTTTTGTTTGACCTACATGCTCGGATTGAAATTAAATCATGGTTTGTTATTTTATTATTTTTTGTTTAGAATATTTGAATAAATACACTTTTTTCGGGACTCTTGATTTAAGTTCATCATATTTTATCTTCTATAAGACAACAAATTTCTTAACGTATAGAATACTATAAAAAATTATGATCTTGATTTATAACATGTAAAATGAACAACAAATTTAAGATCTTGATGATGTTGAAATATTTTTTTAACTTTGTTTTCAATTCATTAGAAGTTTGTTCATATTCCAAGGCAATATTTGATTTTCATATTCCAAAAGAGCATTTAATTTTCACATGTTAAGGTAATATTTGATTAATTATGACACATGTAATCAATTAATGTATAATCAATTAATTTATATTTTCAATACATGTCCCACAACTTTTATTACATATAAAATGACTTTCTATTTTAAGAATACAAATTTTTGGAGGAATTTTATTATTTTTAGACTACATTAACAGTTAAGCTTTCAACATTTAGCCATCAATTGTGAAGTCAAATCGAGGGTGAAACCCCAAGTGGTAGCTGTGCTGCCCTATTCACTTCGCTGAGAAACTGTTTTTGTTTTCTTTCTCTTTGAGCAGGGCGACAAATCTTCTACAAATCAAAAACAAATCTTTCTTTCCAATGGTATATGAAGACAAATCAAATTGAAATCAAATAACGATTTGGTCATTTGTGTATCATCGGTTGAACCAAAATTATCCATAATTTTTTGATTTTTATCCCCTTATTTATATTTTTGAAATTCAAAAAATGTTTTTATTTTTTATTTTTATAAAAAAGAGTACACATTATTATCTATAAATAAATACTTTGTTTGTTTTATTTGGACATCAAATTAATTTTAAATATGTAAAAGCAAGGGTTGAATTTGTGTCACTGTTTAAAGAGTTTTTTCGTTTTGAGTCATATGAATATCAAATAAATTACTTTATTAATTTTTTTTAATGAGTTGTTTTTGATTTGATAAAATCATTAGCATGAATTAATAGGACTGCAAGGACAATAAGTTCTCCCTATCAAGTTTTAATTCAGTTGTATTATGTAGCGGATCCCCCCTTTAGAATAAGGGGCAAGCACCCCGTTCAACAAAAAAATAATTTACCTTTAAAAATGACGTCATTTGTATAAGGACTTTGCTCAAAATTGTGTTTTATAAACTTTTTATATAATAAAATTATGATTTTTAAATTTTTTATGTAACAAAATTTATGAACCCTCTGAAATATTCCCTCCGTTCCTAAATTATCGTCCTCCTTTCCTTTTTCGTCTGTCCCAAAATAATTGTCCACTTTGAAACTTACCTTTTTAGAACATCATTTTTACCACTTTATCCTTACTTTTTCACTCTACTTTAATTATGGACTACATACATATGGGTTTTAAAGGAAACTACACATTAAACTAATATAAATAATCTAGTCAATTGTTTTTTCTTAAACTGTGTGTCGGGTCAAGCAGGACGATTATTAAGGGACGGAGGGAGTATTATTTTGGATCCGCCAAGACGGTTAATGCGTTGAACGAATATTATTGTGATGTGATCGCGGAGGTCCCGCTATGTTGGACTCGATTGACAGTTTAGAGTGTCATGACTAAATAATGGGGTTTTGTTTTGTTTTGTTTGATTTTCTCTCTGTTTTACTGTGAATTAAGTTTATTGGATATATTGCACGGATGAACCCCATCGGGAATAGATCAATTGTCATTTGTGAAATTGATCTACCTTTAGTTGCCTTTCTCAACCTTTATTTTTCAAGTTCTTTTTGCCAACTAGATTAAATTTTGATTGAAAATCTATATGATTTTATGTCTTGTTTGAAAATTATAAATATTACACCTAATATATCTTTTAACAATAGAAACTTTAATGCCTAAATATTAATTTTATATAAAATATTTACATGTAACTTTCCTCAATTATAAATCAAGTTTGAATTACACCCTTAGCTACAACAATTAAACCAATGTGTCTTCCTCAACTAAAACATTTTTATTAATCACACATTTTATTTAAATACTTCTAATTGAGTTAACGAAAAATATCTACTCGAGACTCACGTGACTATAAAGTGCTATTTTCTTGACCATGATATCATTTTAACGATTCAATTGACTTTTTAGCCCTTGTTGTCTTAAGATTCTCTTTGTAGTCCAAATCTACAACACCATGCAGTTATTCTTGCTTTTATTACACATCTCTTTGTTCTGTGAGCATGTATCTACTCCTAATAAGGATGGTCGGTGAGTCTCAAGTGTCCATTTTTCAACAACTTACAAAACAGTGTCTAAATAAAATATGTGATTAAATTTTTTTAAAAAGTTAAAGGAAGTACATTGCATCAATTGGAAGTTGATCGGTAATTTGAATCCGACCCATAGTTGACGAGTGCTATCTATTATTTACCCTTTAATATGTACACATCTTGATTTTCAAATATATATATATATATATATATATATATATATATATATATACACACACACCGTCTGGCCCAAAAGGCCCAAACTCTGGGCACGCGCTCAACACGTCGTTCCCATGGTCACGAGTCAATCACGTGCATTCCTCATGATCCAAACTTAAGTCATAAGTGAGCAGAGATAGATTTCTGGCCGATTACTCATAACAAACAAGCAGCCACCTATCTGAAGCCTGGGGGCAAAGATCACAGCGAATAGACAGAGAAATCTTGACGAGCACACTCTTTCTGTTATATTACATAGTAATGACTATCTTGAACGTGGAAAGTTATTGCCAGGTTATCTGTCCCCACGTTCTGGACATGGTTATAAATGTGCCCACCTTTCTTGCTCCTACACTAAATGATCAGTTTCTAGCCTTCAAGGTTGGCTATATAAACTCCTCGAAATAGAGAGGGAAGGTACATTCACAAAGACTCAGGCTGAAACTCTATCAAATTACTATCTCAATTGTGTGTTTGCTGATTTTCTCACCGGAGTGCATTTACAAGGAAAGTCCCTGCCTAGTTCATGGTGATTGTTGGTTTTTTGACATGTTTGGGCCTTCAAGTTTCGGATAGATTGAAAGTCAGATATCCAGATATTCAAAGCCCAGTGTATTCAAAGTCCTGTGTGTGTGTGTGTGTGTGTGTGTATATATATATATATATTTATATATATATATTTATATATATATATATTTATATATATATATTTATATATATAGTATAATGTAAACAATCATGTACTCCCTCCGTTTTTGACAAAGAGTCCCCGTTTGAAAGTCAAACATTTTAAGAAAATGTTTTTAGTAGCTAATTAGTAAATGACACTTTTATGCCTTCATTTTTGAAAGTCAA
The DNA here is from genome assembly GCA_013146195.2 of Codonopsis lanceolata. Classification (NCBI taxonomy): domain Eukaryota; kingdom Viridiplantae; phylum Streptophyta; class Magnoliopsida; order Asterales; family Campanulaceae; genus Codonopsis; species Codonopsis lanceolata. The sequence goes on along the minus strand of CM028378.1, from coordinate 150,843,808 downwards.
CTATTTAAATAAAACATTTCAAAATAGAACAGTGGATTTTTTGCCCGAAAGAACAATTTTAAAAGCATATTACATATTTTATATTGTTTTTTGAAGGAAAAATATGTTGGTAACTTGGCACTAAACTTTGAATTTCGGACTAGTAATTTTGATTTTTGACAGAATTTCTTCTTCCATCGCAAATAAAGAGATTTGGTTTAATTTTAAAGTTAATTTAAATTGTTTTAGAATCGATATTTAGCATCTTTTACTTAGTTGTGGGAATAGAACGAAAACTTTTGTAAAATAATAAAAATATAATACCTATCCGTTTTCAAATAATTATCAATCTTTTTTTTCAATTCCAAAATAATTGTCTTCTTTTAATACTTTCATTTTTAGGAAAAAACACTTGTACAATTTTATCCTTACTTTTTCTACATATTTTAATTATGACCATATACACAAGGGATTTAAAGGAAACCACATATTACACAAATATTTATAATACAATCAATTACTTTTTCATAAACGGTATGTCGAGTCAAAGAAGACAATTATTTAAAAACGGAAGGAGTATGAATTTCATAACACCTAAATCCATATCAAACATTCATTTGGGAAAAAAAATGTTAAGGGTTTGTTTGGATGCATAGATTTGAAATTCAATAAATATTCAAATTTCATGAAATTTAAATAACGTTGAATTTTCTTTCAAGGTCACAACTAAGGCTCCGTTTGTTTCACGGAAAATGACTTCTGAAAAACGTTTTCCTTATTTTCCGGTGTTTGGTAACCTTAAGAAAATGTAGTCAACATAAAAGCTTTTCCAAGTCAACGGAAAATAAAACTTTCTTTTTTGGAAAATGATTTACGGATTCATTTTCCAAAAGTTCGAGCACCTCTCCGCCCCTTCCATAAGTACACATTCACTCAACAAATAAATATATTTAGAAATACAAATGGAGTTTGTGCACACTATTTATAAATTAAATTTTAATAAATACTTACTACGTCCTAAAATTAGTGTCAACTATACTCCATATTATTTAGGGACGTCCCAAATATTGTTCATTTTCTTTTTTTAAATATTTTTTTTCATATCAATTGTCAATTTTTTTATTTGTATTTTTAAGATTGAAAAAAGATAGACCTTATTAATTTGACACGACTAATGATAAATTGAGGTTACTAATGGAAAATTACTCAAATCTCAACATTATTTTATATTCAATATGAGCATTAATATTAGAATATATTTTTGTATTTGTTCATATATTGTTTTCCGTAGCATTTTCTATACTTTTACCAAACACCCGAAAATGTTTTCAGACATATTTGCAAAAGATTTACCAAACACCTGAAAACGAAATCTTTTCATTTTCCAGAAATCATTTTCCGGAAATCATTTTCTGGAAATCATTTTCCGTGAAATAAACGGAGCCTAAGCCTGATAATTACAACTCATTACCCATTAACTCACCCAAATCAACCCACTAATTGCCAAATCAATTAATATTTTTGGGTTGAAACGAATAACCTCGTTTTGATCAAATAATATTAAATGGGCGGGTTAAAGTGAGGCAACCCGTTTTAGTTAGTTGTTTGTTTCAACCCGGCCGTCCCAACCCAATGCATTTCAATCTGTTTGACATTTGAGTTTTAACCGGTTTCGATCTCGTGATCCGTTTCAACCCATTACTCATTTCAATCTACAAAATTGTCAGCCTAGACTCACAACTGTTGAAAATTGAAGTCCCAAATTTGTTGGATAATTAAAAATCCTATTGTGATTTGGAGTAATTAGGGAGGAGTAGTAGATGTATTAGGATCGAAATTGGATTTTAGCCCGCATCAGTTTCTTAATTTGCCAAACTCGTATACTGTATACAAGAACATCTTGCATCTCGGGTTGTATGTGCCTTGTGGTATCTCCCTCGTAGGAGAACATCGTTTGTTGCCACTCGTTTTGGTGAGATATATGTGGAGGATATTCATTGGTGTTGGAATTTTTTAGAATATCATTGTATGGGCCGGGTCTCTCTTTTGCATTTCTGATAGGTCTTTGTGAGTTTCTGGATCAAAACCAATTATATTTGTAACTCCATGATATTTAGTCATTATTCGTTAATCTTGTATTTTGTGTTTGTTCTTTGGCTTCCGCGTCAAAATCCCCGTTAAACAGTATGATGCTATATTGCTATGTTTTTTGAAGACCAATTTGGGTGTCTGTGAAGGACATTAAAAATTTTGCGATATGGCTTTGCGGAATTTTGTTAAAAATTGGTGTCTCAAATTCCTTGGATAATTAGGATTGAAAATGCTATTCCCTCCGTCCCTAAATTATCGTCCTCCTTTCCTTTTTCGTTCGTCTCAAAATAATTGTTCAGTTTGAAATTTACCTTTTTAGAACATCACTTTTACCACTTTATCCTTACGTTTCCACCCTACTTTAATTATGGACTACATATATATGGGCTTTAAAGGAAATTACACATTAAACCAATATAAATAATCAAGTCAATTATTTTTTTTTAAACTGTGCGTCAGGTCGACTAGAACGATTATTTAAGGACGGAGGGAGTATTGTGATTTGGAGTTACTAGAGTGTAGTAGATGTATTAGGATTGGAGTTGATTTAGTCCACATCAGTTTCTTAATGGGTTTTGGATTTTCCAACCTCCTATATAACAACATCTTCCATATCTAGTACCTTCCTTGTTGGGGATATTTCATATTTGGAGGATATTCATTGGTTTGACATATTTTTGTTTGAGTTTCTCTTTTCTTTTGGGAGTAGATGGGTCTTTGTGGGTTTTGTATTTTTGTAACTCCACGGTATTCAAGTGAAGTCGTTGATCGTTAAATTTTGTGTCTTGTGTTTGTTTTTTGGGTTATGCATAATAACAACAATTTTCTTGTTTGTTTAATGTCTGGAATTTAATTTGTTAACTTGATTATTTATATTGGTTTAATGTGTAGTTTTTTTTTAAAATCTATGTGTATGTGACCCATAATTAAAATATTGTGCAAAAATAAGGGTAAACCGGTAAAAATGATGTTTTAAAAAAATAAGTTTCAAACTGGATAATTATTTTGGGACGAACTAAAAAGAAAAGAAGGACGATAACCGAAGGACGGAAATATTTCTTTTCTTAGCTCCCATTATTTAACTTATCATTAGTTTATAAATTATTTATGAAGACAACTAAAATCAAATTAAAACAGAAATACAATTATCTTGAGTAGGTTAGAGTTTCTACTCCTCTGCCAATTTCTGCTCTTTTTTTTCTTTGACTAATATGAACCGGAAAATATCATATTATTATTTGCCTAGTATATTGTATAGTGTGTTCATTAATATTTCACTACTTTCATAATGGAAGTGATATTTTATGTGTGTTTACTTTCTTAAAAATTGACATGAATAATTCTGGCATTAGGATATGATATAAGCCATTTTTAGATTGTTTGAACCTAAATATTTTCCGATCTTATTAAAAATATCCCTAGTGTCCTCTTTTGAGCTGAATTAAAGAATGGTGTATGCTAAGCATTCGACAACCCCCAGTCGACTTTATTTCTTTTACCCACATTAACTTAACCCTTAAAGTTTATACATTTTAGCCTACTTCATTTCTTTTACCCATATCAAACTTAACCCTTAAAACTTATATACTTTAGCTTACCCTCGGAGAGAGTAGGATTGGGTGAGAAATTAATGTTAGGGGAACATTGTTATCTAGATGATTTCCTGATGACTTCTTCTTCGTCATAGTCATGTAAAAAATAAAATAAAATGATAGGACGAAGGATAATGAGAAAGAAAAAGAGTGCAAGAAGATTCAAATGAAAGCATAGCTTTCAAGATACATATATATTAGGAAAGGTCATTTGAAGAAAAGATCACTAGTTATTTTTAGCATATTATATTGAATAAAACAAGTTTGGGGGAAAACTCTCCACTTGTGGTCTTTGCAGGTCCTAGCCTGATGGAAAATACTTCTACATGCTTAGAAACAAATGAGGAAAATAGTAGTCTTGCTCTCTCACTTTGTATTCTATTCTCTTTCCATCGTATCCCCCAACACCAAGGCTTTACATTACAAGCTTAATAAAGTCTTATTGATCTTTTTGCCAGTTACTTATGTTGGTTGATTCGATGGTAGTACATGTAAATTGATCTCCACTTAATATATTCATATTATTCGCCAAAGCTCATTGTGCTAGCATAATTTTAGCTATTGTAAATAATTGAGATATGATAGCATTGTATGACATACATAGAAAGTGCGTGGGATGGATGTATAAGTATTTGAAATCCATTGTATTCTCTCTTTCTGTGATAGACCGAGTTCGGATGGTGGATTACATACTCCGTGTTACATGTGCTTTTATGGAAATTTTGATTTTTAGAATGAATGTTGTACTTAGCTTAATAAAACTATTTAAGTTAGAAAATTTTCCATGACTGGTTAGCACACACATACAGAGATGTTGACATTGGTCGCATGTTAGAATGTAAGTCAGTATGATTTGTGGGTGAATCTGTACACATGTGTTGAGCATCTTCCTGAGGCAAATATGAATATTCCATGCTATTGTGATTTGAGAATGATCCAAAAAGATTTTATTTATATTAATTGTTTTTAGAGTAATTTTAATTATCTGCTTTTGTATTTAATAGTTTTTATATTTATCTGCATAGTCGAGTCACTCGTAAGAGTCTCGTTGAGTTTGTGGAGTTTATAAAGGAGTGTAAATAGTGTCATCTTTCAAAAAGATTTTCTTAGTTTTTGAAATTTAATTACTTTTGTATTTAGTAGTATTGTTTACTCGTGGATAAGTAAAGTCTAAGTTTGTGGGTATTTTATAGATGTATTTTATACGCATCTATTGGGTACTTATACAACTTAGAAATAGCAATTCCATGAAGCTTTTGACTACTAATATGTGTTTTGGAGCTTATTTGCGAGTTTCAGGGTTTTAGGTGAAATTATGGAATTTATAAGGCTTTAAGTGAAGAATTGAAGGAATGGTGTAAAGTGCATAAAAGCTAGAAGACTAAGGATCAGGATTATGAAACCCCTTGCAGACGCAAGGTCACCACCCCTTGCCCCCGCAAGGTCTCCAGCACGTGAGCCCAAAGGAAGCAAAGGCCTTGCGGCCGCATGCCCCTGCACCTTGCCCTTGTAAGCCCTTCCGTTTTACAATGACGGGAATTGTACCATAATTCTATCTCCTCCCTTGTACACATTAGTATAAATACAAGCCTTGTAGCCCTAGGTTCTGGGTGGGAAATAATCCGAAATGAGCTTTGTAATTTTGAGTTTTTATTGTTGTAATTATAGTTTTAGAAGATCATTCATGTATTCTTTCATCCCATCGATCCGCTCATCGTCAAGGATGAACTAACCACTCATATCTAGGAATTGGAGGTAACTTGTATCGAATCTTCTGCTTTATTATATATTTTTATTCAATCAAATCTTGTTGATCACAGTGTTTATCAATCCTTTTGCTATTTAGCTTTTTCATAATGAATGGTATCGCCGTAGTTAAAGGCCAAGAGGTGTGGATAACTACACGGCCATATGCATATGTCGTATACTAGCTCACCATTGTGATAAATTAAACATATCGATGCATGAGAGTGATAAGTTAGGGTTATGTTCATATATATGTTTCTGAGTGACAGACAGAAATTCATATGTTCTTGTTCTTAAGGGTATAGACTAGGATGAATTATTTAGGATGGAGATTGAATTATAATTTTAGAACCTATATTAAACAAAAGAGCATTAGAGTAGATACAAGTGAATCCATATTCCTAGATTCTCCTCATCCATTAGATCTTCACAAGTTGTGTTTGCTGTTTTAATAAACTGTTAATTAGATTAATCGCTTTCTAGTAGAATAATTTAGATAAATAAACCAAAAACCCCCTTATTTTAATTGTTACATGTTTACTTGCTCTAGATACTTCTTGTCACTATGGTTTGACCCTTGTTTTCCATACACTATACTTATTATTGATCAGTACACTTGCGAGGTAAATAATTAAGACTTTAGGCTTGCGTCTACGGTTCTGATTATTTTCGAGGATCAGTCCTTGATCCTGCCTTGGGTCTTCCAGAGCTGAGAGGGCTTCGTAGTTATATGGGCTTTTACTTAAGTCTTTTTGAATCATCGGGGCTACGTCTTCCCCTTGATCTTTTTATTTGCGAGTTTTTGACGCAGACGAGCTCTGTTCCGTTGGACCTGATTCCCAACTTGACTGGGGCCCTGGTTACTTTCATAGTCTGTACCAGGTCGAAGGGGTTCGAGCCCACCCTTTCTCTCTTCTATTATTACTACAAAGTTAGCGTTTCCATGAATTGGTTAACGACTCTGAGGCATGCACAAGGGTTTCCCTTGTTAGCCAATTTTGGGAATAAGGACCATCGATGGTCCGAGAAAGTGATTCTGGTCGAGTCGAGCCGAGGGTGGAATTTTGAGGTTCCTGAAGAAAAACCCCATGGCTCGTTGAAGACCAATAATCTAAATAAAGAGTGCCATCGAGGCCCCCTTGTTCAGCGCCGAGGGGGAGCAGGTTCATTTTTACAACTGGAAAGCTATAGTTGGGGACGAAGGTCTGCTGTCCAAGTTTAAGGTTTTTGCTACTGACATTGAGGGGGTCGAGAGGGCTTACTCGGATTTTGAGTACGTGAGCCGAGATACCTGGGCCCTTCACCGAGATTGGGTGTTTGTCTCAGATTGTTTGGAGTGTAGGGGGAAAGATGGGTCTGGTTGCTCCGTGCCTGGTTAATATTGTATTCTTTTTCGTATGTCACTTGTATGTTTATTTTTACTTTTTTGGTTTTTGATGCGAGGGCCTGTTTGCCTGCAGATATGGTTGTGACTCGCGATGCTATTATGGCCTGGAAGAAGGCCGTGATGGAGAGGAGGGAGGCCGAGCTGAAGGCTTCCCATGAGCAATCTCTCGCTTGCGGCGATTTCGAGTCCATGCCGATGATCGGCGTTTTGGAGGACCCTTCTAAGGCTATGGTTGTACCTCCTCCATCGGCCCCGAAGACGAAGAGCAAACTGCCCCTCTCTGATGCTCCAAGGCCGAAGAAGCAAAAACTTAGCTTGCCTCGTGGCTAGGCTGCCCCTTTCTTAACCTCCGCCGAGATTGCTCTAGCTTCGACCCCCGAGATTCCCCCATGTACCGAGTAGGTTGATGACAATGATTATATTCTCAGGCATCTTTGAAAGTTGGTCAATTCTTTTCCTGCCTCCTTTGTCGGCTACGGTTGAAGACTAATGTCGCAGAACGTCCCTACCGAGTCCGTGGAAACGTTTGTTCCGCTCAAGAGTTTCAGCTGAATGATCTCAGTGCTCTAACTATTAGCGAGGTATGAACTCCCCGATTGGCTTTATTATTTGGATGTTTTTTTTTGGTTCATTTTTCGACTGTTCATCTTTTGACTTTTCTTATTTTGTTCTTTCAGCTCGGCATCTGTCTTGCTGCCTATGACGCCAAGTTAGGCCGGGTGCCGAGTCTGTGTCTACCTTGGAGTGGGACTTGGAATGTGCGAGGGGGAGCTTTATTCCTCGGCCTAGAAAATAGTGTTCCTCGAAGGCGAGATGTCAACCAAGAAGGAAGAGCTTTCGAACCTTCAGGTTGAGAAGACAACCTGGTTGGGTAGGGAAAAAGTGAAGCAGGGAAGGGCCGATGAACGAGATCTTTTGAAGAAAGTGGTTGCTGATCTTGAGGCCAAGCTGGAGGGCCTATCCAATGAGAATGTCCGTCTGAAAGACGAGCTGGCTTTGAAGCCTAGTATCGAGCAGATCTTAGATAGGTACTGGGGCTTGCTGGCATTTGAGGAGGAGGCTTTGGATTACATGGAAAGGAGCCGAATCCAGACGTTCTGGGCTACCATTGCAGTCGGTGTCCCCTTACTCGAGGTTGTAAGGATGGCGGACCTTGCTTCTTATGGCCCGGAGTGCCGAGGTGTCTCCTCCCTTATTCCTTTTAATGAGAATGAGCTGAGTGAGATAAGGGGGCAAAAATCAAGGCCCAGGTTCCTAAGTGGTTTCCCGCTCTTACTGACGCCGAGAATTTGTTCGCCTAGATGGCCCAGAAGAAAGTCTGGTTTAAAGAGAGCTATCTCTTATATGTAGTGTCGGGAGTTGTCTTCTTGTCATCTCAGGTTGGGCATGTCGGGGATCGACTTATGAAGGAGCTGAAGGGCGAGAAGACCAGTCGAGATGAGCTATCCAAGCAGCAGTGGGAATTTGAGCGGGTGGCGGCTCGTGAAGAGGAAATAAAAGAATAGTTTGTTTGGTAGGGATTGGTTTTGGACAATATATAATACTATATTTTGTATTTTTTGTAATTAATTTGGCCTTGACGCGGGGCATTTGTTTTCCACGTATCTTTGTGTATTGTGTGTTTGTTTGAAGTGTTTCCAATTTGATCCTTTCGTTTGAAGGCATTAGAGCCTAGCCTCTCCTTGGCTAGGCAAAGAGGTTTTGAAGGCATTAGAGCCTAGCCTCTCCTCGGCTAGGTGAGGAGGTTTTAAAGGCATTAGAGCCTGGCCTCTCCTCGGCTAGGTGAGGAGGTTTTGAAATAATATGATGTAGTTGTGGTAAACAAAAGTGAGATTTTTCATTAAGACTTTACAAAGGTAGACTATGGATAATACATTTTCAGATGGTCCGAGTGCCATGGAATTTTTAGTGGGGTTTCGTCTGGTTTGGCGAGTTTGTAGGTTCCAGCCCGGATGATGCCCGTAACATGAAATGGTCCTTCCTAGTTGGGTGAGAGCTTGTTTCTTCCAGGCTTATTTCCAGTGACCTCAATTTTTCTTAGCACTAGGTCCCCAACTGTAAATGTTCGAGGATTCATTCTTTTGTCATGGTGGGTTTTGGCAAGCTTCTTGTAGTTGATGTCTTTTAACCTTGCTTCCAGCCTTTTTTCTTCTAAGTAATCCAAGTCCAGCTTCCTTGATTCCTAGTTTGCTTCTTTATCATAGTGGATGACTTTTGCCGTAGGTAGGGCCATTTCTACCGGGGCCATGTCCTCGGTCCCATAGGTCAAGGAAAACGGTGTTTCTCCTGTCGATCCTCGACTGGAAGTTCTGATAGCCCATAAGACAATGGAAAGCTCCTCAAGCCAAGCACCTTTCTTCTCGTCTAACCTTCTTTTCAAGGCATGAAAGATTTGTTTGTTTCCGGCTTCGACTTAGCTATTTCCTTGTAGGTCTGCTACTGAGGACTTCCAATGGCGAACCCCTATTTCCTCGCAACTTACTGTGAATCTGTTCGAGAATTGCGTGCCATGGTCTGATACAATTACCCTCAATAATTCGTATTTGTACCAGATGTTATCTAGAATGAAATCGATGGCCCTTTGCTCGGTGATGTTTACGAGAGGCCGTGTTTCAATCCATTTCATGAAGTAGTCTACCGTTATTATTACGAATTTGTTCTTGCCTTTTGCCAGAGGAAACAACCCGATTAGATCTAGGCCCCACATGTTGAACGACCATGCTACTACTACTGGTGTTTGTGGTGCCGAAGGTAACCTTGGGATGTCTGTGAATCTTTGGCACTTTTTGCATTTTTCGAGCATATCCTTCAGCGTCTCTTCTTAATGTCAGCCAGTAATACCCATGAAAGAAAATTATGTCGGCCAATGTTCGTGCTCTTGGGTGGCTTTGCATACCCCTCCGTGTACCTCGGGAAGTAACTCTTGTGTGATTTCTGGGCGAACACACCTTAGGAAAGGTTTCACAAAAGATCTTTTGTACAACATGTATCTAATTACTATGTACTTGGCAGCTCTTCTCGTCATGCCCCATGCCTTTTCTTTGTCATCGGGCAACGTCCCTTGATCGTTGTATCCTTTAATATCATTGATCCAGTATTCTGTAACTTGCTCTACCGTCATTATTTTTTCTTTATCTATTGCCGAAGTGTTTAGGATCTCGATCTAGGTTTCGAGAGGAAGCTCGCCGAGCTTGCTCGTGGCTAGTTTGGAGAGATAATCGACCTTTTCATTGTCAGCCCTTCCTATTTGTTCTAGCTCCCAATACTCGAATCAGGTGAGGATGTTTAAGCGAGCTCTTTGTATTTTTCCAGTGTTTGATGATTGACTCCATACTCCCCCGAAATTTGCTTCACGACGAGCTGGGAGTCACTTAAGATTAAGATTTGGGTTGCTCCCATTTCGTTGGCTAACTCGGCACCTTCTATTAGTGCTTCGTACTCGGAAACATTGTTTGATACTGGAAAGTTTAGTTTGAGTGCTTTATTGATCTTGGTCCCTTCTGGTGTAGTGAGTAGGATGCCTGCTCCATTCCCTTTTTTGCTTGACGAACCATCTACGAACAATGTTCAGGGCTGAGCTGGTCTTTTTTGACGAGCCAGCTCTTGCCTGGGCACTTGTTCGGTTGTTGAAGGTTTATAGTTTGGTGAGGAGCTTTTTTCTTCTGTCGAGTAAAAGGAAGTTTCTGCAATGAAGCCTGCGATGATTTGAGCCTTGATTGCTTTTCTTGGCAGGTAGATGATTACGTACTCTATCAGTTCGACGACCCATCTCATCATCCTCCCTGCAAAATCTAGTTTATACAGGATCCTTTGCAGCGGTAGGTCGGTGTATAACCCAATTTCGTGTGTTTTGAAGTAGGGCTTTAGCTTCTTTACCGTCATGATTAGAGCGAGTATCACTTTCTCTACTATCATGTACCTCGTTTCTACCTTTGTGAGTGCATGAGACACGTAGTAGATAGGTTTTTGCTGTCTCCCTTCTTCTATCAGTAAGATCGATGCTATAGTTGTATCTGTTGCCGAGAGATAAACGTATAGTCTTTCTCCGGGTACGAGGCTGCTGAGCAGAGGTAGGCCGCCGAGGTATTTTTTGAGCTTAGTAAAGGCAAGGTCACATTCCTCGCTCCATGCGAATTTCCTCGCGCCTCTTAAGATCTTGAAGAACGGGAGACTTTTTTCCGCTGATCTTGAGATAAACCTTCCCAGGGCCATAATTCTTCCGTTCAACTGTTGTACTTGCTTGATGTAATGTAGGGGCTGTCATTTCGGCCAATGCTTTGATTTTTTTGGGGTTTGCTTATATTCCTCGTTCGTTCACCATATACCCCAAAAATTTCCCCATTGTCACGCCGAAGGCGTATTTGGCAGGGTTTAGATTCATTTTTTTTTCTAAGGTTCGTGAACGTTTCCCCGAGGTCATTGATGTGGCTGGACTCCCTTGTTTTGATTACCATATCATCTATGTAGACCTCGACATTTCTCCCCAACTGGTTCCCAAAAACCCTGTCGACCATTCGTTGGTAGGTGGCACCCGTATTCTTCAAGCCGAATGACATCATGTTGTAGCAGTACAGGGCCCCTATTGCTCGAAAAGTCGTATTTCCCTGGTCATCCTTCCACATTCTAATCTGGTGGTACCCAGAATAGGCGTCCACAAAGCTTAGGATTTTGTAGCCCGAAATAGAATCAACCAATTGGTCTATCCTCGGCAGAGGGTACCAGTCTTTTGGGCATGCCTCGTTGAGATTGGTGAAGTCAATGCACATTCTCCATTTTCTATTGTTTTTCTTGACCATCACTACATTGGCAATCCACGTTAGGTAGTGGATTTCTCTTATGATTTCAGCTCGCAGTAGCTTCGCTATCTCTTCCTTGATTGCTTCTTGTTTTTCGGGGGAAGAGTACCTCGGCTTTTGTTGGATGGGTGAAAATTTTGGGTCAATGCTCAGTTGATGGACCGGTACTTCCTCGCTTATGCCCTCCATGTCCTCCGTTCTCCATGCGAAAATGTCGGTGTTGCTTCTCAGGAATTCTATTATCGCCCTTCGTTCCTCTCCTGATATTTCCATTCCCACCTTGATTTTTTGGTTGGGGTAGTTGAGGTTGACGATGACTTCTTCAACATCCTCCAAAGGTTGTAATACTGGGTGATCTCTTATATCGAGGTTGTCAATTTTTGTTTTCTCGCCCTTGATAGCAGGATATCCCTTTGTGTGGTGCGGGCTGGTATCTCCAGCCCACCCTGATTGCTATTGGATGGAGCTTTCCTCACCGAGTCCTCGGGCTCGCTTGACAGAATGATCTGACTCCTCATTTCTTTTGGCCTCCCCTGGTCTCTTCATTTTTTTTTCTGTCTTTTTTTTTTTTTTCATTTATGAGGTACTCCAACGTCGTTCTTGTATCATTTTTTAGGACTCCTATTCCACTAGAGGATCATGTACTTGACCCTTTGGTGTGCCATGGAGGCGACTAATCGGAATTTTGCCTGGGACAATGTGCCGAGGATGGCGTTATATGGTAACAGGAGGTCAAGGACTAGGAAGGTGATTTCCTTGCTTCTAGCAGTATCTCCCTCGCCTAGGTCAACTTTGAGAGCCACGGTGCCCTTTGTCGACACTTTATGACCCGTGAATCCTTCTAATTAGATTCGGCTTGGCGTGAGATGGGAATCGCGAGTCTAATACTAGAAAGCATTTATAATACATCATGTCTCTTCCTGCACCCATGTCTACCAACATTCTTTTGATGAGGCTGTTGTGGATCCCAATCTATAAGGTTAACGGCTACTACTAAGCTGTTGTGTTGACGGCCAGTTCGGCGTCTCTGAATACGATTTCATGCTCAATGATCCCTTCTGTCATGCTGTCGACTGAGTAGGTCAAGCTGTTGATCGCATTTTTCAATTGCGCGATACTTTGAACCTCTTCTCGGATACTATTGAATACCGGTCTGTCATTCGGTTGGCGATTGTCGCCCCGAGGAGCCCTTGGTTCTGGGACGCGATTGTTCTGTTCTCTCACCTCGAATCTTCGGTCCCCCTCGTTGATGATACGATGTATGGCTCTTTTAAGCTGGATGCATTCCTCCGTTAAATGGCTGATCTCATTGTCGAAGGCGCATCTTTTCCTTGGGTTTCTGGTTTCGAGGGGCGACATCATGGGGTAAGGTGGCCGTATTTTGTTTTCCGAAAGGAGAACATTCATGATGTGTTCCCTTGATGCATTGAGAGGGGTAAAGTCTTCCAACTCGTTGTCTCGCCTCGGGGCTCTTATTTCGCCAGTGAATTTTCCACCTCGTTCCTCCTCCTTTTTCCTTGCAGGCTGGATCTCGACCTGCCGAGCTCTCTCTTGATCTTTGCCTTTATGACCCTTGTTTGTTGCGGGAGGCTGATCGGAGGCATTAGTCACGCCTGATGACGAAATGATTTATCGAGGGTTTGCTGTGGTCGCGGGCTGCTCGCCATCCAGTAGGGCCACTCTTTGGGCTACTAGGAACATCTCCCCTATCGTGTCCCGAGATCTCATTAGTAGCTCGGTTCTGCAGTTTCCTCGTAGCAAGCCTACTCCGAAGCACATTCTTACTGAGGTATCAGGGATATCCGGTATTTGGTCCAGAGTTTCCTTGAATCTAGACATATACGAGAGTACTGATTCTTCGGGCTCTTGCTTCACACTTCATAGGTTAGTTTCACTTTTGGGGAGGGCCCCTGCCGAGGCGAACTTTTTCAAGAAGGCCCCTTTGAAGTCATCCCAACAGCTAGTGGAATCACGGGTTAAGCCATTATACCATTGTTAGGCCTGCTTCTTAAGTGTCCCTGCAAAGACTAAGCACCATATATCGTCGATCCTAGTTGCGATGATCATTTTTAGTTCGAACCTTGAGACATGGTCCAGGGCAGTCGTGGTCCCATTGTAAACCACAAAGTATGGGATTTTTACTTTTGAAGGTACTGTTACCTCCCTTATTTACTTTATAAACAGTCCTCCGATCTTTTTAGTGCTCACGCTCGCTCCGGTGCTTTGTCGGGCTTCCAATTTTTCCATCCACGCTCTTAACTCGGCGTCAGTAATGAGTTTATCGCCCAGTGCCGAGCCTATTGCCGGCGAGGGTGTCCCGTTTACCCGTACGGTGACTTGGGCTTCCTCTAACTCTTCCCTAGCTGGCTCTTTTGCCGAGGACTTCGGGTGAGGCTCCTTCACGACTTGGCAGGAGTGATAAAGGATTTAGAAGGACCTTTATTGGTCGAGGCCTATGCCCATGGCTAAGACTTTCCTCCCTTGCTGCGAAGCGGTTGATTTTCTATCTCGGGGGGGAACTTTAGTCACGAATGGACACTTATTCTTGAACCCTCGGCCACGACCCTTTTGCCGAGCCTCGATTTGACATTGGTGGCAAACTTGGTCCTCCTCGCTTTCGTTGTTCCCACCCTTTGCTATATTGAGTTGGAGCAGGCTTGTGTGCTCTGAACATTGATTATGGGCTCTAGATAAGGGACTCGGGTCACCTGTCATAGCTCGTGCATCCTGGCCTCGGCCTCCTGTATTTTGGTGAGGAGGGCTCGTTGGTTTACCCAATAAGCGTATTCTTTGTCTACTTGTTCTTGAGTCATGGATTTTTTATGGGGTTGCTCCTCTTCTACATCGGCTTTCGAGAACTCGATGTCTGTAAAGTGACCGTCCCTGAAGTTGCCCTCCTCTTGTACTTTGTTTTTGCCGTTGGATAATTGTTTCGCCATCGCGAATCTCCTTTGATCCCTTGCCGACAGTTCGGGTACCGAGGGGACAAAGTTATGTCTCATAGAGAGGACAGGACCCTTGTCCCCTTGTCGCCTCTTCCCTCGTCGTGTCTCTTTGTCCTGGTGATTTGACACGGAAGGCGTGATAATTTTAGAGGCTTGTCTTTTGGATTTCACCATCTTTGCTCGTTCAAGGACAGAGTGTGACGGAGAAACTTGCATTTCCCAGCAACAGAACCAAACTGATCACGCAAAAGTTGTGGTGACCTTTTCGTTTTGTCTGGGTAAGGAGCTAAGTTGATGATTTCGTCCTTTTGGTTGGAGTTATGGCTGGAAACCTGGATAAGACAAAACAAACGTTGTTAAGAAGTCGGGTTTGCCCCGACTAGCACCCTCTAGCGTGAGAGTAATAGGATAAACGTAAGTTTTTCGGTGTGGTGTGCAATAAATGTGTAGTAAATGTGACTGCTTTTGTCTTAGATCCAGGTCTGCCAATGTGATAAACGTAATAGGATATCTGAAAATGGCTTACCCTCAAACAATGGAAATTGTCTCCTATTTATACCTGAATGGTCGTGTGAGGTGGCATCTTCTTATTCGGGAACATATTGCAGCTGGTAATAAATGTTCTGGTGCTGTATTAGGAAGGACTAGACTGTATTTTTGTTGGGGAGTGGTTGGTTGTGTGTGTCAGTCTTTTCGGCCCGTGGAAGGGTTATTTCCAGAACCGTCATTTGTGGATTGAAGCCGAGGCCAAGGGGGTTGAGATCAAGGGTGGTTTTCAGTTTTACTCTGTTTGGCTCTATCATTCAATTTTGCGAGTGGGTGTGCATATGCCGAGATCTTTCGATCTCGGCTATTAGTTTGCTTTCATCTCGACAAGGTTCGGCGTACGTGGGTCCTACATTTAAGCTGAGGGGTGCCCCAGTTCGCATCCTTTCAAACTATTTAAATGAAATATTTTAAAATAAGATAGTCCAATCGTGTATTTTTAATGCCAACCATAGAAAAAAAGTAGGATTGAGAATGCTCGTTACTAAGAATAACATAAAAGTACTGATATTGTAAATAAGATTTCTAGACCAAGAAGGAAAGGAAAAACCCATTTCTAATTTTTTAATATCTTTTGTTCATAAATTATTTTCCTAATTTGACTTTTAGAGTAAAACTAGTTATTTTTCAAATAAACATTTGACGTAATTTTTTTTCCCCCAAAATCACGTAATGTTTATATACTTTAAAAACCAATACTTAAGAGTACTAGAAATTACTCCCCCGTTCCTAAATAATTATTTGTTTGAACATACACTAAAATTAAGAAAAAAAACTAATATATTATTAGGGTTCGTTTGGATACATTGGTTTCAATTATATAAATATTCAAATTCCATAGAATTTAAATAATGTAGAATTTGCTTTCAAAATTGTTGATTCCTATTTCTAGATTTGGTTGAGTCATCCTCTGATTCTATTGTACAGTGACTAAAAGGTGCAACGCAGATTAGTGTGGCAACCTGCCTTAGAATCAATTTGTTTAGAACTGTTTAAGTGTTAGTCTTAGGCACGGTTTTGCTAGCTTCTTTAGCGATTTGAAGGAGCTAGACTTTGAAGTGCGCTTCAAAGTCGAAAAATCAAGATGAGCCAAATCACGAAAATTTGACAGGTGTACACCTATTTAGATATTTTCGAAAATATCTAGTCTTTATGTCTTCATCAAATTTCATTTTTGAGAAGTCAACTCTACATGATAACAACTGATCGAAGATCAAGACATTTTTTGGCTAAGAAGACTTTCCAAAAATCATTACTCTATTTGGGAATGTCTTCTCGCACACATGCATCTCTAATGACCGTATACATCTCCCAAAGCGCCGAATGCATTCAATGCAAAACGTTGGAACACGACACCAACGGTCAAAAGATCTCTTCCTGGTATTTATTCAAGTCTTGAAGATCTGAAGAAACAACTCTCTTGCGCATTAAACTCTCAAGCTTCATCTTCAACACTCAAACATTCAAGAGATCAAAGGACAAGGACTAACACTTCACCAAACTTTCCTAATCGCCATCCTAAATTGTTTCGACTTCTTTTAGTTTGTTTTTAACTTTAATTACACGTGAAGAGAACAATTAATCATTGATTGTCTCTCACCATTATACACTTGGTTAAAAACTTATTTTGTACACGATCCATTAGAGATCTTACTCATAAACCTAGTGGATAAACAAGTGCACTTTTAAAATCCAAAGCTAACCACTTTGGTAGTGGATGTAGTACTATTCACAGTACGAACCACTTCAAATTCCTGTGTGCTATTTGAACTGTTCTTATATTTCTCATTATAGCGCTTAAATACTACCTAAACAACATTTTTGATAGTTCAGATTCTGCTTTGTTCCCGCTGCCTTAACACTTCTATTCAAACCTTCCAAGAAATCATTAAGAAGTGTTTACGAAAAGTTTTTATAAAAACATAACTAGGCTATTCAACCCCCCCCTTCTAGCCTAGATTGAGCCTATTTTGGGACCAACAAAATCATAGTAAATCTATTATTTGGATAATATGTGAAATTCAATTATAATTTTAGATTGTATTTAAAATAAGATTGCAGTACTTTTTCAAATATTTAGTCTAGCCTAGTGGTAGTTGTGGTTAGTGATTTCTAAAGACTTCAGTTCAAATTAAATCTTGCTGATAATAGATATTAAAACTTTTTATATTTTTAAAATTAAAAAAAAAAGTATATGGTGGTGGTGGTTAAACACACCCCTATAAATATTGGTGCAATATGTAATTTTTCTTAAATCTCATGTGAATGTAATATTATCATTAAATAAACAAGAAAAGATAATAGTAAAATGACACTAAAAAGAGTTTAAAACATGAATTTTGTCTTTGAACAGACGGAAATAAAAAAACAAGATAATTACTCAATTTTGGAACAAAGGGCTGTTTAGTGAGAAAAAGCAAAATAAAATGGAGAAGTTGATGCATATAAACGTAATATTCCCCATGAATTTAGTAAGTTCTTAAAATGTTGGGTTTATCACTGCTGGTTGCTACCCTCTCACTCAAGCTTGATCTCGGATTGATTAGTGTTGTTCTTAAATTACGCCCCAGGTCGGTGAGTCTTATAATTTTATTTTATTTTGTTACTCTTCTGATTTATTTCTCAATTTTATTTCATTATTGATTATAAAAATTTTATTTGTTTATCTTTTTAACATTGGAATTAGATTAATTTACTTGATCACGGTTCATTTTCACTTGGTTCTACTTCCTAATATTGATACGCTGATCTGATTCACATGAATATATTATCAACACTGTTTGCTTTGTGATTTTATTTCTTATTATTTTCACTTTATATCCATTTGGGGATATACTTGAGATGTTATCCCTCTCTATTTTTCTTATTCAAACTCTCCGGAGACAATTTATGATACAAGGAAGAAGATTTACAAGTATCTTTTGAAACATGTGGAATCCGTTGTAGCTGCATTTGGAAATGCCTCACAGTCATCACTAACAACAGTAATCAAAACTAGATAGATGACTACAGTTAAGTATGTAGTAATCTGCACATAATTCTTAGTGATCAAGTGGTGAAATCAATATGTGTTCCCAGTTATGTATATACGTTACAGAAGGTTGATGTATTTATGAATTAGTGATTATGTGTGTGTGTGTGTATATATATATATGGATTAATATTTGTATATTTTCGATTGAAAATTGTCTTAACACTTCCATTTGTGTCATACAGAACAATAAAATGCTTTAGATAAAGATTTGTTTGTAATTCAATGTAAAATATTATTTTTTTTGTTATATTTTCAAATTTGAATTATTAAGTTGTTATAAAAGAAGGCTTTAGTCAAACAGCCTAAGAGCCTATGTACCTAGTATTGTAGGAAAGGTTAATGCTTTAGTCAATCATACACAGTAAAACTGTTGTAATAGTATGTAAATGCTCGACTATAAATACCGAGCATTCTGTGGTTATTGAACACATCTCTTCAGCTTTCAAAAAGCACTCTTTCTCTTTCTCTATAATACATCATATGTTCTAAGTTTGTGGTTATTTTATAACACGTTATTAGCATGAACGCTCTAATCTTAACATTTCCATCGATAAGAATTTTTGCCAATTTGTTTTATTTCATGTTATTGGCCGGTTTACTTTAATATATATATCGTATATCACCATTATTAAGAAAAGGTTGACTGAGCCACCGTCTATAATATATGGTGCGATGACGAGATAATATTTTATTATTTTATGCATAAAATATTTGTTCGTTGATGCTTGAGCAGAAGTAACCCCAATATATATATATATATATATATATATATATATATATATATAGGGATTGGAGGCCCAAACCATTATTAGTGGGCAGCCTCCTTAACTATCCCTGAGCCCAAAGCCCAACCCTAGCCCATCTCCTGGTGGCCCGCTTCATCCTTAGCGCATTAACGGAGGGACTCTTTGGTCTTTTGTGGTACCCTTACTGCTACCCCTTTTGTGATCTTGCCTCTCAGCCGCCTTTATTAATTTCCCCTACTCCTTTCGTTAGAGAGAGATACTAGAGATAGAGCGGGAATAGAGAGAGAAGAAAGAGAGAGCGTGCAGAGAGAGAGAGAGAGAGAGAGAGAGAGAGAGTGACAGTAAGCCTGAGAGCCTCCATTAAACCCAGTTCCTTACTTAGTCCAGTACCTATATCCTTGGTAGATTTCATCCCTCCTTCACCCAGATTTTCTGTGAGCTATGAGTGTAGAGTGACGGTGATTAGGAGCCCTTTGTGAGCTCCGGTCCGTCTTATGAGTACTGTGAGGTTGAGTAGCTTGGGTTGGGTTATGGGTTCCTTCTCTGGGTTCTAGTGAGTGAATCCTTCGATCGTCTTCTCTAGTTGTCACCGTTCTCGGTTACCGGAGCTTTGGGTCAAGTCTAGACTTTGTGGCTTTGACCTTGGTAAACTGTGGGCTGGTTACCTTTTGGACTCATCGGTGGATATGGCCGGTGAGAGGGTTTCTGAGCCGGCGAGAGCTTAGCCGAGGTCTTCGACCGATTACAGCGAGTCGTGTATTGGTACACGGCGACTGATTGCTCTCGTCTATGCCTTCAGTTGTTATTTCAGTTGCTCTTCTATTATGTTATTTCAACTGATTAGCTTACTGCCCTTCGTTTTAGTTTATGCTCTGTTTTAATTAGTTCCTCTGTTCTGCTATATTATTCTGTATTTCCGTTAATCTCCACAGTGTATTTTACTCATTGTTTAATCCATAGCAGTTGGTAAAATACAAGGACTGTGTATCCACTTATTTACTGTTGTTGACCCCAGTGATTAAATGTTACCCCCACCCTAGTTTGTAATTGATAGAGTGGTTAATTAGTTATTCTGTAATAACTAGTGTTATCTGTATATATTTTTTATCTTGGGTTTGTAATATTATCTGGTTACTCCGACTTCTATACGAGACTGTTCTGGGATTTTAGTGTGGTGCATTCACACAACAGTGGTATCAGAGCCACCCACGTCCTCGTACCGTGAATCAGTAGAGTCCCCTTCAATTGAACATTATATTAGAAACTCTATCCTAGAGTTTCTTGGTGAGCTTCAGTTACCCTTGCTTTTTCTTTTACTTTAAGTATTAGATCGATAGAAATATTTCAGTTATTTCGTTGCTTGAGTTTGTTGCTCTGTTCCGGATCTGTTTGAGTGTTTTCTTATTCCTACTTCATTGGTGTTATAACTGCTTTAGTTTTTTGTTTGCTTCCTGTTAAGATATTCTGCTTTTGTTCTGTGTTTTTTGGTGTTCTGATTGTTTCTGTGATAATCTTTTTGAAATGGCTACATCTTATGGGTTGGAACCCTTTAATGGCAAAAGTGACTTTTCTATTTGGCAACAAAAAATGAAAAGTATTTTGATAAAGAAAATGTTTTCAAAGCCATAACACTTAATTTTTCAAAAGATACGACTAAAGAAGCTATTCGCGAAATGGACGAAAGTGCCTACTCATCTCTTATCTTGAACTTGATCGGTCCGGTTATGTGGAAATGTGGTAAACACAGACATGCCAAAAGTCTTTGGGAAAAATTAGAAGAACTTTACTTTGAGAAAACTTTTCCAAGTAAAATTCATCTTTCTTGAATATTTTTTCAGTTTTAAATTGGATTTAAACAAAGACATGTAAGTCAACATTGATGCGTTTACCAAATTAGTTGAAGATATTAAGCAAACCGGTGATGAACATATAGACGATTATACCTCGATTGTGCTTTTAAATGTGATACCTGAATCTTATGTTGACATGAAATCTGCTATTAAGTACAGTAGAGATAAAATTACGCTTGATACGGTGATTATTAGTCTGAAAGGCAAAGAGTTAGATTTAAAAGCTGCTAGAAAAGGTAAATCGAACTCCGGTGAGGTTAATGTGGTGAGAAGCAAAACCTTCGAAATAAACAATGGACAGAAAAACAACCAAAATCAGAATCATGGAAAAATTCAGAATTTGGAAATGGTAGGAATAGGAGTAAGAGTAGATCCAAATCGTAAACTAAAGGGCGAAAATGTTATAATTGTGGAGAGGTAAGACACTTTAGGAAGGATTGTCCAAATCCTAGGAAGAAGAACACGAACCATAACCATCAAAATGATTGTAACATGGCGTCCAATGGTGAGAGTAGTGCTGAGGTTTTTATGGTAACTGAATTGTGTGATAATACTCTGAATTCTATGCTTTCGTGCAAAAATGAATGGTTGATAGATTATGGCTGCACTTATCATATGTCACCATTTAAAAACAATTTTAGCTCTTACAAAGAATTGGAAACCAGTTTTGTCTCTATGGCAAATGAGAAAAAAATGTCAAATTGCTGGAATTGGTGATGTTTGTCTCAAATTTGATTTGGAAATTGTTTAACTTTGAAGAATGTTCGACATGTGCTTGATTTGTGCAATAACTTGATTTCCTGTGCTACTTTGGAAGATGCGGGTCTTGAGGGTAAATGCGGAAAAGGTGTTATGAAATTTTTTAAGGGATCTTTAGTGATTGCCAAGGTTGAAAAACACCGAAATTTGTATGTTTGCTCTGCTATGCCTATGTCTTGTGATGATAATTGTGCGAATCTTGTCAAAGAAGATAAAACAAAATTATGGCATAATAGACTAGGTCACATGAGTTCTAAAGGCCTTGAAATTTTAAACAAAACTGGAGTTTTTGGAAAAGATAAAATTTCTACTTTACCTTTTTGTGAAACATGTGTCACGAGTAAACAAAAACGAGTGAGTTTTCCACCTCCCCCTAACCCCAAAAAGTTTTCTTCAAAACGTGCTTTAGAATACATACATGTTGATGTGTGGGGTCCTGCTAGTGTTCCAACTCATGGTGGGAATCGTTATTTTTTGTCAATCATTGATGATTTTACTAGGAAAGTGTGGTTTTTTTATGCAAAACAAATATGAAGTGTTTGAGAAATTTAAGAATCGGAAAACTTTGATTAAGAACGAAACTGGTCTTAAAATCAAGATACCTAGGACTGATAATGGGTTAGAAATTTGCAACCATGACATGGATAATTTTTGTGTTCAGAATGTGATTGAGAGACATAAAACTGTGCCTTACAACCCCCAAGAAAATGGTGTCGCGGAAAGAATGAATAGAACCCTTCTTGAGCGTGTGAGGAGCATGTTAGCCACTTCGGGTCTCTCCAAAAAGTTTTGGGGAGAGGCAATTTTGATTGCCGCTTACCTCATTAATAGGTCCCCATCTGTTCCCTTACATGGTTATTGTCCTGACGTAGTGTTTTCTGGTAGGGAAGTTGATTTCTCGAACTTGCGAATTTTTGGTTGTGGTGCTTATGCCCATAGGAAAATAGATAAACTTGAACCTAGATCGGTGAGATGCGTGTTCTTGGGATACCCGGAGGGTGTTAAAGGATATAGGTTGTGATTGCGTGAGGAACCGGGATTTAAAGTGATAATTAGTAGGGATGTCGTGTTTAATGAAAATGAATTTCCCTGCTTGATTGTTCCTGCTGAACCTATCCCTCCCCCGCCTCCCATTATGGTGGAGCATCCCTTAGGATCAAGTGATGCTAGTGACCAACCTGAAACTGTGAATTCTGAAATTGGTGATAATTCTGAAAATGTGAATTTTGAAAATTTGCATGAATTGTTTGAAAGTGAGAATTCTGAGAATGAGCATGATATTCCTGAAAATGAACTTGATGAGAATGAAGATATTGAAAATGAACAAAATGAAATTCTTGAATTGGATGATTTACATGACCATCGACTTGTTCGTGATAGACCTAGACGACTTGTTAGGCAACCTTCTCGTTTTGATGATTTTCATATGACTTCATTTGTTTTCGGTGTGTTTGAATCTATTGATAATTCCGAGCCAAAAACTTATAATCAAGCTTTGAAATCTAAAAATTGCAATGATTGGATTAATGCTATGAATGAGGAATTGAATTCTTTGCATATTAATCAAACCTGGATTTTAGTGCCTAAGCCGAAAAACTGTTCAGTTGTTACTTGCAAATGGCTTTATAAAATCAAAGGTGAATCAGATTCAATTAGGTTTAAAGCAAGATTAGGGGCTAAGGGATTTACTCAAAAAGAAGGAATATATTACATTGAAATTTTTGCTCTAGTGGTTAAGTTCACAACTGTTAGGATTATGCTTGCCTTGGTAGCTCAATTTGATTGGGAATTGAATCAAATGGACGTTAAAACCGCCTTTTTGCATGGTGATTTGGATGAAAAAATCTATATGAGGCAACCTGAGGGGTATGTGGATAATCAATGTCCTGACTATGTGTGCTTGTTAAAGAAATCCTTATATGGCTTGAAACAATCTCCTCGTATGTAGAATATTAAATTTGATCAATGCATGCTAGATTTGAAATTTACGTGGAGTGCTTATGATCATTGTCTTTATTTCAAAAATGATAGGAGTGTGCCTGTTTTCTTGCTCATATATGTGGATGATATGGTTCTTATTAGCCCATGCTCTAAATCTATTGAATATGTTAAGAATTGTTTGAGTGCTAAATTTGACATGAAGTATTTAGGGGATGCTAGTAAGATACTTGGCATGAACATAGTTAGAGACTGCAAATCCTCATTTGTTTACTTGAACCAAATTTCATATGTTGAAAAAGATTTTGAGTAAATTTTCAATGGTTAATGCTGATTCTGTTGATGTTCCCCTTGCCTCCCATTTTGTGCTTAGTAAAGAGCAGTGTCCGAAAAATCAATTTGAAATGAATCAAATGAGTAGAATCCCATATTCCAATGCCATAAGTTCTATGATGTATTTGATGGTTAGTACTCGCCCCGACATTGATTATGCCATTAGTTGTCTTAGCCATTATATGTCGAACCTGGGCTTGCCCCATTGGCATGCTGTTAAGTGGTTGTTGCGGTACTTAAAACATTATTTGAACTATGGATTGAAAATTTTTAAATCTCAAAACGGTGTTAGATTGGTAGGATATGTTGACTCAAACTATGCCAATGATAGAGGCTATAGAAAATCAACCATGTCTTATGTGTTCACACTTTACGGTTCTTACATTAGTTGGAAGTCTCAACTGTAATCCGTTGCGGCCCTGTCCACAACCGAGGCTGAATACATAGCTATAACCGAATGTATTAAGGAAGCTCTTTGGTTAAAAGGCTTAATTTCTGAAATCTGTTTTTTAAAGGACAAAGTGGTAGTATTTTCTTATAGTCAAAGTGGTATCCAACTTTGTAAAAATCCAGTTTTACACGATAGAACTAAGCACATTGATGTTCGCTTTCATTTCATTCGTGATGTTGTTGCTAACTGCATCATTTACCTGGATAAAATTGACACTAGTTTGAATCCTGCTGATATGAATACTAAGTGCCTTCCCGTTTCAAATTTTCTGAATTGTTTGAAAATTTTGATGATTGACACCGGTGATCTCGGTAATTGAGGTTGACCCGTTTTTCTGTGATTTCCCCGAAAATCCATGCTTGTTCTTTGTGAGGAATCATGGTAACTTGGCTCTTTCTGTTTGTGAATTAGCTTAGTTTCTTTAAATTTTTTGCTCCTTTTGTGGTTGCTTATTTTTTTTTTGTTTTTCCTGTTTTGGTCCTGCTTTGTGTTGGATCAAGTGCAGGGATAAGGCGATGATGAACCTTTTCTTTTAAAATATCCTTGAGTCTAATGGTGTGAACCGACACTTGCTCCAAGGTGGAGAAATGCTAGGATTGGAGGCCCAAACCATTATTAGTGGTAGCCTCCTTAACTCTCCCTGAGCCCAAAGCCCAAAGCCCAATCCTAGCCCATCTCCTGGCGGCCCGCTTCATCCTTAGCACATTAACGGAGGGGCTCTTTAGGCTTTTGTAGTACCCTTGTTGCTGCCCCTTTTGTGATCTTGCCTCTTAGTCGCCTTTATTAATTTCCCCTACTCCTTTCGTCAGAGAGAGAGTGACAGAGAGAGTTACCAGAGATAGAGCGGGAATAGAGAGAGAAGAAAGAGAGAGCACGAAGAGAGAGAGAGAGAGAGAGAGAGAGAGAGAGAGTGACAGTGAGCCTGAGAGCCTCCATTAAACCAAGTTCCTTACTCAGTCCAGTACCTATATCCTTGGTAGATTTCATCCCTCCTTCACCCAGATTCTCTGTGAGCTATGAGTGTAGAGTGACGGTGATTAGGAGCCCTTTGTGAGCTCCGGTCCGTCTTGTGAGTACTGTGAGGTTGAGTAGCTTGGGTTGGGTTACGGGTTCCTTGTTGATTATTGGAATACGCTTCTTGATAATTTAATTATCACCTTGCATGTTCCATATATATTTGATTTGCTTGCCTCCATTACAAGTGAATCATCACAAGTGGCTAAAAGGTCTGCATACCGGTTAGTGTGGCAACTTGTGTGATTTCACATAGGTCTTAGATGAGGTGTAACCTGATCAAGTCCTACCTCCTATAAGATGATCAAAAGCAGACAACACTTCAGATTGCACGTAGCATCGGAAGACTTGCAGCAATGTCAAAAGCCTACAGCGGCAGACATGCCACAAGTTAAAAAGCTCGTATCGGCAGATATCAACTCATCTACATCGGTAGACCTGCTACCACTGGTTCGAAGCTCTCCAACGGCAGACTTCAAAATCTACACGTGCTACAGGGAAAAGTCAACTAGCCGATCAAATTCAAGATAAATATGTCTGTGCCTCAAAAAGCCTGACATACTTGAAGCTACAAGACTTTCTCTCACTCAAGTAGTCTGTTAAAGTCAAAAAGCAAATTACTTTATCGAATAGACTGCCAAACAATGCAACAGACGTCAGACCTTTTCTTCACAGACCTATCAACCTAGTCTGACAGACAACGAGTTCCAAAGATCTACAGGACGAAATCTCCGCCCAAACAAGTCGGAGATCTTATAGACAAAGATCTATATCCGATAGTCTTCAACCACTATATCTCCAACAGATAGAAATCTTAGTGCACTCATCTCTCAACGATCATATTGATTCTCGCCTATATATAGACCAGCTTTCACGCTCGAAAACAGAAGAGAAAAATGTACGTGTATGCACTACGGTGATAAAGCATCACAGTGAGCAACGAGTAACTCAATCTACTCAAGAACTTCATAGAAAAGGAAATCACCAAAAGAGATCGTCTTCACCAACGTATCTCTGATTTCTACAACAGATTGCAGTGTACTCATCCAGCTCCCTGCAAAACACCTTCAGTGGATTGCAAGGAAGAAAAGCTTGAAAACGAGAGAAGAGTGGTCAGAAACTTCAATAGGCAGAGATCAAGATCTGAAGAGTGATGTTGTACAATGTCTGAAGAAAATGAAGAGTTGTCTGTAGATATTGCATTCATATCTTCAGATTTGTATTCTTATACAAATGATGTTGATTGTGCAATCATCAATCATCTTGGGAGGATGAATGCTTATGAACTCACATCGTTCAGATATTTTTATATCTAAACGACCTTAAGAATCATCTTCTCTTAACAGTTTCTCGTTCTCATCTCCTAATGTCCTTTGCAAGCTTAAAAGAATCCTTGAATGGATAATTAAGTAAGGACTGTGACTTAGGAGGAGAAAACTAGAAACTGTACATAGATTATTTAGACTGATGTAATATGTAATTTATCTTTGAATAAATTCATATGTTCTTACTAATGATTTATCCTCCAGTCCTTAAATATCTATGAGGTTTTTATAAATGATTTATCTTTAGAAAAACCACTCTCTACTTGATCTCCTAAACCTGCATTTGAAAGAAGAAATAGGTGTGTTGTTGTTCTGAACATATATTCGTGTACAGCCACTTATGACTTCTCCAAATCATAGCCTCTTTACTTTCCGCTGCACAAATCTTTTACAAGGCTTTTGATTTGAATAAACTGATTATAGGCAGAGTTGTTATTTCTTCCTTGGGAAAGTCTACAGATAGTCTCTACCGACAGACATACCCAACTTGATAATCTGTATTTGCCAACTAAACTATGCTTTATGAATATCCAAAAGAAAAGTTTTTAAATTGGCATTATAGGCTATTCACCCCCTCTAGCCTATTTGAGCATTATTGTGGACCAACAATTGGTATTAGAGCTCAGGCTCTTCAAGCTTTATGCCAGGACTAACCTCCTGAGAGTTGTGATCCTCGAATGCTCAGTTCAAATGCATGACAAAAGAAAAACTTGTTTTATTTCTCTAAAAACTTTTGTCAAGGATTTCAGTATGAGATAAATATTTTTGAAAAATATGCCTATTTTGAAAAAGTATTTTGTTTTCAAAAATATCATGAGATGTATGATTACCATGATGATTGAGAGATACTTATTCATACGACAGATATCTATATCAATTGGCACTATGAATAACTATCTCCAGATGATATGAAATTTTCAAGATGGATGCTTCAATTGAAAGGATTTCTGATTCAAGCTTTCTTGACATAAGGCTAACGATTGAAATCAATCCAACACCTTCTCGAGAAAAAGAAATTTTCTTTCATACTTATTCTTTTGAAAAGGGTTAAGAGTCAAAAACTCTATATTATGAAACATTGATTGATCCCTCTATTATATGATATTTAGTTTCTGGGAACTTGGCCCATATTTCAAAGAATTATTTGAATCATAGAAAAGGAATCAAAATTCTTACAAAATTGTTTGCAAAGGAAATCTACTCTTTAGACAACATCTACTACAGACCTATCAGCTCAGATTCAAAAAGACTTTGTATGTAGAACATCAATCTCGATCCAGATAACTGCCAAAAAGGTACATCCCTGTCTTGTGCTCTTTTTCTTGTCTTTATCTTTGCACAAAAGGACCAAGGGAGAATAAGATATTCAAGAGTCAGTCTTCCCCTTTCACTGATCTTCTTGAAATACTTAATCCAGTATCTAGATTTTTCTGGAGCTTCCTAAAGGTCATAAAATGTTGCTAATGATCTTCTTGATTCTTATTCAGGAATATGTTTTCTCCAAAGATCAATAAGCACACTTTATTATCTCTCTTCGAGTTCCAAAAGGCTTTTTGACTGATTCTTCATGACCCTTCTCACCTGATTCAGTCTTCTTCCTTCTGGATTGTGATATATTCCTGTTCTTCATTTATGATTCCCTGCTAATCATGATTTTGAATATATCATCTCTGCATAGCTTTATATTTTGCTTATTCTACTCTTATCCATTCTCATAGCAAAATATATAGCTAGAGTAATTCATCCTATCATACTTTGCTTTCTTTCTTACAGTATGATCTATGACTTACTCATCTGGCGTGTTGCCTCATTTTCTTTGAAGTACCTTTCCGTTGCTCAGTACTTCATAAGCTCAGTTTTATGTGCTGACTTATAGAAGTTTTTACCTTGTAGACAATGTGCAAACTACATGGGTACTTTTGCAATTTCTACAAAGGTTGAGTTAAAACTTTAGAAACTGACTATTTCTAAAAGCCAAAGACAGATTTCTTAGAATCTCGGTAAAGATAAAAACGACTTTGAAATGTGGGAATTGTACTTCCCAAAACACTCTTTGAAAAAGGAGTTATGTTTTGTCAAATCCCACCAAAAAGATTTTATCCACTTAAAGACGTTTCATACTTTCAAAGAAAGCCAAACCTGCTTTTCAAAATCTTTTAGCTTTCCAAAAGATGACTTTACCGGATATCTAGAAATTTATATCAACTCTCACTCTTCCCCATATAACTTTTATTGAAGAGTAGTTGAAAAGGACTTCTCACTCTTAAATGAGTCGGTACATTGTCTTGCCTCAGCGAGTATCTATAGAGACCTTCCTTCTCTCTTCTCTATCACTCGTAATGTGACAGCCCGACCCGGACTCCAATGCAGAATCCCAAGGTCGTGCCGTCAAGACAAGCTAAAAGACGGACAAGCACCCGCTAAGCGTAGTGGTGCGAGTCCAGAGTTGAACCAACAAACTCTAAACAGGAATGTAAAGCCATAACGGCAAAACCGAATAACCAAAAACTAAAATCTGTGGAAGCAAATCATAAGTGGGACCAAAGCCTATAATCATAAACGAAGGAATACAAGGCCGAGAGACGACTATCTCGACAAATCTACGACGCACGTGACGCGCAACATTGCGCGGGCAACAAACCATCGGCAACCTAAGGCCGGCGAAGCAACAAGAACCCAACTTGATAAACAACAACTCAACGGATATAACGTGCCGGAGGAATAACTCAACTAAAAGAATAAGATATTCAAATTCTAACAACTAAACCCAAGTCTCGCGACTAACGTCGTCGGAGATGACAATACCAACAATACTAGAATGAGTGAGCTAAAGCATGCTCGGAATAATAAAAGGGAACAACTCATAAGAGATACAACAGCTCGACCAAACAAGTCGGCTACCAAAAAGATACGATAACAAAATACTAATATAATCTACCCAAGTAAAGTCTACATAACTTTACATTCGTGTCTCGCAAATACATAATAACATAATAATAATAAATCCAAGCTTAAAGCCCTAAGACCACCTTCTAGGAATCACTATCCAGAAGCCGCCACGCGCATACTACCGAGATCACCGCACACTAAGGAAAACAAACACACGAGTGAGTCATAATGACCCAAGAAGTTACTAAATGCAAATGTATGGCATAGCATGTCGTGGCATGGCATAATGCACAAGCATGTATAAAATCATGGTATCTTAGCAGCACACCAATAATAAACTTGTATTAAGTCATCATGTAACGTAAACTTCATAAACCACATAGCACGTTCTCTTTCATATAAGTGCTTATACATAAGCACGTAAAACCAAGATCTGGGCCTAGCCCTTCAATATTCAAACCACGGGTCCAACCCTCAAATGATCATAGTCTGGGATTCAATCCTCAAATGATCACAACTCATCAGTTTTCTTAATGAGTACCTCGTTACCTTCATCCAACCCTGGGATGAGAAATGGGAGCTCAATATCAGGCTAGGGGGCGCTAATACGAGACCACATCCCACTATCGGCCAAATAGTGAGGAGAAAGGGTACCAATGCGGCGATTCATAGTGAATGTTTCCAAAGGCTATGAATCGTCCCATTGCCGAAAAAACGACCAAGACGCCAGATGGACTCAAATCAAGATGCTCAAGTAGATATTTACTTGGATAAACCAATAAGGACCAAGTCCATCATAAAAGAACTTATCAATTCAAGTAGGTCATAAAGCTCTACAAAACCCAATAACAATGCACATAATTGTACACACTTAACATGTTCAACTAATTTGTAAGTTTAGTTTAAAAACCACATATGGAGGTATTCATAATCCTCAAGTCATCACCAATTCAAGAATAGCTTATAGCTCAATAATTCACAACGTGAGGTCTACTATAGTCCCCTACTCGAGATTAAATCAAAGACTATTATTTTAGTCTAAGAACAAACACAAACAAGACTTAGCATTTAAGCTTATACATAAAGGCATACCGGACTCAACCATAGTCCTAACCGTCGAACATAATCGACATCCTCAAAACCATTTTCATGAATGACAAGACTACACCGTAGTCCAAGACCCGCAAGTTTCCATGTGCGTTCATCTGAATTCCCTAAAAGAAATCTCATTCAATAATCATTTCTTATGGATACACGAGATCATTGATTGGTCTCTAATGCTCCGTGCTCTACGAGCACGCTCTAAATAAATCCCCAATAAGCCTCTATATCACGGGTGTCACAAATGGGACACAATTCGAGATGCTCGGGTACTCACAATCAAAACCAACCAAACCCGAACATCGTAGGATTTCGACATAAGGCTCACTAACATCTTATTGAACCTAAAATGACTCCATTGAGTCTTAATATCACATTTCATAAAATACACATTTCATAAATCCCAAAACTAACACATCATTCAAGTTTATAATAATTCTCTCAAAAATAATCCGGGCTTGTTTCCCAAGCCTAAAAATCCAAGAATTCAACATAATCAAAATCAAACGAATCCCAAATATCGTAGGATTTCAACCCGAGTTCATTAACACTTTATTGGACTTATTTCGACTCCGTTGAGTCTAAATACTAAGTTTCGTTATTTACATAATTCATCAATCTCAACAATTACACCCACTTCAATTAACAATAATTCTCCAATAGTTCGGGCTTGTTTCTCAAGCCTAAAATTCATAACAACTCAACATAAATCATATGCCCATTTCATAAATCACATAATCTCCATTAAATGGTCATACTCATATTACCTAGTGAGATCACACATCCAAAATTCCCAAACTTATGAATACTTTCATAATAAACCCAAATAACATATAATCAAGGTTTCTAGCATGCTCATAGGCCTAGGAACACAAAATGGAGAGTAATCACATATTCAACAATCATAGAAACCACTCTACAAATGCTCTCAACAAGTTTATACTTCCAAAAATCCACAAAATAGGGATACAAGGCATACAAGGTGTTCATTGCCCACAAATAGCACATATATTGGTTTCCTTAGGGCCAATGAACCAAAATAAAAGAAGATAACTTACCTAGCTTGAGTGAAAACTCAAGAGAACGCAAATCCGATCGGTGAAGTTGTTCTACTCGTCGAGGGCTTCAAGATTCCGAAGTTTGAAGGCAATCGGGTGGATGGATCGTCTTGGATCGAAGAGAGAAGGAAGCTAGGGCTTGAAATCTCCCATGGAGACTCTCTCTCTCTAATACGTATTGTGGAGGAGGAAGAAATGAAGAGAATTCTGGAAATTGCAAAGGGGGTTTGGGTATTTATACCCCCAAATTGAGGAGGGCACATTTGACATTTCCCAAGTACAATTAGTAGAGATTAGGACTAATCAATCACTAATCTAACCTTAATTAACTTCCAACTAATGTTAGGACATGATTTGGGTTAAGTATGGGTGGTTAGGAAGGGTTTAGAGGGGGTTTAATGAGGGTAGGATAGGTATTTTTCGTCCAAACACAAAACAGGGAAAATCCCAGAATCGCAATCGATGTTGAGGCGGGCGCCCACATCTCTCTCAGCGGGCGCTGGCTCTGGCTCGCCACATTTTCATTTTGCAAAGCTTCAAGACTTGAGGCGGGCGCCACTATGTCAAAGCGCCTGGCCTCTAAACCTTCAAAACTTGGTCTAAACATGTCCTAAATGGTCCCAAACTTATGGGCAACCATTCTAAGGTCTAACCCAACTCAAAACAAGTCAGAAACACACCCGAAGAACTCCCGAGACAACTCGGAGCGAAACCGGGAAGGGGTGCAACAACGTGCAACCGGAACGACGAACGAACTCGCAATCGAACGAGCAATGAAGGGAGACCTTTAAGGCAAGTCTAAGGGCTAATGAAGAAGCTTAAATACTTCTAGAGAGTTGAATAACAACTAGGGAAATAAGAATCCCAAAGGAGAGACGATTACGCGACTCGATTCCCGAACTACGCGATAGAGACGAACGCTATCTCCAAAGCTTCCAAAATCATCGATAGACTTAAGGAACACCTCCAACTTGAAGTCTAATGCATCTAAACATGTTAATAAACCATCTTAAAGAGGTCTAGGACCCAAACCGAGGTCACGAACACAAAACGCAAGTAAACCCTCAATCGCGTCGCATTCCGACTATCGTCGAGTCACGACTTGTGACTTTAGCAAGTCAACAACTATATGAAGTCTCTAAACAATGTTTTGGTCTTAATATGGTCTCTCAAACATATCTAGACCCTCTCGCAAACCAAACATACAGTCAACAAAGGAAGAAGTGCAAGTATAGCACGCAAACCGAGCTAACGAAGGAGCGGGGTGTCACACTCTCTCCACCTTAAAAAGAATTCGTCCCGAATTCTAAATCATGATACAAACCACAATACATCGAGTTCAAAACCATCAACCTAGACTCGAATCTCTGAGTCTACCACCACAATATACACGAGGGTTAAACTCTAATAATCCAAATTCGAAAGTCTACAAACTCTCGACAGACTCAACGACAATAACACTTACGATTGAAAATACTATGACCCATACTTGAGTCGCGAATACCACAAGAACACATTACGCCAATCATGTAGGCAAAATCCCAACTTCAACATAAGAACACATTCAATTACCGAAACTATTTGTTTCGGGGCACATCATAAAATTCAAGCACAAAAGATTCTAAGTTACAAGGATTAGTAATTGCCTATGGAGCAATTTACCAACAAATCAAAGATAATCAAATTGGCATTTCAAACCATGTAAATCACACTTGCGATTTCCCAATCGCGTGTAATAACACATAAGAGCACGTTAATGGACGTGTTTTAAAATTCATTCCATTTCATCCATTCCATTTGGTAACGGGTATAGTCAATTTCTAACTTAAGTCTTACCAATCCTAATCCAACGATTTATACCTTTTTCTCACCAATTCGGGTACCTACCTTGAATTAGCTTCAAAAGTTCCGTCGTAAGGATGCGAAGGTTCATGAATAAAATTTTTTAGCATCCTTCAAACAGTCTTCTATGCTAATGCATGAACATGAAATTATGAAATGAGAATTTTAATGTACTACTATGTAAATGCATCAAGTAGGTGTTTCCTACAACTAATGCACGTAATTGAATAAAATCAAACCAAGTAACAAGGTCTATTACCTTGACAAACAACAATCATATCTACCACAAAACTCGTGTACCTAGTACACTCAACTAAGTTAATTTCCTAGTAATCACCGCGAATCGACAAGGCTACTAATGCCCGTAACGTCCATACTCCGCAGAACTATCCTTTCTTAAGCTCTAGACCAGGTCTACAACCAATGCACTATAACCATCCTACCGCAACGTTAACGTCTCAATACTCACGGTGAAGCGTCTATCTCTCCCGTGTAACCATGATTATCTTCTAAATCGCAACCTTCAACCTTCTCACAAGTCGAGGGTATATCCTACTCGCATAATAACCCTTAACAACAATATAGTATAATATTACTCATTACATAAAACATATCTTTATAAAATACACAAACGTCATACCAAACCGATAAGTATCACTACACAACTCATGCTTCATAAATATACATACTATGGCCTTTATATATAACCACACAAAACCACAACTCTATATATAGCATAATCTTATATATATAGACCAAACAAGAATCCATACACAACGTACGATTACCTACCGGTAATTCACAAACAAACCATGTCATATATCGATCTCACATTGGGGTATTATTCCCGATCGAGCAAATAACCAATAATACACAATACACCATATAATGTATGTATGAATGCACATGAGCTACCGATTGAAACGTGTACTCATAATAACGGTAATAGTAGCAACGGTATAATTTACGTATATATATACAAGAATATACCTTCCTATTTCGGATAGGCCTCAAAACTCCGCAATGGCCAACCGCCACGCCAAGCATCGACCTCAAACTCTAGGCCGCCCACCACCGCTCTCTCGAGCCACCGGATTGTTGACTAGTACTCCTGCATCGATTAACCCTCATCTTCGGGCAATCCTTACGAACATGATCACCGCCACAAGCGAAACACTTTCCCGCGATTTACCCCAACATCTCGTTTCTGCATGTCCCTGTCCTCATACAAAAATTACATATTAACTCGCCGCCTCGTCGTCTCCGACTAGAGGTAGGAACATCACTCCGTCTACCAGTACGTGTGATTTCTTGATTAACTTTCTGAGGTGCTGCCTGCCCTCTATTACCATCATTGCCCCTAATAGCACTCGAGGCTCTCTTTTGAGCATACCTCGATGTCCAACTCCATCGCATACGCACGATCCACATGACTGATAATCCGTAGTTGTAATCTTAACGAGCCGCCACGATATTTCATCTTTAGGCCCTTCACAAACCGCTGGGTCTTCCTAGCCTCATCGGTACTAAGTAACCACAATAGCGAGCCAACTCGTGAACTTCGCCATTGAATACCGAGCCACCGTCATAGCTCCTTGTTCTAATGCCATGAATTCCGCTCTCCTTTCTCGAACTAATGGATAAACTGTGCCATAAACTCCATCGTGAAGTTTTCCCACACTTGAGGCACTCCATGGTGTCTCCAACTATCTCGTAACACATGCCACCAATGGTCACCGCACCATTTAATTTAAACACGCTAGGGTCACCATCTCTCCCGACGCATACAACCCATAGTCAGAAGATCTTCTCCATGCTTTCTATCCAAAGTTCTGCTTTAGAAGCATCGGGTCCTCCATTGAAGCTCTCAGGTTCCAACTTCAAGAATCTCGCAAGAATGATAGAATTGTCTTCCATCCCAAACATCTGCTGAGGAGTCACACGCGGATCCGTAACATTCTCCCTCTCGTAGCCACGAGTTGTACCCGAATCCAGGGGTCTACTAGAACTAGCTCCACGCCAAGTTCCTGACATAATACGCCTACAAAGAACACTCAGCGTTAATAACTCAACAATAAACCCAACCCAAACTAGGCCAAGGAACCTATCCTGGCGAAATAACTAACCTATAGCTCTGATACCAAGCCCCCCGGACTCCAATGCGAATCCCAAGGTCGTGCCGTCAAGACAAGCTAAAGACGACAAGCACCCGCTAAGCGTAGTGGTGCGAGTCCGAGAGTTGAACCAACAAACTCTAAACAGAATGTAAAGCCATAACGGCAAAACCGAATAACCAAAAACTAAAATCATGAAACAAATCATAAGTGGGACCAAAGCCTATAATCATAAACGAAGGAATACAAGGCCGAGAGACGACTATCTCGACAAATCTACGACGCACGTGACGCAACATTAAGACGGGCAACAAACCATCGGCAACCTAAGGCCGGCGAAGCAACAAGAACCCAACCTGATAAACAACAACTCAACGGCTATAACGTGCCGGAGGAATAACTCAACTAAAAGAATAAGATATTCAAATTCTAACAACTAAACATAAATCATATACCTATTTCATAAATCACATAATCTCCATTAAATGGTCATACTCATATTACCTAGTGAGATCACACATCCAAAATTCCCAAACTTATGAATACTTTCATAATAAACCCAAATAACATATAATCAAGGTTTCTAGCATGCTCATAGGCCTAGGAACACAAAATGGAGAGTAATCACATATTTAACAATCATAGAAACCACTCTACAAATGCTCTCAACAAGTTTATACTTCCAAAAATCCACAAAATAGGGATACAAGGCATACAAGGTGTTCATTGCCCACAAATAGCACATATATTGGTTTCCTTAGGGCCAATGAACCAAAATAAAAGAAGGTAACTTACCTAGCTTGAGTGAAAACTCAAGAGAACGCAAATCCGATCGGTGAAGTTGTTCTACTCGTCGAGGGCTTCAAGATTCCGAAGTTTGAAGGCAATCGGGTGGATGGATCGTCTTGGATCGAAGAGAGAAGGAAGCTAGGGCTTGAAATCTCCCATGGAGACTCTCTCTCTCTCTAATACGTATTGTGGAGGAGGAAGAAATGAAGAGAATTCTGGAAATTGCAAAGGGGTTTGGGTATTTATACCCCCAAATTGAGGAGGGCACATTTGACATTTCCAAGTACAATTAGTAGAGATTAGGACTAATCAATCACTAATCTAACCTTAATTAATTTCCAACTAATGTTAGACATGATTTGGGTTAAGTATGGGTGGTTAGAAGGGTTTAGAGGGTTTAATGAGGGTAGGATAGGTATTTTTCGCCCAAACACAAAACAGGGAAAAATCCGTGAATCGCAATCGATGTTGAGGCGGCGCTCACATCTCTGTGCGGGCGCTGGGCTCCTCAAGACATTTTCATTTTGCAAAGCTTCCGATTTTGAGGCGGGCGCCTCACTATGTCCAGGCGGGCGCCTGGGCCTCTGAACCTTCAAAACTTGGTCTAAACATGTCCTAAATGGTCCCAAACTTATGGGCAACCATTCTAAGGTCTAACCCAACTCAAAACAAAAGTCAGAAACACACCCGAAGAACTCCCGAGACAACTCGGAGCGAAACCGGAAGGGGTGCAACAACGCAACCCTCATCCAACAAGCAACTCGCAATCGAGCAAAGGAAGGGAGACCTTTAAGGCAAGTCTAAGGGCTAATAAAGAAGCTTAAATACTTCTAGAGAGTTGAATAACAACTAGGGAAATAAGAATCCCAAAGGAGAGACGATTACGCGACTCGATTCCCGAACTACGCGATAGAGACGAACGCTATCTCCAAAGCTTCCAAAATCATCGATAGACTTAAGGAACACCTCCAACTTGAAGTCTAATGCATCTAAACATGTTAATAAACCATCTTAAAGAGGTCTAGGACCCAAACCGAGGTCACGAACACAAAACGCAAGTAAACCCTCAATCGCGTCGCATTCCGACTATCGTCGAAGTCACGACTTGTGACTTTAGCAAGTCAACAACTATATATGAAGTATCTAAACAATGTTTTGGTCTTAATATGGTCTCTCAAACATATCTAGACCCTCTCGCAAACCAAACATACAGTCAACAAAGGAAGAAGTGCAAGTATAGCACGTAAACCGAGCTAACGAAGGAGCGGGGTGTCACACGTAAACTACTTCAAACACTATGATAGACACTGATACAGGATCCCCTTCTTCCAAAATGTTACTTAGGAGAATTCTTAGCACTAGATCAAGGCTTCTCCTCAACAACTTAGAATCACTCTTCTGATTCTTCGAAAGTTGTTTGGTTTGTTTCAAGGATTTCACTGACGTGAAGACTTGCCTCAACAACCATTTAGCATAGATCTCCCGCTTCCCTGTATCTTAGTGCACATTTGCTGCTCTCATGTTGAAGATCTTCCTATCTTCAGCGAGCCAAATGTGTCTCTCCTCGATTTTTTCCTTTCAAAACTCCGAGAAGCTGGCGCTTTGCATTGAAACAGAGATGTTTATGTAGAGTGTCTAAGATAAAGGGAAACCAAGTCTATACTTGGTAGAGGTTGCTATAGAGGAGAAAAGATGTACCCGCTCCCTCCTTGGGTCATCTGAATCCCTTCTTGATCTGGACCCTTATTTCATCTTCCAACTGGTTAGCTGGATCTGGGTCCATGGTCTTCATAGACATCTCCTTGTAACATTCCTTTTTAGATATGTATCAGGTGTTTAGATTAGTTGTTTACAAAGGAGTAGTTAAGTCTTTGGAAGTTGTAATGAACACTGTAATCTTTAGATCCTCTTTGTATTTGTGATATTTTTTATCTAAATGAGAACTTGTTCAAAACATCTTTACTTCATGTCTATTTGCCTTTGCTGGAATATTCCTTGATAGCATGAAATCTTATATTTACTTGAGTTTTCTGTATTTGTACTTTTGATAATATATTGTTCGAACTCAATACAACAAATATAACTCTTTGTTAATCCAACAAAGAAACCAATCCTCACTTATAAATTTTCTTATTCAACATGGTGCATTCAACAGTTGGTATCTGAAGAAATGATGTTGAAGTATGGTTAAATTTTTAAGTCTTGGATTTCTTTGAAGTAACTGCATACCTTGCAACTACTTCATCAGGAATTATAGTTCTCATCTCAACCCATGATGTTCTGATGAATCTTAATTCCCCTCAAAATTCATGGTCTCTCTTGTTTAGTGGTAGACCTTATCTCTGCCGTTGTGACAAATCGACCTTTCGAGGATTCAGCCTCCCTCAAATTCTACAGCATTCCTTTCTTGCTTCCTCTAGTTCAATGACAACCGTTGCTTTCAACTTTCTCCAGCTTTCTATTGTCTTGAACATAATGACTTTCTTTCTCTAAAAAGTTAGTCATCCTCTTCTTAACCGTTGACATTGAAGCAAAAGTCAGTCTCAAGATCTGCATCAGTCACCTAACTAAGTTTAAGTAACTTGCTTCTCTGTGATTCAAAGCACTTTAACTGAACAGGTTGGTATCTTCCAGTTTTGCTTTCAAAATGCTCCCATCATCAATTCTATTTTGTAGAAGCATGGTCATCATTTAATCTTTGCCGATGAAGCATCTGTATCTCATGATAGCTGCCAAGGCAAAAAGGAAACCTATAGAAAATCTTCTTTCTACTCTCTGCAGATCCCAAGAGTTCGAAGCGCATAATCTACTAGTGAGGAGGAGCCAACTGCAGAACTTGGTATCTTTCCTATACCACTGTTACTGCTGTTTATGCTTCAATATTCTTTAAACTTTTTGCTCACCCTCCAAATTTATTTCGTTCTCTTTGCCGATGAAACCTATGGTCAATCCTTCCAGAAGTCAAGGCATTCCAAAGGATATAAGATGTTATACTCTTCATTCAATTGGTATCGGCAGACCTCAATGTCTGCTGGTCCATCCTTATACAACTAAACTTATTGTCTGCAAGAACTATTAATTCTGTATATCCTAAGCAGACTTAATCCCTGCTGATCTCTTTCATCAGCAGACCATTATCTATGCTGATTCCTCTGTCATTCATTCATTCGACAACGACATACCTCAAGGTTTACTGATCACCTCTCAATGATTGATATCATTCATAAATTGGTATCCTTCATACAATCAATTGATATTTTCCAACAATTGATTGACTTCCTTCAGCTCTTTAAAATCAGTAAACTTCCCCTCTTCTTGAGCACATTGTTCAATTCAGTATAAAAGCTATTTTATAGCTATCTCTTTCATGTGTTCAAAAGAGTGATAACCACGCTTAAACTTTAATTGGTATCAACAGATCTTCATCTCTGTTGCATACTTCCTCAAAAAGTTATCAGTTGAATCGGTAGACCCCAATGTCTACCGGTCAAAGTCTGAACTGCAGACCTTCTTCTCTGCCGTTCACACTCTTGTATCAACACACTTCACACTCTACTGAAACTAATCAACAAAATTGGTTTCATTTCTCAGCCGATCAATCTTGTGTTATGATATCTTTGATATAAAACTTTTAGGAATGATTGATTGTTTTTCAAAAGAATATTTCAAAAATTCTTCAAAAATGATTCTCAAAATAACTTTGTTCTGGAATGACTAAAAGAATTGGAAAATTGCTGAAGATTGTGTGGATGACTCAAAGCTCTGAAATTTCTAGTAAACAAAGAATAAAAACCTTAACTGCTTTGTAAAACTTTTTAAAATTCTTCCAAAATATTTTTGAAATAATTTAAGTTCCAAAATTCTATAGATTTGGGAGATTGCTGAGGATTGTGTAGATGATTCAGAATGCCCCGTAATTATCTATTAGAATATCTGGAATACTTAAAACCTATCACATTTCCTAAATGTATTTTTACAAAGTTCAGTACATTTTTTTTAATTCATGGATATCAACACATCTTCTCTTCAATACCCTAAGCTATAAATTAAATCTTTATTGGTATTGAAATTCCCTCAATTTTAAGTCTCCAATCTGTCCCTAATACATATTCCCTAGAAGACTTAATTATCGCCATCATGAATCGCCTCTCTTCATAAAAACGCCCTTCACAATCATGTTTCGAAATGATTACCCCGCCGGTTCTCATTTCAATCCCAATGCCTTTATTGAGGACTACCAAAACGGTTCTTTCCAGTGTTCACCTGCACCAATCTCGAAGTACCGAATATATATTTATGATACTCTTTTTGGTCTCCATCGCTTCCCCAAACAATTCGACGACAATTACCAAATAAGAGCAAGCTTTTTCCCGAAATTCTTCATGGCCGCCTTCGTCGAACAACGCCTCACCCTATCGGTCCCTCTCCTGACCTTCACCAGTAGTAGGACGCCAATCCTACATTCTCGCCGAACGACAAGGAGAGTAATTCTCCTTGACACACTGTTGGAGCAAAGATTCTCGATCTTTTACTGCTTCCGCCTCGCTCCATCCTCTCTCGCCATGAAGAATTCTACACGCTTCACCGTCGATCACTTAATTCTACTCGAGGATGTGCATCCGCCAAGAGATGGTACGTCTCCACTTGCCAGATTCGAGGTACCGACCTTGTCCCGCTGACAGCCTTGCTAGAGTTCAATCTTCCTTCGCTGTCTCGACTCCATCAATGATTCTGCTTCAACGAATCATGGCTGCACGTCAAGCCACCGCCTCGAAATGACTTCGGTACATGGGATCTTTTCAACTATCCCCTAAGCGTGTCGTGTGTTGGAGAGATTTAGCGAATGCCTCTACTTTCATGAATTGCCTACAGTTTGGCCACCACTATTGCAGTCTTGACTCCTATGTCATCAATCGGTCCGAAGTTGTCTCTCATCTGCACTTTTCCA
>CM028378.1:150685082-150802435 GCA_013146195.2 Codonopsis lanceolata | reverse complement strand
AGGATCCCCTTCTTCCAAAATGTTACTTAGGAGAATTCTTAGCACTAGATCAAGGCTTCTCCTCAACAACTTAGAATCACTCTTCGATTCTTTCAAAGTTGTTTGGTTTGTTTCAAGGATTTCACCGAGTGAAGACTTGCCTTAACAACCATTTAGCATAGATCTCCCGGCTCCCTCAGATCTTAGGCACATTTGTCGCTCCTCATGTTGAAGATCTTCCTATCTTCAGCGAGCCAAATGTGTCTCTCCTCGATTTTTTCCTTTCAAAACTCTCGAGAATGAGCGCCTGCATTGAAACAGATGTTTATGTAGAGTGTCTAAGATAAGGGAAACCAAGTCTATACTTGGTAGAGAGGTTGCTATAGAGGAGAAAAGATGTACCCGCTCCCTCCTTGGGTCATCTGAATCCCTTCTTGATCTGGACCCTTATTTCATCTTCCAACCGGTTAGTGGATCAGGTCCATGGTCTTCATAGACATCTCCTTGTAACATTCCTTTTTAGATATGTATCAGGTGTTTAGATTAGTTGTTTACAAAGGAGTAGTTAAGTCTTTGGAAGTTGTAATGAACACTGTAATCTTTAGATCCTCTTTGTATTTGTGATATTTTTTATCTAAATGAGAACTTGTTCAAAACATCTTTACTTCATGTCTATTTGCCTTTGCTGGAATATTCCTTGATAGCATGAAATCTTATATTTACTTGAGTTTTCGGTATTTGTACTTTTGATAATATATTGTTCCGAACTCAATACAACAAATATAACTCTGCTGTTAATCCAACAGCAAACCAATCCTCACTTATAAATTTTCTTATTCAACATGGTGCATTCAACAGTTGGTATCTGAAGAAATGATGTTGAAGTATGGTTAAATTTTTAAGTCTTGGATTTCTTTGAAGTAACTGCATACCTTGCAACTACTTCATCAGGAATTATAGATCTCATCTCAACCCATGATGTTCTGATGAATCTTAATTCCCCTCAAAATTCCTGGTCTCTCTTGTTTAGTGGTAGACCTCATCTCTGCCGTTGTGACAAATCGACCTTTAGAGGATTCAAGCAGTTCCCTCAAATTCTATTCTGTTTACGCTTCCTCTAGTTCAATGACAACTGTGCTTTCAACTTTCTCCAGTTTCTATTGTCTTGAACATAATGACTTTCTTTCTCTAAAAAGTTAGTCATCCTCTTCTTAACCGTTGACCTTGAAGCAAAAAGTCATTCTGCATCTGTACCGTCAGCCTAACTAAGTTTAAGTAACTTGCTTCTCTGTGATTCAAAGCACTTTAACTGAACAGGTTGGTATCTTCCGTTTTGCTTCCAAATGCTCCCATCATCAATTCTATTTTGTAGAAGCATGGTCATCAGTTAATCTTTGCCGATGAAGCATCTCAGATCTCATGACAGTAAATGCCAAGGCAAAAAGGAAACCTACAGAAAATCTTCTTTCTACTCTCTGCAGATCCCAAGAGTTCGAAACGCATAATCTACTAGTGAGGAGGAGCCAACTGCAGAACTTGGTATCTTTCCTATACCACTGTTACTGCTGTTTATGCTTCAATATTCTTTAAACTTTTTGCTCTCCCTCCAACTTTATTTCGTTCTCTTTGCTGATGAAACCTATGGTCAATCCTTCCAGAAGTCAAGGCATTCCAAAGGATATAAGATGTTATACTCTTCATTCAATTGGTATCGGCAGACCTCAATGTCTGCTGGTCCATCCTTATACAGACTAAACTTATTGTCTGCAAGAACTATTAATTCTGTCTATCCTAGCGAGCATTTAATCCTGTGATCTCCTTCATCACAGACCATTATCTATGCCGATTCCTCCTCCGTCACTCATTCATTCGACAACGGCATACCTCAAGGTTTACTGATCACCTCTCAATGATTGATATCATTCATAAATTGGTATCCTTCATACAATCAATTGATATTTTCCAACAATTGATTGACTTCCTTCAGCTCTTTAAAATCAGTAAACTTCCCCTCTTCTTGAGCACATTGTTCAATTCAGTATAAAAGCTATTTTATAGCTATCTTTTTTCATGTGTTCAAAAAACTGATAACCTCGCTTAAACTTTAATTGGTATCAACAGACCTTCTTCTCTGTTGCATACTTCCTCAAAAAGTTATCAGTTGAATCGGTAGACCCCAATGTCTACCGGTCAAAGTCTGAACTGCAGACCTTCTTCTCTGCCGTTCACACTCTTGTATCAACACACTTCACACTCTACTGAAACTAATCAACAAAATTGGTTTCAGATTTCTTGCTGCTGATCAATCTTGTGTTATGATATCTTTGATATAAAACTTTTAGGAATGATTGATTGTTTTTCAAAAGAATATTTCAAAAATTCTTCAAAAATGATTTTCAAAACAACTTTGTTCTGGAATGACTAAAAGAATTGGAAAATTGCTGAAGATTGTGTGGATGACTCAGAAAGCTCCGTAAATTTCTTCTAGTAAACAAAGAATACAAAAACCTTAACTGTTTTGTAAAAACTTTTTTAAAATTCTTCCAAAATATTTTTGAAATAATTTAAGTTCCAAAATTCTATAGATTTGGGAGATTGCTGAGGATTGTGTAGATGATTCAGAATGCCCCGTAATTATCTATTAGAATATCTGGAATACTTAAAACCTATCACATTTCCTAAATGTATTTTTACAAAGTTCAATACATTTTTTTTAATTCATGGATATCAACACATCTTCTCTTCAATACCCTAAGCTATAAATTAAATCTTTATTGGTATTGAAATTCCCTCGATTTTAAGTCTCCAATCTGTCCTAATACATATTCCCTAGAAGACTTAATTATCGCCATCATGAATCGCCGCCTCTCTCATAAAAACGTCCTCTCACAATCATGCTTCGAAATGATTACCCCGCCGGTTCTCATTTCAATCCTTAACAGCTTTATTGAGGACTGCCAAACGAAGGTTCTTGATCTGTGTGTTCACCGTACCCAATCTCAGAAAGTACTGAATATATATTCGTATACTTCTTTTTGGTCTCCATCGTTTCCCAAACAATTCCGACGATTAATTACCAGTGCACAAGTTTTTCCTGAGAAATTCTTCATGGCCGCCTCTTCGTCGAACAACGTCTCTCACCCTATCGGTCCCTCTGAATCTTCCTTCGTCACCAGAGTAGGATGTCAATCCTACATTCTCAGTCGAACGATTCAAGGAGAGTAATTTCTCCTTGACAATACTGTTGGAGCAAAGATTCTTGATCTTTTCCACGGTTCTGGACTCGTCTCCATCCTCTGCTTTCGTGAAGAATTCTACTGCCTCTCACTGGTCGACGAATTCTACTCGAGGATGTATCTGTCAAGAGATGGTACAGGTCTCCACGGTCGCATTCGAGGTACTGACCTTGTCCTCGCCGTGCCAACTTGCTAGAGTCTTCAATCTTCCTTCTCCGGTCCCGACTCTATCAATGATTCGTTCTCAACGAATCATGGCTGCACCGCATCGC
The DNA here is from genome assembly GCA_013146195.2 of Codonopsis lanceolata. NCBI lineage: Eukaryota > Viridiplantae > Streptophyta > Magnoliopsida > Asterales > Campanulaceae > Codonopsis > Codonopsis lanceolata. Next base: position 150,798,948 of record CM028378.1, on the reverse strand, counting down.
CACCGCCTCGAAATGACTTCTGGTACATGGGATCTTTTCAACTATCCCCTAGACGTAATCGTGTTGAGAGATTCCCAATGCCTTCTGTTTCATGAACCTGGCTCAAGAAGCGACACCAGAAGACTTCGGAACCTCACTATTGCAGTTCTTGACTCCCATGTCATCAACTGGTCTGAAGTTGTCTTCTCTCTCATCTGCCGTTCTTTCCAACAAAGACGAGTGAATAGGTTTGGTATACTCAAGTACGCTAGGATAATAAGTTATTTCCTATGCTCCTACCACACCATTCTTGCCACTATTCAAGAGGACGAATGCCTTCCAATCACGGGAGAATTGCTGATCACAAAGGAATTATTCATTGGCAGAAGTTTTTCTGATCAGGATATAGACTTCTATCTAGAATCTAGCACCGGTAATTTTGGAGACTCAAACTAGAATGTATTGCTTTTTATTCAGAAACTTTTTAGTACTTTCTTTCTTTCATTATTTAGTGTCTTTTCTTCAGCTATCTACCCTTCCTTGCTACATCTCTTCCGATTCCTTCTTGATTATTTACTTGCATCTATTCTTCAGATTTTATTCTTTAATGCTTGCAACCATTAAGGATGAGAGTTATATGACATATACACTTAGTATGACATATACACTTGGTATCACTGTCACTGGTATCACTTGGTTAACACTTGGTATCTGAACACTTGGTATCTGACTTATAACTTAGGAGGAGAATTGACTTAGGAGGAGAGTGATAACACTTCTTTTCGTAAGAAGGAGAATTGACTTAACTAAATCCCAAATGAACACACAAAACAAATGTGACTATTACCCTTAGCTGATTCTTTGTGAATCATGCTCAGCCTCTGTGGCATTTCTGTTGAAAACTTTGCTTAAAACTAAAACCCTCTGTTGAGTCTTACGTTCAATAGAAAACCTTTTTCTTTCAACATAAATAAAAAGTTTTTTTGTAAAATTGATTTTCCAGAAAATGATTTTTTAAGAAAAATTGGTATCGGTTTTAAAATTTTTGATTTTTCAGAAAATTGATATTAGGTTTTCAAAAATTAATTTTCCAAAAATTGATTTTCAAAAATTGGTATTACAAGCAATCCTTATTTTACTCTTTCAAAAAAAAACATTCTGCTTAAAGGATTTGCTACTCTTACTTGCCAAAACAAGCTTTCATTTTATAAAATTTATGAGCAAGTAAGATTTTCAAAAACTTTTTAGATCCTGTCCAGAATTCTTTCAATTCTAAAGATCTAAATTGTTTTCACTATTGCATTACCTGTTCAGTACTTTGATTTATCGAGTCTGTAATAGCAATAGTAGACTATACAAAAGCCATCGCTTACATGTAATTATCAAACATAGGACATGTCTTGAGATAAAATGATCATTCATTGTGGACATGTTATTACTATGTCTGATAAATGCTTTAGTGCTTTGTATATGTCATTTTGTAATGGTTCCAAGCAAATAGGAGGAGATTGTTGATTATTGGAATACGCTTCTTGATAATTTAATTATCACCTTGCATATTCCATATATATTTGATTTGCTTGCCCCCATTACAAGTGAATCATCACAAGTGGCTAAAAGGTCTGCATACCGGTTAGTATGGCAACTTGTGTGATTTCACATAAGTCTTAGATTAGGTGTAACCTGATCAAGTCCTACCTCCTATAAGATGATCAAAAGCAGACATCACTTCAGATTGCACGTAGCACCGGAAGACTTGCAGCAATGTCAAAAGCCTACAGCGGCAGACATGCCACAAGTTAAAAAGCTCATACCGGCAGACATCAACTCATCTACATCGGTAGACCTGCTACCACTGGTTCGAAGCTCTCCAACGGCAGGCTTCAAAATTTGCACGTGCTACAGGGAAAAGTCAACTAGCCGATCAAATCAAGATAAATATGTATGTGCCTCAAAAAGCCTAACATACTTGAAGCTACAAGACTTTCTCTCACTCAAGTAGTCTGTTAAAGTCAAAAAGCAAATTACTTTATCGAATAGACCGTCTGACAATGCAATAGACGTCAGACCTACTATTCACAGACCTATCAACCTAGTCTGACAGACAACGAGTTCCAAGATCTACAAGACGAAATCTCAGCCCAAACAAGTCAGAGATCTTATAGACAAAGATCTATATCCGATAGTCTTAAACCACTATATCTCCAACGGATAGAAATCTTAGTGCACTCATGTCTCAACGATCATATTGATTCTCGCCTATATATAAACCAGCTCTCACGCTCGAAAACAGAAGAGAAAAATGTACGTGTATGCACTACGGTGATAGAGCATCACAGTGAGCAACGAGTAACTCAATCTACTCAAGAACTTCACCAACGTATCTCTGATTTCTACAATAGATTGCAAACTCACCAAAAACACCTAGATTGCGGTGTACTTCATCCAGCTCCAAGAGTTGTAAATGTCGAAACTCGAAGAAAATGAAGAGTTGTACAATGTCGTAGATATTGCATTCATATATTCAGATTTGTATTCTTATACAAATGATGTTGATTGTGCAATCATCAATCATCTTGGGAGGATGAATGCTTATGCACTCACATCGTTCAGATATTTTTATATCTGAACGACCTTAAGAATCATCTTCTCTTAACAATTTCTCGTTCTCATCTCCTAATGTCCTTTGCAAGCTTAAAAGAATTCTTGAATGGATAATTAACTAAGGACTGTGACTTAGGAGGAGAAAACCAGAAACTATACATAGATTATTTAGACTGATGTAATATGTAATTTATCTTTGAATAAATTATATGTTCTTACTAATGATTTATCCTCCAGTCCTTAAATATCTATGAGGTTTTTATAAATGATTTATCTTTAGAAAAACCACTATCTACTTGATCTCCTAAACCTGCATTTGAAAGAAGAAATAGGTGTGTTGTTGTTCTGAACATATATTCGTGTACGGCCACTTATGACTTCTCCAAATCATAGCCTCTTTACTTTCCGCTGCACAAATCTTTTACAAGGCTTTTGATTTGAATAAACTGATTATCGGCAGAGTTGTTATTTCTGCCTTGGGAAAGTCTACCGATAGTCTCTACCGACATACATACCCAACTTGATAGTCTGTATTTGCCAACTAAACTATGCTTTATGAATATCCAAAAGAAAAGTTTTTAAATTGGCATTATAGGCTATTCACCCCCTATAGCCTATTTGAGCATTATTGTGGACCAACATTCCTTATCTGGGTTATGGTGAGTGAATCCTTCGTCCGTCTTCTCTGGCTGTCATCGTTCTTGGTTGCTGGAGCTTTGGGTCAAGTCTAGACTTTGTGGCTTTGACCTTGGTAAACTGTGGGCTGGTTCCCTTTTGGACTCATCGGTGGATATGGCCGGTGAGAGGGAGTTGAGCCGACAAGAGCTTAGCCGAGGTCTTCGACCGATTACGGCGAGTCGTGTCTTGGTACACGGCGACTGATTGCTCTCGTCTGTGCCTTCAGTTGTTATTTTAGTTGCTCTTCTATTTTGTTATTTCAACTGCTTCACTTATTGCCCTTCGGTTTAGTTTATGCTCTGTTTTAATTAGTTTATCTGTTCTGCTCTATTATTCTGTATTTTCGTTAATCTCCACAGTATATTTTACTCATTGTTTAATCCATAGCAATTGGTAAAATACAAGGACTGTGTATCCAGTTATTTACTGTTGTTGACCTCAGTGATTAAATGTTACCCATACACCGGTTTGTAATTGATATAGTGTTTAATTAGTTATTCTGTAATAACTAGTGTTATCCGTATATATTTTTAATTTTGGGTTTGTAATATTATCTGGTTACTCCGACTTTTGTACGGGACTGTTCTGGGCCTTTTAATGTGGTGCATTCACACAATATATATATATATATATATATATATATATATATATATATATATATATATATATATAATGAAATGTTATGCTTTCAATTCTTTATATGGATAATTTTATTACTGACATTTAAACACCTACCCGAAAGACTTGTCGAGTAGCGTAGCGTGAATAAATATGCATGACAAATAATAGCAATCCTGTGTGGACTGGTAATAATAACATGCAAAGTTACTTTATTTGTGATCAACTTATTGTTCCTAGTAAGATTTATATTTATATATAATGTAAATACAATTATATCAAATCAAAATTTTTACATATTTTCTCTCTCCTCCAACGACTATTAACGGCTAGTTAAACGGTCTTAAATAGTAATTTTTACTCCATAAATACACCAACATCTCAATAGTTCACTCATATTTTTACTACCTTCTTACAAACTTTCAATACCATATCCACTTCTACAATATATTTAACCCAATATTGATATTTATTATCATACTAGTTATCGCGTGTACCATACTGGTTTTCAATGTCAATTGATATACAAACGATTTTTAGATTTTTGTTTATTATCTCTGTATTATGTATGTTCCAGTAATAGTAGCTTTTTACATGTACTTCAACATGTAATAATTATTATATTTTAAATAAATTTTCGTATTAGAATTTTATTAATATATATGTTTCCTCTTTTTAGTCCACCAAAATGTCAAATCTTGTCAAACTTGAATTTGAAACGCTGACATCACTGGAAAAAACTATCTGTCATGGATACTAGACACTGAGGTCCACCTAGACGCTAAAAGTCTCGGTGATGCAATAGATGAATCGAAAGAAACATCAACCCAAGACAAAGCAAATGCAATGATCTTCCTTCGCCATCACCTCCATGAGGATCTAAAATCAGAATACCCCACTATCAATTGCAAATCTTTGGAAATAACTGAAAGAACGATATGATCATCAAAAAACAGTGATTCTCCCGAAAGCTCGTTATGACTGGCTTACACTCCGCTTTTAGGATTTTAAATTAAATCCGTTAGCAAATATAATTCAGCTATGTTTCGCATCTGTTCTAAGTTGAAATTATGTGGTGAAAATATCGTTGAGTATGATATCCTAGAAAAGACATTCACCACATTTCATGCCACAAATGTGATCCTACAACAACAACATCGTGAAAGAGGATTCAAAAAATATTTTGAATTGATTTCATGTCTTCATTTGGCTGAACAAAATAACGAGCTGCTAATGAAAAATCATGAAACTTGTCCCATTGGCTCTGCCCCATACCCAGAAGTAAATGCAACGTCGACTGATCATGACCATGTGCGTAACCATGGATCCATTTTAGGACGTAGCTGAGGCTATAATCGTGGTCGAGGTCATGGAAGAGGATGTGGTCGAGGAATGAGAAGAGGTTTCAGAGGTTTCAAACCCAAGATCGATAAGGAGGAAAAAATATGGAAAGAATCACAATGGTATACATAAAGAGAATAATGAAAACATTTGTTAACAATGTGGTATGAAAGACTATTGGCTGCGTACGTGCCATACAACGAGACATCTAGTTGAGCTTTATCAGAAATCACGAAAACAGAAAAACATTGAGATAAATATCATGATAAGTGATTATCAAGATCTTACTTTTGACCTTGATGGTGTTGCTAATGTGAATGTTGATATGACTGATTGACACAACTGCCAAGAAAATAACTATTCTTAAATATTTTTTTGTTATTGTGAATAATACACCATTTCATTATGAACAGGTGTCATTTGCTTATGTTTTACTATGTGTAATAGTTTGTCAATAATGTTATTCACGACTCTTCATATATAAATAAATAAATATATATATATATCGTGTTTATCTTTTTTTTTTTCTCTCTCTTACATTAAAATAGATTATAATTATGTCTCAATAAAATATCCAAGAAGGCGATTTATGCCTTGCGGACAACGCTACTATACATAGCATACTTCAGGATAAGAAATATTTTTCTTATCTGAAAATTGACGAGGCAAACGTCAATACTATATCTGGTGGTGCAAAAATAATTGAGGGATCTGGAAAAGCAATTTTTCTAATGCATGGAGGAACACAATTGATAATAAGTAATGCAATGTTCTCTCATAAATCTCAAAGTAACTTGTTAAGTTTAAAAGACATTCGTCTAAACGGATATTATATTGAAACCATGAACAAAGAGAATAACGAATATCTTTATATTACTTCAAACACTGTCGGAAGCAAGTGTGTATTGGAAAAGTTTCCTACCCTATCTTTCGGTTTGTATTTTACAAATATAAGAGTATTTGAATTATATATTACCGTAACCCCGAAGTTTACAGAAACACTTAAAGCTTGGCATGAACGGTTGGGACACCCCGGCTCAATAATGATGCGGAGAATTATTGAGAATTTTAGTGGTCATCTGTTGAAAAACCAAAAGATTTTTAAATCTAATGAACTATTTTGTGATGCTTGTTCTCAAAGAAAGTTGATAGTTAGACCATCATCAACCAAAGTTGGAAATGAATCACCATCATTTTTGGAACGGATCCAGGGTGATATATGTGGACCTATCCATCCACCAAGTGGACCATTCCAATACGTTATGATATTAATCGATGCTTATAGCAAATGGTCACACATATGTCTATTATCAACTCGCAATACGACATTTGCCAAGTTCCTTGCACAAATAATCAAATTGAGAGCACAATTCCCAAATTACACAATCAAGAAGGTTAGACTTGATAATGTTGGTGAATTTACATCTCAGGCATTCAATGATTATTGTATGGCAATAGGCAATAATGTTGAACATCCAGTAGCACATGTTCATACACAAAATGACTTGGCTGAATCATTAATCAAACGTCTCCAACTCATAGCCAGACCATTGATTACAAGAACAAAGCTTCCTACTTAAGTATGGGATCATGCTATTTTACATGTCGTTACACTAATTCGCCTTAGACCAAGTGCATATCATAAGTACTTCTCATTTCAGCTAGCATTCGGTCAAGAACCGAATCTATCTCATCTAAGAGTTTTTGGTTGTACGGTATATGTACCCATTGCTCCACCACAACACACAAAAATGGGACCACAACAAAGATTGGGAATATACGTTGGGTATGAATCCCCTTCGATAATCAAGTATCTTGAACCAAAGATAGGTAACATCTTTACGACACGTTTTGCCGATTGTCATTTTAATGAAGAAAAGTTCCCACCTTTAGGAGAAGAAGAACAAGTGGGAAAAGATATCAAATGGTGCACATCATCATTGTTGCACCTTGATCCTCACACAAAACAATGTGAACGGGAGATTCGAAAGATCATACACTTACAAAATATAGCAAATCAATTGACAAATGCATTTATAGAAACAAAGAGAGTGACAAAGTCACATATAACTGTTGTTAATGCTCCAGCTCGAATTGAAATTCCAAAAGGGCTACCCAATGAGAATATGACAAATGAATCTAAGACACGCCTGAAGCGTGGACGACCCATTGGTTTAAAGGATAAAAATCCTCGAAAAAGGAAGGTGATTGAAAAAAACCTCAATCAAGTAAATGTGTTCCAGAAGAATCACACGATCATACAAGTCCAAAAAGCCCTATAGGCAACGATAACCATGAGATTTCCATTAATTTCATGTGTAATAGAAAAATATGGAACTGAGATGAAACGAAGGATATCGATGATGTATTCTCTTATTCGGTATCACAATAAATTAATAATGGGACTGATGATCCCGAACCAACATCAGTATATGGATGTCAAAAGAGGCATGACTGGTTAAAATAGAAAGATGCCATGAAGGCTGAATTATGTTTGTTTAATAAACGAAAGGTATTTGGACCTATCGTTGTCACACCTGAAGCTGTGAAACCTGTTGGGTACAAATGAGTTTTTATTCGAAAGCGAAATAAGAAAAATGAGATTGTGAGATACAAAGCTCGCCTTATTGCACAAGGTTTTTCCCAAAGGTTTGGGATTGATTATAAATAAACGTATTCTCCTATTATGGATGTTATTACATTCATATATCTAATCAGTTTATTGTTTTCAAAAAAATTAAAGATGCATCTCATGGCTGTTGTAAGACCTTATTTATATGGGTCATTGAATACTGATATTTTTATGAGAATTCCTGATGGAATCAAGGTGCCTGAAGAACTTAGCTCAAAGCCCAAAGAATTATATACAATTAAGCTACAACGATCACTACATGGATTAAAGCAATCTGGATGTATGTGGTATAATTGCTTAAGTGAGCATTTGTTGAAAGACGATATGTGAGTGATAAATTATGTCTGTGTGTCTTTATCAAGAAAACAACAGTTGGATTTGCAATTACTAATGTCTATGTAGATGATCTGAATATCATTGGAACTTCGAAGAAAATTCAAGAAGAAGTCAATTATCTAAAGGGAGAATTTGAAATGAAAGATCTTGGATAGACCAAATACTGTCTTGGTTTACAATTGGAGCACTTGCATAGTGGAATATTTGTGCATCAATAAAATTAAACAAAAAAAAGTCCTAAAGCACTTTAATATGGACAAGGCAAATCCTCTCACTAGCTCCATGATTAACAGATCACTAAATGTTGAAAAAGATCCATTTCGTCCTTGTGAAGAGAACGAAGAGATACTTGGTCCTGAGGTACCATACTTAAGTGCTATAGGAGCCCTTATGTATCTTGTAAATTGTATTAGTCCAAATATATCATTTGCTATAAATCTATTGGCAAGATATAGTTCATCTCCATCACGGAGACACGAGAATGTAATCAATCACATATTTCGTTATCTTCAAGGAACGATCGATTTGAGATTATTTTATTCCAGAAGATCAAAGGATGAAATAGTTGGTTTTGTAGATGCAAGTTATTTGTATGATCCTCATAAGGCCAGATCACAGACCGGCTTTGTCTTCACGATGGGTGGTACCATAATTTCTTGGCGTTCTCAAAAGCAAATACTAGTTGCTACATCGTCAAATCATGCTGAGATGATCGCACTTCATGAACAAAGATCCAATAGTATTATTTGAAGACAATGCCGCATGTGTTGCCCGAAGTAAAGAGGGATACATCAAAAGTGACAGATCCAAACATGTCCCACCAAAGTTCTTTTTATACACTCAATAACTAGAAAAGAAGAAATAGGTTAGCATTTAATATGTTAGATCAAATGATAATGCTGCAGATTTATTCACGAAGACATTTCCCACTACAACCTTTAGAAAACATGTTCATAATATTGGGATGCGAAATCTACAAGATTTAAAAAGATGATTTTTCTTGATGCTTGTCAGCTCGAGGGGGATCTCGTATGGATGTACTCTTTTTTCCCCTCATCATGGTTTTGTTCCACTGGGTTTTCCATTTAAGGTTTTTAATGAGACAACCCATGCATATGTTTTAGACTTAAGTTGTGTACATTTTTTCCTTATGTCCGATTTTTTTACCCGCTGGGTTTTTCGGATTAAGGTTTTTAAGGAGACATACTTATTCAACTTACAATGCTATCACTACAAGAAAATAGGGTAATTGAAACGAAATTTCACAACCAAATAGAGATCAGTTTCAATTTAAAAATTTTGCAACGAAAATTGCAATGAAACTAGCACATAAGCAATGGAAATTCATTTCCCTCGCGTCCTATTTCAGGTAAAAATTGGAGGGAAGAGTGGCGCACAATTTTGCAACCATGTTTGAAACTGATAAACTTTGGTTTCAATTTTTTGTTTCAATTTCAGTTGCAAGCATTAATATATAATTTTTATTTTAATGAAATTACGAAACCTTCCTACAGATTTGCAACCTAATTAACCTAGACAAATAAAATCTCAAAACTCATTCTCACACTCCGCTTTCGATCTCTCTTTACTTCTCCGTCTCCTCCCAAAAAATTCATTGTGCCGGCTTCACCTCCTACGCCCAAAGACCATATCCTTCCATCTCCACAGAATTGAAGAAGGTATTCTCTCTCTCTCTTGGCTACTTTGTAAAGGGCGTTCATGATTTCATCCCTTACAAACTCAAATCCCTTCTGTAACCCTAAAAAAATGAGAAACATTGATTTAGAGGGAAAGACAACTTTTTGATTATCCTTTATTGTTAGTGTTTATTTGTTTGACATGATGATTTAGAGGGAAAGACATAGAACTTCAATTATATCTAGTTGCAGTGTGTAACTCTTTGTGATTTTGGAAATTTAAACAATGGTTAGACCTTAATTATTATTATTTTGAAATGATTATTTGGGATGGTTTATTTTTCATTTGGGTTTCATATTGTTGTTCCAGTTTTTGTTGGTAATCTATTTTAGTTTTGATTGTTGGACACGGAGACAAATTTTTTTTTTTTTATGAACATTGCGTAATCAGTTTGGCAGATTGATTCCAATTAGCTTCTTTCTAATCTTAATTACCCCCTCGATTTAGGTATTTCGAGTTGAAAATAACGCTTGTTGCCTCCTTGATACATGTATTTTCCACAATTTCATTCTTACTTTTGCTTGCTCTAGAATATCAATCCCTCGTATGAAAGGCATTAAAGACAGTAATCAGAAAATTAAAAAGTGAGGGGGGGGGGACAGAAAATGTTGATTCTTAGAAGAGATGGGATAGTACATGATGCTCTGCTCTTTATTGAAAAACATAATTAGGTAAGTGATTCAGTTGGAAGCATCACAACATTAAAGAAAATGTTAGACACTTAGACCACTTTTGATCGCATACTCCAGGTAGATAGGAATGATGGAGACAGTTTGTGCTGAGAGGTGACAACTATGAATAATATAAGAATATGCTTATATTAGGAGTATAAATTGAATATCATTCATCCATAGAGCCCCTTAAATGTTATCTTGTGAAACTGATACAGAAATAAAGGGTGTTGAAATATAAGATCCTTTCTTTGTGTATTGGGGGGGGGGGTGTTTCTGCTGGCCCTTGTGTTAGAGTAGAATGCCCGTCGTTCCAATTAGATTTGATTTTTATTCTACTTGTAAAATAATTTTATTGGAATTTATATTTAAATGAAGGCATTTATTTATCTTATATTTATATTATTAATTGTTTATAAATATATGATAAAGTCCTTAGACCAATTTTAGCTATGGAGCATAGTTGCACATTTGATGGTAATCATGAAATATGTTTCTAGGGCTTTGGTCTTAAATTGGTTCTAAGTCGGTTGGCATTTCAAGATAAAGACATTGAATAGCCTAGTGAGACTTATGCGTATGATGTATGCTCGTATGACGAGGATGTTGCATTTCATTAGCATCAGCATTATGACGCAAGTACATATATATAGCAGGTGCTTGTTAGAGAACAAGTTAACTGAACATGATTCGTTAAGAATTCTTAAATGGAAGTTTTAATTGTCAAATTAAGAATTTTCGCATTGCGATGATACATGATTAGTCCTTGGACTTGAGGCACGATAGTAAGCTTGTGTGCATCACGTAACACTTTGATTTACTTTCTGATTACTTGACAATCACAAAGGGTTATTTTGGGTGTTGCACTGGTATGCATGGAGGTTAATCAGGTGCTAACATAGAATTTGACATTTGTCAAATGATAAGAGAATTTCCTATGTTTTTCATAGTTTATGATTCGAGACCTTGGCAAAGCATGATCAATTTGATTTATAAAGGAATCATTATTACATGAAATGGAATCACATTTATTAAATTAATTGGATTTTAACTTATAATCCATATCCTAGATTTAATCGGGAAATTAGATGTCGAAAGGACCGTACATGTATGCACTCGTAATTGAATTAGGTTTACTCACTTTTCACCTATTGCTAGGTATTCGTGCTACTTGCTAGGTGTTCCCACGATTTGTAGGTTCTTGAAATTCATGGGTTAATTTCAAGTATATTAACCAATTGGATTATTTAATAGAATAAATTGTTATTCGTAAGTTACAAAATTGTTGTAAGCCTACAACTAGCATTAGTTGTGAACCTAAAGGGTCACACACTAAGAATGGAAGGATTCATTTGTTCAATAAAAGAATTAATCTAAATTGTTGAAAGCAGTTGATTAGTAGAGATTAGTTGACGGATAGAATTGATTTGATCAATTTAATTAAATTTGAGTTTAGTCAATTAATTTGATTAATTGATTAAATTTTATTTAAAGTCTAACTCAATATTTAATTGGGCTCGTAAGTAGAGCACATCTGGTTAATTTGAAAGAAATAAAAAGGAGGGATAGTATTGCTAATATTAGATAAATGTTAATCTAATAAGGTAATATATGGTAAGAACCCAAAACTTCGGTTTTTCTACTTGCATAATGTGCGTGGTCGTTAAAATTGCTACGTGGTTTTCGGGGCTATGCTTTGTATATTGTATATATGTTTTAAAATTTTAAAATTTCGCTGCAATTAGACCCCTAACCTAGCGAACCCAACACCTTGGTTGTGGTGTACTTCCCGCATGTCAGTTGATTCAATAGTGTTTGTTGCATATTGATAAGGGTGATCCAGAGGCTACGTTTGATCTGGGACTGGAAAATGCAATGCAAAGGAATTTGTATATAGCTTTTGAGAATGCAATGTTGCACTCTGATATGGTTGCTGGAAGCTTAGGAAGAGGTTGGAAGCTACTAGCTCTAGTAGTTTTTACAGAGCAAAGATTTAATGATGTTTCGGATTGCTCAAGAACTGCCCAAGCAAGCCATTGAAACCTACAGAGTTTTGCTAGCTTTGATTCAAGAAAAAGGGGAAATGCAAAAGAACTTGGAAATCAGGGTCATAGTTCTCTCCAGAAACAGTAGTAGCCACTTTTGTGCCAGAATTGACCTCAAACCATTAAAATTGCTGACTGAGGATATTGCAGATGGGGGCATGAGAATTAGATATGAGTTTATAGAGGGGGTACAACAGTTTATCGGTTTTGCTCTTGGCCATCCTGAATTTATGTCTAGAGACAAATTACGATGTCCTTGTTGCATTTGTTTGAATAAAAACTTTCAAACTCAATAGATACTTAAAATAGACTTGTATAAAAAAGGATTCAAGTCTCATTACATAATATGAGCTACTCAAGGAGATAAGAACCCATCAATCTTTAGACAACAATCAACATCAACTCAAGAGCCTGATCATGAACCAGTGGTTATTGAAGAGCAATCAAATCCTTATATTGATATGGTTATGGATATGGCATGCCCCGATTTTAATTGGGAGGAAGAGTTACCAAATGCAAACTCTCAAAAGTTTTTCGACCTTCTTGAAGCAGGGCGTGAGGAATTATACGAGGGATGTAAAACTTACACGAAGTTGTCCGCGGCTGCTCAACTCCTAACTCATAAGTCAGAGGCCAACATGAGTGAGAATGCCTTAATCTTATGTCCACAATTGGTCGTATGTTGCCAAATGGTCCAAATATTGCGAAAACATTTTATGAGACTAAGAAAATTGTCACTAAGCTCGAACTTGGTTTACAAAAGATAAATGCATGTCCTAATGATTGTATGTTGTACTACAAGTCAACTCAAGGTTTAAAGGAATGTTCAAAGTGTGGTCACCCGTGGTATAAACCAAGCAGAAGGGGTAGTATGAAGCATAAAAACATACCTTTTAAGGTGTTGTGTTATCTACCGCTTGCACCTCAACGTCAAAGGCTTTATATGTCAACAACAACAACAAAGCATATGTGGTGGCACAAAGAATGTCCTCGGGAAGAAGGTGTGCTTTCTCATCCATTAGATGGTGAGGCATGGAAGAATTTTGATCATACTTACCCAGATTTTTCCTTTGATCCTCGAAATGTGAGGCTTTGCACCTCAGCCGATGGTTTTGACCCCTTTAGTAACTCGATAAAGCCTTATTCTTATTGGCTAGTGATTCTTACTCCTTATAATTTACCACCATGGATGGCCATGAAGCAAGAATACTTGTTCTTGACTTTACTAATTCCTGGTCCTAAGAGCCCGGGTAAGAACATTGATTTGTATATACGTCCATTGATAGATGAGTTGATTGAGTTGTGGCAAGATGGGGTTGATACTTTTGATGTATCAAAGAAAGATAATTTTAAAATTAAGGCTGCACTTATGTGGGCTGTTAACGACTTTCCTGCCAACGGTATGTTATCTAGTTGGAGCACACATGGGAAGTTGTCTTGCCCTTATTGTATGGGCAATAGTAAGTCGTTCACACTCGAGTGTGGTGGGAAACCATCATTTTTCGATTGTCATCACCAGTTCTTGCCACCTAGTCATCCTTATAGAAGGAACAAGAATAACTTTATGGCTGGTAGGGTTGAGCTTGGATCGGCACCACCACGCTTGAATGGTAGTGACGTGTGGGATGAAGTATCAGGATTACCAAACATCAGGTTTGGTAAGATGGGAGCTAAAGAAAAGATTGCAGGCTTTGGGCAATGTCAAAACTGGGTGAAACGGAGTATATTTTGGGATTTACCTTATTGGAAGACCAACTTAATACAACATAACTTGGATGTGATGCATATTGAGAAAAATTGTCTTTGATAATGTTTTCAATACAATCATGGGTGTCATAGGTAAGACTAAGGATAACGTAAAAGCTTGTGTTGATCTTAAGAGGTATTGCAAGCGTCCAAATTTAGAATTAAAATAGGTGAATGGGAAGACTGTGAAGACAAAAGCCAGTTACACTCTCACAAAGGAACAACCAAAGTTGGTTTTAGAATGGATCAAACAACTTAGGTTTCCAGATGGATATGCATCAAATTTGGGTAGGTGCGTTAACATGGAAGAATGCAAGATTTATGGCATGAAAAGCCATGACTGTCATGTGTTTCTTGAAAGGTTGCTACCTATTCTCTTTAAAGATCTCTTGCCCGATCATGTTTGGCGTGCTTTGACAGAGCTAAGCCAATTCTTCAAAGACATATGCTCTAGTATTTTACGTGAAGAGGATTTGAAGAAGTTGGAGGAAAATATCATAGTCATTTTGTGCACATTAGAGAAGATATTTCCTCCTGCTTTCTTTGATTCCATGGAACATTTGCCGGTACATTTGGCCTACGAGGCAAGAGTTGGTGGCCAAGTGAATTATCGTTGGATGTATCATTTCGAGTGGTAACATTTTTTTGTCATTTTCTATTAACTTGATTCAATAAAATATGAAAACCAAATATATAGATGATAATACTTGTATGTAATAGGTTTATGAATCGTTTGAAGAAAAAAAGTGAAGAATAAGTCTCGAGTAGAGGGTTCAATATGTGAGGCATATTTGATAGAAGAAACTTCTATGTTTTGCTCTCACTATTTTGAGGTTGGTGTTGGTCCGAAGTCTACAAGGGTTGAGCGGAATGATGATGGTGGTGAAACTGAAGCAAACAATCAATTATCAGTCTTCACTCATCCAGGAAAACCGTTTGGTCATATTGGTACTAAATATTTATCGGACAACGAGCTAGCAACTGCGTCCCTTTACGTTCTATTGAACTATGAAGAGATCGAACCCTTTATCTTGCAAGTATATCTCGAAAATATACAGTTGTATTATTTGAATGAAATCATTATGTAAATGCATATTAGTTAATAAGTAACCTTGCAATAGGGAATATGAAAAGGAAGTGAGAAATGTGATGCCAAATATTGATCCGGCGGCGCTGTCGTCTAGGATTGAGAAGGAGTTTACTAGCTGGTTTGCTAGTTATGTAAGTTGCTTTTAGAGATATTTCAAATATTATTATAATAATATTACGTCATTCACTTGTATCTTTAAATTCACTTCATAATCTTATTTTGTAGGTAAAAAATTAACCTAAACATGTTGCTGAAAATATCAAGTGTATAACTCGAGGCCCAAAACTTCGTGTGCACTTGTGTAATGGCTATTTCGTGAATGGGTATAAATTTCATACCCAAAATTTTGGGTTTGGAAAAACCACAATGAATAGCGGTGTTTGCATCAGGTGTAGTTGTTATAATGATGTTGGAAGAGACTGTTATGGTCCTTATGGAATTATGGATGAAATTGTGGAACTAAAATATGAGAGTGAAAATAACAAGGGTTATACATTAGTACTTTTCAAATGTGAGTGGTATGATTATGTTAAGTGTATTAGGGTGCATCCACAATACAACATCGTTGATCTCAATCATAAATCAAGACTTGCCACAGACGACCCCTTTGTACTTGCGTCGCAGGCTAAGCAAGTGTACTACATAGAATACCCTGTGTTGCAATAAGAGAGATAGAATCAAATGGTGCGTCGTGTGTAAAACCAAAGCAAGAAGCACAATTAATATTCCATATTCAAATGTGTCTGATGGTGTTGAGGCAGAAGTCGATGATTTTTTTCAAAAGGTTGAGATGTCAATTCCAACCGTTGTTGAAGTAGATGATGAGCTTGATAATAATGTTATTCTCGTAGGTGAAGGTGGTCAAATGGATGAAGTTGACACATCTAATTTTCCACGACCAACTAACCAAATGGAAATTGAAGAGGCAGATGACATGCAAGAGGATGAATTAGAAGAGGAAGTTCAGGAATTGGACTCATCAGATGAAGAAGAAGAAGGATTTAGTTTTGAGAACACTAGTAGTGGGGAAGATTGAAATATTTGAAATATATGTTTGTGTTTGTGGCTATTAAATATATGTAATACTTTATTGGCCCATTGAATTATTGGCTTTCAAATATATGTTTGTGTTATTTAATGATGTTATTATTTAATTGTTACGCATTATGAGTCAATTTATCCATGTTTTAAATATATTGATCAGAGGACTAACGTTTTAATTTTCTATGTATGTATAAATAGTTATGCCACTCAAGGGCAAGGGCAATGGCACGGGCACGGGCACGGGCACGGGGGGCACGGGCACAGGCACTGACGAATCCAATAGAATTCCTATTTCTAGAAGCCAACAGTTGCAAGATGAGCCCAGAGATGAACCCCTGAATACTGATGAGCTGACTGGAGATGGTATGAATGTCTCTTCATCACATGCCCTTGATGAGGATATGCTAGATGGAGGCACTTCTTTTGGACATGGTGGGAGTGAGTCTACTATTGAAAGAAGATTTCACGGTGAAAGTAGAGCTCCCCAACCACCTGAGAATATTGATCAAAGGATACTGGTCATCATTCATAGGAACACGTAACTTAAATTGTTATATTAGAATTTTGTTATTCAAACTTTTGAAATTTACAAAATGCATTGCAAATTATGTGCCTCCAATAGATTTAAGGTTAATTGCATCATGCTGGTGTACTTGGATTTTGTGTATTCATCCACTTGAATAACGGGGAGAGCAATAGGCTGATTGCACAAAAGTTGGTTGCATGTCTTTTGAATTGTATAGACACTAGTAAGGTTCACGTGCATTGCGCGTGGTGTTAATGATTTTTAAAAAATGATTTGCTAGGTTCTTCATTTTTCTGTTTACTTTTAATTATTGGATGTTTTTTTTTGTATTTTTCATTACAATTTTTGAAACTTATAAATTGTACTGTTGTGTTGTTAGCTTTTTTGATACTTTGTTTTCCGGTTATTTATAATGTATAATTTTAGTCATTGTATAGCAATTTATCCTACAGATTTGTTTTTTTTTTTGTTGGTTATTTTCATTCTCTTTTTTTATTACCAAACATGAATTCATTCACTTTTATGAGTATGCGAATTGAAAATAATTCAAACTTACTATCTTAGATAAAACATTGTTGTTGGAGACTTTGTTTATGTCGTTTCTGAAATTTATGACTCCCTATAGAAAATAATATATTATGTTAGAGAAATCAAACTTTTAATCCCAAAGTATATATACTTATACTAAAAACACGAAATTCCCTCAAAGTATATATAAAACCCCACTTTACCACCCAACATAAGTTTTGTATCATTTTCATATCTCATTTTATAATTTTTTTTTTCTTCTAGTTTTACCCCATAGCCACGACGAAGGTTACCAATCTGGCGTTAATGTGCACATGTTATTTCATGTGTAGGGCATTTTAGTCATTTTTTTGCAATGCTTTCTCTGCTTTTATTACCCAAATGGAAACTTCATTTTCTTCTTCTCCGGCAATGCTTT
The DNA here is from genome assembly GCA_013146195.2 of Codonopsis lanceolata. Lineage (NCBI taxonomy): Eukaryota > Viridiplantae > Streptophyta > Magnoliopsida > Asterales > Campanulaceae > Codonopsis > Codonopsis lanceolata. The sequence goes on along the minus strand of CM028378.1, from coordinate 150,780,994 downwards.
CTCTGTATCTTCTCCGGCAATGACTTCGTATGTAAATTTTAAGTGAGATAAAACTCAAAAGTGTATTAATGTTTTATTCAAACTATTATATAGAAAAATAAATAAAAATAGAAAGGAATCATATCAGAGATATTGAACTCAAGATCAGATAATGACACTTAGGTGTCAAGGCTGCCACGAATAAGAACCCACCAAAAAATTAAAGATGTAAGACATAACACACAAGCATACACCAAGAATTTTCCCTTTTTCTCCCTCGTACAACATAATACACAAGCATACACCAAGAATTTCAAATCTCATATTTGAATCCATCACATACGTATACGACAATGATGAGACAAACCGTAGTTCAATCCGTTTTCATCGTCCATAGCTTCAACTCCAACAAATTTATCGTCGACACCGTTGATATTATTTATGGTTTGATTGAAGCAAATTCTCAATTATAAACATTATTCGCCACACCATGTTTATCACTATGATTTCCAGACATGACATCTCATCACCAAATTTGACATGGAATTTGGAAATGTTAAAAAAATTACATTGTGGGCCAAAGTGGATTTGGTGGATACTTTAGAGGGTAATTTGTATTTTGGACTAATTTCGATGGGGCCAAAATATGATTAGCTCCCAAAATTACACATCAATTCTCACATAGCACTCCAACCTACGAAGTGTCTCACTTTCATAACTTATTTAATTAGCTATTTGTCCGACTTTGCCCCCTCCCGTCTATGAGCGTTAAAAATAGTAACGAAAAATGGTATGTGCATGTCACATGAAGATTATTTTGGTCGTTTTGCATGGCGCACAAAATGGGAATTGGATATAAATTCAGTATTTAATTAACCATTTAGTATTTAGAATATGTTTTTAAATAAAAATAAAAATAATTATTTTAATAATTCAAAAATAATTATAGGGCCAAATTACAATTTCCCCCCAAAGTATTCACAAAATCGTTTGGGATTTTTCCCCGAAACAAATAGTTTCGGTAGTTGAATGTGTTCTTATGTTGAAGTTTGGGATTTTGCCTACATGATGGGCGTAATGTGTTCTTGTGTGTATTTGCGACTCGAGTATGAGTCATGTTATTCTCAATCGTAAGTGTTGATGTTGTTGTGTCTATCGAGAGTTCGTAGACTTTCAAATTTGGATTATTAGAGTTTAACCCTCGTGTATATTGTGGTGATAGACTCAGAGATTCGAGTCTAGGTTGGTGGTTTTGAACTCGATTTATGTTGGTTTGTATCATGATTTAGAATTCGGAACAATTCTTTTTAAAATGGAGAGTGTGACACCCGCTCCTCGTTAGCTCGATTTGCGTGCTATACTTGCACTTCTTCCTTTGTCGACTGTATGTTTGGTTTGCGAGAGGGTCTAGATATGTATGAGAGACCATATTAAGACCAAAACATTATTAAGAGACTTCATATAGTTGTTGACTTCCTTAAGTCACAAGTCGTGACTTCGGCGATAGTCGAATGCGGCGCGATTGAGGGTTTACTTGCGTTTTGTGTTCGTGACCTCGGTTTGGGTCCTAGACCTCTTTAAGATGGTTTATTAACATGTTTAGATGCATTAGACTTCAAGTTGGAGGTGTTCCTTAAGTCTATCGATGATTTTGGAAGCTTTGGAGATAGCGTTCGTCTCTATCGCGTAGTTCGGGAATCGAGTCGCGTAATCGTCTCTCCTTTGGGATTCTTATTTCCCTAGTTGTTATTCAACTTTCTAGAAGTATTTAAGCTTCTTTATTAGCCCTTAGACTTGCCTTAAAGGTCTCCCTTCATTGCTCGTTCGATTGCGAGTTAGTTAAATGTCGTTCGGTTGCGTTGTTGCACCTCTTCCCGGTTTCGCTCCGAGTTGTCTCGGGAGTTCGTCGGGTGTGTTTCTGACTTGTTTTGAGTTGGGTTAGACCTTAGAATGGTTTACCATAAGTTTGGGACCATTTAGGACATGTTTAGACCAAGTTTTGAAGGTTCGAGAGGCCGGGCGCCCGCCATAGTGGCGCCCACCTCAAGTCTTGAGAGCTTTGCAAAATGAAATACCACAGATGAAGCCCGGGCGCCCGCTGAGAGATGTGGCGCCCGCCTCAACATCGAGAACTGATTCTGGATTTTTCCCTGTTTTGTGTTTGGGCCAATTATACCTATCCTACCCTCATTAAACCCCCTCTAAACCCTTCCTAACCTCTCATACTTAACCCAAATCATGTCCTAACATTAGTTGGAAGTTAATTAAGGTTAGATTAGTGATTGATTAGTCCTAATCTCTACTAATTGTGCAAGGGAAATGTCTATTGTGCCCTCCTTATTTTGGGGGTATAAATACCCAAACCCTTTTGAGAAATCAGAAAATATCTTCATTCTTCCTCCTCCACAATACGTATTAGAGAGAGAGAGTCTCCATGGGAGATTTCAAGCCCTAGCTTCTTCTCTCTTCGATCCAAGACGATCCGTCCACCCGATTGCCTTCAAACTTCGGAATCTTGAAGCCCTCGACGCGTAGAACAACCTCACCGTTCAGATTTTGGTTCTCTTGAGTTTTCACTCAAGCTAGGTAAGTTGCTCCCTTTTGATTTTGGTTCATTGGCCCTAAGGAAAACAACCTATATGTTATTTGTGGGCAATGAACACTTGATATGCTTTGTATGCCCGATTTTGGGGATTTTTGGAAGTATAAACTTGTTGAGAGCATTTGTAGAGTGGTTTCTATGATTGTGAGGTATATGATTACTCTTCATCTTGTGCTTCTAGGCTTATGAGCATGCTAGAAATCATGTCCATATGTTATTTGGGTTCATTGTGGAAATATGCCTATTTTGTGTATCTTTGGAGGTATGAACTTGTCAATGCCATGTGTAGGATGAAATGTGTAAGAAATGAGACTTAGTATTTAGACTCATCGGAGTCGAAATAAGTTCAATAAAGTGTTAATGAACTCGGGTTGAAGTCCTACGACATTTGGGATTCGTTTGATTTTGATTATGTTGAATTCTTGGATTTTTAGGCTTGGGAAACAAACCCGAATTATTTTTGGGAGAATTATTATAAACTTGAATGATGTGTTAGTTTTGGGATTTATGAAATGTGTATTTTATGAAATGTGATATTAAGACTCAATGGAGTCATTTTAGGTCCAATAAGATGTTAGTGAGCCTTATGTCGAAATCCTACGATGTTCGGGTTTGGTTGGTTTTGATTGTGAGTACCCGAGCATCTCGAATTGTGTCCCATTTGTGACACCCGTGGTATAGAGGCTTATTGGGGATTTATTTAGAGCGTGCTCGTAGAGCACGGAGCATTAGAGACCAATCAATGATCTCGTGTATCCTTAAGAAATGATTATCGAATGAGGTTTCTTTTAGGGAATTGGATGAGCATGCGTGGAAACTTGCGGGTCTTGGACTACGGTGTAGTCTTGTCATTCATGAAAATGGTTTTGAGGATGTCGATTATGTTCGACGGTTAGGACTATGGTTGAGTCCGGTATGCCTTTATGCATAAGCTTAAATGCTAAGCCTTGTTTGTGTTTGTTCTTAGACTAAAATAATAGTCTTTGATTTAATCTCGAGTAGGGGACTATAGTAGACCTCACGTTGTGAATTATTGAGCTATAAGCTATTCTTGAATTGGTGATGACTTGAGGATTATGAATACCTCCATATGCGGTTTTTAAACTAAACTTACAAGTTAGTTGAACATGTTAAGTGTGTACAATTATGTGCATTGTTATTGGGTTTTGTAGAGCATTATGACCTACTTGAATTGATAAGTTCTTTTATGACGGACTTGGTCCTTTTTGGTTTATCCAAGTAAATATCTACTTGAGCATCTTGATTTGAGTCCAGCTGGCGTCTTGGTCGTTTTGTCGGCAATGGGACGATTCATAGCCTTTGGGAACATTCGCTATGAATCGTCGCAGTGGTACCCTTTCTCCTCACTATTTGGCCGATAGTGGGATGTGGTCTCGTATTAGCGCCCCCTAGCCTGATATTGAGCTCCCATTTCTCATCCTCGGGTTGGATGAATGTAACGAGGTACTCATTAAGAAAACTGGTGAGTTGTGATCATTTGAGGATTGAAACCCAGATTATGATCAATCGTGGGTGGTACCCATGATTTGAATATTGAGGGCTTGGCCCAGGTCTTGGTTTTACGTGCTTAGGTATAAGCACTTATATGAAAGATAACATGCTATGTGGACTATGAAGTTTATGTTATATGATGACTTGATACAAGTTTATTGTTGGTATACTAGTATGATACCATGATTTTATATATGTTTGTGCATTATGCCATGCCACGACGTGATATGCCATACTATTGCATTTAGTAACTTACTGGGTCATTATGACTCACTCCGTGTGTTTGTTTTCCTTAGTGTGCGGTGATCCCGTCGATGCAGCGTGGCGGCTTCGGATAGTGATTACTAGAAGGTGGTCTTCCGGGCTTTAAGCTTGGATTTATTATTATTATGTTATTATGTATTTGTGAGACACGAATGTAAAGTTATGTAGACTTTACTTGGGTAGATTACGTTAGTATTCTGTTATCGTATTATTTTGGGAGCCGACTTGCTTGGTCGAGCTGTTGTATCTCTTATGAGTTGTTTCCTTTTATTATTCCGAGCATGCTTTAGCTCACTCATTCTAGTATTGTTGGTATTGTCATCTCCGACGACGTTAGTCGTGAGACTTGGGTTTAGTTGTTAGAATTTGAATATCTTATTCGTTTAGTTGATTTGTCCCTCCGGCATGTTGTAGCCGTTGAGTGGTTGTTTATCAGGTTGGTATTCTGTTGATTCGCCAGCCTTAGGTTGCCGATGGTTTGTTGTACGTGTGCAATGTTGCGTCACACGAGTCGTAGATTTGTCGAGAGATAGTCGTCTCTCAGCCTTGTATTCCTTAGTTTATAATTATAGGCTTTGGTCCCACTTATGATTCGCTTCCGCAGATGTTGGTTTTTATTATTCCGTATCGCCGTTATGGCTTTACATTCCTGTTTTGAGCTTTATGGCTCAACTCGTGACTCGTACCATGATGCTTAGCCGGTGCTTGTCCATCGTTTAGCTTGTCTTGATGGCACGACCTTGGGATTTCGCATTGGAGTTCGGGTCGGGCTGTCACAGCTACCGCTATCTCTGGGTGCAAGTTCCCATATCCGGCCCAAACCCTTCCCACTCTGGTCACGCCTATCATAACTCTAGTGTCGTCCTCCTTCAATTCTAGCCAAGCTCCATCTCCGATCTCCCTCATTCTCTCCCCAGCAAAAAGTCATGCTTAAAGTAAAAATCAAAGGTTATAGAGTATACTTACTAAAAACCCTTGAAAAAACATGCAATTGACAGAAAACCCATAAATCTTATTGACGAGTTCATCAAAGAGAGAGAGACAGGCTTGAATGAAGAGAAATAGTTATGGGTTTTATTGAAATACTCTTCAATTTTGCGGGAGAAAATTGGGCATACGACCGATATGCATATAGTTTAAAACAAAGTATCAAAATTGAGAAGATGTTGAAGAAACTATGACTTTAGATGATTTTCACCTCATAGAAGCTGCCATGGCGGTCAGGTTGGTTTATTTAAAGAACTAGGAGAGATAAAGTAAAGATAAAGTCATGTAAGAGGATGAAGGGGGATGAGAAATTGATTGATTTTGGTGGTGGATGGGTTTCACCAGAGAAGCTGGGTACATGGATCAAATTTCATAAATGAAATTGAAGATGGAGACGTGTAAGTATGCGTAAGAGTTTTTTTTCTTCGAATCTTTTGTTTACTTTGTTTTCATTATCAAGATAAGAAAATTGACAATGAAATGAAAAAAATGCATATCTATCATCTGGGTTAAGAGAAAAATTTAAGAGAATTTGGAAGGAGTGAACAAAACCAAGATCGGGTTATGGGTTAATTTTTGTTGTGGAAAGTGAAGATCGGAAAAAATGGTTGGTCTTTTTTCTAGATTTTCTTTCAGTAGGAAAAAATGAAATTGTGGACCCCACTCCATTTTAACATTTGAACTTTAAGTACCCCAAAGGTTACATCGAATTCCTAATATTTCCCTCGAGTTAACATCGTGGAAGACCACGTGTTATTTAACGTGACTTTTCTAACCGTTGTCGCGGCTAGGGTGGAAAATATGAAAAAAAAAAATATAACGTCAGATATCATTATGGGACAAACCTAAGGTTGAGGTGCACTATGTGATTTGGTGGATACTTTGGGGGAGTGATTGTAATTTGGTATAATTATAAAGAAAATAATATCCTTACAAGACTTAGTAGTTGTAAGGAAGTTATAAAATTAGTTGTAAGACTAGCAATGTTGTAATTATAATTTGTATCATATTTAAAGTTAAAGTTAAAAAATATATTACTCTCAAAAAATGAAATTTAGAAGTTATTTAATTTATTTTGTTATCCTTCATTTTCTTCCATCAACCTCATCTCTCATAGACCTACCACCGTTACTACCACTACCACCTCAAATAACATCATTAACTCGAAAATCAATTATTTTTATTTTTATTTTATTTCTTTGTCTAATTTCTTACTCTTTTGTTCAAATTAACACATGCAAAATTCATTATTTATAGACCCACCACCACTACCAAAACCTTAAATTTAACTATTTACAAACCTAAATTCAATTTTTTGAATTTTTAAATTTGATGATTGAAACCCAAACCTATATGAAGATTTGAAAATTTGATGATTTGAAAATCTAACAATATCGTATTCCACATCTAAACCCCCACTGCCATGGTTACAATCGCCCCCACCACTACCCCTAACTACCACCACCAGCAGCATCCCTGCAACTACCACCATCGGTATCATCACCACCAAGAAATACGTTCACCTTGCCTTGATAAAATGGAAAAATAAAATATATTTATCTTCCATTAAACCGAACTACTTTCTTCAAACGTATCTTCTATAGATTCTAGTGTTCTTCTCTAACAAAACGCAAAGATTTGTCAACGAAGTTCTCCATTTTTTTAATCTTCTTGACATTATATCACCTTGCCTTAATGCATTTTCTTAGATTATTCACGAGTAATTATTAAACATGCTACATAAGTGCCTAATATCTTGATACTCACCAACAAATGTATTATTATAGTTACATTTTTTCATATACCTCTAATAATGTTTTTCCCAACCTATGATGTCTCACTTTCATACATAATTTTTATATTTGTCCGACTTTGTCCTTTCCTGTTCATGTGTTTTAAAAAAAGTAATGAAAAATCATACATGTTAGGATTATTTTGGTCATATTTTACTTGTGACGCAAAGTGAGATGTGATTATATTTTCATAATTTAGTTTGTCATTTGATATTTAAAATATATTTTAATTAAAATAATAAATAACTGTTTCAATAGTTATACTTTGTCTCATTTTAAATTCAAAGGCGAAAAAATGCATTACTCCAAAAAAAATGAAATTTAGATTCTATTCAATTTATTATTTAATCTTTCACTTTCTTCCGTTAACCTCATTATTCATAGACTCACCACCACTACCACCTCAAATTTCACCATTAGCACAAAAGTTAATTTTTGATTTGATTTTATTTTATTTTCTAATTCCTTACTCCTACCTTCAAAGTAACTCATTTGCAAAATGCATCATTTATGGACACACCACCACCATAACCTTAAATTTCACTTTTTACAAACTCAAATTTTTTTTTTTAATTTTTCAAATTTTCAAATTGAAACTGAAACTCATATGGATCTTTGAAAATTTAATGATTTGGAAATTTCACAATATTTTATTTTATCTAAACCACCACTGTCATCCCTACAATCACTGTCATCATCGCCCCTAACACTACTATCCTTGTAGTCATCAACACCGTTATCACCATCACCAAGAAACGCACTCACCTCGCCTTGCTCGAATGGAGACATAAAATCTCTTTAACTTTCGTTTAATCGAACTTCTTTCTTTAAACATCTCTAATTTCTTAGTTTCAATACACTTTTTGTTCAAATTACTAAGTAAGGAGAAAATCTAATTTAATTTTAGGATGAGACTACTTAAAATGATGTCAGTTGGTGACAACCTATTTCAATAAAAGGAGAGTTGCGGTAGAAGAAAGAAAGTCAATAGCTAGAGGAGGGAATATAGAGATTCTCACATGTAACTACCTCGAGTCCGATGAAGAGGAGAAAGTAAATTAAGACCAAAAGAGGTTAGAGGTTTGGAACCCAGTTATGAAAATGAGTAAAATATTTTGAATCCAGTTATTTGCGATTACTAACATTGGTTTTGTTTGTAATATCTATAAATTAGGGACCATTGATAGTTTTAAAAGCTGTTGTAGTAGTCTGAAAATTTAAAGAAGTAAATAGTAGATTTTAACATTATTTTCTAATAAAACGCATAGATTCATCAATTGGTTCTTTATTTTCTTCATCTTCTTAACATTATGACACATTTTCTTAACCCGTTTCTCTTAGCTTATTCATGGATAATAACTAAACACGCTACAGATTTGCTTAATAGTTTGATACTCACTAACAAATATATAATTATAGTTACAATTTTCTATATACATCTAATAATGTCTTTACCGAACATATATATTTAAGAAATAAAGAAATAAAACTATATTATTTTTTAGTTTCAAATGAAGTTTTAGTCTCTTGAGTAAATGGATTTTTGTCATTTTAGAATATATTGGACGATATTTGTAACGATAATGGTAGGAGGGGGAAAATGATAACAAAATCAAAATACAAGACGAATTGAATATAATTCAATAATGTATGACCTAACTTTAAAATAGGTACAAGTCAAGAGATCAAATTATTATTTAATTATTCATGGAATTAATTAGCATATGACAAATTTACTTGTTCAACCTTAATTAATAGTGAGTGATTTATTATAGTTAGGGCTATTTTTGTCCAAACATTACTTTTTGTCATGGTAAGTTTACTTGTTTTGTCCTTAATTAAATGGTGTGTAGTTTATTTGGTGAAGGGTTATTTTGTCTATCAATTAAATTGTAAGAAACAAGCTTGACTTTTATAGTAAGAGAGATAAATAACGTGGAACAGACTGAATAAAGAATCTGATCCATCTTTGTAAAACATAACAAGAGTGAAGCAGGACCAACCTGCCCTAAGAATTCTTGGCCTGGTTGCTTACTGGAGTCTAACTTCTTAATGGTGCGCCTTTCAAAACACCATGGTATACTCTACCATATGATCCCTCTCCAATCAAAGCTTTAGTACCAAAGTTATCTGTAATTTTTTTTCAATTCATCCACATGAATACACATGAATATTGGGGACAACAATAGGCTGGACATTTATAGTCTGTGTATCCTTTGGTGCAGCCTTTGTGGCACGATCTGATCCATCTTTGTAAAACATAACAAAAGTGTAGCAGGACCAACCTGCCCTATGAATTCTTGGTCTAGTTGGGTACTGGAGTCAAACTTCTTAATGGCTACAGCCTGCCCAGTTTTCAAAACACCATGGTATACTCTACCATATGATCCCTCTTCAATCAAAGCTTTAGTACCAAAGTTATCTGTAATCATTAACTCATCCTGGCTTCGTATTGTTGGCATATGACTTGAGACACGTGAGACAAATTTTCTGCGAGGCACCTCAAACAAATCTCGCCTCTGTAGAGGGTAATAAAAAAAGGTAGAATATTTTTACATTCCATACTAGCAGGGTTTGAACAACTCAAGCGGCAGCCAGCTTTAGTGGCAACAGAAAAGTAACATAACAATCAGTACACAGAGACACTCATTTATAGCGAAAGATTTCCTCATTAACAAATTGTAGTTGCTTTGAACTTTATGTTACATAAACAATTATGTAGGAGTTCTCTTTGTCAGACTGTCACATAACACAGCGAATCAGGACATACCCCAACTTGTTTTGATGAATAAATCCAAGTGAATATGCTTTTCAGCTAATAACCAGGTAACCACTTTCCAACTATAGTTGAAGCAAGTGTCAAACACATGTTTGGACACTTGGAGCGGTATGAGTAATTTATGAAATACTCCCTCAATCCCAAAATAATTGTAGTTGTGAATTTGTGTGGGTGTTTTGAGTGTGATATACTTGTTGGAGTTGAGGTAAGAATGCTTATTGCTGGGAAGAATTGGGTTAATGCTTATTATAAATACTGAGATTTCTCTTAATTATATTTATTACTTACTAGCTTCGAACTCACTCAATAATGTGTAGGTTATTATTGTTTAGTCAATGCTGAATACAAAACTCAAGTTAAATACAAAACTCAATAATTCATTAATTTGTAGTAATGCTAATGCATCTGTAATGAAATAATTCGAATAATAATATTATTGTTATGTTTCTCTTCTCTGTGACTCTTCCTTCTTTCTCTGTCATAGTAAGATGATCTAATTTCCTTTCAGGTTGGTAGTTTCGCCTTAGGACGATGGTGTCAAGTTTCCTTGTGTTGCTACTGGGATTAGGAATGCAATTCAAGGGAAATTTGTTGTGGGTGATGATGGCACCACATGGAAGAAAGTGTCTGAGGAGATGAAATATTATTATTTTAGGGAATGGAATGTAAAAATCTTTATATTCAATCCAGTTAATTGGCTATTTCATTTATACTGAAATATAACATTACTTTTTTGACTTGCCATTTGCAGAGACACTACAAGTGTGTAACAAACATTCCAGAAAGACAAGTAAGAAAAATATGGAATACAATGGCGAGCTGCCAATACAAGCTTATGTGTCATAGGGGACGCCAAAAGTTCAAGCGAAGTGTGCACCCATCTTGGTGCACAGAGCACAATTGGAATCGTCATTTGTTGTTTTATGCAAATGACAACACGAGAAAGAAGTGTGAACAAGTTACTAAAAACCGCAGCTCAGAAGGTAATGGCTTGGGATTATCTAAACATTCAAGGGGTTCTAGGAGTTTTGTGTCTCACGAGCTTGCCATGGTAAGAGTTTATAACTTGTTTATATCGTCTTTGTGGACATCCATTGCATTTGTGTGCAGTGTCGTTACTTAACTTGTTTATTTTATTTGTCATTATAGATAAAGGAGAATCCTTAGAATGTCATAAAGCAAGATGATGTTTTCTTGAGAACCCATAAGAAAAAGAAAGGAACGGGCAAGTTTGTGGATGCTAAGTCAAAAAAAATCTTTGTGAGTTTATTTATGATACTTAATCTTTTTTATGAATTTACTTTGAGCATTTCATTTTTTATAGATGTATCCTTGATCTCAATGTTCATAATAATATTTAAAACTCAAGTTGAAAAGTTAGTTATAATATTACTTTTTAACATTTTAGGAGAATTATACTGCTCAAAAGAAAGGTATAGATTTCGATCCCACAGCCTGGGTTGATGCATCTTGTAGCTAGTGTTGCAAAAAATCGTTTGTATGGCTTTGGTTCGTTGGTTCCTGCATCAAAGATCTCGACTGGCAGTGGTAGCGCAAGTTATTCGTCACATGGAAGTGTGAATCAAGATTTCACTCAAACCCAATAATTTCAAGATAAACTTTGTGAAAGAGTAGAACAAGTGAGGAAAGATATTCAAAAACAAATACAAGCTGACAATGCTGCGGAAATAGAACAAATCAAAGCTGATTTCAAGCTAATGCAAGAGGAAATTTGGTCACTTAGAGCCCAACAACCTCCACTAACGTCTATGTAGTTTGACAGTTAGACAATGTTTTTTATTAGTCACTTGAAGGCTCTCAAGATTCTCCTCACTTTCATGTAATTCAACACTTCGACAATAACTTTTGAATGAAATGCTTAAACTTGAGCTGTTTTAAATGTTTGATTTTATATTTAATTTTTTTTGTAAAATGTGAAATATGAAATGTTCAATTAGGTACAATAATATGTATGTATGTATGTATGTATGTATGTATGTATGTATATATATATATATATATATATATATATATATATATATATATATATATATATATATATATATATATATATATATATATATCAATTATTTGTAAAAACCAATATTTTATTGTATAAATTTTGCAACGCTATCTTCTGTTTCAATAATAATTTTTAAAAAATTTTAATTACGAACTAGCAACATAAATATATAAACATTGTAATAGAAAAGTCTGCTGCAAAAATGCAACGAAAAAGTCTGTTGCAAGAATGTAACAAAGAATGCAACGAAAAAGTCTGTTGCAAGAATGTAACAAAAAATGCAACGAAAAAGTATGTTGCAAGAATACAACAAAAAATGCAACGAAAAAAATCTGCTGCACGAATGCAACAAAAAAAAGTCTTTTTCAAGAATGCAACGGAAAAAGTTTGTTGCAAGAACGAAATAGAAAAAATTAGTTGCTATTTGCAACGGACGTCAACTGCCCTTAGAAGCACATTTGCAACCGAAAAATTTGAAATTGCAACGCTCTGTTTTCGTTACAATATCATGCAACGGAATACATACGGTTGCACAAAATTTATAACGACCGTTTTCCAAACCGAATTTGCAACAAACTTTTTCCTTTTCAATCGTCTAATTGTAATGGATTGTCATTTTTTGCAACACAATTTTCCGTTTCAATTGGTATGTTTTCTTGTAGTGTATGTTCAAGGGGGAGTGTTATGAAAGAAGACTTTAGTCAAACAACCTAATAGCCTATGTACCTAGCATTGTAGGAAAGGCAAATGCTTTAGTCAATCATACATAGTAAAACTATTGTAATAGCTAGTATATAAATGCTCGGCTATAAATACCGAGTATTCCGTGGTTATTGAACACACCTCTTTAGCTTAAAAAAACACTATTTCTCTATAATACATCCTATGTTCTAAGTTTGTGATTATTTTATAACAGTTGTAGATTTTTAGACATGTTATATTTTTTATTCTTTATAGAATTAATATATATTTTGGTCCTTAGATATTTGCAGAAAGATTAGTTTGGTCCTCGGGTTTTAAAACATATTCATTTGGTCCCTTAATTCTTTTTTTGTCAAGTTCCCCCCTCCCACCATTACCGTCACACTTTTCGTGTATTTTTTAAATGCCCAAAATACCCTTATGTGATTTCAAATTTATTTAAACATAATAAACTGATTTTTGAAAAGGTCCAAAATATAAGGGTCAATCTGCCAACTTAAAAACAAGTTCATCTTCAACCCAGTAATCTATCAATCTCTCTTTAACCCAAATTAATTTCAAACTCTCTTTCTTTTGACGAAGCAGGTAAAGAGACTGGATCATATCCTTCGCCAACTATCGACAGTTTAGATTCTGCCTTCCTCCAATACCCACTGCAGCTGGCCTCCTACCCCTTTCCTTAAAAAACAATAATTTCTTAAATAGATCTAAGAGATTCATCTTGCAATACTTGCTGCTTGGGCATGAGAATGAGAGGGAAGAAAAGGAAGAAATTAGACTAATGAAATTGATCAAGATTAAAATTGCATCCTCAATTGGCTCGAAGGGATTTCTTAACACACACACACACACACACACACACACACACACACACACATATATATATATATATATATATATATAACACATATACACACACACACACACACAATATATTGGTATGATTGACAAGATAGACTGTGAATATGTGTGTGCAAATGTAAAGATGTGAAATGCACAGGGTGTGCATGAAAGATGAAAGAATGTGAGGAGGTGAGCATGAGCGACACAGCCTTCGCCTTGAGGAGGTTTTAGCATGAGTTCCCAATTGGGTGTTCATTTAGTTCATCATAATTAATGGTCTTAAATGGACATTCACATCATGACCATTTACAATTTTGAGTGTGTCAATACCCATTATTTAGTGGTAGGTCTGTGCAGGCAAATGGACATGGGAAAATCTTACCATCTTTAATTTGTATGTTGTTTCGCTCAGCATTACCAATCTTAAAGGCCTTCAAATTTCAGTATGTGAAATAAATAGTGATACTAATCGCACAAGTTTAAGGAGTTGTATACAAGAATTCTAAAATGTTTAATAATCTTTTTTTAATTTAATACTCTATAATGAAATTCACATTTTTAAAAAGTACGTTTTATTTATTTGTTTTCGTTGTCATATATTGTAGTCACTAAAAAATTAATTTTTCTTATAAAATACATGCATCGCATGGGTGAGATACTAGTTACTATAGAAGAATTTATCTCACATTTGTTAGAAAATGATGTTGGTTTTAAAAATATTATTATTACCAATAGAAAAGATGTATACCACATGGTTAAAAATAAATGTTTGTTTTAAAAGTCTTAAACTTTTATTACCAATAGAAATAGAAAAGAAGTATCTCACATTGTTAGAAAATGAATAATGATTTTAAAAGCCTCAAAATAAAAATGTTAATACCATAAAGTCCAAAATTTAAGGTGTCTACTAACACATTTATGTTAAAAGCTTTCATTTGGATGAAAATTTATTTATTTTTTATTTATGACAACGATGATAAGAATTGCACAATATTCCTTTTATTATTACTATTACTATTTCTATAATTACTATTACTATTTGTGACACCACTGGAATTTTTCTCTAGATCCGCCACTGTGTATGACTCTTTGTTTCTCAGCCATTACATATTAATAATAGGTATTAATAATTAATATAATAATAAGATATTAATCTCTACTATTAATCTCTTCTATTTATTTTCAAACCAATGTAGGAAACAACTCTTCTATTGGTAATAAAATGTTAGATTTTTAATTAATGACTTTTTAAACCAAAATTAATTTATAACCAATATGAAATACATTTCTACAAATATTACCAATAGAAAATATGTATTTTATATTAGTTATAAATTGATGTTAGTTTTGAAAGAATTTTCATAAAAGATTTCGACTTTTATCACCATAGAATATATGCTTCTTATACATTGTTTAAAAAGAGAAGTTAGTTTTAAAAGTCCTATATTAAAGATTTCTACTCTTATTACCAATAATATATGTATGTATATATATATATATATATATATATATATATATATATATATATATATATATATATATATATATATATATATATATATATATATATATATATATATATATATATCACATTGTTCAAAAAGAAATGTTGGTTTAAAAAGTCTTTAGATTAAAGACTTTTTTATTACAAATAGAATAGATGCATGTATCTTATATTGGTTACAAAGTATTATAGTATTATTATCAATGGAGAAATGTATCTCACATTAGTTAGGAATTAATGTTAGTTTTAAAAATATTATTATTACCAAAGGAAGAGATGTATCATAAATTGGTTAGAGGGTAATGTTGGTGTAGACACCCCAAATTCGTACCCCTAATTTTTATAAATGTTCTAAAAGTATAATTTATAAATTATAGATAGATTAACAAATGTTAAGTTTCTATTAAGTTTCTGTTATGTTTCAGGAGTGCCAAAATGTCAAAAGGAGAAACAAAAAAAAACGAGAACAAACTATGAACAACAAGGGGGAGAAAGTGTAATTTCCCAAGGCACAAAACAAGAGTTGGCGCTACCCAATACCAATCCAGGTGCCCCATACTACCAAAATGGGTGCTGCCCATCCTTTTGCACAAGCGGCGCCCATTTCTGCTTTCAGCCCACTTGTTTTCCTTTAAACGTATAATCTTTTCAGCGTAGGGTATATCTATTTCAAATACAAATGCAAAATATCTGTTTCCTTCATTGTTAAGATTGCTCATTCACTGCTTATAAAATAGAAGCCTTCCTTCCGTGCAAAAGGGGGAGGACGGAAAAAGAATTTTACGGAGAGTAGTTATCGCAGAGAGTTTACATATCGCTGCTAAGCTGCAAAAATCATTTCTCCCCCTTAGGCTGAGTGATCCTCCCTATACACTTATAAACCACCGTCCAAATATAAGCCTAGTTAGTTGATTAGGTTCTCGCCCCAAACCTAGTTTCAGAAAGCCGCCAGTGCATCCGTTACGTTGCCGAAATTCAGACACAACATCAGCAAAAATCAACAAACACAAGCACTTATGCCGCCGAAATTCAGACACGACAATCAATAAATACAACAGTCACGCCACCCAAATTTCAGAGTGAAAAGGAACAAATACAAGCAGTTACGCTGCCCAAAATTCAACAACAAACAACAACAAACAAACAAACAAAACTTCCTTTCTCGAAAGGACAGAGGAATCATACCTAAAAGTTTGCCTTAGCAAAGTTGTCCCAGGTTTAAACCCTCACGCTTTAAGAGGTATGTACTAAAGTTATTTTCAATTCTGTCTAATAATATATAAATATAAAATAAGTCGTTACTATAATCTACTTTATATACACTTTTACTGCAATTCTAAAATATAGATGTTACGAGATTTCCTTTATTTTCTTTATATATATATATATATATATATATATATATATATATATATATATATATATATATATATATATATATATATATATGTCTTATGTAGATTAAATATATAAAAATGACATATTTAGTCAAAAACCCATTTTGAGACAAAAAGGACGAGTTGAGTGTCTAACACATTCATAACTCATAATTTAGCCTTCAAACCCTTATATTCTAGTATATTTGGTTTCCTCTTTTTAATCAATAAAATAGAGATGATGACTATGTTAAACACATTTTTGAGTCCACAACGAGGCCGAGCGTATTCCACGCGCTCGAAGTTTTGAAACATCGCCCGCTTTTCAGTAGTGAGGATAGGTTCGGAATTGGGCACTCACAGTTGGTTTTCAAAGTGTTTAGATATAAGACTTCTACCATGATTACCAATAGAAGATGTATACCTCACATTAGTTAGAAAGTGATGTTGATTTTAATTTTAAATAAACGACTTATTATTATTTCCAATAGAAGAGATATCCTACATTGGTTAAAAAGTAATGTTGGTTTTAAAAGTCTTTAGATAAAAAAATTTTACTTTTTATAAGAGAATAAAATTGAATGAAAAGACTTCTTAATATTATTGATCATATACAGGGAGTATATATACATAGACCAAACTTGGTGAGCAAGTCTAAAAGATTACAACAAATCAATCTAAAGATTACAACAAATCAATAAAGATTACTAGGGAATTAATACAAATCTAATGAGAAAATTAAAGTGGATCTTTAGGGTCCTTATCACGACCCCTCAAGATGGACGATCCACGGAGAAGACCAATCTTGGATAAAAGAGTAGAGAAGCCGAGATCGTGGCAGGGGTTTGGTTAAGACATCATCAAGCTGATCTTTCCCAGAGATGTGTTGAACACGCAGGTGGCCATGTTGAACTTGCTCACGAACAAAGTGAAAAGATAAAGCCAAGTGTTTCATGCGAGAGTGGAAAACGGGGTTGGCGGAGTAGTGAGTTGGACCAAGATTATCACAAAAGATTAATTCCCTAAAGATCCACCTTAATTTTCTCATTAGATTTGTATTAATTCCCTAGTAATCTTTATTGATTTGTTGTAATCTTTAGATTGATTTGTTGTAATCTTTTAGACTTGCTCACCAAGTTTGGTCTATGTATATATACTCCCTATATATGATCAATAATATTAAGAAGTCTTTTCATTCAATTTTATTCTCTTATACTTTTATCATCAATATAAGAAAAAAGATGTATCTCGCATTGTTTAGAAAGAGATGTTGATTTTAAATTTTTTAAGATAAAAGACTTCTATTACTATTATCAAATGAAGAGATGTATCTCACATTGGTTAGAGAGTGATGCTAATTTTAAACGTCTAACATTATTACCAATAAAGAGAAGTATTTCACATTGGTTAGAAAAACTATATTGGTTTAAAAAATTTGTATCACACATTGGTTATAAAGAGATGTATCTGACATTATTTAGAAATGAGTATTGGTTATAAAAGTCATTAGATAAAATCATTTTTATGTTATTACCAATAGAAATGATGTATCCACATTGTTTAGAAATTGATGTTAATTAAAAAGTCTTTAGATAAAAGAATATTATTATTACTAATAGAAATTATGGATACCACATAGTTAGAAAGTGATGTTGGTTTTAAAAGTCTTTATATAAAAGATTTAAACTTTCATTACTAATAGAAATAGAAAATAAGTATCTCACATTATTTAAAAATGAATAATAATTTTAAAAGTTTTTAACAAAAAGACTTGAACTATTATTATCAAGTTAGATGTTAGTTTTAAAAGTTTTTTGATCAAAGATTTTAACTATTATTATCAATACATAATATGTATCTCACGTTAGTTAGAAACTTATGTTAATTTTAAAAGTATTTAGGTAAAAAAAATTTAATATTAGTAATAATAGAAAAATATAATAATATTATAACTATGAAAGAGTTTAACGATCCAATTATAATGTTCAAAAATTATATTATTATTACAAAAAAAGATGTAAGCCACGTTATACCCGAGCTCCGGCTAAATAACTGGTTTAATTCAAAAAGTGAAATGGAGTAGGTAATTCTTTTGATCGCTCGCACCACACATGCACACATGCATTTGGACACATGTCCGCTACAAGTCACTGAAACCGTAACTGCATTTGTCTCTTGTTGAACCCCCATATATTCATCTATGATATGATCTATAAATATAATGGATTAGCCCCTTCCCTTTTAACTTGCATAACGTCTCTCTTAGTGGACATGAGTCCCAGCTCAGTGCAAATTCACTCTACTACTCCATTAGAACACAATATCCATGGAGCTTCTACTTCTTTTAATTTAGACTCCAGTACCACTTTCCCAAAAGAATTCGTTTGGCCAAATGCTGCCTTAGTTGATGCCGATGATTTCCTTGAAGAGCCCCTAGTCGATCTCCATGGCTTCTTTAGACGTGATCCGGACGCCACGCAACGAGCCGCCAAGCTCATTAGGGCGGCTTGCTTGACACATGGTTTCTTCCAAGTCATCAATCACGGCGTCGATTCTCGACTCATCAGCACAGCACATGAACATATGAGTGCTTTCACTAAGCTTCCGATCAGCACAAAACAACGGGCTCAAAAGAAGCCTGGTAGCCCGTGGGGATTTTCCAGCGCGCACACTGAACGGTTTTCGTCAAAGTTACCGTGGAAGGAGACACTGTCGTTCGGCTTCCATGAAAACGGCTCTGATGTTGTCGTAGATTTCTTCAATTCCTCACTGGGGAAAGAATTTGAACAAACTGGGTAAGCGCACCCACAATGATTTTACTTTTTTCTCCCTGTTTTTTGGTCCCTACATATAATATCATTGCCAATTAAAAGAAAAAAAATCTCAAACTTTTATTCGTTACCAAAAGAATATAGAATTATTTTTGAACAACCGTTTTTGGATGACGACATGCAGCCAATTAAAATCCAAAGATTGTAATTGACATATTTCATGATTCAAAGGTCGTTTGTGTAAAATAATTATATACCGTTAGTGAATTTTTACCAAAAACTTTTCAACAACCATTTTATGAAAGCCATTTTATCTACACCATTTTTAAAAAAATTGCAAAGACTCGCTAAAAATAAATAATAAAAATCAGCTCTTTAAATAAAGTGCTCCTTGCTCAAGTCCACCATGAGATAAAAAGCTTTTTTCAACGTGATTTATTGACAGGTCAACCTATAATTATTGATTCTAAGTTAAATATATAAAAATACAAATATTTATCTTAATAATTAAATATTTGCGTAATACTCCATCCATTCCTTAAAAAACACCATTCGCTTTTTGTAAGTTACATAAAACAAAGTGTTAATATTTTCATTTTAGAAAGCTATTTTTACCATTTTCAATTTGAGTAATGCTAGATCCACTTAATGAGCACTTAAATTTGTGTACCAAATGATGTGGTTTCAATGTGTCATCTTATTTGGCATTTTATGTGCTCCACTATAAATTAAAAAGTTATGTTAACAATATGATACATAAAAAAGCCACATCATTTGGTACCCAAAATTAAATGCTATTAAAGTGGTCCTAGCATTATCCTTTGAATTTTTGAAATCTATGTCTCAGAGCAAAACATTACATTCTTCAGGAAGGTGGAAAGTAGTATGTTTAGAACAATTAGCATACTAAGTTATACATACATACGATACACTAGAATCTGGCCCTAATATTTACCTTATTTTTGGTCTCATTTGTAATTTACGTATGGACAACATAGTCCTGGTTTTTTTTGGCATTTATTATCAACTGAAGGGTTATTTTACATATGCTTGTAGGTTGGTTTACCAAAAATATTGTGAATCGATGAAGGAACTATCTCTTGGGATCATGGAGATTTTAGGAGTTAGCTTGGGAATCGAGGACTACAAATATTACAAAGACTTCTTCCAAGATAGTAACTCGATAATGAGATGTAACTATTATCCGCCTTGTCAGGATCCCAGCCGTGCTCTAGGCACCGGACCACATTGCGATCCGACCGCCTTGACCATTCTTCATCAAGATCAAGTTGGAGGACTGGAAGTTCTCGTCAACAACAAATGGAAGTCAGTCAGGCCTAGACACGATGCGTTAGTCATCAACATCGGTGATACCTTCACTGTAAGTACCAACATTAATTATTATGTTCAATTTTTTTTATCCATACTTCAACCAGTAAGCTATTTAAACAAACATGTAGATTTTAAATGTCCGCTTTTCTAAAATAAGTCAACTTATCAAAAGTTGCATCCAATGGGCTTTAAGTTCGCTTTAACTAAGTGTGGTGATAAGTAATCCCTAAAACAAGCAATTTTTTATGGACCACATCACCACCTCATGTCAATTCTGTTTTCATGAGATTTTTTTTTTCTTTTTTTTTTCTCAAAACCAAACCAAATTGAATTGTTTTGGAAAAACTGCTCTTGTATTATTGAAGTTGTTACTTTTAGCCCACCTGCATTTAGTCCAAAAAATTTATTTTTGAAAAGTCTAATTTATAAGGGATATATAATTAGTATTAAAATTGGTTATAATTATAAAAATGTTTGATTATAACAAATATGTTAATATCAAATATGAAAGGTAAAATTGTAATATCATGAAGATAATAAATATTAAGTTTTGAAAATAAACTATTAAAATGAAACATTGCAAAATAGTACCGTGGACTTGCCTTGGTAGGGATTCTTAGACAATTACCTATATTTACTAAAATTTATATTTTCAGCAAACTTTTCCTAGTAGAACTTTTTCCAACTTGAACTATACAGATAGGACACTAGTGAGAAATGACCATTTGAACACTAGTTAGAGGTGAGCGCCTAACACGCGTGTTGTGGTTCATTATGTCTGTACAATAATTAATTTAGCAAGTAATTACAAAATTAGTCAAGTAAAACGAGAAAATGTCATAAAATACTCATTTTTTAGGCAAATAATCCATTATTTCATTTTTGGATGTTTCACTAAAAAATTCTATTGTTACGGTGGGGTTCTTAGAGCAATTTGTGGTGAATTAATTATCAATGTTGGAATAGTAAAATTTATATAAGATCGTGTTACAGATTTTAATTCGTAAAATATAGTTACAGTCTTTCACAATTAATCATATCCACCAAAAATGGTGGATCGAGCCAAGATAATTTATTTTAACTAAAATATCTATAAAACGGTACTTTCTAATTTTTTGCATGGAAATGGGACGGGGAAATATGCAGGCGTTATCAAATGGAAGATACAAGAGTTGCCTGCACCGGGCAGTGGTGAACAGGAGGGAAGAGAGGATATCACTGGCATTCTTCGTATGTCCAAGAGGCGACAAAAGGGTGAGGCCCCCACGGGATTTGGGGACTAGCAAGTACCCGGATTTCACATGGTCAGATTTGCTCCATTTCACTCAATGCCACTACAGAGCTGACGAGACTACTCTCCAAAATTTTACCCAGTGGCTACTATCTTCCAAACCCATTCCACCCACCAACTTCTACCTCCCTTAAATCTCTACCTCCCTTTTTTCTCTCTTTCTATTTATGGACTACTATCTTCCAAATAAACCTCTCTCTCTCTCTCTCTCTCTCTCTCTCTCTCTCTCTCTCTCTCTCTATCTTGTTTAGAGGATTTGATTTGATGATTGATGAATATTATAAGTATTAGAAGAATTATATTGAGATATATAGATGCATTACTTTAGATTGGAGCATGTTGTAACTGCATTGTGATAAATATAAATATGTAAGACTTTTTAAATAGAACCTCTCAAAATTAATTTTAAAAATGAAAGTTGGGTTCTTTTGCATTTCTTATTTGTTTTTCATTTTATAATCATTCCGTTCTAAAATGACAGTTTATTTTTTATTTTCAAAAGAATTAAGATAATATATTGGCTTTTAGATCATTTTAATAACACGTGTACATGAATAATTATCAAAAAAGTTGACACGCACTTCAGGACAAAAAGTTAAAAACTGAATATTCCTTCAATCTTGTTTTCTTTTCCTTTTTTCCTTTTTCTTAAAATAATTGTTTTTTTCGAAAGTTTTCCTTTTAAAATATCACTTTAGCGAGTTTTACTCCACTTTTTCTTCTTACTTTAATTTTGGACTACATATTCATAGATTTTAAATGAAACCACATACTATTTTAATATTAATAATTCAGTCAAATATAATTTTTAAACCGTGAATCAAGTCAATCCGATAATTTTGGGACGGAGGGAGTAGTATTTTGAGATGAATAAATTATTGTTATCTTACTTTTGTAATAATTGAGATAAGAACGAAAGAAGCAATCTACGAAAACAAATGTAGAATTCAAAAACTAAAAAAATATTAAACTAACAAGAATATTAGGTGTAATTAAATCACCAGTAAAGCTAGTGGCCAAATCCAAAGTACTATATGATCCTTTATTAAAAATGTATTTAAATGCTTATTCAATGTCATCCACCGTTAACTTGTCAATTAGTAAATTAACAAAATTAATTATTTAAACAAAATCAATTACTAATTGACAAGTTAACGATAGATCTGATATTGAAATAAAAGATGGAATACACTTTTGAAATAGAGGATCTGAACTCTATAGGTGAGCTTTGTATAAATTGCTCAACCTTTTACATGGCCCTACATCGATCAGACAAAGACCACATCTTTGGTTTGGTTCTTCCGTTTGGAGTTAATGTAAACACGACAAAGAATACGCCCATTTGAATATATATATATATATATATATATATATATATATGTGTGTGTGTGTGTGTGTGTGTGTGTGTGTGTTTTGGAGTGAAGACCCAAATCTTCCTCACATACCGCATCGAGGCATCGAGAGCAAGATAAATGCTTGGCACGTGAGCACACTTGTACTCCCTTGACAAGGAGCCAAAGTGGGAAACGGGCAAGATACATGCACGACAAGGGGAGAGTCTTCCACCCTGCTTATAGGGGGCCAAGTATGTAGAGTAGATGATTCATAACTAGGTGAGCTCTTTTTATAAATACATAGAGTTAACCCCCCCGCCTCCCCCTTTTTTTTGTTGGATAAGTGCGATAATTTGTTGGTATCAGGATTAGAACCAAAGATCTTAAGATTTTTACTGAGTGTTGCACATTTCTCCCACCTAGTCGAGCTCACAATACCTCCTGGGCCTGAATTGTAACGATTACTGGACGTGGGGGCTAATGGCGTATAGGCCACCCCTACGATCCCGACGTAATCCAATAAATGCCTTGGAGTTATTATTATATGACACTTAATGTCTATACTCGGCAATCAATGTCTCCAACTCGGTAGTTATAGCCACGAAATACATAAGTTTCATTTCAAACATATGACAAGGTACATACATTTATACTGAGCCTATACTTTATCAAATTGCTTACTCTATAATGTGTTATAATAATTCTCACATTGGAGGGCATTCACAGGATAAGTCACTGGCTTAATCCGAGTGTTTACTTCTTTGTTGACAGCTTTTAGGCTTGGACTACCTTAAAGCCCAAATATCCTAAACACGTTGGAGGCCAAGCAACCCTTTTGTATCTTTTTGGATACATAAATGCGTGTGTATGTATGTGTATGTGTGTTTGTGTGTGAATTTATCATTTATAAGTAACCAGTTTGTTTCAATAAAGTTAAACAAAATAATAATTATAATCGGAATAGTATTTTAATTAATTTACAGTTATCATCATTGATCTAATTTCTATAAGCAGCACCTACGAACTAACAGATCTTGCCCAGCGTAATACACATACCCCTTTTAGAAATTTTAAAGATGCATCCAAATAAAGGGTAATACTTGCGCCACTCTTATTTTACACTAAAATATGTGAATCTACATGATGCTACGCTTCATCGCTGCTTTGGACAAAAAATGTTCAACTAATGAGAGTATGTCACATTATAAAATACTCATATTTTGGTACAAAATAAGAGTAGACCTAGCATTGGCCTCCAAATAAATTGTTGAGAAGAGTGCTTCTTATCAAACAAAAACTAACATGTCTCTTGGCACTTATACTTGTGTTTGGCATGTAGTAACATACTCTCTCTGTTTCAATAACAAATAAACCTACTTTATGTGTTAGTTTGCAAAAAAAAAAAAAAAAAGAGTAATTTTTTTTGTAATTTATAAGACGGTGTAACATTTTTACATCTCAACCCACCAACACACGGTTGGTTGGATTGGGAAGACCAATCGTTCAGAAGATATCTGTCATAAGACACTCTTTCCTAATTTTTTTACCTAAAAAATGTCTTATTTTCTATTGTGGTTTGTCCCAAAAATATGGTCCAACCTTTTACTTTAATGTATGTTCGACTATTTATTTTCCTTGTTTTTCCACAAGAAAATAGTCCATTTTTTTCACTTGGTTTGGGTTTTAGTTTATCCCAACATAATTGTTCGATTCTTTTTGGGTTTGTCAAAACAAAATTAGCCCTACTTGGTTTGTTTTTTGAAAAATAGTCTCGTTAACTTATAAACTTCTATTACAAAACCATTGAAAAACTTGACATTTCAAATAAATGTATTAGCTTAGGATGTGGAGTGAGCTTATGTTTGGTATCTTCCATTCATATTTGGTGTATATTTATTTCATATTTATAATAACGTAGGGGCATTTATGGGATAAATCTCCAATGGATTGGGGGGGGGGGGATTTTATCTGTAATTGAGCACGGGTCAGATGCCTTGACAGAGCTCCGTTAAATTAACAAAATCTTCAGTTAGTAGTACAGTGCCAAAAACAAAGAAAACAAAATTGCCGAATAAGGAGGATAATGTAATAATTTTGAAGACAATTGAAGGAGGCAAAGGATTTACTTGTAATTTTATACTCCTCGTTCTTAAATAAATGTCTTACTTTATATTTACAAATTGAACTCGACCACAATTGGCCCCATCGTCCATCAACCTATGTGGTTTTCATCAATATACGGAGATTGGAGAGAAAATTGAACGACAAAAATCTCAACATGATTTCACCTATTATATTGATTATACGACATATTTACTTATTTGTATGTGATGAAAGTATTCAAGATACACCATCAAGTAAAGGGTACTAGACTACTAACTAGGCCTTAATGTTCATTGCAAAGAGACAAACAAATATTGATGCCATACCAAAAAAATAAACAAAAATAAAAAAAGACAACCAACATGGCATTGTTGTTTTAAGGTCTGATCGCCAAAATCTGCAGACAAGAAACCTCATTTGTTGGGAGTTGGGACCTGGATAGTGATCAAAAAACAACATAAAGAATTGAAGAAATATATAGTTGGATGGACCACTCTGTCCAATTTTTGTTTTCTTCTAGCTTGATTTGAACTCCAAGATAAGTTAACAGTTGCAACATTTATATGTGGTATGAGTTTGTGTTGGACCAGATTTCTCCTTGGTATAACTTATAAGTCATATCTACGACCAACTGCGACAACATGTGCAATGGCTTACACAATAAGGTTTTTACTTCCTGATCCACTTTAGAAGGGCTTTCGTTTAACGCTTTGTTGAGCATTAAAGTACTTAATTATGGAAATAGTAACCACGCTCACAGAAAGAAGAAACTTCTTTTTGACTTCGGCACTGGGACTTCACAAATTGGAATTGTGGATAAACAAATTCATCGAGAACTGGTGGTGATGATGGAGAAAGAAATGGAAGCAGAGCAGACAGGAGGACTGAGAAATATGAAATAAAAAAAAAGAAGAGAAAATTAAAAAGAGAGAGGTACGAGTCATGTAGAAGATAAGTATTCTATGTCTAGCATTTTGAAAAAAAAAAAAAAAAAAGGTCTCACCAGTCACCTCCAAAATCTTTGCTTAGGGCTTGAAAACATTTTCACATTGCCCAAATATCTCTAACCAGATGATCTGTCTAGATGTTTCATTCGGAGATTAATTATGATTTCGAAATGAAACTCTCTTTCTTCCTTTGCTTTTAAAAAATAAGACATGTCACCCGACCCCACACAAGAAGAGTGTTGTAGACACCCTAATTTCATACATTTGGTATGAGACATGACATGTGATATCAAGAACTCTTAAAACTTAACAAATGTCAAGTTACAGGGTTTGAAAATGCAAAAAGAAAAACAAAATGCGTAAAACAGTGAAATGCAGGGACCAAAGTGTCAAAAAGCAGGCTAAAAATGGAACCAGGCACCACCACCATGCAAACATGGCGCGGCGCCCAGATCCTATGGGGTCGGTGCCCAGGGCCTAATAGTGCACTTCCATTTTGATATGTTGTACAAGCTCTCAAGCGCGCGGTACAAGCTAACGAAGCACAGAGAAGAAAATTTAAAGACAACGAGGTCCCTTCCTCAGCTTATAAATAGAGAGCTAGGGCTTCAGAATCGAGGACCGAGAAATCATTCTCACTCATAGCGCACACAGTTCACACACAGTGTTGAGTTTACACAGTGAGAGCGATCGTGAGAAAGAGAGAGTAGTACCCCTCCTCCTATAAGCCTCGAAGCTCTGTCAAATCTCCTCCAAACACGATTCCAACCGGTCAAAGTGAACCTTAGCCTTCCAGCTAGGATTCCAATCTATTTCCCCGATCCAAAAATACTAAAAAGAGCAGTTGCTCTACCCGAATCCAGAGGCCAAATCCGCAAGAAGCAGCGCTTGCTCGCCGATTCCGCCATCGCAAGCAAACAACAAAAAACCCAAACAGCTTGCTTCGCCTGCTTTTACGGTGCCTGAAGCGATTACTCGCCTCGAATCACAACAACAGCAAAAGACTCTCTCTCCCGGAAGGACAGAGTGAGCACACCCTACGCTCTTAAAGGTAAGCCTGTAAGAGGTTTTTGTATATAAAAAATGGGGGGAATTTCAAGTGGGTACAATTTTGAAAACATGTTTTCATCTAGAACCATTAATTTTTTAGACATTTCATGTAACTACAAATTGTTTGTCAAATGACAAAAATGCCATTAATGAAAACTCTGATGCCAAAAAATCAATCTGATGCCAGGCATCAGAAATCAACCTGATGCCAAAATAAATCTGATGCCAGGCATCAGAAATTAACCTGATGCCAAAATTAATCTGATGCCAGGCATCAGAAATCAACCTGATGCCAAAATCAGAAATCAACCTGATGCCAAAATCAATCAAAGCTATAGTGATCGATCTTCATCTCCCATCTTTCTCTCTCTCTTCTGTCTAATTTTCACAACCACCGGCCACCTTCAAACCCGACACCATGTCCATCTCCTTCGTTCAATCAAAGCCCCAACAGCCGGACCCTCCTTCTTCTCCGACGAATCAACCCCTTCATCCCCGCATCCAGCCACCGTCACCACCGAATCCCCTCCGTTCAAACCCAGCCACCATTTCATCTTCCCCAAACCCAGCCGCCATCTCCCTCATCTTCAAATCTGTCCTCCCCGATCTCCAGTCTCGATTCCAGCCTCCTTCTCCACGGGCCACCTCCAAACCCAACACCATCTCCATCTCCTTCGTTCAATCAAAGCCCCAACAGCCGGACCCTCCTTCTTCTCCGGCGAATCAACCCCTTCATCCCCGCATCCAGGCTTACACGTATCCCTGCCCATCCGGCTGTTAGTTTGATTATTAACTGTCGAGGAAGAAACAATGTCATATGATGACGTAGAGATTGAAGAATGGAGTGGAACGATGAACTACATGCTTACACCTATCCCTGCCCATGCGGAGGCCTGTTTCAAATTAAGGTGTAAGGAGCCAGTACAGAACTCAAAGTTGGATACGACTTTCAGCCATATTCATATGGCTTGTTTTGATGTTAGGTGGAATGAATGATGCTGAACAATTTTAAAAAAGTCATAATCAAAGTATTTGAAGCTAAGATATTATATCAGAGTTCAAAGAAGAATATTGAACCTACAAAACAACAGCCGGTAGCCTTCGATTTGTAAATCTCGCTGGGAAGATTGAATGGTGTTAATTGGGGGCAGTGATGTATTTTTACCCCAAAAATGTATCTAAAAGATATCTCTAAAAAATAACTGGATTGATTTGAAAACATGTTTTAAAAAATGTACCGGCTTGTAATTATTCCTAAAAAATGCTATTTTCAACCGGCCCAATGTAAAAAAATATAAGCAGTTATGCTGCCCGGATTTCTATAGAAAATAGAACTAAAAAGAGCCATTATTATGGCCAAATATTTTTAAATGTATTTATAATTACTAGAAGGAGGCAGCTGTAAGTCTGTAAATAATGTAAATACAAATATATCTGCTTTAATGCTCTATTTAATTTGCTAAATAAATATAATAAAAGCATATTTTAGTTAAAAACTATTTTTGAAACCGAAAGGGCGAGTTGGGTGCCTAACACCTTCCCAACTCGTAACTTAGCCCCCGAACCCCTTTTTACAAACTATGGTTTATTTTTATTTTTTTCTTTATTTCTCCTTAAAATAAAAATGGCGACTCAGCTATAACATTTTGAATCACGGTGAGGCCCGCAACATCCTTTTCTTGCACTTTTTTTCATTTTCTCCTAATTAAGGGACGATGTGAATGAAAAGGGTGATGTATTTTATGTATCATGTTTTCTCCTAAATAAGGGAGGATGAGATACGGAGAAACCCAAAGCACTCATAGCGATCCAAAATAAACCTAAGGTCACAGTGAGGCTCGCAACATATTTTTTTGCACTTTTTCATCTTCCCCTAAACAAGGGAGGATGAGAATGAAAAGGATAATACATTTTATGTATCTTGTTTTCCCATAAACAAGGGAGGATGGGATACAGAGAAATTCAATGCATTCATAGTGACCTAGGACGATTTTCAAGTCTACAGTGAGGGAGGGCGTGTTCCCACGCGCCATCACAACATCTTTTTTTTTTTTTTGCACTTTTTCGTTTTTCCCTAAACAAGGGACGATGAGAATGAAAAGGATGATGTGTTTTCTATATCTTGTTTTTCCCTAAACAAGGGAAGATGAGATACGGAGAAATCCAAAGCTCTCATAATGGACTAAAGCATACTCGTTGACCAATGCGTATTCAACGCGCTTCTTGACAACATTCTTTCTGCACTTTTTATTTCGTCTTCCCCTAAACAATGGAGGATGGAATGGAAAGTGTGGTGTCCTTCCTTATGACGCGCTCCCCTAAAAAAGGGGCGCGCGGGGTCTGGGAGTACTCCAGGCACCCCCAGTAGCGACTTTGCTAGGGACGTCGTTTTTATTTTAAAGAAAATAAAAATATAGGGTTAGACTTAGTTTTCACAAAAAAAAAAAAATCAGTTTTCTTTAGTTTCTGTCTAAAATATGCTCATTATATTTCTTTAGCATTTTAAATATTGTGTTCTTATATATCTGTGTATATATTTGTAGATATGATGATCCATCTTGCAGCAGTTTCATTCCAGTTACCATTACAAGTATATTTTCAAAAAAAACAAAACAAAAAAAAGAAGAAGAATAAAATAGATTTCCCGGCAGCATAACAAAAGGACTGGTGCTTTATTTATTATTGATTTATTCCTGCTTTTAATTTTTATTTCTGCGTGCTTTATTTTCATCGCACAAAATATGTACATATTCTTTCATTCTGTCATTTTATTTTGGGGACTAGGACAAATATATAATTAATAGGAATAGATAGATTCCTCACTTTTCTTTCTATTTAATGATCTGAATGGTTGCTTGCTTGCGCTCAAACGAAAAAAGCCAAGAAAATCCACAAAGAACAGTATGACAGGCCATATCTACTATATTTACTGCTTTATATCTGAAAAATTTTTTTTACTACTTTCTAGATGCCGCACACACACGCACGCACGTAGAAATATTCCGAATTACTATCCAACATCATGGCCAGCCTACCCCCTGCATCAACCAACGTTAAATTGCATATAGTTTCTCAGGACACTTCATGAACCGATGAGTTTCTATATCCCTAAGTTATTGACCAGTCCCTGTGCCAAAAAAAAAACAAAAACAAAAACAAAGAAGCAGAAAAAAAAGGCAAAAAAAAAAAAGATGAATAAATATGCACAGGGGCTGACAATGATTTTCTGATATTCGACCTAGACCATTTTGAATGGTGGATCCTGGAAAGAGTATAGACCTTTCGCCTGAGATCAGTCCGATCTTGGGGAGTCGAAAGGCAGGTGGAATACGAGGGTCCTATACTCTGGAGAAAGAATCCACTATTCCAAGAATAGTCCTGAGACCATCAAAACAAAGCGGGTGTTTTTCCGATCATTTTAGGGAAAATGAATAATAATAATAAAAATACTAATAAAGGCACACTGTACTCCAAACTCAGAAAGCCTTCAGCCAACCCTTTCTGATGCCTTTGAACCCTTTTCCTCAGAAATCTGGTCCAAATTTGGAAAGACATAGATAGTACTGGTCGGTTGATAAGGGATACAGGCGTAGAAATCAGAACGTCCTGCTAGTACGCATTTCCATAACCTGTTGTCAATAGAAGTCATAAATCGCTTTACCTTATCCTTCCAAACTTCGAAATGACTTTCATCCAATATTGGGACGTGGTTCGCATTTGATGTAGGTAGCATGTAGTGTGTTTGTGCCATTTGATCGTGATTCTCAAGAGTTTAATCTTGGAAAAACTAGTTTTCGAAGAGTTAAACTCTAATACCAATTGTTAGTCCCAAATGGCACAATAATAAGCTAGAATGAGGGGGGGGGTTGAATAGCTTATCAGACACTTCAAACTTTTTGTATAAATTCCTAAAACAAGAACTTGCAATCTATTGAAAAGATTGAAGTAGCAGAAGTCTTGTAAGGAAGACAGTTCAAGTCCGTCGGTGAAGCACTACTGGTAGACTTTGCTGAATACTCAAGTCTGTAGTTTGAAGCGATAAGTAAAGGGATATGAAACAATAAATCAGTAAACAATAGTAATGAAAGAACACAAGTATTTTGAGACGGTTCACACTATAAAGAGTGCTACGTCCACCACCAAGGCAGTCAACCTTGGATTTAAATGTGCACTATGTTTTCCACTAGTTCTATTACAAAGAATTCCAATGGATCGTGTACAAAATATTTGACTTGTGTTTGGGGGTTGGGAATTGAATATCTAGACAAACAGAATATTCAATGGTGCAGAAGAATAGAATAAGGAACAACAATAAGAAGCAAAAGATAAAGTGTTGATGCATATCTTCTTTGTTGTTTTTGAGGACTTCGTTGATCAGTTTAATATCTCTTGAGCACACTGAGTATATAAGACTTTATGTTGTTGGAGAGATTCAGAGCATTGTTTTCTTCAGTCCTTAATGGCAGAATTTATAGCTTGGGCATTCTTGAGACCGTTTGGAGAAGACGATGAGTAACAGCTCTATTAGGTTGAATGCTTTAAATGCATGGAGCTGACTTTGTAGATTTCGTCTTTCACTGATACTGAGCAGGGAATGGTAAAGAGTTGTTGCAAGAACTGACAGGTGAGCAATCAGAGTTACAGACCTGCAATAGTTGGTACAGATTGTAAGTGTCAGTCTGTTTACCTGCTCTGTCACTATTTAGGAGGCGAAAGTCTTCATGCTTTTCGGAAAGCTGGACAGGCGTGTCTGAGAAGTCAAGAGTTGATAGAAGATTTGTTTAATTCAAATTCAAACTTATAAAGGTCGAATTTAATTAATCCACTAAAAGCTTGATGATAGGACACGTCATGCTTGAGTAGGTGCAGACAAGGTCTGCCGCTGGATGCTGTATGAAGTCTTCCGGTGAAGCCTTCAGCTGAAGTCTTCCGCTGAACCTGTGAAGCCTATAAAAACTATTCTAACGCAAAGTTCTATACACATTTTCCACACTAATTGATACGCAACCCAATTAGCCACTAAGCATAGAACCTAATGTAATGAATGAACAGAAGTAAATCAGGATACAAATGAGAAATAACAAAGACAATACTACCTCCGAGAACAAAAGAGATCTTTAATCGTGCACCCAAAGGGAAAAAGAAACCTGTGGTGAGTTTGCAGCCAGGTGGAAAAGAAAAATAGCTCGGACATTGGACAGGCCTGACCCAGCTGAATCAGCCAGAATGTTCATAAAAAATCTCAAACCCATTTACCTAGAGCATATGCGGTATCTCCCCTATAGTAATTTCAATGAAATAGTGGAGATAAGGATTCTTATTGACGAAGATATACGAACGGGACATTTAAAAGTCGATACACTTCCAAACTCATCTTACTCCTCTAGAGCAGAAGAAGCGTCTACAGTAGAAAGCAATATTATGGAGAAAGAAGGTGATATCAGTCGCAACACAAAAGGAAAATATCAACGAAATGAAAGAAAATTGGATGAACTCTATGGGCCAACGTCAACAATCTTTCAAAGACTGGTAGCCCAAGGAATCCTGAAACAATTGCAAGTGTACGAACCCCCAGACCCATTGCCTGCCAAATGGGATCATTCTCAATATTATGAATACCACCAAAGCAACGGCCATCCCACTAACAACTGTTGGACCCTTCAACGTGCCATTCAGAGACTCATCGATAATAAAATCATTGAGAAGCCGCACCCATGATTGATAAAAAGTGATCAAGCATCGCCCAGGGAACAACATTAAGAAAGAACTTGGATAGAACGGAATGTCCATACAAGATATTGTTGGTCACTTAGGGATGGACGAGGGAAGCCTTTGAAACTCATAGAGCCCTAAAATACCCTTTTGTGTATACCTCTGGAAATCCCTTTTGCCTTTGAACCTCCTCTTATCGAATAAAATCTTCAAAAAACAACTATTTCAAAATCAGCGTCAGATTTTCCATATATATCTTTTCCTTTTAGCGGTCACTTATTTCCGAGTATCCTTGGAAAGGTTTTCTTCTAAAGATGATAAGTTGACTCCCTTAAAAACACTCAAATCTACACGAGTTGACAATGAGTCACCCAGAAGATATGGACCCGCAAACTTTTAAGAACACATGAAATCTAAAGCAAGCAAATTGTCTTGACCGGAATCACCTTCGACCCATTGCGGCAGAGCTATTAGTGGCATACCGGGGCTTCCTACCATAAACATCAAAACCTATTTGAAAGTCTGAAACCCTTTTTTTAGTCCACCTTATGCCGAAACTCCTTACTGAAACTAAGACCTTCCAAATATCCTCAGCCAAACAACTACCCGCATGATTTAGCTTCCCAAAAACTGGCGTTGTATCACCTTTTTATCCATCAAGAATGATTATCCCTTTTATCCCAAAAAGAGAGATGACACTCCTCAACTGCTATGATGATGCTCCGGAAAAAAAAATCTCTCTGGAGCAAGTCCATTCATTTGTCCATCTCTCCCTTTTTCCAAACTAGTTTGGGGCTTCTCAGGAAAAATCAACACATACGCTTTTTTAGACATGGATCAAAGGAAACCCACTACTACCCAAAGCCAAAACCATACCAAAAACCAAAACCATACCCAAAGTCAAAGCCAAAAGGCCTACCATATTCAAGACCAAAAGCCAATTATCCATCTAGAACCCACAGCCTGAAAAGCCAGCCAACGATCAAATTACTTATCACTTTTTCCGTGAAGAGACCTTCTAACCTCAAAACCAATCCATCTCCAAAAGTTTAACAGGACACCTTGAACCAGTCGCATTCAACAGCTCTGCTTCAATCGGTCATAACATGATCTGAGTCGAAGATGGGCTCCTTGCTAAAACACACAAAAACATCAAAAGATAATTACCAAGTAGGGTCCATAACCCACCAAACCTGGTGATACTCGGCAATAAAGTGAACTCTAAATCCTAACTCTCTTTCTTGTTCATTAGAGTCATCCTCATATCATGTGCCTTTGATTTCTCTCTTAAAGAAAAAATAAAAAAGAAAGAGAAAAAAAAAAGAAAAGAGAAAAGTCCACCTATGGGCTTTCCCTCCATTCACTTCTGGGGTTATTCTCCATTCATGAAAACGTATTAATTGAGTTATACTAGGGGTTTTTCTATCCTATCTTGAAAATTTTGTTGATTGAGTCACCCAGGGGCTTTTTCTGCCAAACTCATGAGTCTTGTCCCTGTAATCTCCTATCCCATGTTCCCTGAGCCTTGAATTGGTTGTCATAACGGGAGATGCTTTGGCTTAGAAATCTTTGAAAAATCCAAGTCCCGCTACAAGCAAAGGAAAGTTATTCTTGGACTTAAAGATAAAGCATTTTGGAAACACATATCGACTGAAAAAGTTCTACTTCAGCCCTATGAAGTAAAAGACTTCTTAGGGTTGGATGGTAGGATCACTTATTATGCCTAATCCTCACCTAAAGCCAAGGTTATCACACGTAACGTATTGCAGAGTTGGTACACTACTATAGGGTCCCCCATGATTTCTGCAAGCTAAGTGGATCTATTCCGGATACACTTCACCCCTACCTTCCTTTTGATGTCGGATTGGTTGTCTACCGGTCTGTCCAGAATACCAAAGGTTCGAAACTTCACTTATAGGGTTGGACTATTTGTTTCGCTTAGGCATCACGACAGTTTCCCTATATTTTATCAGATCTTGCTATTTGACCGCCGTGTTATCTCGTCCCATGGGCCCGATTTCTAAAAACCCTCCTTACTTTCTTTATCAAAAATCATAATATTTTATCAAAAGAAAAGAAAAAAAAAATAGAAGCCCTCCATCAAATTTCTTCACTAAGAAACCCCACCAGATACGAAAAGCCAAACAAACTTCTCTCTGTCACACCTCTTATGATTATGGCAAAATCTTCAAGTGAACCCCAATGGGGCTACAACCTCAGCCATTTCACTCACCAGCCAAGAAGTACAATGTGTTTAATAAAATTCTGCTTAAAAAGTTAATCATGTGCAGGTTCTATTACCTAGTGTTTGCATATGGATTAAATTGCGAAAGTGATGGAGTAAGTATTTTAGCATTATTGCTTCGCACCACTATATCTAATCTCAGAAGCATTTCCTGCACTCTACTGATCTTATCATCATCCCTAAAACATCGATATCATAAATTCAATTTTAAAAAAATAAAAATATAACAAAGAGAGGTAGAGTTTTTTTTTTATTATTATTTTTTCCCCATATGCATGTTATCTTAGCTTGCATCTTGTCATTACAACATCTTATTTTGTCAAGTATTTGCCGCATCATCCCCCCATGCAACATGCATATCTTCTACCTACACGCTCCAAAGATTGTGGACACCAATCTCAGTCAAAGCTTGTTGAAGTTGAACAAAAGCATCGCCATCACCCTGCAGTTCAAACATACTAGTTCTCGCCTAAGGCAAGTCAAAATATTGCTAGCAACTCCGTCATCCCACATGGGTCCTACATCCGTCCAACATCTCGTCAAGGACCTTTTCTCAAAGATCCACAGTAGCATCATCAAAACTCACCGACGATGGCACATAAATCAAACCTGCCGAAAATGGCACATCATCAAAAGTATCGCCGACAATGGCGCATAAATCAAACTTGCCGAAGATGGCATATCATCAAAAGTCTCACCAACGATGGCGCATAAATCAATCATGCCGAAGATGGCATATCATCAAAAGTCTCGCTGACGATGGCACATAAATCAATCATGCCAAAGATGGCATATCATCAAAAGTCTCGCCGATGATGGCGCATAAATCAATCATGCCGAAGAGGGCACAACATCAAATATCGCCGATGATGGCGCACAAAGCAGCATGTCGACGATGGCACATAAACCAAGCATGCCGAAGAGGGCATATCGCCGACAAGGGCGTACAAAGCAGCATGCTGATGATGGCATATCGCCGACGAGGGCGTACAAAGCAACATGCCAACGATGGCATATCACCTACGATGGCGTACAAAGCAGCATGCCGATGATGACATATCGCCAACGAGGGCGTACAAAGCAGCACGCCGATGATGGCATATCGCCAACGAGGGCATACAAAGCAGCATGCCGATGATGGCATATTGCCGACGATGGCACATAAACCAAGCATGCCGAAGAGGGCATATCGCCGACGAGGGCGTAGAAAGCAGCATGCCGATGATGGCATATCACCGACGATGATACATAAACCAAGCATGCCGAAGAGGGCATATTGCCGACGAGGGCGTACAAAGCAGCATGCCGATGATGCATAAACCAACCATGTCGAAGAGGGCATATTGCCGACGAGGGCGTACAAAGCAGCATGCCAACGATGGCATATAGCCGACGATGTCGTACAAAGCTGCATGCCGATGATGACATATCGCCGATGATGGCAAACAAAGCAGCATGCCAACAATGGCATATCGCCGACGAGGGCGTACAAAGCAGCATGCTGATGATGGCATATCGCCGACAAGGCGTACAAAGCAGTATGCCGATGATGGTATATCGCCGACAAGGGTGTATAAGACAGCATGCCGAAGAAGGCATATCGCCGACGATGGCGCACCATCTATCCCACCAGTTTGAGTTGGATCATCTCCTCAAGGGGTGCATACCCCCGGACATGGAATGATCAGGGTCCCATCCATCCCACTTAGTACTAGCTGTTGTTTCTTTGCATCGGGCTGAACTACGTTTGGTCTGATTCCTTTTATTAAGGGGTACGTAGGCAGCCTACTTTGGTAGGTCCGACCATCAGAGCACTTAATTTACATATCTGCTTAAAAACTACGATAACATGCTATAACTGACTAAATATGTCTAGGATATGCAAGATTTGACATGTATTATAAACTGTTGCATTATAACTGCTACCTGTTGCATCACTCCCCATTATAATTTCCACGAAATTAGGAAGTCTATTTTTTATCAACGATGTTTGTTTACTCAGTAAGCTGCGGATTGCCCGTAAACTCCATCGTTGAGGGCTTTGTAGACACCCCAATTTCGTACCCCTGGTATGTGACATGACATCCAATATCAAGACCAGTTAAAACTTAACAAATGTCAAGTTACAGGGTTTGAAAATGCAAAAGGAAAAGCAGGATGCGTAAAACAGTAAAATGCAGAGGCCAAAGTGTCAAAAGGCAAGCTAAAAATAGAACCAGGCTCCACCACCATGCAAACATGGCGCGACGCCCAGATCCTATGGGGTCGGCGCCCAGGGCCTAATAGTGCACTTCTGTTTTGACATTTTGTAGAAGCTCTAAAACGTGCGGTACAAGCTGATGAAGCACAGAGAACAAAATTTGAAGACAACGAGGTCCCTTCTTCAACTTATAAATAGAGGGTTGCGGCTTCAGAATTGAGGACCGAGAAATCACTCTCACTCATTGCGCACACAGTTCACACACAACGTTGAGTTTACGCAGTGAGAGCGATCGTGAGAAAGAGAGGGTACCCCTCCTCCTATAAGCCTCGAAGCTCTGTCAAATATCCTCCAAACACGAATCCAACTGGTCAAAGTGAACCTTAGCCTTCCAGCTAGGATTCCACCCTATTTCCCCGGTCCAAAAATCCTAAAAAGAGCAGGTTCTCTACCCAAATCCTGAGGCCAAATCCGCTAGAAGCAAGCAGTTACTCTGCCCGATTTCCGCCAGCAGCTAGCAAACAACAGCAAAAACGCAAGCAGTTGCACTGCCCGTTTTACGATGCCAGAAAGCAACTTTCGGAAGCAGTTACTCTGCCCAAATCACAACAACAGCAAAAGACTCCCCCTCTCGGAAGGACAGATGGAGCACACCCTACGCTCTTAAATGTATGCTTTTAAGAGGGTTTTTTTATATTAAAAAAAAACTATTTTCATCCGGCCCAATGTAAAAAATATAAGCTGTTATGCTGCCCGGATTTCTATAGAAAATAGCACTAAAAATAGCCATTATTATGGCCAAATATTTTTAAATGTATTTGTAATTACTAGACGGAGGCAGCTGCAAGTCTGTAAATATTGTAGATACAGATATATCTACTTTAATTTTTTATTTCATTTGCTGAATAAATATAATAAAAACATATTTTAGCCAAAAACTATTTTTGAGACCGAAAGTGCGAGTTGGGTGC
Source organism: Codonopsis lanceolata (assembly GCA_013146195.2). NCBI lineage: Eukaryota > Viridiplantae > Streptophyta > Magnoliopsida > Asterales > Campanulaceae > Codonopsis > Codonopsis lanceolata. The sequence goes on along the minus strand of CM028378.1, from coordinate 150,742,674 downwards.
CTAACACATTCCTAACTTGTAACTTAGCCCCCAAACCCCTTTTTACGAACTCTGGTTTATTTTTGGTTTTTCTTTATTTCACCTTAAAATGAAGATGACGACTCTGTTACAGCATTTTGGATCACGGTGAGGCCTGCAACATCCTTTTCTTGCACTTTTTCGTTTTCCCCTAAACAAGGGAAGATGGGAATGAAAAGGGTGATGCATTTTCTGTATCCTGTTTTCCCCTAAACAAGGGAGGATGAGATACGGAGAAACCCAAAGCACTCATAGCGATCCAAAATAAACCTAAGGTCACAGTGAGGCTCGCAACATCCTTTTTTTTTTTGCACTTTTCCGTCTTCCCCTAAACAAGGGACGATGGGAATGAAAAGGGTGATGCATTTTCTGTATTTTATTTTCCCCTAAATAAGGGAGGATGAGATACAGAGAAATCCAATGCACTCATAGTGACCTAGGACGATTTTCAAGTCCACAGTGAGGCAGGGCGTGTTCCCACTCGCCTTCGCAACATCCTTTTTTTGGACTTTTTCATTTTTCCCTAAACAAGGGACGATGGGAATGAAAAGGATGATGCATTTTATGTATATTGTTTTCCCCTAAACAAGGGAGGATGAGATACGGAGAAATCCAAAGCTCTCATAATGGACTAAAGCACACTCGGTGACCGAGGTGTATTAAATGCGCTTCTTGACAACACTCTTTCTGTACTTTTAATTTCGTCTTCCCCTAAATAAGGAAGGATGAAATGGAAAGTATGATGTCCTTCCGCATGCCGCGCTTCCCTAAAAAAGGGACGCGCGGGATCTGGGAGCACTCCAGGGCACCCACAAGTGCATTGCCTACAACTTAAGTAACAAGTATTAGCACATAGTCTGGTCTCACTGATATTGCTTTTTGTCATGTATCCTCCCTAAATTTTTATTAATCATTGAATTATTCAACAACACTATCCAATGACTGCAAAGTTGTGCATTCACATGTTACTGATCAAATTGCCAGGTGGGGAATCCACACACTAGTTTCTTCTTATAACCTAAAACTCAATAGGTCGCTAGGTGCAACACCATTTGTGCATGAAAAGCCAAAACAAAAAAGAACTTAATTTTTATCTTTTCGGTTCATGAAAACACAGTAGGAACTATTTATTGATGAGCTTTTAATTGTTCACATTTTACCATTTTCATATACAAATAAAAAGATGAACATTAACTAGATATTTTCTTTCTAAAAATAAAATTTTAATGTGGGACATGAATACAATAAATAATATATTTGTTGGTGTGTAATCATAAATATTTTTATAGGGTAAGCATTTTTTAACGTCCGTGTATATGACTAAAAATTACATTCAACATTAGAAGGAAAAAGAAGAAGAAGAAGAAGAAGCTAAACAGGGAAAGCTACACTTATCGTTAAAAAAATACATATTTATTTTTTGTTTTAAATATGATTGAGAAAATAAATATTAATTTAATTTTATCCCATATTGAATTTTTTTTAAAGAATAGATCGAGGTGATAAATTGTTTTCCTAAGAGTAGTTAACTTGGTAATTTAGTAAATGAAGGTAAATTTGTATGAGATCACATATTTTTAGTTTATTTAATAAATAATCTGTTAAGAACTGAAATTGAGAGAGTTTGAGAGAGAGAATAATTTGAGGGGTTTCTCAAATTGAGAGAGTTTGAGAGAGAGAATAATTTGGGGGGTTTTCTCATCTTATTTAGTGTATTATTGTAAACCTATATTTATACAAACTGAAATAACAGAACGATAAGCTTTCTCTATGACACCCTGCCTCCTCAAATTAATAACACAACAACCATTTGCCTTGTTCTGCATTCACATGTGTTGCATGTTGTATTCTCAACACCCCCCCTCAAGGTAGGGGTGGTGAAGATATTCAAAACTCCCAGCTTGGACAACAGATGGTGGAGTTGTGAAGAAGAGACAACCTTGGTAGTAAATCAGCTAGTTGGTCTTTGGTGGAGATATAGGTTGTAGAGAGAAGACCATCATCAATCTTCTGGCGAATTATATGGCAGTCAATTTCAATATGCTTCATTCATTTGTGATACACTGGATTGACAGCAATATGCATAGCTGTTTTGTTTTCACGGAACTGAGAAATGGGAGTTGGAGAGGGAAACTTGAAATCATTCATTAAACCATGAAGCCAAGTGAGTTCACAAGAGGTGGCAGCCATGGCTCTATATTCAGCCTCTGCAGAAGACTTAGAGACAATTGGCTGCTTCTTCCTCTTCCATGAAATTAAGGATGATCCCAAAAACACACAGAAACCTGTCACAGATCTTCTGGACATTGGACATGTGGCCCAATCAGAATCACAATAGGCATACATAATAGGATTATTGGATGCTGGAAAAAAACAAACACTGGCCTGGTGAGCTTTTGAGAAATCAAACCAACTTCAAGGCTGCACCCAAATGTGGATTCCTAGGCTGAGCAAGAAATTGGCTTAACACATGAACAACATAGGAGATGCCTGGCCTGGTAATGGTAAGGTAGATAAGCCTCTCCACAAGTCTTTTATATCTGACTGGATTAGCCAATAGAGTGCCATGATCTGTAGATAGGCCATGATGCTAAGAAATTGGAACAGCTGAATGCTTAGCATTAGTCAGACCTGTCTCATTTATAATTCCCAGAGTGTACTTAATTTTTTTGGTTAAGGCAGATCCCCTTAGAATTTCTGGCTATTTGAAATATCTCAAAGGCCCAAGATCGTTAATAGTAAAAATAGAATGAAGTTATACCTTGAGAGCCTCTATAGCAGCAGGTGAAGAGCCAGTAATTACCATGTCATCTACATAGACTAATAAGGCAGTGAATGAAGAGGCATTGTTCTGAATAAAGAAAGTATGATCATGAGCAGATTTAGTGAACCTCAAAGACCTAAGAGCATAAGACAACTTGTGAAACCACTGCCTTGGGGCCTGTTTGAGGCCATATAAAGAATTGACTAGCCTGCAGACTAAGGAAGGATTGGTGGTGATGGTAAGAGGACAATAGCCTGGTGGAAGTTTCATAAACACCTCTTCATTGAGTGTACCATGCAAGAAGGCATTGGATACATCCATTTTATGGAGAGGCCAACCTTTCATACTTGCAGTAGCCAATAAAACCCTCACATTTGGCATCATTTCCATAGTGGCGAAGGTATCAAAATAGTCAAGACCCTCTGTTTGCCACCAGTCTTGCTTTATGCTTGTCAATTGATCCATCCTGATTATACTTAACCTTGAATATCCATTTGCACCCAACTGTCTTCTTACCATGGGTAAATCCTGTAGAATCCAAGTGTTATTTCTTTCCAATACCTTTAATTCCAATGCCATAGCCTTACAACAATGGGGATATTTAGCAGCCTGGATATAGGTATGAGGTTCATATGACTGATCAATTAATATTAGCTATGTATGCCTGATAAGATGGTGATAGATGAGTGTACGAAACATAGTTAGCAATGTTATTAGGAAGGCCTGTGCAATCTCTATATTTCAATGGAATGGTCCTGGCAGCATCGGGCAGAGGCACATCAAGAGGCCATTAGAAGAACGAACCATGATATGAACGCTCGAGATGAAGAATCATTCACAACATGAGGTGATGAATGAGAAAAAGGAATATGAGAATGCCGTGAATCTGAATCAAACTCAAAATCAATAGGAGAGTCCAAAAGAGGACAAGACACAAGAGGAAACAAGGAGGCATCACTCTGCTCACTGGAAATGACAGAGGGAATGTGAGTGAAAGGAAAATGATCTTCATGAAAGATCACATCTCTACTGTGAAAGACTTTTTTGGTGTGTACGTTGTATAGTTTGTAGGCCTTTTTACCATAAAAGTATCCTAGGAAGACACACTTAATGGCCCTGGGATTGAACGTGTCTCTATTTTGACTAAGAGAAGAGGTAAAACATAAACATCCAAACACTTTTATGTGAGAGTAGGATGGTTTATGTCCAAGCAGAATTTCATAAGGAGTTTTAAACGTAAGAACTGAACTGGGAAGTCTGTTTAACAAATAGGTGGTAGTGAGAAGACACTCTCCCCAAAAATGGATTGGAAGGTTAGCTTGAAAACTTAGGGCTCTAGAAAGTTCCAACAGATTTCTATGTTTTTTTCCATCCTCTTATTCTGCTGAGGAGTACCAACACAAGAAGATTTATGTAGAATGCCACAAGAATCCAAAAGATTTGTGATAGAACTGTTGAAAAATTATGTACCATTATCATCTGACCTAATCTCTTTCACAGTGGAATTATACTGAGTTTGAACCATTTTAAGAAAGTTAGAAAGGTATGTAACAACCTGAGACTTGGACTATAGCAAAAAAGTCCAAGTGTGGTTCTAGAATTATCTTCAACTATGGTTAAGAAAGAATCATAACCATTATAGGTGACATGTCTAAAAGGTCCCCATACATCACAATGAAGGAAAGCAAAATGAGTTTGAGCATGAGAAGTACTGGGAGGAAAATGGTGTCTAGTTTGTCTAGCAAAATGACATATATCACATGGTTTTACAGAATCACTGTTATCAATCTTACAAAGTTATAAATGTCTTAAGGAAGGTAAAGGAACATGACCTAACCTAAGATGCCAAAGTAAAACATCTTTATTCAAGTGTACACTAGCAGTATAACAAGTACAATAATTAACAGAATTACAGCAACAGACTTGAGCAGAATTATCCAAGTGAGGAACTTCAATTTTATACAGTCCTCTAATCAACCTTCCAATCCCCTTGACTCTCTTGAGTACTTGGTCCTGAAACAAGCATGTAGTAGAAGAAAAAATAAGATCCAGTTTATTATCGATTGTGAGTTTAGAACCAGATAATAAATTGAACCTAAAGGAGGGAACACAAAGAACATTATGAAGGATAATGTCTTTGGTCAGTTGAATAGTCCCTTGATGGGTAATTTGAGTTGTATTGGCGCCATTTGGTAGGTTAATGGACGTAGCAAGGGCAATGGGATTAAGAAGAGATTTAAAATCACATGCAATATGATGTGTAGCACCAGTATCTATTATCCATTCAGTAGTAGTGTTATTTTGGCTAGACAGACAAGTGGGAGTAGTAAAACTGGAGTAACTAGCAGGGTTACCTGCCAAATAGGACTCAGGACTGTCTTTAGCACTGTTGGTAGAAGAAAAAAGTTGAAGTAACTGCTGGAAATGGCCTGAAAATAACCCTGAGATGCCATGTATGTTTGAATCTCTAGTTTCAGTTGTTGAATAATCACAGGATGTGCATGCATATGTCTCACCACAAAATACATTCCCAACCAAATTGTTAGGAACAAGTTTGGACTTGTTTTTAGGCATCCTAGACAAGTCTGGCTTAGTCCCATACAACTTTTGCCATTCTAAGAATCCATTCTGGTAAAAACACCTGCCCTTGGTATAAGAGTCACCATGACAGAAGTCACGCCATAACTTTCCTCTGTGTATGACATTGGTGGTAGGTTTATTCCCGAAACCTCTATTTCCAAGCTTGTGTGTCATAGCCACTGAGATCTCATTAGACTTACTCAGCAGAGTAGTGGATAGATCTTGCATATTAACACCTGCAGAAGTGCCTGAACTAAACTTTCGTTTACATTCCTCTTGGACTAAGAGACTTTCTGCTTTGCTAAGCTTTGTAGGGGACTCATCATGACAATCTGACCTCTTATTGCAGTAAAAGAGTCATTAAGTCCCATGAGAAACTGAAATAGCCTCTGCTCATTTTCATACGCTTCACATTTCTGATTTCCATCACAAGTATATTTACACACAAATTTAGGGATACTAGTGAGACTAGTTAGTTCATCCCATAGACTTATAAACTTTGTGAAATAGGTCGACACAAAGAGATTCCCTTGAATACATTCAGTTAAGTTCTTCTTGACTTGAAAACTCTTAGGAGCATTGGTTTGAGAAAACCTGGCATTTAAATCATCCCAAACAACTCTAGCTGTGGTAAAGTAAACAATATATCTTGTGAAACAACATTGAGAAGCCAAGAAATAACCATGTGGTTACACCTCTCCCACTAATTAATGTATTTAGAAGTAGGAATAGGTTTGTTATTCTTGTCGTTAACCAAACCTAACTTGTTTTTAGCAGACAATAACTCTGGAAAATTTCCACTTATTGTAATTAATAGAATCACTCAATGGCTAGGTGACAAAGAATCATACCAGGATGATCATTAGGATGTAGGGGATGTGAAGGATGAATCTGTAGAACTGCATAATTGAGATCGTATTCATCAATAAGAGATTCATCTTCAGGTTGGAGATCTTCCTCCTCTTCACGAGTAGTATTCGCCATTGGAGCAGAGTTCAAGAGCGAAGACGATGGAATTGTTGAGAGAAAAAGGAAAAATAAATCGATGATTTCGATCAACCAAGAAACTCGCAAAGAAAAGTATAATCAACCAATTGAACCGGTCAAATAGACATACCATGTTAAGAACTGAAATTGAGAGAGTTAGAGAGAGAGATAGAGAATAATTTGGGGGGTTTTCTCACCTTATTTCGTCATTTTCATGTATTATCGTAAACCTATATTTATACAAACTGAAATAACATAACAATAAGCTTTCTCTATTAGTAAATAACACTCTGCTCCCTCAAACTACATTAATAACACGACAGCCCTTTGCCTTATTCTGCATTCACATTAGTGCATGTTGTATTCTCAACATAATCATAACAACACATAAGTCGTTTCCAGCAACAACAACATACAAATTATCAATCAATTAGCAATAAGCCAATCAACCACCAACATCAACCATCAGCCATAGATTATTAGCCATAAATCGCGAAAAACACGCCCTTACTCTCTTCGACATGCAAAGTAGGTTCTTTAGTGGTAGGGATCCCAACTTTTTATCTCAATTTTCTCTCATAATTTTAAGGAAGTAATACAAGAATTACAACTTAAGAACATGATTCCAACTTTCAGATAATTCAGCCAAATACTGTCAAATAAGATATATAAAGAGTCTGTTTTATCTAGGTGGAATTTCTAATTATCATATTAGGTTGAAAATATTGTTAGAGGCAAGGCTTAGTTATAAACTTCATACCGCAGACATGCGCTTCGGTAGTTTCGTATTTTGTTTCGGCCAAAACTTAGTGCACCCTTTCAGTCAATATTTTGGCTTGAATTGCTTCATACATGCTCTGAAATTCATGTTTTGGTACTGGACATAAGAAAATTTCAAAATTTAATATCATTAAATTCTAGTTGTTTGCATAAATAACGTAATGAAGACGTCATATTTCGATGTTACCGAGTCGAAATGGTAATACCGACCATTGGTTCTTATGTTGTTGATTTTTTATTTAGTCAAATTGTTGATTGATGAAATTTGTGGACTAGTTTTAATTGTTGTTGTTGATTATACTATGGTTGGGAGGCTTTTCATCTTTTTTGTTTCAAGCCATAAACACGTGGCCGACCCTAGTTAGTTTCGTGAAAAACGTACTATTCATAAAAAGAAAAAAATTGATGAAATTATTAACAATGAAATTGTATGATTGCCTAAAGAGTTATTTTAAGTCTATTACTTTTTTTGTAAATAATAGATAAAACAATCATTTTATTTCAATGTAAATTTGAACAATGCATATATGGCTTTTAAAATAATGTTAACAATTCTCGAAGCTGCTGCTTTGGCAGAAAGAAGTTTTTGATCAACAATGTTTCAACAAAAATTAAGTAGACTAACTTTATTATCGATTGAAAAAGAATTAGTAAATGTAATCACTTACAATAATTTAATAAATGATTTTACATCCTAAAAAACACGAAAGATACAATTTATATAAAAATGTAATAATTTTTTTTTTTTTTTAATTTTCATTAAAGATACAACTTTATAGTTTGCTATATGTATATACTAGTATCTGTGCCCGTACCATAGTCACGACATCAGTATAGGACCAGCTCAATGGATGCTCGGGATAATTATACATAACTATCTCGTTAACAAAAACAAATCTCATAACTGAGAGGTTGGTTACAACATAATTGGTTATGGAGGGGGTAATAATTCAAACAAACCCCATAACTGAGGGGTTCATATGTAACTCACATACTTATATATTGAACTGTACCGTCAATTGTGTTTGACACAATTCGATCAGGATCACCAATTATGTCTTGATATCTTTTATAAATTAGATTTTTTCAAGTAAGAAATTCGTGTGGTCCTCTTTAGATAATTTTCAACAACTTTTACACCCCCTAATTTTTTTCAAGAGTAGATCTTATGTAAGACTGTATTACGAATCTTAATTAATAAGATGGAGCACCATTATCTCATAACTCAACCTAGAAACACACGGTGAGTCGGGTAAGGATGATCCGTCTTACAAAAACTACATGTAAGACTGTCTTATCTAAGATTTTGTCATTTTTTAGTAATTAGAAAAAGGCATTTTATGCACAATATAATACACTTTCATGTATCTGCTCTAGAAATGATATATATGTGCATTCTGATACATAAAGTGTTTTTTCTAGCTACGCAAAATATAGGGTAAACTTCTGACCGATCCCTTTTTCAAAGTTTTTAACCCTAAAAGTCCACCGTTTCTTTTTTTTTTTGAACCGCAAAAGACCATTTTGCTAAATATTGTTCTGAAAATATCATTTTCTCCTTCAACAGCTTCAACAACATACTTTGAATTCGAAAATCTCCATTGTTGGGCAACGAAGGAGGATTTTTCTGAATTATTAACTACGAAACTTTAATGAAAAAGTGTTGGATTGAAGGATTTTCACAGTAGGGATGAAGACGAAGGAGGAGGAATAAGAAGGCTTACGACGAAGGAGAAGGAATAAGAAGACTGAGGACATGGTCTGTTCCATTACGATTTTGAACCGCGGTAGAATTAGACTAGACAATTAAACTATTTTGAATGGTGGTGCAAAAATATCTGATTAAATTGATGAATCGCGGTGGAAATAGACTAGACAACTAAACTATTAAACCGCGGTGCAAAAAATAATGCAATAAAATTGATGAAACGCAGTACAAACATTGATGAATCGCAGTACAATTAGACTGCACAATTAATCTATTGAACCATGGTGCAAAAATTAATGCAATAAAATTGATAAATCACGATACAAACATTGATGAATCGCGGTACAATTAAATTATTGAACCACAGTGCAAAAATTAATGCAATAAAATTGATGAACGCAGTGCCGGCCCTGAGATTTTGAGGGCCCTAGGCAAATTCAATAAATGGGGCCCCAACGATATACATGTTAAAATATTAAAAGTTTTGGTTCGAGACCATATCAATTGTTTTTCGTTTTGTTTTTTTTTTCTCACATCCATGTTTTTAATTTATTTTAAAAGCTAACAAAACGTTAAACATTTTTTAAAAAGAAATCAATAAACAATACACTTTCATAGACACACTAACTAATAAATATTTAAACACAAAATTATTCACAATAAAAAATACTCCCTCCATCTCAAAGTTGTCTTGCTTGATCCGACACATGGATTAACGAAAAACAATTGACTTCATTATTAATATTGGTATGATGTGTAGTTTTTTTTAAAGTCCATATTCATGTGACTCATAATTAAAGTAGGAGAAACAATTAAAAATCGAACGATAAAAATGTTGTCCTAAACAAAACTTTTAAACTAGACAAAAAATTGGGACATTCAAAAAATGAAAACACGACAATAATTTTGAGACGGAGAGAGTAAACAAAATCTAAAAATTTAAACTATTGATTAATTAACAAAATAATCATTCATATCAAATTATTATTTATTTATTAAGTAGAAAGTGAGATTAGGGGGCCCCTTTTTGATGTAAAAAAGCGGCGGCCCTAGGCGGTTGCCTAGTGAGCCTATGCTCAGGGCCGGCCATGGATGAACGCAATGCAATTAGACTAAGTAATTAAACTATTGAACCGCGGTGCAAAATTAATGCAATAAAATTGATGAATCGCAGTGTAATTAAACTAGAAAATTAAGTCATTGAACCGTGGTGTAAAAAATAATGTAATAAAATTGATGAACTGCGGTTTAAAAATAATGACCTCCGTAGCGCACGTAAGGTTCATTAAGGGTATCATAGTCATTTTGCCACCAAAAATGACTTTTTGCAATTGAAAAAAAGGGGTACATTAGCGATTAGAAATTTGGAATAATTGCGGGCCAGTCCTCTTTCCTAAAATTGTAACCACTCCACTACCGTATTTTTTTTTTCCAAACGTATAAGTCAACTTATAATTTTGTTTCCCAATATTGCCTCGTCTCTCTTTCTCGTCTTTTTCATCACAGTCAACGATGTCTACGATTTCAAATTCAAGGCCACCGACTTCATCAAAGTTAAGAAACTTTGTTGCTTGCAAAAATACGCACATCACTCAAGAACACAAGTATCCAACAAACTTGTGCAATCTCACGACGATGTTGTTGTACTGATGACTTTTCTTCTTGCCTATCTTCAATGCTAACAAATAACAATGGCAGAAAATCATCGTTTCATGGAAGCACAAAATTTTCAACAAATTGAAACCTTGATATATGAGTTTCAATTCATCAAACATATATATAAACTTTCACTAGGTTTTTATCACAATCAATGCCAATGTACTGTCATACTCCATGATTTATCAAAATCTCTCCTAACATATCAAAAACACTTTCATTGTACAATATTGAAACCAATAATGCCCGAATCGAAACCAACGATACATGAATCGAAATCAACGATGCCGCCTCGAAACCAACGATACCTGAATTGAAACCAACGATACCGCATCGAAACCATCGATGTCGGAATCGAAACCAACGATGTCTGAATTGAAACCAGTGATGCCACATTGAAACCAACGATGCCCATTAACAGTTGGAATTTTAGTGACTTCCTCACACTCTCTCTTCGTCATTTTAGGCATCGTTTAATCCGATGTGGTCATCGTTGCCTCCGATGTTGGCGTCGGTTATTGCGATTTTCGTGTCGCTTGTGGAGGACTATGGGGAAGAAAGAAGAAAAAGAAAAAATAAATAAATAGAGGGCCTTGCCACAGAGTACTCCGAATTGGTCCCTACAAAGTCCTTATACTGGGCTTCTTCCATGTTTTTTTATTGAAATCATTTTTTGAAGAAATACCCCACTTCTATAGCAATGTTGAAAATTATGAATGGCTTGACCCAAATCTAGCTCAAAGAAAGCAAGAAGGCTATAACATGTTGGTTTATGCCTTAGAGGAAAATTTGTTTCTCCATATATCATTATTTATTGAGGTATTTATTTATTATGTATTTTTTGTTTATTCATAGTAATGCATCATAAAGCCCTTAAAATAAATGTGTTATTCTTAAATATCTCTGATCGAGTATTATTATTAAATTATTAATAAGGACAATAATAATACACGGAGACTAGTATAGATGAGACTCATATAGTTGATAACAGTCTACACATAGGTACGTGTTAAGTGTAACCGTACTGGATTGACCAGCATAAGAATGCTACGTGGATCGTTACGTGAATATCATAAGCGATTCTCATAATGACAAATGTGTTCGTTGTCCTTTGACTTGAAGTCGTTATATACCCTAGATGAGGAGTTGTATATTTTGATACCGATAAACGTCATTCTGTAACAAGGTGATTATAAAGTCGGATATTGGATATTCCATGAATCATGCTAACAGATATGAACGATGTAGATAGAATTTGTCCCTCATACATAACAGGAGTATAATATTTATGGGCCCCTTGATGAGTGAGACTTAAGTAAATGCATGGTCGTGCTTAAATAAATCAATATGATATATTTAGTTTATTTGTTTATAATATAAGTATACTCGGAGATCAAGAAACCAAGATTAAACTATAACAAGGATGACACATTTCATGTCTTGTGTTTAATTAAATATTAGGACAAAAGGATAAGAACTATTTTGGTCACAATCAGTTATTTGTAATCACTGATAATTCCTATTACTTCGGTAATAATGATGTATTATTAGATGTCGTTCATTGTTTATAACTAATTATATATTTGATATAGCAATTAATTATTGTCAACGTAATTTAGGAACCTATTGGGTCACACACTTAGAATGAATTAGACTGAAATTTATTTGGGTCATTAATTGGATTAGTGGGCTCAAATAAAATAAAGTAAATTGACCAAGACATAGTCCTAGTCTATGACCATATTGACCAAGATATGACCATATTGATGGTCCAAGGAAAGCGTAAATAGAAAAAACAAACCTCTAAGCATCTTGCTAAAAGGAATGCTAAACCAAAACCCAAGGATAAGGCCTTAAAGCCCAAAGGTGGTGTAGCTAAAGAGGGAACCTGCTTCCACTGTGGTTAGACTGGACATTGGAAGATGAATTGCCCAAAATATCTGGAAGAGCTAAAAAGCAAGAAGGGAAGCGAGGCTTCCACTTCAGGTATTTTTGTTATAGACTTTAATCTGTCTACTTTTTCATCATGAGTATTAGATACTTGATGTGGTTATCACTCACATTTGTACTAATGTGCATGAACTAAAGAAAAATAGAAGATTGACCGAAGGCAAGGTGGACCTACGCGTTAGAAATGAAGCAAAATTTGATGCATTAGCTATAGGAACTTAATATTTGACCTTGTCCTTTGGGGTGGTAATAGAATTACACAATTGCTGCTATGTTCGTGTTATTAACAGAAATATTATTTCAGTTTCTTGTTTGGACAAGAAAGGTTTTTCATTTATTATTAAGAACAATAGTTGTTCTATTTATTAAAATGAAATGTTTTATGTTAAATTGTCTAATAGACTTTATGTCCTTGATCTTGATACACCTATCTATAAACATTAATACTAAAAGGTTTAAAAGAACTTTGATTTGATCAAAGGGGTGAATACTTAAGCCAAGAATTTTATGATCATCTAAGAGAGTGTGGGATTCTATTCGAACTCACTCCATTAATTTAGAACGCCACATGGAATGGTGTGTCTGAAAGGAAGAATCAAACTTTGTTAGATATGGTTTTATCTATGATGAGTCATGCTGCTCTTTCATACTCTTTTTGGGGATATGCACTGCTTACAACTAATTTTATCGTTATTCGTGTTTCCCTATTCAAAAGACACCATTTGAGATGTAGACTGGGAAGTGTCTCAGTAATCAGTATGCCTCTAATGAAAATTTAGAGTTGTGAAGCTTATGTAAAATGTTTACAATCTGATAGGCTCGGCCCTAAAAAAGATAAATGTTATTTTGTGGGGTATCCTATGGAAACAAAAGGATACCATTTATACAATCTTGTTGAGAACAAAGAGTTTGTTGCTCGAATTGGTGTATTCCTAGAAAGGAGAGTTTATCTCTAAAAGAACAAGTGGGAGAAACGATAAACCTTGTGTTTACAAGAAAATTAGTGGGAGCTAGTAATATATTTGGTCTTGTTTGTAGACAACATACTATTCATTGGAAATAATATCCCTACCTTATAGTCTATTAAAGGTTGGCTATGAAAATATTTTTCAATGAATGATTTAGGAAAGACATCTTATATTATGTGAATAAAGATCTGTAGAGATAGATCGAGAAGGTTGCTCGACCAGATGTATTATATGTTTTGAGCATGACAGGCCAAACACGTATTAGGACGATCTAGGTGATGGTTATTGGATTGCTATCAAGAATATCCTAAAGTACTTGAGAAGGACTAATGATACATTCTTGATTTATGGAGGCGATGAAAAGATCACTGTAAAGGGCTACATTGATGCTAGCTTTCAAACCAATAAAGATAATTATCAATCGCAGTTAAAGATTTGTGTTTTGCTTTTGCAAAAGGAGTTGTCCTCTTGCTCAGCGGAAACATCATAGTCAAAATGAATCTACGGGCATTAGATATGCTCCAGATTGACTCTAGTACAAGTGGGAGATTTTTATCTAGCGGGCATCATGAGCCTTGGCGCTATGTTTACTCTCTTCAAGATTGTAAGGAGTTACTGGGTGATTATGTTTTGTCGCATGTTTTTCGTGAGCAGAATGTGGTGGCAAATCATCTTGCAGCTATTGCGCATGACCACGGTAGTCAGATTGTTTACACAGAGTATTCTCTTTTGCCTGTCGTTGTTAAAAAGGCCTTGGCCTTTGATGTTGCTGGTTTATATAGTTTTAGGAGATAGTCTCATTTGTATTTCCTTTAGAGGTAAGGCTCCTTGCCAATTTTGGTGGCTGGTTGTCCCCCTCATGTTTGTATCTTTTTTCCTATTTAATAAATTCCTGCAGGTGCCGCCCTGCTTTCCTTAAAAAAAAAACAAAACAAAACAAATCAATTTCTCCATGTATCATTATTTATTGAGATATTTATTTCTTATGTGTTGTTTGTTTATTCATAGTAATGTATCATAAAGCCCTTAGAATAAATATGTTATTCTTAAATATCCGTGGTCGAGTATTATTATTAATAAAGACAATAATAATGCACTGAAACTAGTATGTGTTGAGACTCATATAATTGATATCAGTCTACACATAGATGCGTGTTAGGTGTAACGACATATTGGATTAACCCGCATGAGAATGCTACGTAGATCATTACGTGAATGTTATAAGCGATTCTCATAGAGACAAATGTGTTCGTTGTCCTTTGACTTGAAGTCGTTATATACCCTAGATGAGGAGTTTTATATTTTGATACCGATAAACGTCATTCTATAACAAGGTGATTATAAAGTTGGATATTTGATATGCCACGAATCATGCTGATGGATATGAACGATGTAGATAGAATTTTTCTCTCCTACATAACTGGAGTATAATATTTATAGGCCCTTTGATGAGTGAGACTTAAATAAATGCATGCTCGTGCTCAAATAAATCAATATGAGATATTGCGTTTATTTTTTTATTATATAAGTATATTTGGAGATCAAGAAACCAAGATTAAATTATAACAAGGATGACACGTTTCATGCCTTGTGTTTAATTAAATACTAGAAGAAAAGGACAAGAACTATTTTGATCACAATTAGTTATTTGTAATCATTGATAATTCATATTACTTGGGTAACAATGATGTATTGCTAGATACCACTCATTGTTTATAATTAATTATATATTTGATATTGTAATTAATTATTGCCAACGTAATTTAGAAACCTATTGGGTCACACACTTAGAATGAATTGGACTGTAATTTATTTGTGTCATTAATTGGATTAGTGAGCTCAAATAAAATAAAGTAAATTGACCAAGACATAGTCCTCGTTAGACTAGGACTATGTGGCCGACCACCTCTTCCTCCATTTAAATATGGATTCCTTTTATGTGGTCACTGGATGTATATTGAACACAAAAGGATTTTTAGGGTTTGGAGAAACACTAAATTCTTAGGAAGAAAAAAAAAGGATTAGTCTGTCGTTAGACGAAGGATTTCTTACTTTCATTCAACGATTGTCAAACACAAAATTGTTGGATTAATCATGTCCAATCCGTTCGTGTGGATACCATAGAGAAGCCGTACAAATCGTTTGTTACGGTGATTGTGATTCAAACGTGATTTTATCGAAGATTGCTCGTTCCAATATTCATGTAAATATTCTAAATCTAATTCATATTAATTCACCTGGATCTTGGAAGAGTTTTGAAATTAAGTTTTGTTATTCCCCATTGTTAATTTACAATATTCGACCGATTTTTAGAACACTGGCTACAAGCTGCAATTTTTTCAAATTTCAATCTTGTGAAGGATTTCTACTTATGATGGCAAAAGTTATGAGATTTACTACAACACATGCCCATTTCGATTAAGGCCAAAGTAAGGCTTTAAAGAAATTCTTAGCCTTCTAAGCAACCATCTGGACATTGCACTTTACGGTAAAATTATGGCCAATCCCTTTTCCAAAGTTTTTAATTCCAAAAGTCCACTGTTTTTTTTTTCAACCACAAAAGACCATTTTTCAAAATATTGTTGCGCAACGAAACTATAATGGATTTGTGTTGGGTTGAATGATTTTTCAGTAGGACGAAGGCAGAGGAGGAGGGGGGGGGGGAAAGAAGGCTTGCAATGGAGGAGATGGAAGAAGAAGAAGGTGGAGGACATGGTCTGGTTTATTATCATTTTATATCGCGGTGCAAAAATGTAACACCCCGCTTCTTCGTTAGCTCGGTTTGCGTGCTATACTTGTACTTCTTCCTTTGTTGATTGTATGTTTGGTTTGCGAGAGGGTCTAGATATGTATGAGAGACCATGTTAAGACCAAAACATTATTAAGAGACTCCATATAGTTGTTGACTTGTTAAAGTCACAAGTCGTGACTCGACGGTAGTCGGAATGCGACGCGATTGAGGGTTTGCTTGCGTTCTGCGTTCGTGACCTCGGTTTGGTCCTAGACCTCTATATGATGGTTTATTAACATGTTTAGATGCATTATACTTCAAGTTGGAGGTGTTCCTTAAGTCTATCGATGATTTGGAAGCTTTGGAGATAGTGCTCGTCTCTATCGCGTAGTTCGGGAATCGAGTCGCGTAATCGTCTCTCCTTTGGGACTCTTATTTCCCTAGTTGTTGTTCAACTTTCTAGAAGTATTTAAGCTTCTTCATTAGCCCTTAGACTTGCCTTAAAAGTCTCCTTTCATTGCTCGTTCGATATTGAGTTCATTCGTCGTTCCGGTTGCACGTTGTTGCACCTCTTCCCGGTTTCGCTCCGAGTTGTTTCGGGAGTTGTTCGGGTGTGTTTCCGACTTGTTTTGAGTTGGGTTAGACCTTAGAATGGTTGCCCATAAGTTTGGGACCATTTAGGACATGTTTAGACCAAGTTCAAGGGTTAAACGAGGCGGCCGCATCGAATTTTGAGCACTAGCCCGCCTCAAAAGCTGAGAGCATTTCAAAATCAGCCCAAGGCTCAGTATTCCAGGCGCCCGCCTGGCCTAGAGTGAGGCGCCCGCCTCAACATCAGGTTACTCCTTCGGGATTTTTCCCCTATTTTGCTGTTGAACGATTTATACACCCAAACCCTCCTTTTCTAAACCCCACTTAAACCTCCCTAACCCTCCTTACTTATACCCTAACATCTCTAACAAGTTTTATGGGTGGATTAGTGAGTGATTGAGTGGATTAATTAAGCCCAAATCAGATTTTTAAGACACCACATTGTGGTGACACTTGTCCCACTCAGATTTTCAACCAATATAAGCCACATCTGATGAGTTTGACCCTCATTCTTCTCCTACACTCTCCAAAAACGTGGTTAGCCTCTCCCATGGAGTTCTCTTGAGTTCTTGAAGCTACCTTCTTCATCCTCCTTGATCCTTCACTCATTTGCCCAAGCCACCTTCACAAGAAGTGTAGAACTTGAAGAGTAGATCATTTCCTTCCGAACAGTTTTCTCATTCGCTTTCTTTGGTGTAGAATACAAGTAAGTTACTTCTTCTTCTTTTGATTTTGTACTCATTGATCCTAAGGAAAACAAACTCTATGCTATTTGAGGTCAATGAGTACACATACTTGCTTTGTGTGATTTTTTAACTTGTGATTTGAGCATGTGAACTTGTTAAAGGCATATGTAGGATGACTTCTATGATTGTTGAAGTATATTGTTACTCCTCATCTTGTGTTTCTAGGATTGTGAGCATGCTAGAAATCATGTTTACATTTTATTTGGGTTTATTATGAAAGTATGCATAAGTTTGGGAATTTGGATGTGTGATCTCACTAGATAATATGAGTATGACCATTTAATTGAAATTATGTGAATTATAAGATGGGTATATGATTAGGTTGGGTTTTATGAATTTTAGGGCTTAATAATCAAGCCCAAATTATTGGAGGAATTGTTGTTAATTAAAGTGGGTATTAAGGTTGAAATTGATGAAGTGTGTAAATAATGAAACTTAGTGTTTAGACTCAACGGAGTCGTAATAAGTCCAATGATGTGTTTATAAACTCGAGTGAAAGCCCTACGACATTTGGGATTCGTTTGATAAGATTATGATGAGTTCTTGGATTTTTAGGCTTGGGAAACAAGCCCGAATTATTTTTGGGAGAACCATTATAAATTTGAATGATGTGTTAATTTTGAGATTTATGAGATATGTATTTAAGGAAATGTGGTAATAAGACTCAATGGAGTCATTTTAGGTTCAATACGATGTTAGTGAGCCTTAGGTTGAAATCCTACGATGTTTGGGTTTGGTTGGTTTTGATGAGGAGTACCCGAGCATCTCGAATTGTGTCCATTTGTGACACCCACGATATAGAAGCTTATTGGGGATTTATTTAGAGCGTGCTCGTAGAGCACGGAGCATTAGAGACCAATCAATGATCTCGTGTATCCTTAAGAAATGATTATTTGAATGAGATTTCTTTTAGGAAATTCAGATGAGCGTTTTACATGGAAAACTTGTAGGTCTTGGACTACGGTGTAGTCTTGTCAATCATGAGAATAGTTTTGAGGATGTCGATTATGTACGACGGTTAGGACTATGGTTGAGTCCGGTATGCCTTTATGTATAGACTAAAATGCTAAGTCTTTATTTATGATTGTTCTTAGACTAAAATAATAGTCTTTGGTTGAATCTCGAGTAGAGGACTATGGTAGACCTCATGTTGTGATTTCTTGAGCTTATATGCTACTTTTGATTGGGGGATGACTTGAGGATTAAGAGTACCTCATTATGTGGTTCTTTGACAAAACTTATAAGTTGGTTGGATTTGTTTTTTTTTTTTTAGGGAAACAGGGGCGGCACCCTGCTAGATTTTATTAATAAGAAAATAAAGGAAACAAGCTTGAGGGGGACGACCAGCCTTGCCCTTATAATTGGGAGGACGGAGAAGCCTAACCTCGAAAACGGAAATAGATACAAACAAAAATAACTAGAGAAAACCCACATTAAGAAATCCGGCCTGATATAAGCAGTGCCGATCGAATCCAGATGAAGGAGACCTCGTATTTGTCTAGGAAGAGCAGAAACTGAAGAGAAGATGTAGTCGTTACCCTTATCACAACCCATGTTAGCAAGAGCGTCAGCCACACTATTAGCTTCACGAAAGCAATGAGAGAAGACCAACCGCATAGAATTCCCCATTGATTTAATGGCACGAATATAATAAAGAGAGACCCAAGGAGGATTAGATTTGCCAGTGATACAATCAAATAAGACTTTAGAGTCAACTTCTACATGAGCTCCAACATAATTGTGCAAACAAAGCCATTCAACTCCTTGAAGAAGAGCATGGCATTCGGCCATAAATATGTACAAATATGTGCATTGTTAAATTGGTGTGTAGAGCTTTATGTCCTACTTGATTTGATATGTCCGCTATGATCGGTATTGATTCTTGTTTGAGCATGCGAGTAAATATCTACTTGTGCATTGCATAAAAGTCCAGCTGGCATTATTTGGATTGGTTTTATACGTCAGGGTAGGACGATACATCGCCTATACGAATCGTAAGATTCGTATTCGCTATGGATCGCCGTACCTGGGACCTCACACACCCTCCATTGTTGGCCTTGATGGGGAAGTAGCCCCTTGCCGTAACAATACGTGCGACATTGGCTGCTAGCTAAATCGGGTGGTTCTCGATGAAAGTCGATGACATCACAGAGCATCGATGTTGCACGATAGAGTATAACATTATGTATTGCAGGAGCAACACAACGACGCTATTTGGGTATATCTTCTCTATCCCTTATGTGGCTTACTATGAGCACTTATATGAAAGATAATGTGCTAAGAGGTTTATGAAGTTTATGACACTTGATGACTTAATACAAGTTTATTGTTGGTATACGATTAAGATGCCATGATTTTATACATGTTATGCATTATGACATGCCACGTCATGCTATGCCATACAATTGCATTTAGTAACTTACTGGGTCATTATGACTCATTTCGTGTGTTTGTTTTCCTTAGTTTCTGCAGTAAGCTCGTTAGTGCACGTTGCAGCTTCGGGTGCTTATTGGATAGCAGGTGGTCTTCCGGGCTTAAGCTTGGAGATTTTATTATTATCGTTATTATGCATCTCGTGAGACACGAATGTAAAGTTATGTAAACTTTACTTGGGTAGTTATGTTAGTATCTTATTATTGTTTTATTTTGGGAGCCGACTGGTTCGGTCGAGCTGTTGTATTTATTTAGAAGTTATTATGTCATCTTCCCGAGCAAGGTTTTAGCTCGCTTATTCTAGTATTGTGTTATGGTTATTTCTATCTCCGACAATTTTAGTCGTGAGTCCTTGGTTTAGTTATTAGTATTTGAATCTCTTATTCTTTTAGTTGATTTATTCCTCCGGCATGTTATAGCCGTAGAGTTGTTGTTTATCAGGTTGGGTTCTTGTTGCTTCGCCGGCCTTAGATTGCCGATGGTTTGTTGACCGTGCGCAATGTTGCGTCACACGAGTCGTAGATTTGTCGAGAGATAGTCGTCTCTCAGCCTTGTATTCCTTAGTTTATAATTATAGGCTTTTGTCCCACTTATGATTCGCTCCCGCAGACGTTGGTTTTTATTATTCCGTATCGCCGTTATGGCTTTACATTCCTGTTTTGAGCTTTATGGCTCAACTCTTGACTCGTACCATGATGCTTAGCAGGTGCTTGTCCATCGTTTAGCTTGTCTTGATGGCACGACCTTGGGATTTCGCATTGGAGTCCGGGTCGGGCTGTCACAAAAAATGTATTAATAATATTTTATGTATCGCAGTTCAAAAATGAATTCACCGCGGTATATGAAAGTTGGTACCGCAGTGCAACTTGGATTAAGTATATGTATCGCGTTTCAAAAATTAATTCATCGTGGTACATAAAAGTTGGTACCACGGTGTAATTAGGATAGACAATTAAATAATTGAACTGCAGTGTAAAAAATAATACAATAAAATTAATGAATCGCCGTGCAATAGGTTTAGACAATTAAACTATTGTACCACGGTGAATAAATTAATGCAATAAAATTAATGAATCGTGGCTCAATAGTCAATGTACCGCGATTCATTTATGTAGCGCACCTCATGCTCATTAAGGTTATCACTGTCTTTTTCGCTTCCAAAAGTGTCTTTTTCCAATTGAAAAAAATAAAACAGTATTGGAGCGATTAGAAACTTTGAAAAGTGGACCGGCCAACAATTTTTCCCACTTTATTTCGGAAAGTAGCCTTTTGAGCTTTTCTTGTGACTAGTGAAACGAAAAAACTAAAATAAAATACGGGTAAATTCGGGACTGTCCACTCCCCTCTCTTTCAGTCTGAGGAAGGCTATGAGCAAGGATTAAAAAGATCCAAAATGTTTTATATTTCAGGAGTGAGATTCGATGCAAATGAACAAGTAGGAATTTCTTTCAATTGTAAAAATATTATATATATTTTTGAAGGAAAAAAGTTACTTTTGAGGACGAAAATACTACGATACATTTAATGAGCATGAGGCACTCTACGAATCACACACTCAAATGCATCGCACTGCAGCAATTTTTGCATCGCTATGCATCAATTTAAAATGCATCAATTTTTGAAGTACAATGCATCAATTTAATTACCTAATTCAATTTTGTATCGCATTGCATAAATTTTTGCATGCGATTCATCAATTTTAATAACCTTATCCAATTTTGTGTCGCGTTGCATGAATATATGCACCGTGATGAATTAGTTTTAAATTAACTAATTCAATTTTCCACCGTGCTGCCAAAATTGATTCGTCGCACTGCATCAATTTATGCACTGCGGTGCATAAATATTTAAATTACCAAACCTTCATCAAACTTCTTTTCAGTACACAATCAACAAATGTTTCAAATTTAAATGCATCGCATCTCAAATTCAACAATCCAACCAGTTCTCCAAGTGAAAAATCGATGCATCGCGATTCACAAATGTTGTGTTGTGATTCAAAATTAATGCATTTAGATTTAAAAAGGTGTCCAAAATGAAAAAAAAAATTATATTTAGTTATTTCATTGAACACATTACACGCATATCAATAAAAAACACACTATAAATCTAATTTGAATCACATAAAGACAATGATGATGAACAACAACAACAATAACAATGTGATATGAATAACTTAAAGAGTGGGAAGTTTAGGTGATGAAGAAACAATTATGTAGTAACCATCGTTCTTTTCACCACCTAACTCACCACTCTCATTCCTATTCATACGTTGTTTTTGCGTCTTCGAGTGAACGTATTCAACGACGAGTGAGATGAAAAAGAAATTTACAGCGTTATATGAATTTGGGTATTATCAAAACTATATTTCAACAATACCCAGCAATAGCCCAAGTCCCCCAAACTCTAACCCAAATCGATGCTTTACAAGGCCAATTTGAGGAAAAAAACTTAAAGTATGGGATGCTTGAAACAGCTTCGGCATACAAACATTAAACAGGGCCCAGCCCAGTTAGCTGGTCGCCGCTCAGAGTTGGGTCATGTCTGCTAGGCAGTCATCAGGATGCTCATCCAAGGGTGATAGGGGTCATGCCCACTCAAAGCCTTGGCCAGAACCAAGCAATTATCCCGGGTAAGAGCGTTTCCCCGGGTACTCAAACTTAAAGTAATATGTCCGCTAAATTAGCCTTAATATTTTTAAGTTATTATTTACACAAGTTTGCATGCTCGATTAGTTTTGTTCGTATTATACTTGTTATGCTTGCTGAAACAGCCCATACACATGCTAGCCAGTACTAATCAAATGCAGGAAAAATACAAGTAAAGGGACACCAATCGAGCATAACAGAATTTCAATTAAAATTTGGAAGAATTACACATCAAAAAACAAAAAGACTGGCGCACAAGTTGAACAGAAAAATATAAAAATTAAATTGTGTTCGAGGGAAAAGGAGTTGAGATAGGAGCAGTTTCATTATCCATGGCGGGAGGATCTATCTCTTTTTGCAATTGAGTGAAGGTCTGGTCGACCCGTGCTTGCTTCTCGGCCCATTTAGCCTCGATCAGATTGCAGACATTGACAGCCAACGGGGTAGGAGGAATCCACGACTCTAATTCATCGTCAGAATCATCCCGAGCAAGGGCCTCCAGCTCGCCCAAGGTATATGGAACTAGATGATGGAAGCTCCAGACTTCCGAGCTGTAGGGGTCGAGCATAGCCCATTCAACCATTGTTTGCATCTCCACTCCACCATGCCCAGTGAGCATACGCAGGCTATGGTGGGTACCCACCGCATAGTATGGGAGAATTTCCTTGCGCACGCGGGAAGAATATGCAGGAGAAGCCGTAAAATCCTCCATCGTCTTTTTCTTGGCCATCTCTAACTACTCGGAGAACAATGTCATAGCCGCAACATCCTTGGTCGCCTGGGCCTTCAAAGTGTCCCTTCGCTTTTGCGTTGTTCGCCGCAAAGTCAATGCATCCTCGAGTTCGGAATTTTTATGCCGCTCAACCAAAGACGGTTCTCTCCTCGGCCAAAGCCTGTTTATCCGTCTCGAGCTTCTTAACTAAAGCCTCGCTTTCATTCAGCGGCTTCCCCATGGTGGATATCTATTTGCTCTGGTGCTTCAGCGAGCTCATCAGCTCGCCCTTCTTAGTTTCAAGCTTTTTACGAGCATCCCTTTACTCAAAATATCGATCATAAAGGTTTATGCAGGAAGAGGCAATCTAGAGAACGAGCACAACAAGATTCAGAAAAGGAGATAATAACAGGATGTAATGAAAAACTACGGAACAATCGTACCTCGCTCAAACAAAGACCGATGTTTCCGAGCATGACATGGCCAGCGGTGTCTCTGTCATACACAACACCATCATGCGTTCACTATGCGCCGCTCCTTACCAACCACCCGAACAAGATCGAGGCCCCCAAGCGTGGGGACATTAGCAGAAAGCTCACTCACAATGGTCCTTGCCACGATGACAGTGGTAGGCATCTCAAAGTCATGTTTCTGCCAGGACTTGAAGTTGTCAGCAGTAGGTAGAGGAGTGGCAGATGCACGGTTCATACCCATGTCGCAGGAGTAAGTAAAACAATCAGCAGGAGGCGAGTTTCTTTTTCACTTGTTCGCTGCCTTGGCATTCTTTGCAGCAGAAGCAGAGGCCTCAACAACATTTTCCCTTGTAGGACAGGCATGAGCATTACTTTTTTTAGTCGGGATAGAAACTTTTCCCTGAGCTGCGCGTTTCATGGCCGTAGGTGCGAAGGGGACCTTGGGAAGAATTAGGGGGGGTCGCATTCTTCAATTGGGCAACCCTCATACTCTCTTGTTTTTCTAGCCGTTGTATCTGCTTGGGGGTCAACATTGCTGCAAACAAGATAACATGAAATCAGTATGACAGTTATAAGCAGATAACATAACATGAATTCAGAGAAAACAATGAAGCTACAACCAATAGCACCTTCCACCACAGACCGACATCTATGACCAAGCCTGAGGCAATCCGAGCAATCAACTTTAAACCTCTACCTGTGGCAAGTCCCCTAGTAGGGGTGGGTAATCTCGGGCTCCATAGTCAGTAGAGGCTCTACCCTGGGCAGATCCGTTTGTAGAACACCGGCCAAAAGTAAGTTTTTGGGGTTGCAGACAAGCTCTTTCCAATCAAATAAGAACTCTTGACCAACCCGCTTATCATTCTCTTTGTGAACACGAAGAGCGGACATAAAGGCCTTTAGCCGTGCCCCCTCACCTATACCAAAGTCCCGTTTTGAGGCTTTGGGCAACTTCAAATCGATCTTGGCCGTCGGCTTGATTGGCCATCCTACCCAGGAGTCGACTATAATAGGCCTCTTATCCCAGGCTTTGACCTTGCCCAGGACATCACTCAAGATCCTCAAAAAACTCGAGTTGGACTTAATCACGATCCGTCTATCAGTACTCAAGGCGAAAAATAAAGAGTTTGCGAAGAAGGTACATGTTTGGTTCAAACCCGAGTAGGCGACAGGCCACAATATAAGCCATCACTGCCCGAACTATGTTTAACATCAGGTCACAAGGCATGGCCTTGGTATCACTCATTAATTTGACGAAGAAGGGTCTAAGGGGAGACGCAGCCCGACTTTGAAAAAATCCACGAAAAATAGTTGTCTCCAAGTTCGCGAGATAACTCGACCCCATCAAGCATTTCCATTTTGCTCGCCCTATAGTCATGGATTTCACACCCAGTGAGGTAAGCCAGTCAGTAAGCTTGGCGGCAGTATCTAATGAGGCCCAATGTGCGGCATATTGGCTCTTATCGGCATCTGCAATCCAGCCAAGAACAAGGGCCGAGGAAGTAGCCTCATTTCTTTTTCGTATAAGATTTTTCATTCTCCGGGTCAACGAGATATCTAAGCTCGCCTCCCCCGAGTTGAAGGCCTTTTCGGCACCATCTCTTTGTTCGAGAGCAGGCATCGTCACTCCGTCACCACTATGTTCTACCGCAGCTCTCTCCTCGGCCAATTGCCCGCTAGTGGCCACACCACTATTCTACATACATCCACACCACTATTCTACATCCCCATCAGATGGGACATGCCCACTAGGGGAATCCATAAGTGCAATCACGAGCACACGAATGCGTGTAATAGCAGCCTCCCCGGCCACAGACTCAACATCGCTACCCATTTCCGCTCCAATAAGGGGAATATCCTCGCTACTCAATGGGTCATTCTACCCGCCATAACTATACGCCTATTTTTCACTGCCCATGGACTCGTCGCGCAGCCTTATTCGCGAAGACATGTCTACAGAGAGATCGAGGAAAAAAAAGGTCAAACTATGCTTAACGCAGCAAATAGTTCAAAAAAAAAACCCAAGTCTAGGTGCTCAAATGGGCCATGCTCGCCTAGTGAGTAAGGCAATTTGGGTCATTTTCCTCGATCTCTACCTATGGTCTGATTCCAACTTATGAATCCTACCCAAAAACACATGTAGATGAAGAACAAACCCATAAATGCATAGAGATGGGCAAGAAACCTAGAAAAGGAAAAAAAAACTTATTGTCAAGATTCGGTTGAAGCTTTCACTTTGCACAACTGCTTTCAAAATGGAAGCAATGGAAGACTCTGAAGTCTAGGAGTAGAATAACCGTTGGAATCAAGGGGCAAAGACACCAAAATCTGGAAATCATCTGTGGAAGCAGTGGCAAGAAGCAAGATATTTTTCTCTCTAAATTCTCTCAAATGCGGTAAAAAAGGGAAAGGGAGGAGAGGCTTGGTTCTTATAGGAAGGATATGAGTTTTGGGGGGAAAAGGACAACGCCAAGCAGCCCAAAAATCACCATTGCGCTCGCGCATTTAATGCGTTGCACCGTAAAGCACGCCTTCATCAACTCACTCCACTCATTGACGGCTCACGTGCCTCTACACCTACTCGCTCTACTACTTTCCAACAACAAACTTCTCCAGAGCGCTCCAGCTATCCCCTCGCTAACGTTCCAAAACGTTCTATTATTGTTTTTCGACCAGATCATAATCAACTCAGAAAGTTACAAGTGTTGGAGCTCGATACAAGAGCAACAACACCGAACATAATCACTCCCCCGCTCCGCACATAAATACTTGTCGTGCAAGCTAGGAGCTAGGGGCCACTAATGTGCCCAGCCCAAACCCAGTCACGAGTAAGACACGAGAGGTCATCATGTGCTAGTCACGAACTCAATTATAGTGGGACCTACCAACCTAGCGAGCAAAGCTAGCAAGGTACCCGAGCAGAGAACAAGACGGTCATGTGAGTCTTAGGTGAGAAAATTACGTCAATTCAAATGACAATGCTTAAACATAAGGTGCAATTTAAGAAAATGTTATAGTTAAGGGGTATATTGCTTTATTTAATAGTTGAGGGGGTTCTTTGTTATTTTCCCAAAATTTTATATAAAAAAAGTTAGAAATATGTTAAAGGCTTTAAAGGTCAAAATGTTTAAGCCAGTGAAATAATAAGAAATTGCCAATTTGCCATGCATGCGACTTTATTTAATTACTCCCTCCGTCTCTAAATTATCGTCTTCTTTTCCTTTTTCGTTCATCCCAAAATAATTGTCCAGTTTGAAGATTACCTTTTTAGAACATCACTTTTATCATTTTACCCTTACTTTTTCACTCTACTTTAATTATGGGCCACATACACATGGTCTTTAAAGGAAACTACAAATTAAATCAATATAAATAATCAAGTCAATTGTTTTTTCTTAAACTGTGCGTCGGGTCAACTAGGACAATTATTTAAGGAGAGAGGGAATAGTTAATAGTACTAGAGCTGTCAAATTTGAGCCCGAACCATAGGCCCGATCCATCCCACCCGACTTTTCAAGGGCCTAGGCATCAATTTAGAAGGCCCGAAAAAATCGGGCATCTTTGGTGTTTGACCCGACCTTAAAAAACCCGAAAAGCCCGGCCCAATCATGAAGTTAAACACTTAAACTTAATTATATAATTAAAAACTAAAGCATAAATCTAAAAAGAAAAAAACTATCAGACATTCATTTAGACTACTTTTTTTTCTTTTAGTTAAATAAATTTATGACACAGTATGACCTATTTCCAAATCATTGTTCTCTTTTTGGTTGAAACTTATATTCTAAATTGATGGAAGTGACACTTACAAAGAGGAAATGAAGTTGATCTTCTAAATTCCAATCTAGTTTAGTATGGTTGTGGTTAGTAATTTTATCGAAACTTATCTATTTAATTGAGTATCTCTCTGATATAATTAGCTAATAAAAACCCTTAATAGTATAAACTTAATAAAAAATAAAATTTAAATGTTAGATTGTGTCGGGCGAATCAAAAAATGAACATTTGCTAGTTAGTATGGTTTTGCAAATTAGAACCCGAAAAACTTTGTCTATCCTCAGGAAACACATATTAAAAAATTGGGGATAGTATGATGAACTTCAATTTGGTTATAACTTTTTTGAAAAAAATACCCTTCAAGTAGCACATGTATTTTTTCTTTGGTCTGTAACATTATAGTTTTTTTAGTTTCTGTCCCGTTTAATTGTTGAAGTTACTATCTTTATTTATATTTTCTTTCGTTGCATTTTTGCTTTATAATTGTGTAAGTTAGACTAGTAAGTATGCGTGTTTTAAAATTTT
Organism: Codonopsis lanceolata; assembly: GCA_013146195.2. Classification (NCBI taxonomy): domain Eukaryota; kingdom Viridiplantae; phylum Streptophyta; class Magnoliopsida; order Asterales; family Campanulaceae; genus Codonopsis; species Codonopsis lanceolata. Next base: position 150,714,627 of record CM028378.1, on the reverse strand, counting down.
TGATGTGTTATATAACTTTTATTAGCTAATTTGTGAGTTTTTTTAATAAAAAAAAAAGTTATTTTTTTTGCCCATAGGCCCGAAGTATACATGGGCCAGACTTGAGTTTTACGAGGCCCGCCACTATTTCATGTCAGCCCGACCCGCTGGTAAGTGAGACCCGGTGAACTTGGGCCAAGCAAGTCTGACTCAACCCGTTTGACAGCTCTAAATAGTACGCATGATATTGAAGATCATAGATGCTTAATGGAGCACCCACAAAATGCTTGATACAACATTAGATTTTTTTTTATTTTCTAATTCTGTATTGAATGAACTCAAAAAAAAAATTGAAGATTTGAAGGTCTAAAAGGGGGGGGGGGGTTCGTTGTTACCATTTTTTGAAAAAAAGAGGAAGGCTTTCGGTATTTCAATAATTGGAAGGGGGCGGTTGGTAGTAGTGTTTTGAGTTTTATATTTTTCAGTAAAATTTTAAAATAATAGTGAATAATTAATACATAATTGTTATTAATTTTTTAAAAAATCCATATATATTTTATAATAATTGTAAATAAGTTCAGTAATTTTTGGTTAGTACTTGTTTTAGTTTGTGCATCAAATGTTAAAAAAGTAATGTGCAAATATATAAATGTTAAAAATAATAATTATTTATTTAAAAATGTTAAATAATCTATAAAAATCCATATTTATTAATAAAAAAATATTAATGGAGGAGTAAATCATTTTCGAATTACTAATTTTTTTTCAATTATCTACATCTATATGACAATATTTAAAAAGTATCTACGTACTTGTATTCATTTTCAAAAAAAATAAATAAATAATACAATACTAATAATAAATAAATCCATTTAGAAAATTTAGTAAATAAATTATTTAATAAATTTAAACAAATAATATAATTATTAAAATTTAATAACAAACATATTTTAAAAAAATTCACTATGCACATTTACTATTTTAAAACTGATATTTAACAATTTAATAAATGCATTATCTCTGATCCTTTAGAAAGATTTGCACTTCTTGTCTATTCCAATTCCAACACAACATTAGTCATTTCGGATGACGTTGATTCTTATCCATCCCATTATTTCTCGTTGAAATTCGAGCTGCGCCTTTCATCTTTCTGACTACGAATTGTGGTTTTGATTTCGACGCAAGCATTTATGCATTGTGATGAACAAATTGGAATTTGATACACCGCGTGCCTGAATTGCTATGAATTGTGTGCCTAATGCATGCGTATTTTCCTTTCATTAGTGGCATAATCGTTTTTTCGCCCCAAAAGTACATTTTTTCGGTTAAATAAAAAGATAGAAGACTTTTGAGGTTAAATGTTGTGTGCAGTGTATCGGCCGGGTTGTGTTCCTTTTGCCTTATTAGTATCTAGTTCATGCGACAAAAACAAACGTGTAAAAAAAGAAAGTAGATGAACGCATGGGTTTAACACTTCATGGTATAAAAACAAATTTACAATAAAAATTTGTAAAATTCTAAATTTTTAATTATTGTATATAGTAGAAAAATGTCAATTTGTTTTTATTATTTCAAAAATTATCAAAAAGCAATTGAAGAGCTAACGATTGAAGAACAATCAACGTCAGATGAAAAAAAAGATATGGATATGGATATATATATATATATATATATATATATATATATATATATTAGAGAAATTGGTACGCTCCAGTTCTATTGGTTTGGTTCGATTTTTAAAAAAATCATGCTCACCCCATGCTTGGGGTTATTCATAAACAACTTGGTTAAGTATAATCTCTAATCCTCTACAATTTATTGACAAATGATATTACGAGATAGAGCTCGTAATAATAATATACGCTTTAGCATATATACTGTTGGATCAGATTTTCGCCAGATCTCTAAATTTTAGGCAAATAATGTGGAATGTACATGTCAACATCTTGAAAGGGAGAAACATAAATATTTGGTCCACCGGCGGTTCGTATTCTGCAATCTTCCTCCACCGCCGGTTCGTATCCTCTCCTTCCTCTATTTTACTTTTCCTTCATTTTTTTCTTTTATATGCCTTCAAGTTTATATATTCCCCCTGCCGCCCTTACCAGATTGAGCATGGTTATAAGCTTCTAGGATATTCACTTTCAAAAGCTGAAGCCTTTTAAGTTGAGGGATAAGGGTCAAAGAAGGGTGTTGGGGAAGAAGGAAGTGCAGCGGATAATTCTATTTCCTCACTATGAAAATCAGTTCAAGGGAGAAAATCATGATATTTAGTAATGTTATCTTATCAGATTGAGCATGGTTATAACCGAGAATTTTAATTTCTTTCCTTCATCATTAGATAGGTAAATTCCCGATGAGGTTGCACTGGAAGCGAGAGATTATGGAGATTATGGGGATTCACAAGGAATAAAACTAAGGTATTCTAGGGATTCTCCATCTCCCTCCTCTTTCTCTCTCTACCATGGTTTTGCTTTGTTTTCAAGATTATAAGTTTATGCAAAATTTTGCTTCAATTTCAATTGGGTTCAACGGTTTTATTGGTGGGTTTAAAGAAGGCAGTCACCATCCTAGGAAAGGGCACCATAGATGACCAATGCTCCATTCAAGTTGCTCTCGGTTTATGTGTACTTGGATTCACAAGGTATAAAAGATTATGGGGATTTACAAGGAAGAATAGGTAAGTGAAATCCGTTGCTTGTGTTGATTGGAAGAGTCAAGTATCTAATAGACAATAAATCTCATACTCACACATGTGCAATTGACTAAAGATATTTAGAGGTTGAGGTTAAATTATCTTTAAAATTTTAACTGTTGTGATTCACTCTCACATTCACATGTGTGAAAGTAGTTATCCACTTTTAATTCACTATTATAAAGTCACCCCTACAATTAATATTATGAACAATTAGTCAGTCACTTTTTTTTTTCCTGAACAATAAACCCTTATAAAATATCACTTTTGGCGTTAATATATAATCTCACAATAAAGTTCAGTTGATTGACTGAGGCTATCTGATAATGGGGATTGATTTCAGCCGCAAGATCAAACGATCATGAGTCAATTGCATATAACTCCTTACAAATAATCCCCTTCAACTATGAGTCGAGTTTAAAATCACACTTTCTATTTAGACATTATCGTTTCAATTGACAAAATCATATATAATGGCACCGTGTCATAGGCACAGGTAAGAAGATCTAGTTTCCTAGATGAAAAATCAATCCCACTGTAACTTATAGAGTATAAGAAGAAGGAAAAGTAAAACAGAGGAAGAAGGAAATTATATGAAACAACGGTGGATGAAGATTGCCTGGGGATTTATTTTCGAGATCAAAATTTATTGTGTTTACCCTTTCAAGGTGTTAACATATACATTCCACATCATTTGTCTAATATTTACATATCATACTAAAATTTTATCCAATGGTCACTACAACAAATTATGTCTTTCGAGGCTCTTAAAAGTGCCTCGATAGGTACCCTATTGAGGCCTTTTGTACCTAGGGGCACTTGGTCCAAGTGTCGCTTGTTTTGAAGCCCCAATAGACTATTGAGGCTTTTTCAAGTGCTTTAACATGATAACACTTTATGAGACCCATATAAGTGCCTCAATATTTTTTTTTTCGTGCCACTTACAAGTGCCCCATAAGACTATTTAAAATATTGAAAGTTGGCTATTATGACTCTTTCAAGTGTCCCAATAGAAAATTCTAACTATTTTAACTACCTTAAAAAGCCTCAATAAGACTACTGAAACAACTCTTGCAAGTGTCTCAATAGCTAATCTATGAAGCTGTTCTATGGTTTGCTATTAAGACACTTCAAAACGCCTCAATAGCTAATATATGAATTTGCTATTAGGACACTTCAAAAAGCCATATGTAGTAATATTAAGGCAATCAAAAAATCCCTCCAAATGACAATTACATCTTCTTACTATTGTAGTATTATATATAAACAACATATGAAAAAATAGTAAAAAGTACAATAGCAAACACATGTAATCATCAAAAAGCTATCATAATTTTAAGTACCAAACATTTTGGTTACATTGTCCGAGTCAAGTCTTTCGATAATTTAAGCATATCAAACTAAAACTACCATGCATAGTCATTGTATCACACGAGCAAAAATATTAGAAAGCACTAATAAACCATTAGTCATTTATCCTAACTAATCTATGAAACTCCCCATGCTCCGTATTTTGAGGATGCAACTAGCTTGAGTCAAAATCCAACGGTGTTACCTACAAAATATATAAATTCAAATTAGTAGAAATAAAAAAAGACAAATAGAATTATTATAACGATTAATGTACTTAAATAATACAAACGTACCAATGATAAAAGCCAAGTTATAGTTGCTCCAATCGCATCTCCAATTGTTGTAAAAAATCCATATGACCTAATTAACTCTTCAATCCATTCCACATGAACTTGAATGAATACTTCACACCAATTACGGCTTAAATCAAGGCACCTCCAACTTATGAAAAGCGCACCAACATATGAAAACTACAACATGATAAACAACATGATAACAAGTAAGATGCATGATAACAACATGATAATCTAAGATTCCTTGCAAGTTTGTCTCCATCTCAGGCTTTAGTTGTTCCCCCTCTTGAAAATTTAGAGAGGCAAATGGATGGTATGGATACAGCTCATTGAGTTGTGGTCTCAACTGTGAAGTACTACACAGTTCACTCATAGCAGCACCTTGTCTTGTACTATCAACATGTCATGTGTTCCCCATCTCTATTTGTTTGTCAGTGTCAAACAACCCGAGGCGACTTGGAATGGAGGCCTCTGGAACACTCCACATCTCTACAAAATATAGGTGAATGAAAATTTGTCCGTAAACCTAAAATCTAACAAAGCGTATAAGCTATGAGTTGTGCTAAATGACTATAAATACTCCATATATTCATCAACAGAAATCAACTCACCTTTGAGGTAGAAAGCTCGGCTTCTTCAAGTAATTTCACAAATTGAATCTCATTATCGGAAACCACGACAAGGTGCGGTCTTCTTGGGTACCACCCATCATCATAGGCAAGCGCAATCCATTCGGAATTGTATTACAATATTTGTTCTCGATTATCGGCCAAACTAGAGCGCTAACGAAGAGAAATCCAACAGCCTAAAGGCTTAGATACACAGTTAGTGCAATCTAGTGGTATAAGCTTGCGCTCTCCAAATTTTTCCTGCAAAGATGAACCAATATTTACCATACTTACATATATCGAAGTAAATTTCAGGTGGGTAAACCAATTGGAAATCTGGTATCGCAACTCCTACTGATCTATACAACAAACGGAAGGGAACATGTTTGTAAACTAACCACCACTACTACTTCAAGCATAAATGCTCATTAGACAGCTTATTAAAATGTCAATTAAAATGAATTTGCATGTATGTGTTAGCCAATGTTACGGGATCCTTCATATTTTTCAAAGTACCTGTGAATGACACGACATGGGTGTGGTGTGGCTGTTTTACACTAAATTAGAGCATAATCTTGCAATTTTGGCAGATCCAACACCTGGAACATATCCTCGTAGCCGAGTCCAAAAAACATAGGTGTAAGCAATAAGGAAAATTTCTAATAGACCAACGATGTCAAGACTATCCATAAAATCGATGCAAACGAGATACGGATCTTATCAATGCTCACTAACATAACTTTAAGTAACAAAATGTTCTAACAATGCATGATTGGCATCGAAGACTTTCAGAAAGTTACAAGTAAGATGATAACAAGTAAGTAAGATGCATGCATTTCCCGTTGTACCAAGAAACTCTAGAATTAGAGATACTAAAGTTCTCTGCGAGGCAGGCAAAAAGAAGCACAAACCTACAACCATGGATGCTTTGAGCAAGTTGTAGTTTTGCAGCGTGTAGAACTCCAAAAAGTGGTTTAAATAAGCTGCAAGAAAATTTAAAGGATTTGTTTTGCATCTAAGCGAAAGAGTCAAAACGAAAAAAAATGTTGAAATCGAACGTATGTACAAGACAGCTTAAATATGTTGAAATGCGAGAGGTGAGTTCTTAAAGAGATTCATGTTCAGGTTCTGCCTATTTTTAATGATGACTGCTTTTTTTTTTGTCCTGGATGATTTATGGGAGGGGAACAAAACTGCAAGTGACTTACTAAAGTGTGATTCCACTAATGTATCCAAAATGAATCAAGTGATAAGAAAAAGCGACAAACAAAACTAAGAGTGACCACAAAGTGAAATCTCACTGGGAAATTATCAAAACAAAAAGAGAGTATTCTTAACATTTGAAGAGCTAAAAGTTGTATACACACATACAAGTTGAACTCAGAAATTACAGTTAAAAACTCCTTGGAAAGATCATAACCACATACCAAAAACCACATCGATTTAAGATTATATGATGCATCTTGATCGGGGGCTATATTGAGAAATAATATGTAGTTCTCTCACTAGAGTTATCAAGTACTAAAACTGGTTGGGACAACAAGATTTTAACGGGCCACAGACATTCTTCGGGAATATAAGAATTGCAGCCCCAAACTTAGCCCTATCTCAGATAAAAAATAGTTGGGATCCTTAAATATGTTTTCCTAAATTTGTTTCCAAAACAACTTTGATTGCTCATAGTGGGCATGACCCATAAGCCATAATGCTCAAATTTTAATTCTCAACCAATCCTATTCTGTACACAAACAGCTTCAGGAGAAATGTTTAGGATCACTTCTTGGATATGAGAAGCAATTTTTCTATAACCAAATCTACAAGTACAAGTATTTGACGGATGTGACTTCATCACTTCAGAGTACTCAAATACAATAGAGCTTGGGTTTGCCCATGCTGAAGGCCTTTTATGTAACTAGATTCTCATAATCAAGCAAACCGAACAACTCTATTAGCCATCGATGCCAGATATCAATTAAACCAAAAGCTGAATTAGGAGATTACTAAAAGTATAACTAAAAGAAAGTAAAGAAAACTGAAAGAAAGCAAATTTGACTCAATCAAATTACTTTGAATAGACATTTCTTTTTCAATTAAATTAGCTGCGATGGCAGTGCATATTCAAACCAAAAGCTAGCAATGTTTTATTCAAGAAATCCCTCCATGGAATAGAAAAGCTTGGTGACACCGGAGTGTCTTATGAAAATAACCGCATCCGCAAAGTGGCAATGTGATGGTCAAAACATGGGACTAAAGGAAGCTGCATGTCCAAAATGTGCAGAACCGAAAGTTCAGTAACTTTAATTATTAAACTGTACTGACTCGGGAGGACCTAGAATACATGGCTATACTCTTTGGAAAGGTATCGAGTCTACTTTAAGGGAAAAAACGGTTCATCTTTTCGAGCCCTGTGGAGAGAGAAAATGCATTTTTCGTACAAAGGTGTCCAGTAATGCACATGCACAGCTTCACAAAACGTTTTTCATCTTCTTTTTTAATCCTTCTTCTTGGATTCTTCCCCAATGGTCAAGATTGGAAGTTCATCATCCCTAGGTGTGTTATAGATTCAGTTCAGACCCAAGTTGTGTAGTATATAAGCCTGTTTTATAAGTGCATAAGGCTCCTATTAGAACATACACCTTACATAGCCACTTCTTTCTCAATTAATATATCTTCCTATCGATTTTTCAAGTAGGCAAAGACTAATTACAAAGGCATGTATTGAGTGTGTGTGTGTGTGTGCACGTGTGTCCTTGAAATGAGAATTAACAAAAAGCACATCATGGAATAAATAATTATAAATGAACACGAAAGAAAAAAAGAATCGATTATCATATAAAGAGATGTCTAAAAGGAACCCCAAGTGGCCAAAGGAAGGGAAACTGATTGGGAGATTTTCGGGCCTACTCTTCATCAATCTGAGAATACAAAGTGGTCCCGCCAAGTTCCCAAATGCCAAAATCATGCAAGAAGTGGCTAGCAGAAGAAATGAAGAAAACAACCAAGGCTCAATTAAGGCGAGCATAAACTTTGATGTGAAGAATAGCCAAACAATTGAGGCCTAAAGAATGGTAGTTGCCTGCTGGGATCTTCTTGTTGTACTTATAATGCCAAAATTATATTGACAAGAATTTATATGAACTATGAATCCAAGGAGCATCATTATCAAATCGGGGGGATGTGATCTTGTGAATCTCACAATGTTATTCTCATCTATCCCGAACTAAAGGTCTGATGCGAGAATCTTTTACAAGCTCCTAACTTTCCTTTTTTATAAAAGAAGGTTTAATGCTAAATTTTACAATAGTGTCTTTAAAAATGTCTCCTTAAATGTCGAACATTTAAGCTGTCTCCTAATTTTAGGCAATGCAAAAGGTTTATGTTCTATCTAGACACTCCAATTTTAAGGGCTTCATGTATGCCTTTGGATCTTGCTTGGTTCTCAAAGGTCGAGGAGAAATAAATTGAACTTACTATGAAACAAATGAAATTACGTCCACTTAATTTAAAGGATGCAACCCATCATGTGCTATGACATGCAAGATCCATCTGGACAATATCGAGATAATATAAGCTAGTAGGGGTTATGTCACGGAATAAGGTCTTCAACATATACCACAAGAGTGGTAACGATCAAAGAGGAAATGAAAAAAAGAACTAACAAAGAGTAGAATTAGGGCGTTAGCTCAGAATTCTTGCATTGATTGAGGAAGGATAGGACGAGGACTTGACTTTCAATCCGAGGAGAAAATAAAATAGAACATTATAGGAAATTCAACATTACCCAAATGGAGAATTGCAGCCACAACCCTAAAAATTGCATCTGAAAAATACGGTGTATAACACAAAATAATTATAGGAAATACGAAAAGGCTAACACCGCTCTTCATCAACGATTCCAACTATGTCCATGGCCCTTACGGTTTCAAGATACAGCATCATTTACTCCATCAAGCTCATAACATTTTGGTGATTTCGGTAATGGTAAGGCTGGGGCTCCCCGTTTAAACTTCTCTACGTCTGCATCAATGTCAAAATCTCTTAAGTAATCAAATAAGATGTTCAAAGGGTAAATCCATAATGGCAAAAAGAGCAAGAGGAAGTATAATCTAAATACCTCGGGTGATGTGATAAAAGAAGATAAAAGCAATGGTAGTTTCTTTCAGGATCTCGAAATTTGGCATACATAAGACCTCTCGAAAGGTGTAATCTCTTATAGGTGCCAGGAAATCCTTCCCATCTTGTACTGCGTCTTTTGTTATTTTTCATTAGTCTATGAATGAGTTAGATTAGAAAAATTCACCTTCTTACACCGATTCATATAAACATTTTATTTGATGCACGAATTCCAAACTTTCCAGTTAATGTGCCTTGTGTTCAAGGTATAGCCCCGTTAGTTGACATGTAAGGGTCTTCCTTGGCTCCGAAGGCAAGGTCGCCTTGCTATGGCCTGAAGCTATAATATTCATTTATTATTTTACCTTTCGGCATACCACAAATCGGTGATAAAGTTCTTGTGTTTCGATGTGCATGGGACCGCCAAGGTTCTTGAAGGAACGAATAGGGGTTGGACGAAGTGGGCTGCAACCGGGGTTGGGCGGGCTACGACTACAAGAAGACACAAGTATGGACAGGGAAGGCAGTAGTATATGGGGTAGAGGCGTGGGGCGTGTGCGGGATTTTGGACGGTTGTGGGCGGGTTGTTGCTTGATTAAGGTAGCATTTTATTGGGTAGCGATTTTTTGGGTGGCGCTTGTTGAGCGAAGACAAAGGCATTTTGAGCGGAGGCACTAAATGTGGGGCCGTTCAAAAGTAAAATCGCATAAAGGACAGTGAGAGTAAAGTGGAGAAATTCAGCAATAGTTTATGGGTTGTAGGTGTTTCATCCGAAGAAATGAAGCTTGGGACCGCTATTCACACGGGGTAGGTCTTTGAGTATTTAAAGTTCAGAATAGCGTGGGAAGGCGGCAAGATTGGTGCTTGATTTGAAAGACAAAAAAAGTGATTGTTTCTAAAGGTCTCGGGTGTAGAACAATAACGATGGGTGGTAATAAGTTTGGGCGGCTATGGCGCCAAGAGTGCAACAAAACGAGACATGAGAAATAAGTTCAATGAGTTTAACTCAAACACCACGCTTGCAATCTCCCTTCGTTTGGTAGTAGGGATGTGTAGCGGTGGCATACAAGTTTTGCTAATGGTTTATGCATATCGGTATAAGGTTATTAAAATCATTTCTCTTGGTCGCCTTAAACGATAAATATGCATTGACTTACGTTGTTTTCCACGAGAAAATGCGGCGCGTGCAACTCTGACTTAGCATCAAAAGATCAAGGTGTCTCGAGATAGTACTAATACAAAGTTGAAGGAGGAAGTTGAAGATACTTACCTAATGGAGAAAATCCGGCCCTTGCGGAAGTACACTACAAGCCGAGCTTAACACCAAAGGGACTGGACTATGGGAAGGGGCAGCCACACGGCTTGGGGAGGCCGTCTTCCATGGAGACAAAACCAATTAGATTAGGGATTAATTAAATCTTAGTAGTTTGTTTTAAAATAACTAGTTTGGGCAGTTCATATATTGTGTTAGGACCGATTTGGAGGAGCTTGAAACACCAAAGACGTGGGTGCTTGGATTTGTTGGCTTTGTTGGCTAGGAAGTGCATTCACGTGTTGTTGGTAAAGGGTTTGGGGCAGATTACACCTTGCATTAACTCCATTACAAGGTTAGGATTTTTGGGTGATCTTAATTTGTAGGGAAATTTCCATAAATTAAATAGGGTGTGGTGAGGATAGTTGACGGGTGTAGGGCTGTTTTAGAAGGAGTTTTGGAGCAGTTTTTGTGGCTGTTTTTGGGAGGTTTCGGTCGGCTGCTTTTGAAGATTTGGTTTGGCCAAAGGGCCTGTCCAAAAGGCTGGGACAGATTTGTTGTGTTCTAGTTTTTTGACACCGTAACGGGGAGTATAATAAGACAATAGAAGAAGAAATTGTTGTGCACTCTCAAGATTGCGGTCGGTGCTTGCCTGGTATCGATACATGGAATGAGTTGATATATGCTTCTCTCTTGAAGGTTGGAAGAGGATCTTGGAAAAGCTAATAAAGTATTTGTAGATATTGCATTTAAAACTATGATCAGGCTGTAGTTGTGTAAGATATAGTCAAAAGTGACTTGTACACTTTGGTTAGAGATGTATTTCACTATCATAATATGATTTAGGCAGGTTATTCATTGGTATAGGTGAAGAAAGATTAAATTCACATTTTTTACATATAGATACCATTTTCAGCAACTGCATTGCTCTGCTCCTGAATTAACTTTAAATCTATTGGGATTTGTTAAGGCTTGATTGAAGACCCCAGCAACAGCTCACAAACAAACACCAGTGAAGCAATTACCACCAAACCCACACCTGAAAAATGTCAAAAACATAGACATCCATCATTTTAACGCGTACTCCACAATTGGAATTGAACCAAAACAACCAAGTTGCCTCGTCTATAGACCCCACCCGTAGCTATTTTTGACATGAGAAATTAAAATTGATCCAGAACTTTAAGGTTCGAAAAAATTCCGTCTCATCTTTGCTAGTTTTTCCCTTTCGAAAAAGCCTTGTTTTTATTTTTATATGGTAATAACATCGGCGTAAGTTTTAATGACTAATGCAAGTCACAACTTATTTGTAAGTTAACGGATGGAGTTTTAGACGACCTCTTGGTAGAAGCGAGTGCCACCTCCAAACTTAACTTAAGAAAGGAAAGGCGCCTCCATTTGTTCTTCATACAGGATATTCTTCAACCAAATCCACCATTATGTTTCCTTAAATATCCATTGCTTCCTTCTCCCAACCTGGAATTTCCTCCTGAATCTAGGGGAGACTTTATATTTGAGATATATCGGATGGGCTTCTTTGACATAAAAAGTTAAAAATAATTTTTTCTTTTCCCTTCTTCTGTTTGTTGCTATTATGATTTTCTTGGAAAGAAGCTAATTGTTGTGAAGTTTAGGTTCTCTTAGTTTGATTATGTTCTTGCTAGATCATTAGGATCGTACAAATATACTTGCTTGATTAACCTTAATTGGAAGTGCTCCATGTATTTTCAAATGAGGTTGTACCTTTGGGTTGTCAAGATATTAAACTTAAGCCGATTCTTATAGTAATTATATAAGAATGTGTTTTGAGTGATAATTACATTGTCACATTTGTTTCACGTGCAGGCAATGAGAAGCTAGGTTTCATGGTTGAAGGTCAAACATTTACCATTGGTAAGAGTGCATGACATTTTCATACCTAGATATTACATAGCCTCTACTATAGATGCGTAACTTTACCCATTATACACTTATTCGCTGCAGAGCCAATTCTTACATTAGGAACTACAAAGGGTATAACATGGGAGGATATAAAGCTACAATTAAATTGGCCTCACGGTTTCATAAGATTTCGATATAAAGCTACAATTAAATCGACTCAATACTCTCCCTTAATTTGAATAATCACAATATCAACCATCCATGAAAATGAAGGACTTAGACTCAATCGAAACCCTAGTTCGCAAATGAAGACGAATCGAATAATACGGCTTAAAGCTTGAACTGCGGCAGAATTCCTTGTTGGGCCACGCGCCTTAATTTTTGCTTCTCAAAGTGAATGCAGTGCGAGGACTTTACGGAATGCAAGAAGAGGAGTAGCAGCTGGGAAAAGCAGAAAATAATTGCGGGGTGAGAAATGGGGAGAAAATGACTGTGCGGGAAAGACCCAGTGTAATTGTGCGGGAAAGGCAAAAGTGAAAAAAAAAAAACCGCGTGTGTGAATTATTAGGGCGCCAACAATGGGTTAATTGTCAAGTGTCTCAATATCCTAATCACCTAAACAACATTTAAAAAAGCCCTAATAGATATTTTATGAGGCCTTTAAAAAATAATTTAATTATTGTAGTAAAATGACACTTTTAGAAGCCTCAATAAATAACTTTATGAGGCTTTTTAAAATATAATTGGTATTTTGTAAAATGACACTTATAAAAGCCTTAATAGATAGCTTTATGAGGCTTTTTGAAAAATGCCTCTTACAAGGTGTCACAATATGTTATTTTTCTTGTAGTGCCAGAATGATAATACCTGGAATTGGATGCCTTTCTTCAACATAAATCATAAATTTCATGCGCTCCATAGAGACAGTTAGTCGTCATTTCAAAGCAGTTTTAAAGGCTGTAATCAAATTGCAAAAAGAGTACTTGGTCCAGCCAAATCAAGAACTTGAAGGCTTTGAAGATGAGAAATGGGTATGGTTTGAAAATTGCCTTGGAGCTTTAGATGGGACTTATGTGCCTTTAACCGTTTCAGTTGAAGAGCAAGGAAGATATAGGAATAGGAAAAATTTCATGGCAACTAATGTGTTAGGAGTTTGTTCTCGTGATATGAAGTTTACTTATTTTTTACCGGGTTGGGAAGGTTCAGCTGCTGATGGTAGGATTCTTCGAGATGCATTGATAAGGCAGTATCCTTTAATCGTCCCTAATGGTGTGTTGTGATTCTTTATACAAGAGAAGTATAATAATTTATTTTTCTTTTGTATTCTTATGAAAAAACGTATGCATTTTATTGTGTAGGAAAATACTTTCTCGTTGATGCGGGATACACAAATTGCTCAGGATTTTTAGCTCCATATAGAGGAACACGATATCATTTGAATGAGTGGGCGACATGTGGAAATAATCCGAGAACATATAAAGAATTGTTTAATCTTCGACATTCTAGTGCAAGGAATGTGATTGAAAGGACCTTTGGTTTGCTAAAGAAAAGGTGGGCCATTCTAAGAGATGCCTCATCTTTTAAAGTGAAAACACAAGTAAGTATTATTAGTGCTTGTGCCATCCTCCACAATTTCATACGAGATGTGCAACCAAATGATCCTTTATTGGATGAGGTTGAAGCTGATCTACGTGAACAACAACCAGATCAACATGATCAAGATGAAGTAGATGATGAGGAGGAAAATGGGATTGATGGAGACCATGCTGCAGTTGCTGATGCGATAAATGGGAATAGAATTAGAGTAGTTCGAACAACTCGTGCATGGACTAAAAAGAGGGATGCACTAGCAAAAGCAATGTTTGTTGAGTATCAAATTCGGCATGGTCGAGTTTAAGGATCCATAGTACAAGTTATTTGCCACTAAGGAAATAGTTCCATTCAGTGTCTATGCTACATGAGTTGTTTGACATTTATTGGTTTTGCTGTTACTATGAACTATTTACTTCGTATCAAGTATCTCTCATTTACTCCCTTCATCCCACTCAATATGAAGTGACTTTGTTACTTATTCTTGAGATTGTTTGACATTATTATATGTTTTTCATGCTCCTAGATTTCCCTCCCAATCATGTCCTCCTCTAACTCAAAAGACAAGGATGTGAAAAAACGTTACTTTACATGGACCCCAATGATGGACACGATTCTGTCGGAAGTTTTCATTAATCAGTTAAACGAAGGCAATAGGCTAGATGGAAAATGTGCATGGAAATCGATAGCTTGGACAACAGCTATAAATGCTCTGAACAAAGAACTTGGTATTACTGTGACCAAACAGAACATTCAATCACGCCTAAAGACATGGGAGAAGCACTATGATATAGTGAGTAAGATGCTTGGTCAATCGGCTTTTCTTGGGACTTCTTGAAAGGAAGAGTAGATGTGGTGAAAGTGTGTGGAGCAGTATGTGAAGGTATGACTTTCTAATAATCATTAAACTTCCCACGATTTCCATATTATTTTTAGTAGTGTTTGTGCGTGAAGGTATGTGAGCAGTAATGCTATTTGCCATAATTTTTTTGTTTTTTCCTTGTCACAATCAAACATTTTACGCTACTTATTTATATTTGTTTTTTGGCATCCTTAATTTAGCTTGATACAACCATCTATTTTAGATTTTATCATTTTACATACGCATGTCATTATCGATTTTTTTATTGTGTTTGTTCTTCTTTAGGTTCATCACGATCTTTGCCCCTTATAGGACAAGAATTGTTATTGACAAGCGGGAAGACATTTGTCAATTGTTTGCTCAAGACCGTGCTAATGGTGAGGGTGCTCAAACGCGGCCAGTAGAATTAGAAATGGAAGTGAACCAAGAGTCTTTTGACTTAGAAGAGACCATTGGGACCACCGAGGGAAACGTGAGAAGCTTAGGAGATGATGCTATGCATTCACTCGGAGGAAAATAGACAAGAAAGTCAATGCCTCATCATCATCTATTTCGCCCCCAGCGGAAACATAGTGGTTCCCAAGCATTATATGATGTACTCTCTCGTATGGCGGAATCTCTTGACCGCTTCATGAACTCTGACGCTCCTAAAGCTCCTACCAAATGGTGTTGGACGAGTTGTCTAAAGTGGAAGATTTGAATCAGACCATGCTTTTGAAAGCAGTTGATCTATTCATGAATGATCAAAGAAAATTTGAGACATTAGCAGGTCTTCCAAATGAGTTGAAGGCACAATATGTTTTGATGCAACTTGATCTTGTGTAGTGGTGTTTGTTAGTTTATTAGAATTATGTGGTTTTTTATTATCATGAGTGGTTAAACTTGTTGATGGTAGTAACATTACTTGTTGGTTAAACTTGTTGACGGTAGGAAATTTAGTTGTTGGGAGAATAGTAATATTAAACTGTGTTAGCCTTTTATTGTGTATTTATGAAAGTTAAAACTTGTTTGGTTATTATAATTTTTTTATTATTCGAAACATTACTTTTTTTATTAAGTATATATTTTTTATAATTTGATTTTATATTAAAATGTGTTAGTTTTTTGTATTTTATACTTTATTGCATGGAATATAAGAGGAAACACATATAAGTGATAAATTCATTTCCGTGAGATTGCATGAGTATCCAAACAATTGAATTGGAATTGTAAATCAATTCTAATGGAATTCTATAGATTAGCCAAACAATAGAATTGAATCTCTATGGAATTCGAATATGTTGAAATTCAATTCCACAAAATTGTGATTCCAATTCAATTCCAATTATGTGTATCCAAACAGACCCTTATTCATTTAGATATCCCAACGGATGGGATGATTCAATGGAGATTTCTTTTAGACATCCTGTTGGCCTTGCTCTTAACAACTAAATGAGCCAAATAGAGAATTAATTCTTAAAATTCTTCCGAAATGATGATAGAAAAATGATGGTTGCAAAATTATGCATATCTGTTCTTTCTGAAATATTCTGCAATGCATGCTACCACATATATGTCATTGTTTTGTTAATCAAACTCGAGAACAATTTAATAAACTATATATGTGCCAATGAAACTCATAAACTAAATTTGGAATCAAATCAACGTAAAATAACTTCCTAAAAAATTAAAAAGTGGACAATTATTTATTTATTTATTTTGGAAACAAGCAAACAACAAACACAAGACAATTATTATTTAAAGTGGGAGTAAGAATTTTTATGAGTACAACGAAAAGACAAAAACTTAAATAAGACGATTTTATATATTTTTTTGTTAGACATATTTTTTCACCGTTAATCTCTCCTTCTAAAAATTACTTGCTGTCATGCCTCTTTTTTTAATAACCCAAGCTGGTCCCTTTTCATTTGATTTTTGATTTTCATCGACTTTTGTCCACTAAAAAAGAGAGATGGCAATAGCTTAGGGTGCACGAAATCGTGAAAGAGCCAAATAAATTTGTTTTATTTTATAAATAACAATTAAATGCCCAAGTAAAATATTTTATTTTGTTAGTGATTTTTTTTTTTCATTTTCGTTATGTAGTGTACATATATCCAACTCTTATATAATCCTAAATAAATATTAATTTATTACAATATTATCTGCTTCATATATTAATTAAGTTTCAAATTAACGCCGTGTCATTGACATAAACTCAAAATCTAATAAAGATATATTTTATAAATTAAAATCCGTAAAACCATCTTTCATTAAAAAAAAAAAAAAACTCTTTAGAAAATGATCTTTAGAGCGTGGACAAATTGCTAAATAAAGAAACGAATAAGGCTGATATTGTCATCCAACTGTTAGTATATTCCGTATTAAACTAATTAGTCATTGTCCCATCACGAGATGTTTGATTTCGTAGGTATTGAGGGCAGTTGGAATATATTTTGTATTAATGCACACAATTTGGATATGATAGCGACCTCGTACCAGCTAACTTATCCATCCAAAAATGATGAATATTATTATGACTAGGATTAATCTTTCATCTTCTTCTTTTTTTTTTTTTTTTCGAAGGTGAACGGGTAGAAATCGAAATTAATCTTTCACACTTTTTGAAATCACATTTCTTTTGAAACTTCATCCCTATTACTGGATCACCTTTTTACGGATCAATTAGGATTAACCTATTAAGGAATAAATACAAGTAAAACTATGTTAACTTCTATTGGAATGAAAGATAGGTAAATAACATGGATTGTAAAATCTCATTATTCATGGATTCATACTAGATTTTGTGTCCGTAATTAAAGCGTGGTATCAGTATGGACGTGATTAATGTATGAAGTTAGCATGATGCGAATACATTAATATATATTTAAGATTTTGTTAGAGTCGAATCAATGTATACTACACAAAATAAACGACATCTTAAAAACTAAAGAAATAACAAATATTACTGGCCGTAAAATTTTATAACTAATCCAATAAAAATTATAATTAAACGTCCAAAAGCATTCTTTCTCCCACACGCACACCAACACAACACGTGTTAATTGAAATAAACTTAAAAATAAAAATCTCAACAAACAAAAATCATAAAATAAATTGAATGAGACAGGGTGAACAAATAAAAGATTATTCAAAATCGAAATCACAAAATTTTCAAACTAATAAGAGAAACTTAGCACAATTTTTTTTAAAGAAAGAAATTAAAATAAAAATATTTAAAATTACAAAACTTAAGAACAAATATTTTTTAAAATAAATCTAGGTCGAAAAAAAATTAAATTGTGATTCAATTGATTATGATAATAATCAATTAGGAAACTACAAACTAAATATTTGTAAAACAGTAAATCTATGAGAGACAAAACTAAAAAAAAGGATAAAAATTAAATTGATTCAGTTAATTACGATGAAAATCAATTAAAAACTACAAATAGTAAGATCTCATTAAAATAATAGCGATAAAACTGTAAAACCATAAAATAAAAATGTAAAATCGTAAAATAATAACTGTAAAACCGTAATATCTCAGTAAAAGAGTATTGAATAAATTAAAGCCGTAAGATTTCAGTAAAATAGTGAATCTCAGCCTGTAATTAGTCTTTACCAATTGCATACGTGTTTTAGGATGTGTATTGTAATATAGATATTCATATATTCATATACTCCCTCAGCCTTCAATTATTGTCTTATTTAACATGACATACGAATTAAAAAAATTGATTTGAGTATTACATTGAAATAATAAAGAATTTTCTTTTAAAGCTCATATGCATGTGTACGGGGTCCATAATAAAAGTAGAAGAAAAAGAATATTTTTCTCAAAATAAGAATGAAGAAATTCGGGACAGTCTACTTTGATAAGTTTTCAACCACTATAGTACCCTACACTTTTTTTAAATCGAAAAAAAAAAAAACACTTTTGGGCGAAAAGACTACGATACATTTAACGAAACTTAGGTGAACTACGAATCAATTATTAAGTGCAACTCGTTGCAATTTATGCATCGCGATGCATCGAATTCAAATTACATAATCTAATTTATCATTGCGATGCATCAATTAAGTATCACACTGCAAAATAGTATTGAACCAGAACTTCATGTCCCTTGTTTTTTTGTACAAAATCAACAAATGATTCATATTGATGCATCTTTCCCGCAACCTAATTCCAAACCGATGCATCACAATTTTAAAAATGATGCAACGTGATTCAAAATTGATGCATCTAGATTCAAAAAGGGTGTCCAACAAATCAACAATGAACAAATTTCTATTAGGACATTTCATCGAACAATTTACATGCATAACAACATCACACACAAAGTGAAGATCGTTAGATGAACATAAAAAGAGTGAGAAGTTAGGATTGTAGAGTAATTGAATTCAAAGTGAAGAAAAATTTCACCATCCTACCTTCCTAACCTCTTTGCTCTTCATCCCTGCGACATGCTGTCGTTATTTCTCTTATGTGAGCATTTTATAAACGATTTCACGAAAATAAACTTTAGTGGTTGGAAAAAAAATGAAATACTTAAGCGATTAAAAATTTGGGAAAATGGACCAGTCTCAATTTCTCCAAAAAAAAAAAAACTTTATAATCATTACGTATTTTTTTGACCGAATGAAAAATAAAAGCAGAAACAATAATTTGTAAAATGGTTTAAATGGTTTATATTCTTATGAGATGAATTAATTGCATTATCAACTAATCAATGAATCACAATTTTTGATTTTTGATCAAATGTATTAACTATAACTAAAATAGAGGCCAGTGCTGCCATGTGGTGACTTTATGTAAAATGAGAAAAAACTATAAATAAAATTTGTGCTGCCACGTGGCAACTTTTTTATGGAATGATAATAATCTTTTCTAATTTAATATAAAATATTTTATTATGTAAACATCGTCTCTCACTTAAATATTCTATCAAATCTCCTAATATCATGCTATCAATTATTTATTTTTGCTACATATATATTCGAATTATGCATTTTATAATTTAGAAAAGATGAAAATATATATGTCAAATTTTCAATTAAAACACTTTGTTTAGCTCAAAAGGTCAAACCAAGACAATTATTTTGAAATCGGTAAAGAATATATATATATATATATATATATATATATATATAGTGTAACAAAATAGTTGTCACGATTTGTCTTTTGATTAAGTAATCAATCTTTGGCATTACAACAACTTTTTACCAAAAAACTTCACACAAAAAAAGAAATAAATATAAAAATGATCATCTTTTCAATTATACTTTCCATTTTCATATACTATGTATGAAATATCAATATATAAAGGCTCAAAGAGGCAAGTAATTTCACGAGACAATTTTGTGTTCATTTTTTCTTTTATTAGTCTATACGTAATGATTATTAATTACTACTAATAGAAGCCACATGCCAATTTTTTGTTAAAATAATCAATTTCAACAAATAATACTAATTAGTCAATATCAATTAATTATTAATTAATTCATTTTTAAATAATTTTTTCTATAAAAAATTCATACGCGAATCTTTCAATTACTATTCATATGATGTATATAAATATTTAGCTTATTTACTTGTAATAAGTTTAAAAATCATCTTATAATAGAAAAAAATTGCAATTTTTTTAATCAAAATTATGCATTACACGAGTACTAATGTATTAATCTCTCTATTATTAATTATTATAACAACAATGGCTGCTGTCATATGACAGTTTTTTGTGAAATGAGAAAATCTTTTTTTTTAAAGGGTGATGCCACGTGACATCCTTATGTTTTTTTTTTTCCATATTTCTATTTAAACAAAATTTTATCCCTTTTGAGATTTATGAAAAAGTTTTACTAGATTTATAAAAAGATGCTATCGCGTAAAAAGTTTTTGTAAAATGAATGTCGTATGTCAACTTCTTTAAAATAATAAAATACTGATTTTTTTTGTCAAATATTGCTTAGTTTAAAACTATATTTATCTTATTTAATTTATACAAGTTTAACTTGACTACAACTCTTCAATTCTCATCTCATTTGTTTCCTAATATTTGATTTATACAAGTGATTAACAGGATAATTTTATGTAAATTTTTTATTCTATTAATTTATATCTATTAATTATTAATATATTAACTATTACTAAAACAAAAATCGATGCTGCCATGTGGCGGCTTTCTGTGAAATGTTAATACTGTAAAGGAATTTTCTGCTTCATGTGTCACCTCCCTGTGAAATGGTAAAAGTTATTTATTTGGATTAAATGCTAAGTTTTACGCATAAAAGTTTTATTTTTTTTTTCAAAATCGGTTAGTTTAATATAGATTTATCATATTTGATTTATAATTACCATATAATTCGCAGTTGTAGACTTGTAGTCTTTGACTAAAAAAGATTATTGAACATAATCAAGACCATTGGTGCTATTCATGGTTTGAACCTAGACATATCTTTTTTGTTTGAGAAAATTATCTTTTTAACCATCGTACTATTGCCAGTTACCCGATTTGACTAACCACATTTCATAACTCTCAAATTGACCAATGTAGTAACTAAGTTGGTAAGTTTTGGTCTAGGTCATTAACGGGCCATCCAATTTCGTAACAGATGTATTAATTTCGACTAACTGAAAGATTTTATGAGGGGTATTTTTGTCCATCTCCAAGAAAATATAAAGATAAAAATTAAAAAATAATAAAGGTAACTGAATCTAAAAGTCAATAATACAAGCAGACTTGTTTCTATCCTTGGCCATCTTCTCAGCAAACACAACTGAAAGTCACCATGGATGGAGCTGAAGATGGCAGAAGAAGAAGAATTAACCAAACAATGGATGATCCGTCCATTACTAAAACAAAGCTACCACCGGAGTTGGTCAAACCCCACCAATCTCTTCTGCTTTCCTCCCCAACTACCACTTCCCTTCTCTTCGACCCTACCCCTCTCTCTCTCTAGCTCTCACCAAAATTCTTGAAAGACCTCATTCTTTCCACTCGGATCATCAACATATCTGGTCACAGGCAAATATCCCCTTTAAGCTCCGCCTATCTCGGTCTTCACTTTATGACTTCTTCTTCTCCGACGAATCTCTATCACCAATGTCATCCTTTAAACTATGCCCTCTTCATAGCCGTCGTCTCTACCCAGTTCGCCCCCCATCGCAGCCCACATATCCGACGAGATCTCTCATCTTTCTCTATCAACCTCGATATCTTCGCCCAGATCCAACTCATCCGAGCGAGCCCCCCATTTTCCTTCTCATGACCTGTCCGACTTCTTTGATCGAGAATCTTCTCTGTTTCAGAACTCTCTAAGCCTCTCATAGCAATGGTCTCTCAGCGAATGATCAGTGGGGACGTTAACCAATTTCTTGAGAAGAAGTCTCGACGCCGTGACCAGAGGAAAAACACCGAGATGGGTTAAGTTCTAGAGTGACGCCATCGTGGATCCCCAACAGAGGAACTGTAATTCATCATGCTCTTCATGGTCGTCACATGATCAAATTGGGGAGAGAGAAAGAGAAATGATAGTTTTAATGCTTTACTGTTACAGGTGATAAAGGGAGAAGAAAAAAATGAATTGGGGAAATTTTTTAATGGAAGGACAAAAATACCCACGTAGAGTTCATCCATTAATCGACATTAGCAATCCAGTTAAAAAATTGGATGATCCGTAAACGGCATGTTCCAAAACCTACTAACTTACTTAGTACATTAGTCAATTTGAGAGTTATGAAACATGGTTGGTCAAATCGGATAGCTGACAATAGTACGATGGTCAAAAGATAATTTTTCCTTTTTATTTCCTTTTTTCCCATAGGATCAACCTAGGCCTATCTATTATTCCCTCCGTCCCCAAATTATTGTCATGTTTTTCTTTTTCGTCCGTCCCAAAATAATTGTCTTATTTGAAACTTTCCTTTTTAGGACAATATTTTTTCGACTTTACCCTTACTTTTTCATCTAATTTTAATTACGGGTCACATACACATGGGCTTTAAAGTAAACTACATATAAAACTAATATTAATAATCTAGTCAAATATGTTTTCTTAAACCGTGCTTCAAGTACACCAAGACGATAATTTAGGGATGAATGAAATATAACTAAAAGTATTTTCATATCTATAATCTTAAATTAAATAGTTCCTGAAATCTTCTAAATTTCCTTATTGATTTTAATCTATTATTACTTCAATGGCTAATATTTATGACTTTAAGCTTAAATGTGATACTATGTCTAATTAAAAGTATTTTATTTGGTTTTCCAAAGTATTCATAGGTCCGAAGCTCAAAAACTAATCACAAGTAGAGTAAGACCACAAGGACGATCAAATTTCCTACCAACTTTTAACCCAACTAAATTACTCTCTCCGTCCCTAAATAATTGTCCTAGTTGACCCGGCGCACAGTTTAAGAAAAAACAATTGACTTGATTATTTATATTGGTTTAATGTATAGTTTCCTTTAATGTCCATGTGTATGTGACCCATAATTAAAGTAGAATGAAAAAGTAAGTGTAAAGTGGTAAAAGTGATGTTCTAAAAAGGTAAGTTTCAAAGTGACAATTATTTTGGGACGGATAAAAAAGGAAAGGAGGACGATAATTTAGGGACGAAGGGAGTACTATTTTTTATCTTAATTTTAAAGGTATTTATATAAGCGACGACATTAAAAATGTACTCTTTAATTTATGAAAAGCATGCCCGTGTTTTTAAGTACAATTTTACTAACTCAAAATGGTGCATATCACATGTAATAACCTAATAAATAATATAATAATAACCATGAATGATTTGACAAACGATACCTTTCTCATATATATATATATATATATACGTGTGTGTGTGTGTGTGTGTGTGTGTACCACAAAAGGTTGTAATCATCCCTTCATCCCGAAATAATTATCCCTTGTGATTCAAATTCATTATTTTACTTTCCTCAAGTTATCTTTTGTGGTATTAAATTGAAAGATTGATTTCTTTTTTTTTTTCCTCTTACAATTAAGAAAGATATAAACATTTAATTTTAATTAAAAAATTAAATAAGAAAATAAGATATTTAATTTTGAACATTTTAAAGTAAATTAAAAAAAGTATTTATGAGAATGATAGTTTTTGCAAATTATACATGTCCAAATCCAAATGATAATGTTCCCCTATCAAAGATGAGTTATCTTCACAATAATTGGACCGAGATGAGAACAATGGTGTCGTGTGAGGTGAGGTGAGGTGAGAGAAATACATATGTAGCAAGGGCGGTGGGAGCAAATAAGTAGGGGTAACAAATTGGTCGTGATGAGTTGTTATTGGGCCGGTATGATAAACACGAACACGAACACAACACGAAAGACTTATCGTGCCTAATATTAAAACTCGAACACGATACTATAAAAACATAAAAAATACGGCACGACACGATAGACACGATAAATAAAAAAAACTATTTATTTAGTCAGGTCCGTTATTAAGCCCAATAAACATTATAAAATATATAATTTTGATATTTTAATACATATTTTGAAAATTTATCAATGTAAATAGTCAAATAGTTTGAAAGTCATAAATGTTCAAATGATAAAACTATGAAATAATCATGAAAATAGTTCGAATTTTTTTTAAAAAAATATATTTTAAAAACATATATATTTTAGTTATCGTGCCTTACCGTGCTTATCAAGCCAGTCTGATAACAAACCCTATAAGCCCTAGACCAAATCCTATAATTTCGTGCCGTGTTCGTATCGGTCAATCGTATCGTGTCTCAAATTGCCACCCCTACAAATAAGGGAGTTTGAGTGTAAAAGTATCCAGAGTGTGTAGAAAACATGACATGTCTATAGAGATGAAATGATTTACCTGCTTGGTATTTATAGCTAGGGGTTCCATAGATAATAGATTAACTCATAATTATCAATACAGAACACCTAAACGCAACACCTAAAACCCTAAACGCAACACCGTTTAAAAAATAAAATGACCAAACTACCCTCATCATTTAATTCCCTAAACTAACACCCACCCCCACCCACCCACCCCCCACCCCACAAACCCGTCTCCCTCTCTCTCTCTCTCTCTCTCACATTCTCTCTCTCTCTAAGCGGGATTCCCGCCTCACTCTCGCCTACCCGCCTCTCATTCCCGCCTCTCCCCTCAATCCCGGCCTCTCTCTCATTCCCTCCCCGCTTGACTCAAATCAAGAAAGATCTCTCTCCTCACTCATTCCAACTCAAACGAAGCAAAAATCTCAAGTTGGATACTTCCAGGCATGTCAATCTCTCACTCCTTCTGTTTTAATTTTGGAATAGATTAGAGATCTCAACGTAAAATTGTTTCATTTTGCTGAATTTTTGAAAAAACATCCGCGACTCACCAGCGGACTTTTTATAAAACATCCGCTATTGAGGAGCGGATGTTTTATAAAAGGTCCGCTGGTGAGTCGCGGATGTTTTGCCAGACTACCGCCTCTGAGTTGCGGCTCTTTCAGATTTTTCCGAAAAAAATGAATTTTTTTTAGATAATTTATTTGATATATTGATTTTGGACATGATTGTTAGATAAAACATTCGCAAATTTTTTTTGACATAATTGTTAGATAATTTTATTTTGACATTTTCATTACTTTAACAATTAACCCCTACACTTTGATAACATTAACAATTCACCCCATACACTTTTGAAATTTAACAATGAACACCCTATACTTTTACGAATTTAACAATTCACCCCCTAAATTCACCCCTACACGTTTGAAATTTAATTATTAACCCCCTACACTTTTACAAAATTTAACAATGCACCCCTGCACTTTTCGAAACTTAACAATTAAACCCCTACATTTTTTCAAATTTATCAATTAACCCCTACACTTTTTGAAACTTAGTTACAATTAACCCCCCTACACTTTTACAAAATTTAACAATGCACCCCCTGCACTTTTCGAAACTTAACAATTAAACCCCTACATTTTTTCAAATTTATCAATTAACCCCTACACTTTTGAAACTTAGTTACAATTAACCCCTACACTTTTACAAAATTTAACAATGCACCCCTGCACTTTTCGAAACTTAACAATTAAACCCCTACATTTTTTCAAATTTATCAATTAACCCCTACACTTTTGAAACTTAGTTACAATTAACCCCCCTACACTTTTACAAAATTTAACAATTCACCCCCTGCACTTTTCGAAACTTAACAATTAAACCCCTACATTTTTTCAAATTTATCAATTAACCCCTACACTTTTGAAACTTAGTTACAATTAACCCCTACACTTTTACAAAATTTAACAATTCACCCCTGCACTTTTTGAAACTTAACAATTAAACCCCTACATTTTTTGAAATTTATCAATTAACCCCTACACTTTTGAAACTTAGTTACAATTAACCCCCTACACTTTTACAAAATTTAACAATTCACCCCCTGCACTTTTCGAAACTTAACAATTAAACCCCTACATTTTTTCAAATTTATCAATTAACCCCTACACTTTTGAAACTTAGTTACAATTAACCCCCCTACACTTTTACAAAATTTAACAATTCACCCCTGCACTTTTCGAAACTTAACAATTAAACCCCTACATTTTTTCAAATTTATCAATTAACCCCTACACTTTTTGAAACTTAGTTACAATTAACCCCCTTACACTTTTACAAAATTTAACAATTCACCCCCTGCACTTTTCGAAACTTAACAATTATGCCAATAAACTTATCTAACAATCATGTCGAAACAAATTCGCGATGTTTTATGCCAATAAACTTATAGATAACTTATCATTTCATAACTTAACTTGTATTTATTTTTTGTAATAGATGGATTCCGAACGCCGACGAGGAAACGCTCCAAGACATGCATTTATCGTGGTCGATCGCAATAGGTTGTGATCGCCGAACGCAGAGAGTCGCTAATCATCCAAAGGCATATATCCACTAATGAGGGGATGAGGGTGCTTATGCACGACCCCTATTCACGAGATGATAGAAGGAGTCCGCACTCCCACCGATATTCCATTTGAGGCTCCTTATAATGCTCCATTTAGGGGAGAGGACATTCACCGACATTTAGAGAGGATCGCCAGATGGAAGCCGAATTAAACATGATGGGTGGCATGGGTGGCATGCCTTTTATGGGTGGCATGCTCGGTACGGTGGCATGCTCGTATGGGTGGCATGCCCTGATATGAGTGGCATGCTCGCTATGGTGGTATGGGTGGCATGCCGTATGGTTGGCATGGGTGGCATGACCGGCATGAGTGGTATGGGTGGCATGAGTAGTACTTCGAGCATGTTACCCGGCGTGGGAAAGGTCCAATGAATGCCGATGTATATACTACAATACGAGATAGACACCGTTAGTTGATGAAGAGGACGATGAGGAGGAGGATTTGGGTTTTGGTCGATTTACGAGAGCGCAGCACATAGTAGAGGCAGCAGGTAGAGGCGCAGTAGAGGTCGGTGGTGATGGTGGTGATGATGACGATGATGATCTCGACGGTGGTGATGTCTATGGTTGGATGTTGATGGAGCCACATGGAGGTGGACCCGAGAACACCGAGCTACTTTCTGATTTCTTGGTCATATTGCATCCGCAATATGGAATGGCGAGGTAATTAATTATATTGACCATGATAGTATTGACACAAATTTATTAAATTGACTACGTAGTATTGAAAAAATTTATTAAATTGACTACGTAGTATTGTTTTTATATTGATGAGAGATTATTTTATTATGTTCAACAGAGAGACCGGTATTGAGTTGTCATAGCTCCGCTGACCGCCGAACAACATTGCCTTGGACCATAAATGATACTTGAGAGTATTCAGCTTGCTCACTATGAGTAACTTGGGACACTTGAGGGAGTGCATGTTGCAAAGCACTTGAACATGCCATTGATATCACCAGTGGAAAGGTGGCACCCTGAAACCAACAGCTTCCATTTACCGCTCGGGAGATGACGCCGACGTTGCACGATGTGCATTACATTTTACACATCCTGCTGGTTGGGAAACCCATTTTGGCAAGTACGGTTAGCCCGCATCAAGTCATCTCTAGCCATTCTCCTACGCTTGCCTACTACCGTGGTGGACAAGTGAGGTGAAGGGAAGTGGTATTAGATTTTTGACATTGCAAGAATCTTTGGGTGGCGAGACGTGTCACCGACCGAGGATGGTTGGTTATTTGTCAGGTTGCCGGGACGACGTTGTTCATGGACAAGTCGCCGAATCCGTAAATGTTCACTTTCTACCGTATGTGCCGGATATCGGTGATATGCCCAATCACGCTGGGGTGCAATGACTTTATCCTTTCTATACCCAAAAGATAGCATCGAGGATTGGTTGTAGACAGATGGCCGGGTGCTTGTCTCTTCTACGTATAAAAATAAATTGTTTAGATACTATAAAATTTACATTTTTTTATTCGACGCTATTATATTTGATGCTATTTTATTTGACACTATTTTATTTGACGCTATTTTATTTTATCAGTAGGTCCGGATATATGAATACTTTCCTCAATTCGCACTCAAGTATTTCAAATGACATGGACCTCTCGAGAGCCATATGCTAAGAGATGGACCTCTACTCTCGGTGGAAGAAGAAATGATCCCGATACTCTGAAAGAGTATCGTATAGTCCTCGATCGGATGACTGTTGATGCCGTAAGTATTTATCATTTATAAATAATGTATTAAAGATGACTGTTGGATATTTATATTAATATTTATTTTTCCAGGTGACTTGGACTCGCTTACTGTAGACCATCACATGAGGTACCGATCGCTTTGTTCTCTGCATAATTCATTGCCGTAAAATCACCGAGCCATACATGCCCGATCGTTGCTTGAGACGCTTTGGATATATCCAAATTATTCCCCGGTCATGTATTCCGCCCGACAAAGGTTTATAGAGGTCCAAAGCCGTTGAAGTACATTTGTGTCCACGATGAGATGCTTCGCAATTTCCAACAATGGGAGCATCATTCTATAAACCCCAAGAGGGTCGAACGGTGTAGCCAGATTCCATCCACCACCGTAGATGGTTACGAGCAAGGGTTTCGAACGGACACATTATCGTGGTGATGCCACCGCTGATGATGATGATGATGACGAGGATGATGATGATGATGCTGACGACACTGAGGAGATGGGGGATGATCAACCATCGTGGATCACCCACGATCGGATGCAGCCGCCACAGAGGGCATCCCAAAGGTCTTCTCATCCATCGAGAGTTGCTGAGGCATTTGCACGTAGATCGGCTGAGGATCGAGTCGCAGCGCATTTCCTCACCTCGTGGCACTCCATCGGTCCAAAGCGAGATTCACTTGTGGTCCAGGTACTTATATGTCATCGCTGGACGGTTATTCAATAGCTGAGGATGTATTGTGATATACTATATGTTTATGTGATATACTTGTTTGTTTGTGTTTGTGATGCATTTACTATTCACCCCCTACACTATCAAAATTTGAAAATTCACCCACTACACTTTTCCCAATTATCCGACTTGCCCCTAATTTACAAACCCTCTCATTGCATCATAAGGGTAAAACACGCAATGAGGATGCTATCATAAAATAACAATGAGCACCATATACTATCAAAATTTTACAATTAACCCCTACACTTTTGCAAATTCAACAATCAACCCCTAAACTAGTCGAAATTAAACAATTAAGCCCCTACATCACAAAAAAGTATATCGATCACAATTAACCCTCGTAATTAATTAATTAATGTTTTACATCACAAGAAGTGTAAAATTAACTGCTACATCTCTACACTAAGGTAAAGAGAATCGATCATGCCAAATTGGTACCAATGTCGATCGTTGGTCACAAGATATGTCCCAATTTAATAATAGTGCAGTGGGACTTGAAGGCTTCATCCCAAGTGCTATGAAATGGATACAATTCACCC